>CM031627.1:2889558-2952058 GCA_018398815.1 Conus ventricosus
TTGATGCTTTCCGAGGTTTTGTAATTTTTTTCAGCACAATCGGCTGTCCACCAGTTTGGCATGTGACAGTCATTTTATCACTGGACTGTGAGAGCTTAATGCGGGCAAGTTTTGTGAAATAAGCTTCTTCTGTGTTTGTCAGTGGTGCCTTCAGCTGACTCAAAGGCCTGAGGATTCTTTTTCTGAATGGAGACAATGCTTTGTCAATGCCAGTTGGAACGGTCTGCACTGATGCGCCTCTTGAATCTTTGGGTGGAGTTGATGTGGCATCAGATGTGACACAAAAGGAAACTTGTTTTTTGACTGGAGATAATGCTTCATTGATGCCAGCTGGGACAGTCTGCACTGATACAGTTCTAGGGACTTTGCCGGAGTTGATGTGGCTTCAGATGAGACAGAAAATGAAATATCACTATCAAGATCAGAGTTTGATTGGCACTTTCGTTTTGCTGGTTGGGAATACTGTTTGAGAACGGCAGATTTCTTTATCTTTTTCCTGGTCTCCCACCTTTACTCTGCTGTTGAAAGTGAGTGCATAGCGCACACTGACTGACAGATAAACTGGGGTCAAACAGGTGCCATAATTTTGAGGCTTTTTCAAATTCTGCCAATGCACGGCTCTTTGCTGTAGTTGAATGTTTGCGGTTTGTCAGATTTTTCAAAGTGTTTGCACAAAACACACAAACTATTTTTGAATGTACTTCCTCCCTATCTTCCAGAACATTCACATTGAAGATTACGTTTATTTCAGAAGCAACACTCAAACACGTTACTACTGATTTGTTTTTATCTTTCTTTGATCTCTTAGACCTTTTCCCACACAGTCTACACATAGACCTTTAAACGTTCAAAATGTTCAGTGAGAGAGTGACCGTTTTGTTCCATAATCCTTTCGGCCATCCCCCCCCCCCCCCTCTCTCTCTCTCTCTCTCTCTCTCACACACACACGCACACACACACACGCACGCACGCACGCACGCACCCACGCACGCATGCACACACACACGCACACACACACGCGCACACACACACACACACACACACACACACACACACACACACACACACACACACACACAAAGCACCCTAATGGTACTTCCAACAATACACTTTAATTTGAATTTGCCGATAGAAATAGTAGTAGTGACTGGAAATGAAGTATTATTTTAATTATAATAATTATTCACTTATTATTGTTATGCCTACTACCATTACTGTTATCAGTAGTATTATTTTGCTTGTAGTAAATATGTTATCCTCTACGTTTCCCTTTAATTAGGCCTACATTGCTCTACATGCAACCATAGTACATATAAAATGCAGCAACAATGAAGAAATATGTATATATACAACGGTGTAAATACGGCCCCTTTACAAATGCTAACTAACTTTTCATTCACAAAGATTTTTGCCAACGCCTGGCTGGCCTACTTCGGCCAAAGATAGTTGCGCGCCCTCCACCTCCCCGTCTTTGCTTCGGCTTACCAGGCCACGCACGGCGTGCGCAGCACAGCCGGTCGCAAAGTTCTGTCAGAAAGTTTTAAACACGAACTTAATTATGGTACTCACAGAGAAAACTGAAATGCCAGCTTTTGTCACACTCTCAAGTACTCACTGCGCCATTGTTTTCATACAGAAATTATAGTTAAAAAACTTCTGTACAGTAAATATAACTTAAAGATGTAGCACCAGTCTCGAAGCGTCCAAACACACACAGCGTCTGGCCGTGCGGTGGCTGACTCGCTTCGGCCTCGCCAGAGTCAAAAGGCAAAGCGTTGAGCGCACTGAATGCAGTGGCTCTGAGTGTGGCGGCGCCGCCGTGAGCCCCATACCCAGTGGTACATCTAGCTCTCTCTTCCTTTCTTCCTTAGCCCCATACCCAGTGGTGCAACTAGCTCTTCCTTTCTTCCTTATCCCCATACCCAGTCGTGCAACTAGATCTTCCTTTCTTCCTTAGCCCCATACCAAGTGGTGCAACTAGCTCTTCCTTCCTTCCTTAGCCCCATACCAAGTGGTGCAACTAGCTCTTCCTTTCTTCCTTCCTTAGCCCCATACCCAGTGGTGCAACTAGCTCTTTCTTCCTTCCTTAGCCCCATACTCAGTGGTGCAACTAGCTCTTTCTTCCTTCCTTAGCCCCATACCCAGTGGTACAACTAGCTCTCTCTTCCTTCCTTAGCCCCATACCCAGTGGTGCAACTAGCTCTTCCTTTCTTCCTTAGCCCCATACCCAGTGGTACAACTAGCTCTCTCTTCCTTCCTTAGCCCATACCCAGTGGTGCAACTAGCTCTTCCTTTCTTCCTTAGCCCCATACCCAGTGGTGCAACTAGCTCTCTCTTCCTTCCTTCCTTAGCCCCATACGAAGTGGTGCAACTAGCTCTTCCTTTCTTCCTTCCTTAGCCCCATACCCAGTGGTGCAACTAGCTCTTCCTTTCTTCCTTAGCCCCATACCCAGTGGTGCAACTAGCTCTTCCTTTCTTCCTTCCTTAGCCCCATACCCAGTGGTGCAACTAGCTCTTCCTTTCTTCCTTAGCCCCATACCCAGTGGTGCAACGAGCTCTTCCTTTCTTCCTTCCTTTGCCCCATACCCAGTGGTGCAACTAGCTCTCTCTTCCTTCCTTTGCCCCATATCCAGTGGTGCAACTAGCTCTTCCTTTCTTCCTTAGCCCCATACCAAGTGGTGCAACTAGCTCTTCCTTTCTTCCTTAGCCCCATACCAAGTGGTGCAACTAGCTCTTCCTTTCTTCCTTAGCCCCATACCCAGTGGCGCAACTAGCTCTCTCTTCCTTCCTTAGCCCCATACCCAGTGGTGCAACTAGCTCTTCCTTTCTTCCTTAGCACCATACCAAGTGGTGCAACTAGCTCTTCCTTTCTTCCTTAGCCCCATACCCAGTGGTGCAACTAGCTCTCTCTTCCTTCCTTCCTTAGCCCCATACCCAGTGGTGCAACTAGCTCTTCCTTTCTTCCTTCCTTAGCCCCATACCCAGTGGTGCAACTAGCTTTCCTTTCTTCCTTAGCCCCATACCCAGTGGTGCAACTAGCTCTTCCTTTCTTCCTTCCTTAGCCCCATACCCAGTGGTGCAACTAGCTCTTCCTTTCTTCCTTAGCCCCATACCCAGTGGTGCAACTAGCTCTTTCTTTCTTCCTTCCTTTGCCCCATACCCAGTGGTGCAACTAGCTCTCTCTTCCTTCCTTAGCCCCATATCCAGTGGTGCAACTAGCTCTTCCTTTCTTCCTTAGCCCCATACCAAGTGGTGCAACTAGCTCTTCCTTTCTTCCTTAGCCCCATGCCAAGTGGTGCAACTAGCTCTTCCTTTCTTCCTTAGCCCCATACCCAGTGGTGCAACTAGCTCTCTCTTCCTTCCTTAGCCCCATACCCAGTGGTGCAACTAGCTCTTCCTTTCTTCCTTAGCACCATACCAAGTGGTGCAACTAGCTCTTCCTTTCTTCCTTAGCCCCATACCCAGTGGTGCAACTAGCTCTCTCTTCCTTCCTTAGCCCCATACCCAGTGGTGCAACTAGCTCTTCCTTTCTTCCTTCCTTAACCCCATACCCAGTGGTGCAACTAGCTCTTCCTTTCTTCCTTAGCCCCATACCAAGTGGTGCAACTAGCTCTTCCTTTCTTCCTTTGCCCCATACCCAGTGGTGCAACTAGCTCTTCCTTTCTTCCTTAGCCCCATACCCAGTGGTGCAACTAGTCTTCCTTTCTTCCTTAGCCCCATACCAAGTGGTGCAACTAGCTCTTCCTTTCTTCCTTCCTTAGCCCCATACGAAGTGGTGCAACTAGCTCTTCCTTTCTTCCTTCCTTAGCCCCATACCCAGTGGTGCAACTATCTCTTCCTTTCTTCCTTAGCCCCATACCCAGTGGTGCAACGAGCTCTTCCTTTCTTCCTTAGCCCCATACCCAGTGGTGCAACTAGCTCTTCCTTTCTTCCTTAGCCCCATACCAAGTGGTGCAACTAGCTCTTCTTTTCTTTCTTCCTTAGCCCCATGCCAAGTGGTGCAACTATCTCTTCCTTTCTTCTTCCTTTGCCCCATACCAAGTGGTGCAACTAGCTCTTCCTTTCTTCCTTAGCCCCATACCCAGTGGTGCAACTAGCTCTCTCTTCCTTTCTTCCTTAGCCCCATACCCAGTGGTAGGCTGTTTGCAGTGGTACCACTGATGGCTGGGGAGGGAATAGCATGTTTCATGAGATGAAGTAGGTGATAATACAGGTCTCAGGGTATACAGTGTATGTCAGTGTGATGTTGTTTTGTGAGATGAGGTAGTTGATATACAGGCCTCAGTGGTATACAGTGAATGTCAGTGTGATGTTGTTTTGTGAGATGAGGTAGTTGATATACAGGCCTCAGTGGTATACAGTGTATGTCAGTGTGATGTTGTTTTGTGAGATGAAGTAGTTGATATACAGGCCTCAGTGGTATACAGTGTATGTCAGTGTGATGTTGTTTTGTGAGATGAGGTAGTTGATATACAGGCCTCAGTGGTATACAGTGTATGTCATTGTGTTGTTTTGTGAGATGAAGTAGTTGATACACAGTGGTATACAGTGTATGTCAGTGTGTTGTTGTTTTGTGAGATGAAGTAGTTGATACACAGTGGTATACAGTGTAAGTCAGTGTAGTGGTGTTTTGTGAGATGAAGTAGTTGATTCGCTGGTGTCAGTGGTATACAGTGTATGTCAGTGTGTTGTTGTTTTGTGAGATGAAGTAGTTGATACACAGTGGTATACAGTGTATGTCAGTGTAGTGTTGTTTTGTGAGATGAAGTATTTGATTCGCTGGTCTCAGTGGTATACAGTGTGTTGTTGTTTTGTGAGATGAAGCAGTTGATACACAGTGGTATACAGTGTATGTCAGTGTAGTGTTGTTTTGTGAGATGAAGCAGTTGATTCACAGTGGTATACACATAGCTGCCAACTGCTACGATATCGCCGTAGTTTGCTACGCCAAGAGAATGCTTGCTACGATGCTACGACGATCATTAAATTGCTACGGCGAAACAAAAAAATTCGAAGATACTTTCGTTTTGTTTGGACAGCGCTAAGTATCGTCTCTATCGGTCTGTTGGAACTGCATTTCCGCTTTCGGTTTTACTGTAGCACGTGATCATTTCGACCAATCAATGGCGACTTCCGTCTTGCTCAGTTCGCAACAATGGTGTCCAAGAAGCGAACGGAGAGCGCGTCTCCGGGAGAAAAGAAAGTGGTGTGAAGCGCCCAAGACATAGCTGCCAGAAATATCGTGCGGAGTATACAGAGAAATACCCATGCATTCTGAGATGCCCTACCGACCTCACTAAAGTACACTGCAAATCGTGTGAGCTTGATTTTTCTGTGAGCCATGGAGGACTGAACGACATAAAGCACCACGTCGCCACGTGGAATCACAAGAAGAAAGCGGGGGAAAAACCAAACACGAAGCTATCAAGCTTTGGCTTTGTTCCTGGAGGAAGTTCTGTGGATTATGCAGCGATTAGAGCAGAGACCTTTTTTGTGAGTTTCTTGGTTGAGCACAACCTTCCTCTGTCGGCAGCAGACCATGCTGGTCCACTCTTCCGAAAAATGTTTCCTGACAGCAAGACAGCACAACAGTTCAAGTGTGCTCGTACGAAAGCAACAGCAATAACCAAGTGCTTGGCGAAAGAAGCTATGGAAAACTGTGCAAGCCACATGAAAACTGGACCATTTGTGATAGGCACAGACGGCAGTCAAGAGGGAGGAGAGAAAAACTACCCCATAGTCGTGAGATTCTGTGATGCCAATGGGTACATCCAAACGAAACTTCTTGCCAACCCTACATCCACTGACACCTCTACTGGAGAGAATATCTTCAACTTGTTGGACCAGACTCTGAGTGGATTTGGAATTGATTGGACCAAGTGCTTGTCACTTGTGTGCGACAATGCAGCTACCATGACCGGGGTGAACAAAGGTGTGATCAGTTACATTAGACAGAAGGTCCCAAACGTGCACATGGCAGGATGTGTGTGTCATCTTCTCAACCTTGCAGTCAAAAAAGCTACCAAAGCCTTCCAAGGTGAGTTTGACTTTGACGACATCTTGCGCCAAATTTCCTGGTACATGAGCAAGAGTACCAACAGGGAGAAAAGATTCAAAGATCTGCAAAAGAAATGTGGAACACCAGAGCTCAGTTTGGTTGATCACTGCCCACCAGGTGGCTGTCCATGGGTCTTGCCCTCAAGCGACTACTCCAGCAGTGGACACCACTGGAGAAGTTCTTTGAAGAAGAATGCAAGAAAGACACCCAGGGAAAATCTGATTCTGAAGAACAACAAAAGAGGAGCAGCATCCGAACAAGAGTCTACAACTTTCTCAAGAGGAAAACTGCAAAGCTCTATACCCTCTTCCTGTCCTTTGCCATGGAGTCCTTTGACAGCCTGAACAAAGAACTTCAGACAGACGCAGCCAAAGTCCATGTGGTGAGGAGAATCCTGGAGCAGTTCTACTGAAAGCTACTCATCAGCTTCCTGAAACCATCGGCTCTCAGCAGTGGTACTCTATTGGAGGCTAACTTTACAGCCAGGTACAACATCAAGGACCTGAAGGACATCCTCATCGGCACAGCCACAAAGCAGTACCTTTCTGGTCTCAAGGACAGGGTTGCAGAGCAGTTCACAAAAGATGTCATCAGCTTCTACCAAACAGCTTGCACCTACCTCAAAACCAAGGTCTTTCCTGTAGGAGAACCTGTGTGGAGCCATTCTAAAGTAGCTGACATCAAGCTGAAGGAGACTGCCCTGTTCTCATCACTGGAGTATTTTGTGGAGAGATACCCCTGTCTTCTGGCACATGAAGTAAAGGACCATGAGACTCCACAAGAAGCCTTGGCCACAGTGAAAGACCAGCTACAGGCAGAATTCATTGACTACCAGAGCTGGGAGCTTCCATCTCACCTCAAGACTGAGGGAAAAGTTCCAACAGAAGAACTGTGGGCACAGATTTCTAAAGTGAAAGACTGCAACGAGGCAATCAGGTTCAAGGTTCTTCCAATGGTCATGCTGGGCATACTGCTTCTGCCAGTGAGCAATGCTGCCTGTGAGAGAGTGTTCAGTGTGGCTCGCAGAAACAGGACAATGTTCAGAGCATCAATGATGAAGGACACCACAGAATCTCTCCTGGTTCTTAAATCTGAGGGAGGAAACTGCCATGAGAAAGCTTTTGATGACAGTGTGCTAGCCAAGTGCAAGAAGGCAGCAAAAGACTCTCTGGCCCCCCCTCAACCCCCACCTTCCCCCCAGTAGGCCCCTAGGCTTCCCACCCCCACCCCCCAACTTCCCACCCCACCCCCAACTTTCCACCCAGAACAAAGTAAGGCCTCCCACCACTGCTATAGGACTGAAATAGTGGACCAAACAATATTACAGCAAATCAGAATGAGAATGTATAACAATAATGCCAGAATATTCAACTTCATGATGGTGAGCAGAGAAGAAGAAGGTGTGTCAGGGTTCATCAAATGCTGCAGCAAGGCAACAGCAACAGATTCCCTCTTAACTGGAGTGTGTGAGTAGATTTTTTTTTACAATTTGCCCTCTTCCTCTGCTTCATCTCTGTATAATATTTATAGATATACTAAGAGTACTGTAGCTTTAATGTGGTCCGTAAAACTGGTTATAGGCCTGATTTCTTTTTAGAACGCGCGCAAAATTAAGTTGCTACTGTCAAATTGGAAATGCTACTGTGAAAATTGTGAAATGCTACTGTAAGCCGCATGAGCAGGTTGGCAGCTCTGTATACAGTGTATGTCTGTGTGTTGCCGTTGTTTTGTGAGATGAAGTAGTTGATACACAAGTCTCAGTCTATGTCTGTGTGTTGTTTCAGGGCGCGGTGACTACGGTGGCTACAGTGGGGGTGGTGGTGGTTACGGAGGAGGTGGTGGCTACAACCAGAGCGGTGGAGGTAACCAATGACAGCAGTGTCTTTGTCGTGTACTGTGCCTCATGATGGTTCATGGTAAAGGTCTGCAGGTGGTGTACTGTGCCTTATGGTTCATGGTAAAGGTCTGCAGGTGGTGTACTGTGCCTCATTATGGTTCGTGGTAAAGGTCTGCAGGTGGTGTACTGTGCCTGACTATGGTTCATGGTAAAGGTCTGCAGGTGGTGTACTGTGCCTGATGATGGTTCATGGTAAAGGTCTGCAGGTGGTGTACTGTGCCTGATGATGGTTCATGGTAAAGGTCTGCAGGTGGTGTACTGTGCCTGACTATGGTTCATGGTAAAGGTCTGCAGGTGGTGTACTGTGCCTCATTATGGTTCATGGTAAAGGTCTGCAGGTGGTGTACTGTGCCTCATTATGGTTCATGGTAAAGGTCTGCAGGTGGTTGTACTGTGCCTGATGATGGTTCATGGTAAAGGTCTGCAGGTAGTGTACTGTGCCTCATTATGGTTCATGGTAAAGGTCTGCAGGTGGTGTACTGTGCCTCATGGTTCATGGTAAAGGTCTGCAGGTGGTGTACTGTGCCTGATGATGGTTCATGGTAAAGGTCTGCAGGTGGTGTACTGTGCCTCATGGTTCATCAGGGATGAAAACTCTTCCGCCGTCTCCGCCGTTATTTTTTCGCATCTCCGCCGAAAGAAAAAGTCTCCGCCGAAAAATTATTCGAAGAGTGAAGCTCAGAAACGATCTCAACTTGTCTGCACAGCGAATTTCTTCTCTGTCGGTAATGTTCTCAAACGGCGTAGTTCTCATTCTGCTTTCTTCCAGTATCATTTCTCATCATGGCGTCGACTCACAGCGAGAGTTTGCCGCCAGTGAGTGTAAACAAAACGAAAAAAAAAAGAAAGAAGAAGTATGTGAACCACTAGAAGACCGAGTGGCTGCAGAAGGACGTGTGTGACCGCAGAGTCGCGGATGTAATAAGAAAACATGACAAAGACGGCGAATTTGAAGTGTTTTGCGAGCCTTGCCAAAAACTTGTCTACTTTGGTAGTCGTTGGCTTTGTGGCAATCAGAGATCACATCGAGCGTCCCAGTCACCAACAGAAAATGTGTGTGTTTCCCACACCATTACAGCATGTTTTCAGATCATTGGGTATGCAACAATCTACGTTTAATTTCCAGAGATAGTTTGACTCCTACTCTGATTTTTCTACAAGTTCCATTTCCATGATAGTTTGATTCTAACTCTGATGTACTTAATAGTACTTTGAAGTCCTTTTTTACAAAAAATGATAAACACTCAAGCTTTCGGGTCTTAGATCCTTCATCAGGAAACACTTGACAGTAAATACAAGGGAAAAAAACAGGATTACAAAACAACGGAGGAAAAAAAAACAACTTCGAACCCACTGGAGAGATGAGGAATTGAGTACTTCCACTCGTAGAGTCTTCAAAGCAAGGGAAAAAAACGTCAAAGTGACAAAAAAGAATATAAAAGAACAAATGACATCAAAATAAACTGATGTCACAACAGTATTGTGCAACACTTTCCCCTGGTATAATGCAAACGTTTGCTACATTTGTTAGGTGTCTGCTAACAGCCCCCCTATGAAATCCTTTTCCACCAGCCCACTCCCCCCACTACATATATACTTCCTCTACTCCTCCTCCTTCTCCCCCAACCCCCACCCTCACCCCACAACACACATACCCCACACACTTCGCCCCCTCCCCCCCCCACCCCCGTCCCCACCTCACACACACAAGCACACACACACACACAAACTTGTCAGGGGGGGGGGGGATATGATTAGTTGTAAGGGGGAAGTGTGTGTGTGTGTGTGGGGGGGGGGGGGGGGGTTGTGTGTGGTGTACTGTTGTGACATCAGTTTGTTTTGATGTCATTTGTTCTTTTTTGTGTTTAGTGTTTCCTGACGAAGGGTCAAAGGCCCAAAAGCTTGAGTGGTTTTTTTTTTAAAGGACTTCAAAGTAATCCTTTTTCATATTGTGTTTTATTGAAGTCCAGCAGTCGTTTTCATACATCTGATTTACTTAGTTTGATTTCCCACTCTGATTTACTTATCTACAGGCCTTATTCTTTATGTCCTGAAAGCACTGTTTGTCAAATTTTCTTTAGCTACAGTTCTGAGGATTCATCATACTAAATGTTTGCTTTGTCTCAATTGACATAGTTTCTTTCCACATCAGTCTGTCTTCATGGTGTTGAAAGCTGTTCTATAGAAATTAGAATGAGTTGTTTAGAAGCAAGAAAGTGATTTCTAAAGATTTTTATGCCTTATTTAATACAAAATATGCTTCAGCTTCAGGGGGCGGCACCCCCTGACCCCCGCCGGGCTGTTGCCCATGGACCCCACTGGGGGCCCATGGTGAACCCACAGATCCCTGCCAATCTCCTCTTTTTTTTTTAAAACTGTTTTCATCCCTGTTCATGGTAAAGGTCTGCAGGTGGTGTACTGTGCCTCATTATGGTTCATGGTAAAGGTCTGCAGGTGGTGTACTGTGCCTCATGGTTCATGGTAAAGGTCTGCAGGTGGGACAGCAAAAAAAAAAAAAAAAAAAAAAAAAACTGTGTTGAAGCCTGGCATGGATGGTGTTCGTGATGCTTTCTGTCCCAGAATAGCCATTTTGTTAAGGAAAAAAAATGTTAAAAAATTGATGGCCATTCCAGACGTTTCGGTTACAGTTTGCACGTTACTAGGGGGAAGGGAGGGATGGTTACTTCAAAATCATAAGGGAGGACCGTTCTTCGCCGACAGACAGACCTGACAGCAGACAGGAAGTTGCAACTCAAGTACTGTGCCCAATGACACTAGTCCAAAACCGGCCTTGGAGGAGACTGACTTGAACTGGGGCAAGCAAATCTGAATGAGGCAGATTGATGGAGAAGGTACATTCCACATTATGTAAAAGTAGAATGAGGCAGATTGATGGAGAAAGAACACTCCACATTATGTAAAAGTAGAATGAGGCAGATTGATGGAGAAAGAACATTCCACATTATGTAAAAGTAGAATGAGGCAGATTGATGGAGAAAGAACACTCCACATTATGTAAAAGTAGAATGAGGCAGATTGATGGAGAAGGTACACTCCACATTATGTAAAAGTAGAATGAGGCAGATTGATGGAGAAGGTACGTTCCACATTATGTAAAAGTAGAATGAGGCAGATTGATGGAGAAAGAACATTCCACATTATGTAAAAGTAGAATGAGGCAGATTGATGGCGAAAGAACACACATGCCTCACATTATGTAAAAGTAGAATGAGGCAGATTGATGGAGAAGGTACACTCCACATTATGTAAAAGTATGTATATGCATGATAAGTGCTGTGTGTGTTTTTACTCTTGATATTAAACTTCTTCTTTTTTTAATTATAGACCAGCCAACAAATCACAAGACAAAACATGACTCGTTTTGACCTCTTAGGTCTTCTTCAGGTAATATAAACAACACTCAGGACAACAGAAATGAAGAAGGAGCAATCACTTGCCAAATTCGGCACAAGATTCTCATCTCGTTCAGTGCCCATCTTGCGCGGAAGTGATTGCTCATTCTCCATTTTCGTTGTCCAGAGTGTTGTTTCTCTAACCTGAAGAAGACCAAAGAGGTCAAACTGAGTCATGTTTTGTCTTGTGATTCGTTTGTTCTTGTTTGGCAGATGCAGTGCTGAGTAGTAACAAAAAAACATGTTAAGGTTAAACAGTAAACAAGTGGGGTATGTTTTGCTCCCATAAGGAAACCTAACACAGAGTAACTTTTATTGAAGACTGGCACAGCCTTTTAAACTTGAATAAAGTCAGACAAATACATAGACGAACAATCTAATAGTGGGGGAAAAACAAGCGCAGGCCAACAACTGAACTGTCTGGCAAAGATTTGGACTTGAGGGAGGGGAGAGGGGAGTTTGAAGATGGAGAAACTGGGAAAATGAAATTAAAAAAAAAAAAGTTACAGATATGAAAACTCTTCTCTAGCTGCATAAGGGAACCATCGCAATCCCTTTTGAAGGCAGATATATTTGTATTGCCTGCTCGAGGCCTTTCGCCCGCTGGATCGGGACTCATCAGGGAGACACGGCTGTTGTGTCTGCGCTCCCGGCGTCAAATAGAGACACACCACAGTCCATAATACTGTGGTGTTCTCACCACCATGGTGCAAAAAGAATCCAATAGCACCCCCAGAGCAGCCAGCGAAGAGTAGTAATGCAACCAAACGAAAGTGTGGGGAGGAAAAAAAGTTGCTGTAAAACTAAAGACATTATGCAAATAATATAAAATGTAGGGGACAGTCTTTGAGCCTACGCCTGAGGATCCACCCAAGCATGCAAGGGATCAAAAGACAAACACACAGACGGACAGAAACAAATACAAATAACCTCATTTAATCAAGCAAAATCGTTAATGAAATGAGTAGGAACAGTAACGATAAACAGTAAACAAGTGGGTATGTTTTGCTCCCATAAGGAAACCTAACACAGAGTAATTTTTATTGAAGACTGGCACAGCCTTTTAAACTTGAATAAAGTCAGACAAATACATAGACGAACAATCTAATAGTGGGGAAAAACAAGCGCAGGCCAACAACTGAACTGTCTGGCAAAGATTTGGACTTGAGGTGGGGAGGGGAGTTTGAAGATGGAGAAACTGGAAAATGAAATTAAAAAAAAAAAAAAGTTACAGATATGAAAACTCTTCTCTAGCTGCATAAGGGAACCATCGCAATCCCTTTTGAAGGCAGATATATTTGTATTGCCTGCTCCGAGGCCTTTCGCCCGCTGGATCGGGACTCATCAGGGAGACACGCAATCCCTTTGAAGGAGACGCCGGGAGCGCAGACACAACCAGCCGTGTCTCCCTGATGAGTCCCGATCCAGCGGGCGAAAGGCCTCGAGCAGGCAATACAAATATATCTGCCTTCAAAAGGGATTGCGATGGTTCCCTTATGCAGCTAGAGAAGATTTTCATATCTGTAACTTTTTTTTTTTTTAATTTCATTTTCCCAGTTTCTCCATCTTCAAACTCCCCTCCCCTCCCCTCAAGTCCAAATCTTTGCCAGACAGTTCAGTTGTTGGCCTGCGCTTGTTTTTCCCCACTATTAGATTGTTCGTCTATGTATTTGTCTGACTTTATTCAAGTTTAAAAGGCTGTGCCAGTCTTGAATAAAAGTTACTCTGTGTTAGGTTCCTTATGGGAGCAAAACATACCCCACTTGTTTACTGTTTATCGTTTACTGTTCCCTACCTCATTTCATTAACGATTTTGCTTTGATTAAATTGAGGTTATTTGTATTTGTTTCTGTCCGTCTGTGTGTTTGTCTTTTGATCTCCCTTGCATGTTTGGGTGGATCCTCAGGCGTAGGCTCAAAGACTGTCCCCTACATTTTATATTATTTGCATAATGTCTTTAGTTTACAGCAACTTTTTTTCCTCCCCACACTTTCGTTTGGTTGCATTTACTACTCTTCGCTGGCTGCTCTGGGGTGCTATTGGATTCTTTTTTGCACCCATGGTGGTGAGAACACCACAGTATTATGGACTGTGGTGTGTCTCTATTTGACGCCGGGAGCGCAGACACAACCAGCCGTGTCTCCCTGATGAGTCCCGATCCAGCGGCGAAAGGCCTCGGAGCAGGCAATACAAATATATCTGCCTTCAAAAGGGATTGCGATGGTTCCCTTATGCAGCTAGAGAAGAGTTTTTTCTTTTTTCTTTTCTTTCTTTCTGCGTACGCAGGCTGATACTCCTGCGGACACTCCCTGTATAGCCAGGCAGTGGAGTTTTGTGTGTATGACCCTTTTTTATCCCGCCATTAAGGCAGCCATACTCCATCTTCGGGAAGGTGCATGCTATGTGTCACGTGTCATCCATACCAACGGCCAAACGGGCCTTCTCTTCCGAAAGTTGGTGATGGGATTTTACGTGTGTGCAAGATGTTATGCGTGCGTTCACACACGGAACCTCGGTTTATAGTCTCATTCGAAGGACTATATGTGACAGTGACAAAAGGTCGTGCAAAAAATGGACTCGGGTCATAGAATTTCAAAACTGGAAACAGGTGAAAATTTCTGCAATTCTTGAAAGTTACACCTTTCACATGCATGAAAACAGAATGAAAAAGATAACTTGTATTATACTTTTTCTGATGACATGAAAAATATCAGATCACCCAGTGATAAGTCAGTTGTGTTGCTGGACATGAAAATGTCTGCAACAGTACAGTAATGCCAGACCAAGGGTTGTGAAACTGGGGCTTTCTGGAATGCTGGATGATATTACTAAGATGATGTTTAAAGTCAGCAGTTCTGTCAGTTTGTAAGTGGAGAATGAGGTAGAGTTTTCATGTCCGTCATCACGACTGACACCAGCTCCTGTTTGTACATTATGGTGTATTATGTAAACATCCACTACAGCTGCTAAGAAACATAAACAACAAGTCAGCCTGCTCATTTCAAAGAAAAAGTAAGCATGCACAAATAGTCGGTGTATCTTTTGTTCATTTAATTCTTGAAACAATGGACAAGGGTCAGTTGTAACACTTTTCTGTATGGACATAAAAAGAATAGTGGATCTTTTTTTTTTTTTTTACAACAGTAAGCATAAATGCAATAAAAACATGAATAAGATCAGTTTCAAAAGCAAACAGGATGGTCAGGCCATACTTAGTTATTCATTTTTAAGTCAATCAAATATGAAAAATAGAAGGGAGAATCCCTTATACAGGTGCTTTGGTATAATGAGCCACTGCAGTCCACATGTTTGCGGAAAACCATAAGTGCTCACTGGAACAACTTGATTTTGAATTTTAAACAGATCAGTCCATAAACAATCAAGAAAGCTTTGCACAATGCTACAGTCTGACTGACACTGACACAAAAGTTTACAAAGCAAGTTGGAAAAGACAGCTTCACTGGAACGGTATCGTGTAATGTACATATATGTAGTCAAATATATCATTCAGCATAATAAATCGTTATTTTTTTCTTTTTATCTTTAAACGCTACAGATCATCCAGTTAGGCCATATTTTGTTTCTTTTCTGCTTTCTCCTTGTAACATTTAATTCTCTTCCCATCCCCCCTTTGCAGATTCTTTCCCTTTCTTTTATTTCACTTTTGTTTCTTTCCTGCTTTCTCCTTATAACATTTAATTCTCTTTTCATCCCCCTTTGCGGATTCTCTCCATTTCTTTTATTACACTAGGTGATCTCTCTCTCCTCTCTCTCTCTCTCTCTCCTCTTTTCTCTCTCTCTCTCTCTCATGATGACATCTCAATAAAAAAAAGGTCATTTCAAAATGTCTTCAATCACCAATTTCTGTGACGGGACATTAAATTAAGATGTGTTGTGTGTGTGTGTGTGTGTGTTTCTGTGTGGGGGTGGGAGTGGCTTATGGATGGACTGAAATATTACTCCAGGAGTTTCAGTTGAATGAGATATTAAAAGAAAGATAACGATAATGATAACAACACAGAATGCCTTGAATCTGATTTCAAATTAAAACTGTGTTTTTACACTTGATCAGTCATTCTAACAGTAATAGCAGTTAACTTATATCGAACTCTTGCGTTTCATTCAACTTTATGCATTATATGATACATCTGTTATGAAATGATAAATTTTGTACAACACAATGCTAGAACTTTAGGAAAATATTCACAACTGACCGTGAGTTTACAATATTGAAGTAACTGACCATTGAGACGCCCCCTCTATCACGGCGTCATAAAGCATAAGTATAACCAAATCTAATTTGTATCGCTTGTGATCGGTTTTACTTTCTTACACGTAAAACGTAAGTGTCAGATGTGATTTCTGGCATTTCCTCGGTGGGACAGTAGTAACAGCGGAATTGAAAGGAAATTCAAATGAAGTGATGGGAAACGAAGCCACCTACGTAACGGTTGGCACTTTCGTGTTCAGCAGTGTTTCACACATATCTTAAAGGCAGTTAGCGTTCACCACGAGTCCAATCAGAAATGTTTTTCATTATGTTTTGCTCATGTGTGATTTTAAGAGTCAGTTGTGTCGAGGTAAACATTGGTGGACATGAATAAACGTTTACTGATTCTTCACCTTTCTGACATCGTCTGCTCCTGGGTTTTGTGTCCGTTGAAAACACGTGACCCAGCGAACGGATACAAATTGCAAATGGCTGAAACGAGCAGTGCGGTATATTTTTATCCCCAAAAGGTCGGTGATGTCGATCGGACATGAACCCAGTGCACGGTAAATTTGTTCTGTTTTTGAAAATATGCTGACCAAACCGCTAAATCAGTGGATTTACTGTGTCAATGACCACACCTCGTTTGAAGAATACGAAACGTTGGATCGGACCCGGTAAAACAGAAAGCAGTGGTGAGATGATAAAAGGGCATGTCTCCAGGACATGACGAACCACATCCGACCCAGTATTCTTTTGGATTAGACTCAGACTTCACTAAAGCGCAAGTGAATGTGGTTTAAGAACAAAAACGTTGACGAAAATTTAGTTTTATCATTTCATGTGTTCAAGTTTTCTTTACGATTCTGCCAAGGCTGTAGGGACATGTTGTTTGCGGTATATCCGGCGGATGTCCCATTTCGGCATGGCCGATTTCGGCTGCTTTTTTTCAAATAAAAATCAGTTTTATCGACACGATCCAGTACATCTCCTTGATATGGTGGCAATTATCTCTTTAAGATACAAGCAACAAAATACACCCAAACAAATGGGGGAAAATGCTTTGGATAGTTTATTTCTCCAATCAAACACACAAGGGTATGCCACCATGACGTTTTGTCACTGTCACATATGGGAATGGAGTCAGAACCAATGTTAAACCGAGGGAAAAATCCCCCTATACCGAAATTCGAACCCGCAACCCCAGGATCACGAGTCCGGCGCTCTACCAACTGAGCTATCCGGCCCCTCGAGAAGAGTTTTCATATCTGTAACTTTTTTTTTTTTTTAATTTCATTTTCCCAGTTTCTCCATCTTCAAACTCCCCTCTCCCCTCCCCTCAAGTCCAAATCTTTGCCAGACAGTTCAGTTGTTGGCCTGCGCTTGTTTTTCCCCCACTATTAGATTGTTCGTCTATGTATTTGTCTGACTTTATTCAAGTTTAAAAGGCTGTGCCAGTCTTGAATAAAAGTTACTCTGTGTTAGGTTTCCTTATGGGAGCAAAACATACCCCACTTGTTTACTGTTTATCGTTTACTGTTCCCTACCTCATTTCATTAACGATTTTGCTTTGATTAAATTGAGGTTATTTGTATTTGTTTCTGTCCGTCTGTGTGTTTGTCTTTTGATCTCCCTTGCATGTTTGGGTGGATCCTCAGGCGTAGGCTCAAAGACTGTCCCCTACATTTTATATTATTTGCATAATGTCTTTAGTTTTACAGCAACTTTTTTTCCTCCCCACACTTTCGTTTGGTTGCATTTACTACTCTTCGCTGGCTGCTCTGGGGGTGCTATTGGATTCTTTTTTGCACCCATGGTGGTGAGAACACCACAGTATTATGGACTGTGGTGTGTCTCTATTTGACGCCGGGAGCGCAGACACAACCAGCCGTGTCTCCCTGATGAGTCCCGATCCAGCGGGCGAAAGGCCTCGGAGCAGGCAATACAAATATATCTGCCTTCAAAAGGGATTGCGATGGTTCCCTTATGCAGCTAGAGAAGAGTTTTCATATCTGTAACTTTTTTTTTTTTAATTTCATTTTCCCAGTTTCTCCATCTTCAAACTCCCCCTCTCCCCTCCCCTCAAGTCCAAATCTTTGCCAGACAGTTCAGTTGTTGGCCTGCGCTTGTTTTTCCCCCACTATTAGATTGTTCGTCTATGTATTTGTCTGACTTTATTCAAGTTTAAAAGGCTGTGCCAGTCTTCAATAAAAGTTACTCTGTGTTAGGTTTCCTTATGGGAGCAAAACATACCCCACTTGTTTACTGTTTATCGTTTACTGTTCCCTACCTCATTTCATTAACGATGTTAAGGTTAGTTATGTTAAGTCACACCCCACATGCTGATGTTGCAGGTTACGGAGGAGGTGGCTACAGTGGTGGCCAGAGCGGCAGCTATGGGGGTGGGGCTATAGTGGTGGTGGAAGTGGTGGTTACGGTGGAGGCGGCTACGGTGGTGGTGGAGGAGGTGGTGGCTATGGAGGAGGAGGCTACGGAGGTGGCCAGGGGGGTGAGTCAATACATGCAGGGTTTGCTCTGGAATGACAGTTCAGTCTGAGAGTCCTTGGGGAGGGGAGATTGGAAGGTGGTGTGTTGTTGTAGAAAAATAGTTATGAGAGCTGTCTACAATCTAAATGCAGTTTTTGGACAAATGGAAAGTATCAGTATGTTTGCTGTTTGCCTGACATAATATGGGAAATAAAACTGTAATATATCCCATTTCGATCAAACAATGGAAGTGGCTTATAGCAAAAACCAAACAGAAAAGTATGCAGACTGTGATTGATGTTGGGTTTGTCAACAATGGAAACATTGCACTGTTCCATGCCCAGAGTTGTGGTAATAACCCCATAGAGAAGGGACATAAAGAGAGAGATCAGTTCGAAGGTAACGCGTCTTCATGGGTTAGGAAGCAGGAGACCCCATAGAGACCTTGTACCATGTTTGGAGATATCCCGCCTGATGTGATTTTTCAGTTTTTAAAGGAATCAAACATCTTTTGTAAGGCTTGGTTCCTACATGGATGGATCATGAACAACTGTGTCAGATTGGGTCCGTTTCATAGTAAAACTTGACTTTATGTGTGGGTCTTACCATTTGCACTGACTTGGATACATTTGCGCTGACCCTCTGTGTATGCAAGTTCTGATTCTAATTGACTGCGTTTCAAAACCTTGATAAAGGCTTCCTTGGCTGTGAACACTATGAACATGAACCAGTTTTCATGCAGAAAAAGGTCTGTGTACTGTCACATGGTTTGAGGACAGACGTGGGTCAGGTGCAGCAAGTTGAAAGCGGTGACGCTATGTAACTGCAGGTGGCTGGAGTGGTGGCGGCGGCGGTGGCTTTGGTCAGAATTACGAGAGTGGCTATGGTGGGGGTGCCATGAGAGGCGGCTCAGGGGGATACTCCAGCAGGGGACCAGGTCCTTACGGCGGTGAGTACACGCTCCCTCCTTTGAGGACGCCCTTGGCTGTGTTCTTCCAGTGGCGTCACTCTCACATTCTGCTTCACCCAATCACTTCCAACTGGGTGTTTTTTTTTTTCAGTAACATTGCTTTATCGGTCATAGTATTCTTTTTTAGATGTTTTAACTCACTCCCTTCTGGCCAATATGAAATTCAGCATTCCTCTGTATACAGGGAGTTTGTACACATTTTTTGTCTAAAAATCCTTTAAAAATCATACAGGGTTCATACAGGTCTTTACTCTTCTACTACCAAAGTTTTCTGCTGCTTACTTTCCGTTGGATACCAAGTAATTCATAGACGTTTGTGAAAATCTTCACTTGCTTTCTTTTTTTTTTTTAAAGAAATAGGGTAATGCATGAATTTGCATGCAATTTTGTGTTCATGTACCGAAATGAATGAATAAAAGTCTGAAATGAAAATAAATTGGTTATGAGTTTTCCAATGTTGTCTATTTCAAAATCTTTTGGCCAATGATCAAAATCATACACACACACAGATGGATCGCTGTTGCTTGCATCTTCGTCCTTGGAATCGCTCAAAGATCCCCGAAACCAACATTTACTTCAAAGTTCTGTCACTTCATGATCTCTTTTGATGCGTTTAAGTTTACTTTCAGTGATTTCTTCAGCAGTAAAACCCTGAAAGGTTTCATCGTCGCTGTCTCCGTCTTGTAAGAGCTCTCGCCACAAGTTTTCGTTCGGTTCCATTGCAAAAATTGCTCAAAAATACGACTTTTTCTTCTGTTCATACCAAAACAATCCACCATTTGCAAGGCCAGTCCATCCAGAATTGACTGCGCATGCGTGTATTAACGGAAAGTGTGATGTAAGTGGCAAAAGAAGGGATGGTAGGGAGAGACCGGAATGCCCGCAGGCCTCGGCAGTTGTGCCCGCCCACGGTTCCTGTGTATAGCGGAGATCAGCGGCGGCTCTACCCGCCGACGGTAGTAAGAGAGTTAAAAAGACTGGAAAAGTCTGGAAATTTGAAGTCCATTTTCCAGGCCCTGGAAAAGTCTGGAAAATCGCACTATGGCTTGGAATAGCCAGGATATTGAAGAATCAAGTACAGTTGCTTGATATTATGCATGGCTGCATTAATTTTCAGCATCATTTAGCGTTTATAATGCAAAAAGAAATATTCCATGCCCTCAAACGTGGTATTTCGTGATTGAGTACTTTCACTTTTGCCATCAAATTACATCTGAGTTTTTTACCCTACATCAAGGACTTACGTTTATAAGATCACTTAAAGACATTGCATTATGAACAATGTCTTGAAAGTGGTATTGAAAATGCAGGTCTTGGCCCAGAAAAAGTGGAAAAGCCTGGAATTTTGAGTTCCATGTCATGTATGAACCCTGTTATACTAAAACAAAAATTCTTGAAATTTGGACACATGATTGTTTTATGATTGAACAGGGTCAGTGCAAAGTTTAAAGGCTGTAGCATATACCATGCTGTTTTTGTAGCGGATGGAGAAGAGGTTATTTGTTTACATTTTGTAAAACTCTAGTTACACAGGCATGTAAGTGAAATTTTCTCTGTAGTTGGAAAAAAAGGCCCATTTTCATCCTAAATCACTTTGACAAACCCAGTAAAGTGAAAGAAGTAGCTATGTGACGTTTTCTTCAATAAGCAAAAGAACTGAAATCAATGAAATATGACAGAGTACTTTGTAGTTTGTTGTTCAGCATTCTTCACGACACTGGGTAATTGTTCAGTGTTAGAAAAAAAAATAATGAAAAGAGAATGGCCACACACACACACACTCTTGAAATTTTGACACATAATAACTGTGTACATGTGTAAACAAAGGGCATCATTTCAAAGCTCTTGCCTATTCAGTACTCTGTCAGTCACAGGAAAAAGATGGGGTATCTTTCATGAGGTTAGTTAGAAATACAAACAGGCGTGAACCTATGCTCCTTTTGAGGAAAAGGGCGTTTTCTATACAGATCTCATTTAGAATGCTGGCAGTATGTACACAATGACTACTTGAAAGTTCTACAGTATGAAAAATGCACAAACACCGGTCATACGCTGTTGGCCATGAGCTGGTCACTGCGGTCCCATGTTGTCCTGGACAGCTGTGGGCTTCATCTTCCTGCCTGTCCTTGTGGTGACCTCCCAAATTTCATTTTGGTGGTGATCAAACAGACAACGTTCTTGTCCATCCACTAAGGTGTACAAAAAACGGCAAAATCGTACGGGTTAACAGGTCCAAGTCAGAACACCCACGACACCTGAAACAAACAACAGGATCATAATCACAATCTCAATAAACAACAGCGTCATAATCAAGATCTCAACTTCAGTCAGTCTTCTTTTTCAATGAAGAAAAGTAAATTTATCAGGTTCAACATATTTGTTCATGCACCGAGTTGAAAAACACACGCACACACCACATACACACACACACACACATACACACACACTTGCACTCGCGCACACACACATCACACCCATACCACACACACCCCACAACCCACCACCACACACCCCACCACCACCACACACCACACACCACACACACACACTCGCACACACAGAGTAAATTATAATGACTAAATGCCTTGGCGTAAAGCATGGACCAGATCTGGTCCACAGAAATCCAAGGGGACATGGTCAGTCATGCCTTGCAACGTCAGTCCATGTGTTTGCAGGCCTGTGTATGGAGGAATTGAAATATATGGGGGGGGGGGGGGGGGGGGGGGGGGGGGGATCTCCATGCCAGTTTCCCATCATGAACCAGAGAAAATCTTCCCCACTTTGATTTGTCGATAGTTCATTTGCATATGCATCGCCTCGAGCTTTGCCACCCTCTCAAAACTGTCAATCACCCCACCCACTCCTCGCTCTCTCCCTTTCACGCTCCTCAGACGGGCTAAATTCACTGTCATCATCGTGTTCAATATCTTCAAGGTCTGATCCTTCAGTTTGAACAAGTTCAACAGCTTTTCGTAAGCTGTAAATATGTTTCCTGTCTGCTTCTAATACAACTAGTAGAAGGCTGAGATGCCATTGTGATCTCACTTCAAACAAAGGAATGGGTTGGTGCAAAAATAGGTCCGTGGTCAGCGAACACATCAAGGCATTGCACACGCAGCGTTGAAAGGTTACTGTATGATAATGAGACTGTCACTTGGTACTCTTCAGTTTTCAAGACAGCATGATGTTGGCTCAAAAAATATACTAATGCACGATCCGGTGTAGCAGGTGTCAGAGAGAAAGCATGCGCAGGACGTCTGTTGTAATGAACGTCAAGTGGAGTGAGTTCAAAAGTATTTTTAAGGATTTGCAAAAAAAAAGAACGGAGACAAATGAATCACAAGACAAAACACGATGCGTTTCCACCTCGGGTCTTCTTCAGGCAAGATACACAATACTCAGGACAATGGAAATGAACAAGCAATCACTTACCTTCATCCAATTTGGCGCAAGATGGGCATTCATTGAAGTGTCAAACAAACATGAATTTGTGAATTGGGGGTACTATTTCCAAAAAAAAAATATATATATATTTCCCAGTATTGCAAGTCAGCATTCTGTATGAAAGTCTAAAGGTGGATATAGTTGACTGCGCATGTGTCCATTTTGTGTTCTTGATGTTTGAAACCGACCATTGCAGTCACTTGATTATATAACAGCCATTTGTTGTCTGGCATGCTGCCAGAGAAATTTGAAGTAAGTGCAGATATAGCTGCACAGTCTACACAGCTGTCTGTCTCAGTTGCTAAATTGTCTACCATGCTGTACTCTTGAGTGTATTGACTTTCTTTCCCAATAAATACAATTGGCCTAGTTTTACTAGCATAAAAGATCCCAATGTTGAAACTAGTTTGTTATTACTCATGTATTCTCTCTGTGTGTCTGTTGTGGGTTGTTGATGATGATAGTAGTGGTTTGGTTGTCTTCTATAAGAGGAGTGACTTGAACGTTTTCTCTTCTTCCATTCCTTGTGGTGACAGATCCTGAAAGTGGATGGCTGGGCTGTGACAAAACAAAAAACTATCTTTTGGGGTCGGCCACCAGCATTCCCCGTATCTGGTCATAGAGCTGTCTCTTGTTTCATGCTTTTTGTTGTTCCTTTCTTTGTTTTCTTCTGGCCATCTGTAGTTTTCCCATTCTGTCTGTAGTTTTCCCATTCTTTATGTCGTTTTCCCATTCTGTCTGTAGCCATCTGTTGCTTTCCCATTCTGTCTAGTTTTCCCATTCTGTCTGTAGCCATCTGTAGTTTTCTCATTCTGTCTGTAGTTTTCCCATTCTGTCTGTAGCCATCTGTAGTTTTCCCATTCTGTCTGTAGCCATCTGTAGTTTTCCCATTCTGTCTGTAGCCATCTATAGTTTACCTGTTCTGTCTGGTTAAGAGCAGGTAGGCATTGGAATATTTTCGTTTTAAAATTTCCTCCTGGTATGGGTCTACCAGGACCATAGTGGAGATGACTTGATGCATGTGTCAGTTGTTCCACATGAAAACTATTGTGTGTCAGGCTTACTGCTCCATCTTTATTTCTCGTTCTCTGAAACATGTCAGTGAGTGGTAACCTTTTCATTACCCTTTTTTTCCTGCAGAATATTCGCTCCTGGGATTAATTATCTAAAGCACTTTGCAAACCAGCACAGTTGCGTTTTGTTTTTTGTTTTTTCGGTAGATACGGCTTCCCCCTCCCTTTCACAAAAACAAAAAAAAAAGGGGGGGGGGGGGGGGGGGGGCTTCCGAAATCCAAAAAATGGATTTGAAGGGGGTGGGAGAGGACACACAGTGAATGCAGTGCATGTGTCTGTGTTGCTGGTATTGGTGACTGACCAAAATGGTCACTTGGGTGCACAGTGCATCCTTATGACTTTCCTCACCTGGGTAATCTTAGCCAGTGTCATCTTGGTTTGAATTCATTTCTCTCGCAGTGGAAAGGCTACTCCAGTGTCTTGAGTTGTGGTTTTACAGAGCATAGGCCACCAGGTCGTCCATGTACTGCCTTGTTTGCTGTCTGTTGTGGTCCCACTCCAGTCAGGTGACGTTTGAACCTGCTGCGGCTCGTTCTGGGCACATGGCCATTTCCAACTGCAGGAATGAAATCCGCCTGGTCAGAAGTCCACCATCTTAAAGCACAACTCTGCCCAAACAAAGTAGACTGACGTCCACCATCTTAAAGCACAACTCTGCCCAAACAAAGTAGACTGACGTCCACCATGTTAAAGCACAACTCTGCCCAAACAAAGTAGACTGACGTCCACCATCTTAAAGCACAACTCTGCCCAAACAAAGTAGACTGACGTCCACCATCTTAAAGCACAACTCTGGCCAAACAAAGTAGACTGACATCCACCATCTTAAAGCACAACTCTGCCCAAACAAAGTAGACTGACGTCCACCATCTTAAAGCACAACTCTGCCCAAACAAAGTAGACTGACGTCCACCATCTTAAAGCACAACTCTGCCCAAACAAAGTAGACTGACGTCCACCATCTTAAAGCACAACTCTGCCCAAACAAAGTAGACTGACATCCACCATCTTAAAGCACAACTCTGCCCAAACAAAGTAGACTGACGTCCACCATCTTAAAGCACAACTCTGCCCAAACAAAGTAGACTGACATCCACCATCTTAAAGCACAACTCTGCCCAAACAAAGTAGACTGACGTCCACCATCTTAAAGCACAACTCTGCCCAAACAAGTAGACTGACATCCACCATCTTAAAGCACAACTCTGCCCAAACAAAGTAGACTGACGTCCACCATCTTAAAGCACAACTCTGCCCAAACAAAGTAGACTGACATCCACCATCTTAAAGCACAACTCTGCCCAAACAAAGTAGACTGACATCCACCATCTTAAAGCACAACTCTGCCCAAACAAAGTAGACTGACATCCACCATCTTAAAGCACAACTCTGCCCAAACAAAGTAGACTGACGTCCACCATCTTAAAGCACAACTCTGCCCAAACAAAGTAGACTGACGTCCACCATCTTAAAGCACAACTCTGCCCAAACAAAGTAGACTGACGTCCACCATCTTAAAGCACAACTCTGCCCAAACAAAGTAGACTGACGTCCACCATCTTAAAGCACAACTCTGGCCAAACAAAGTAGACTGACATCCACCATCTTAAAGCACAACTCTGCCCAAACAAAGTAGACTGACGTCCACCATGTTAAAGCACAACTCTGCCCAAACAAAGTAGACTGACATCCACCATCTTAAAGCACAACTCTGCCCAAACAAAGTAGACTGACACCCAAACGGACGGCTCAGGAATGAGGGAGCAGTGTTTGGGTTCATTGGTGTTTCAGTGATGGAGGATGTTGGGAGGTGGGGTAATGTGCCTTTCACACTGATGTTCCCCCGCCCAGCCCATCTTTTTCGCTTGGTGACCTACAGTACCTGCTTTTTTTTCCAGGGGGTTACGGCAGTGGCAGTGGTGGTGGTGGCTATGGTGGGGGTGGTTATAGTGGAGGTGGGGGTGGCTATGGCGGTGGAGGCGGCTATGGTCGTCGCTGATGACCCTCTCACCGTTGTCATGTCACCAGTACTCTGCCATGGTGAGTGCAGTCCCTGATCTCTGTGTGTGTGTGTGTGTGTGTGTGTGGTGCACAGCCCTGGGCTGGCATGACACTGAATTCTAACTACAGCCAAGTGTCTGCAGTCTGGGACTGGACCTGTTTTGTCATTCATCATGCACAAGGCTATCTTTGTAATCTTTTCTTCTTTCTTTCTTTCTTTTTTTAAACACCCTTTTCAAAAGGATCTGTTATAATTGCTGTTTCTCGTTGTTGCAGTCTCTGTTATTGATAGGGAGCAGATTGTGTGTGGATAAAATGCAAGTATTTTGACATTTCGCACTTTGTACTTTCTTTTTTGTTCATAATGTGTATGAAAAATAACTTGATAGAAAGATGCTTGAATTGAACATGAATGGATAACTGACAGACTTTTAAACAGTTTTGATTAACCCTTTAACTACCATTCTCTCCCAATACCCCCCCCCCCCCCCCCCCCCCCCCCCCCTCCCTGCCCCTGCCCCATAGAAAGATGATTGAATTGAACATGAATGGATAACTGACAGACTTTTAAACAGTTTTGATTAACCCTTTAGCTACCATTCTCTCCCAATACCCCCCCCCCCCCCCCCCCCTCCTGTCCCCATAGCATAGCATTCCTGTCACTACCAAGTTAACTTTGTTACCTCAAACAACTGTCAGTTATACTTTTATCATTTAAGGTTGTTTTAGTTTGGTTGGCTTTTTTTTTTTTCTTTTTTTCCGTCAAACTAGAAGTACCCTTTGGAAAGGATAGACATTCACTGACAACCCCAGAATCCACCTATGGAGTCGGTTCACGAGTGAAAGAGCAGGATACCATCCACAAAGGGAAGTAATAGATTCGGACTGAAACAGTTACTTCCCATGCTCATTTGCTGATGGGGATATGGGAAACGCAAAATGTCAGCGTTTGTACCACTGTAAAGTTTTTCCACAAAAGTATATCACAAGGATTGTATGGACAGGCAGATTTTAGAACAAGAACCAATGGCATGAAGGAGGTGTAACTGCATGCAGACTAATGCACATATTTCAGTCACATCTGCTGCTGCAGTGTCTGGAGCTCACAGCTTTATCACTTGAAATGAGAATGAACAGACCAGGGAACAGGTTCTCATGGACGACAGATGCCTGACGGTCTGGTCAGGCTGTGAATGGTTCTTTTCTGCTCACTTAGTTCCGGAATGACTGGTATCTGATGTGTGGACAGTCCACATATCCTGACCAGAAGCTTTCAGCATGTTCATGTGCAGAGGAAGAGGCAAGGTGATTGTGCTGAACTGATCCTGGGCGTGTCATCTAATGTGGATGGGAACCAAGTGGTAGTGTCCTTTAGCCACTCACGGTGTTGCTGCCAGGTTCAGTCAGAAATGGTGTATGGTTACCCTCCTGACAGGGACAAACCAGCCAACAGACATGTGAAAAACACAGCTTTGGCGGGTGTAACCAGCAGTACAGATCAGCCAGGTATTGCCCACAAACCTAGCAGTGCATGTCATTCACTGGGTTTGTTTCAGTGCTGTGGATGACATGAACTGATCAGTGTGGTCACTCTCCTTCGTTCCGAGACTCCCAAGTGTACTCCCTAGCTTCTTGATGGTGGTGCACAGTGGCACTGAAGCTCCGGATGAGTTCAGACACTCCCTTACAGTCAAAGCAGATTTCTGAGTGGGCGTAGTCAGTTCATTAGAGCCTGGGTGACTACATTGTTCATAGTGGTGTTTGGTCAGTACTCCCTTACCACTGGTCATCATACACATGCTTGATGTGAAACACTCACACACACACACCTTTTTTTTCCTCTTTTCTTTCCTTTCTTTCAAGAGGCCGATTAAAGCAGTTTGTGAATGACGGCGGCAGCCATGTTATGTTTCTCCTCAGTTGTGCCTATATGTCCCCCTCAGGGCGAATTGGTCATGAAGTGAATGAGAGATAAACAGTAGCCAGAAGTTTACTCTTCTTGGGTATACCATGAGGCCTTTTTATTTTATTTTTCCTTACAGCTCATGGTAATAGATGAAGCACACACTTCAAAATTTGGAGAAGAATTAGTACTATCTTGTTCTAAATGCAGTGTTATGGACCATTGATAATTTTCAGTTAAATGTGTACGGATGAAAACTGAATGTTATGGACTTCTTTGTTCTTTTTCTGACTTTGTTTGGTTCCTCCTTTGTTTTCCCATGTACTTAAATGAATAAAAAAAACTTCACTAGAGTTATGTCATTTATCGTGAAACCAGTGTATATTGATATTTCTAAATTTTCATTTATCGTGAAACCAGTGTATATATATATATATATATATGTGTGTGGATTTTTCTGAATTCTGCTTTCCAAATTCATCAGGTGAGTTTTGTTGGAATTGACGAGTGTTGGAGGGGGTTGGGAAGGGAGAGGAGGTAATGAGTATGGGAGGGAGTTGGAAGGGGTGGTGGGTAAGGCGGAGTTCTGTAGGCTTTGTTCTGCGGGCTTTATGGAATGGCAGTGGGACTTGTTTTGCTGTGATAGCCGTGTCAGTGTGGGGGTACATACTGGTATTTCTAACATATGAATATAAATAGTCTTTGTTACGGTAACTAGTTATTGTGTATTTTAATATGTATTGATATATGTGCGCTACTAGTCATTGACTAACGACAGTGTATTTGCTGCTATTGTTGTGTAGGAGGGACGATGAGGGCGAAAGCGTATGTACCCACAGCAAGAACCTAAGGCCAGTTAGCAGCAGCTCCCTAAATTGTCTGACAGGCTAGTCCCCCAGGCAGGGCAGGGCAGGGCAGGCAGGCAGGCCAGGCAGCACCCACCCCGTCCTGTCCTAGACTACACTCCGTTAGACCGCCAGGCTCCCTGCCACAGCACCTAGACCACAAGGACCCCCACACCATCAGCTAGACCAGCCGAGTATCCCCTCTCCGCGCTGTGATTAAACCGCCAGACTGTATGCTGACAGGGAGGGCGGCCTGATGTGGCCCTGTAGACACCGTTAACGCTGACCTTTCCAAAGACTCTCTGATGAACTTTAAGGACACTTCGCTTCCCGTTTTGTTGGCACCACTCCGGGCATGATGTTTTAGTTGTACATCGGTTGGCTGGTTCTGTGCTTAGACATCGCTTTTTCTCTGTCCCTGATCAGCACTCCTCTTCCATGGACTGTGAGAATTCTGACTTCATCCAGTAGTCGATAAGGATTAGGTCCACCACTGAACTGGTTAAGGTGCAAGCCTCACTGTTTCCCAAGCTCCAATGGAAAGTAGAAATGTGGAGAGTCTTGGCGTGGTGGTTGGAGCTAGATCCAGGCAGCTAAGGCAGGGTGGATCGATGATCGTCCCTGGCAGAATACTGTTGTCAGACATCCCCTGAGAGATCATGCTTGTCTTTTGTCTCCATGTTGTCACATGTATTGGCTCATAGTTCATTGGGATGGACAATAAACATAAAGATGACTCTAACATGATATGCAAGTTTTCAACTTTTTTACCCCTATCTCTTGACTCTCATTTGTATGTGTATTTCTGTGTGTAAGTTTTCCTTTTTTTTACTTTTGGAGGAAAGGCTGGGAAAGGGAACACACAAGGATTCAGTTGAAGCATTGAAAACAGATGGTTCTGGGAAAGGGAACATAAGGATTCAGTTGAAGCATTGAAAACAGATGGTTCTGGTAACATCCCGTCTCGACCCTGTCCTTGGGGTTGGCTGGATTGGCAGTCCTTGTAGCCTAACAAACTCCAGTTCCAGAACACCGGTATTTGGGATCCGACAATGACATCCAAAAAAAATTATCTGAGTAGAGAACTTGACCATAGTAGATGCCCTAATTTTCAAAAGAAAAGGAAAAAAACAAAAGGAAGAAGGGAGGAAGAGCTGTACTTGAACTAAACAACTGTAGTGACATTCAAACTCTGTTCTCAGTCTCCTCGTCCCAAACCTTTCTTCCATTTTGTGTGCATAATCAAGTGTTCTAGACATACATGCATTCCTGTCTCTGTCTGCCCGTTACTCGTTAAAGCTCATTACACTTACTCACACAATTACACACTCTCTCGGGTGTCTTCACACAGGGTCTGTTTGCTAAGTACGATTTAATTGATAGGCACACTTGTATTCCAGTCCTTGCAATATAATGAAAATACTGGCAGTTTTCTTCCTCAACTCACATGTTAAAGACATGCTGCTGCAGAGAGTACTGCATATGGAGAATGGATACAGTCAAACCGCTAGCACTGAGTTGGCATTTTGTCAGGGGAGGGGGCAAATGTATGACGTGCTTGTAAACTTGCAGGGTTGCAAATCTTTAGGAAATTTGAATCAAGAAAAAAAATGAATGTCTTCAGAGAGGCAAGGCAGGGGTTGCACGCCCTTTGGATCAGTGGATTTTGTTTGGATACCTTCTGGTTCCTCTATATTTCTCACACTTACCGGTGCAAAATACATGCCATGTCCCTCCAATGCATGGAACATCTCCATGTTATTAGGATAAATAAAGAAAAAGGGGAGCAGGGAGCTAACCATCTTCCTTGAATAGTTAACCTAAAGAGTAATGGCCCTTTGTGAGTTCACTTCATGATTCCTCCCACTGATTGTTTAGTTCAGTTTCCTCCCTTTCCCAGGGGAAGAGGCAGGCCTCCCAGTGTTTCCTGTGCTCTGATACTCTGCGGCAGGCTTCTGAGATTGCTGTGACTTTGGATTGCTTTCACTTTTTACAAGAGATGATTTTGTCCAGAAATGTCCACACATTGTGCTTTGCTGCCGCCTCTCTCCAGCATTCGGCTCTGGCCTCTCTCTCGTCGCCTTCAAGCCCTTTGCTTCACTTCATTTGAATGTTTCGACACCGCAAGAGCTAGTCCAGCACAACTTGACAGTTTCATTAGTTTTATATCCATGTAGACACCTGGCTAGACCAGTGCAGTATCTGGTTTCAAGATATGGAAGCCTGCCAGCGTCTGTCCTGTGCCCGCTGCACTTTGCAGGTGACCCTTCAGCGCCTTAAGAAAGTGATGGAGAGCTGCCGGGGAAGGTGTGTTGGTCAGGGACATGCATCAGTCCTTTCTCCCAGCCAGGCTCAGGGTGTGGACCGTTCCCTGTGGGAGGAGGTTCACCAGAAGAGCCTGCTACCCAGGGGCAAGCCCTGGTGAACACTAGCTAGACGTCCAAGTCATCCTCCAGTGCTGACCAGTCCCTGCAAAATGCAGGTGTGTTCCTTGAGGTTGCTGGATAACGTTGATGAATTATGTGATGATGATGGTGATTTCAGAACTTTGGTTCTAAATGTAGAAGTTTCACTCATGAGAGAACAATGGTTTCCAATGTCTGGTCCGTCAGTCAGTGACGCCCCTTTTTTTTTCTTCTTTGAACTGACTGGTGAGTCGACTTCAACGAGTTGGCAGCCCTGATATGGCCAGGTTGGCTGGGCCATAAGCGACATTACCATTACCTGGTGACACTGTTTACCTGGTGACACTGTTTACCTGGTGACACTGTTCCCATTCTCTGTTCTGCCCCTTCTTACTTGTCCTCTTCCTCCTCAGGAAATGCATATGAAGTCGTATGTCTTTGAAGTTGTCTTTTTTGACAAAGTGTCTAAGTATTCAGGCATACAGGAGAATACTGCAATTACATATTGCGTTTAATGAGACTGTTGCCAGTTCCTGTTCTTGCCATTTTTCTAGTATCCCTCAGTCGGGTCATAAACAGGAAACAGCTGTGCTTCACCATGGAGACTGGCTTGACTTTTCTGTTGGAGTTTCCACATTTCTGTCCACCAAAGTGGTCCTCTTTGCAGTTGATCCTTCTCAGTATATGTGTTGTTCAGCCAGTCATTTCTCCCTCATTGCTGTCTACGTTGTCCTGTTGTTCAGCCAGTCATTTCTCCCTCATTGCTGTCTATGTTGTCCTGTTGTTCAGCCAGTCATTTCTCCCTTATTGCCTGTCTACGTTGTCCTGTTGTTCAGCCAGTCATTTCTCCCTCATTGCTGTCTACGTTGTCCTGTTGTTCAGCCAGTCATTTCTCCCTTATTGCCTGTCTACGTTGTCCTGTTGTTCAGCCAGTCATTTCTCCCTTATTGCCTGTCTACGTTGTCCTGTTGTTCAGCCAGTCATTTCTCCCTCATTGCTGTCTACGTTGTCCTGTTGTTCAGCCAGTCATTTCTCCCTCATTGCCTGTCTACGTTGTCCTGTTGTTCAGCCAGTCATTTCTCCCTCATTGCCTGTCTACGTTGTCCTGTTGTTCAGCCAGTCATTTCTCCCTCATTGCCTGTCTACGTTGTCCTGTTGTTCAGCCAGTCATTTCTCCTCATTGCCTGTCTACGTTGTCCTGTTGTTCAGCCAGTCATTTCTCCCTCATTGCCTGTCTACGTTGTCCTGTTGTTCAGCCAGTCATTTCTCCCTCATTGCCTGTCTACGTTGTCCTGTTGTTCAGCCAGTCATTTCTCCCTCATTGCCTGTCTACGTTGTCCTGTTGTTCAGCCAGTCATTTCTCCCTCATTGCCTGTCTACGTTGTCCTGTTGTTCAGCCAGTCATTTCTCCCTCATTGCATGTCTACGTTGTCCTGTTGTTCAGCCAGTCATTTCTCCCTCATTGCTGTCTACGTTGTCCTGTTGTTCAGCCAGTCATTTCTCCCTCATTGCCTGTCTACGTTGTCCTGTTGTTCAGCCAGTCATTTCTCCCTCATTGCTGTCTACGTTGTCCTGTTGTTCAGCCAGTCATTTCTCCCTCATTGCTGTCTACGTTGTCCTGTTGTTCAGCCAGTCATTTCTCCCTTATTGCTGTCTACGTTGTCCTGTTGTTCAGCCAGTCATTTCTCCCTTATTGCCTGTCTACGTTGTCCTGTTGTTCAGCCAGTCATTTCTCCCTTATTGCTGTCTACGTTGTCCTGTTGTTCAGCCAGTCATTTCTCCATCATTGCCTGTCTACGTTGTCCTGTTGTTCAGCCAGTCATTTCTCCCTCATTGCCTGTCTACGTTGTCCTGTTGTTCAGCCAGTCATTTCTCCCTCATTGCCTGTCTACATTGTCCTGTTGTTCAGCCAGTCATTTCTCCCTCATTGCTGTCTACGTTGTCTGTTGTTCAGCCAGTCATTTCTCCCTTATTGCCTGTCTACGTTGTCCTGTTGTTCAGCCAGTCATTTCTCCCTCATTGCTGTCTACGTTGTCCTGTTGTTCAGCCAGTCATTTCTCCCTTATTGCCTGTCTACGTTGTCCTGTTGTTCAGCCAGTCATTTTCCCTTATTGCCTGTCTACGTTGTCCTGTTGTTCAGCCAGTCATTTCTCCCTCATTGCTGTCTACGTTGTCCTGTTGTTCAGCCAGTCATTTCTCCCTTATTGCCTGTCTACGTTGTCCTGTTGTTCAGCCAGTCATTTCTCCCTCATTGCTGTCTACGTTGTCCTGTTGTTCAGCCAGTCATTTCTCCCTCATTGCTGTCTACGTTGTCCTGTTGTTCAGCCAGTCATTTCTCCCTCATTGCCTGTCTATGTTGTCCTGTTGTTCAGCCAGTCATTTCTCCCTTATTGCCTGTCTACGTTGTCCTGTTGTTCAGCCAGTCATTTCTCCCTCATTGCTGTCTACGTTGTCCTGTTGTTCAGCCAGTCATTTCTCCCTCATTGCCTGTCTACGTTGTCCTGTTGTTCAGCCAGTCATTTCTCCCTCATTGCTGTCTACGTTGTCCTGTTGTTCAGTCAGTCATTTCTCCCTCATTGCTGTCTACGTTGTCCTGTTGTTCAGCCAGTCATTTCTCCCTCATTGCTGTCTACGTTGTCCTGTTGTTCAGCCAGTCATTTCTCCCTCATTGCTGTCTACGTTGTCCTGTTGTTCAGCCAGTCATTTCTCCCTCATTGCTGTCTACGTTGTCCTGTTGTTCAGCCAGTCATTTCTCCCTTATTGCTGTCTATGTTGTCCTGTTGTTCAGCCAGTCATTTCTCCCTCATTGCCTGTCTATGTTGTCCTGTTGTTCAGCCAGTCATTTCTCCCTTATTGCTGTCTACGTTGTCCTGTTGTTCAGCCAGTCATTTCTCCCTTATTGCCTGTCTACGTTGTCCTGTTGTTCAGCCAGTCATTTCTCCCTCATTGCTGTCTACGTTGTCTGTTGTTCAGCCAGTCATTTCTCCCTTATTGCCTGTCTACGTTGTCCTGTTGTTCAGCCAGTCATTTCTTCCTTATTGCTGTCTATGTTGTCCTGTTGTTCAGCCAGTCATTTCTCCCTTATTGCCTGTCTACGTTGTCCTGTTGTTCAGCCAGTCATTTCTCCCTTATTGCCTGTCTACGTTGTCCTGTTGTTCAGCCAGTCATTTCTCCCTCATTGCTGTCTACGTTGTCCTGTTGTTCAGCCAGTCATTTCTCCCTTATTGCCTGTCTACGTTGTCCTGTTGTTCAGCCAGTCATTTCTCCCTCATTGCTGTCTACGTTGTCCTGTTGTTCAGCCAGTCATTTCTCCCTCATTGCTGTCTACGTTGTCCTGTTGTTCAGCCAGTCATTTATCCCTCATTGCTGTCTACGTTTTCCTGTTGTTCAGCCAGTCATTTCTCCCTCATTGCTGTCTACGTTGTCCTGTTGTTCAGCCAGTCATTTCTCCCTCATTGCTGTCTACGTTGTCCTGTTGTTCAGCCAGTCATTTCTCCCTCATTGCTGTCTACGTTGTCCTGTTGTTCAGCCAGTCATTTCTCCCTCATTGCTGTCTACGTTGTCCTGTTGTTCAGCCAGTCATTTCTCCCTCATTGCTGTCTACGTTGTCCTGTTGTTCAGCCAGTCATTTCTCCCTCATTGCTGTCTACGTTGTCCTGTTGTTCAGCCAGTCATTTCTCCCTCATTGCCTGTCTACGTTGTCCTGTTGTTCAGCCAGTCATTTCTCCCTCATTGCTGTCTACGTTGTCCTGTTGTTCAGCCAGTCATTTCTCCTCATTGCCTGTCTACGTTGTCCTGTTGTTCAGCCAGTCATTTCTCCCTCATTGCTGTCTACGTTGTCCTGTTGTTCAGCCAGTCATTTCTCCTCATTGCTGTCTACGTTGTCCTGTTGTTCAGCCAGTCATTTCTCCCTCATTGCTGTCTACGTTGTCCTGTTGTTCAGCCAGTCATTTATCCCTTATTGCTGTCTACTGTGTTGTTCAGCCAGTCATTTCTCCCTCATTGCTGTCTACGTTGTCCTGTTGTTCAGCCAGTCATTTCTCCCTCATTGCCTGTCTACGTTGTCCTGTTGTTCAGCCAGTCATTTCTCCCTCATTGCTGTCTACGTTGTCCTGTTGTTCAGCCAGTCATTTCTCCTCATTGCTGTCTACGTTGTCCTGTTGTTCAGCCAGTCATTTCTCCCTCATTGCTGTCTACGTTGTCCTGTTGTTCAGCCAGTCATTTCTCCTCATTGCTGTCTACGTTGTCCTGTTGTTCAGCCAGTCATTTCTCCCTCATTGCCTGTCTACGTTGTCCTGTTGTTCAGCCAGTCATTTCTCCCTCATTGCTGTCTACGTTGTCCTGTTGTTCAGCCAGTCATTTCTCCCTTATTGCCTGTCTACGTTGTCCTGTTGTTCAGCCAGTCATTTCTCCCTCATTGCTGTCTACGTTGTCCTGTTGTTCAGCCAGTCATTTCTCCCTTATTGCCTGTCTACGTTGTCCTGTTGTTCAGCCAGTCATTTCTCCCTCATTGCTGTCTACGTTGTCCTGTTGTTCAGCCAGTCATTTCTCCCTCATTGCCTGTCTATGTTGTCCTGTTGTTCAGCCAGTCATTTCTCCCTTATTGCCTGTCTACGTTGTCCTGTTGTTCAGCCAGTCATTTCTCCCTCATTGCTGTCTACGTTGTCCTGTTGTTCAGCCAGTCATTTCTCCCTCATTGCCTGTCTACGTTGTCCTGTTGTTCAGCCAGTCATTTCTCCCTCATTGCCTGTCTACGTTGTCCTGTTGTTCAGCCAGTCATTTCTCCCTCATTGCTGTCTACGTTGTCCTGTTGTTCAGCCAGTCATTTCTCCCTCATTGCCTGTCTATGTTGTCCTGTTGTTCAGCCAGTCATTTCTCCCTTATTGCCTGTCTACGTTGTCCTGTTGTTCAGCCAGTCATTTCTCCCTCATTGCTGTCTATGTTGTCCTGTTGTTCAGCCAGTCATTTCTCCCTCATTGCTGTCTATGTTGTCCTGTCTCTGTCCTGTGCATCCTTAGAAAGGGGACTCTCTGTGAGCAGGATTCCCTTTGGAGGGTTTTTGCCTTGCTGAAGGTTTGGCCGCTGTGCTGCCTGCTGGGCTTTGTGTCCACCTGCAACTGGTTTCAGAGCTTACTCTAGAGCGCGGGATTTGTACAATCCCCCGAAAATCTTAACGCGGGCAGACTCCCGCACAGTTGCAGGACTACCCGCCTTGTTCACTGATCGTTGCGGGCGCTCGTTTGTCGTCTGCTTGAAAAACTGAAACTAGAACTGAGCAGGAGCGAACGATTTCTTGATATTTCATGGGCTGTTAGTGTAAATCAACCAATCGGCGGCGTTCATCTCCTCCTCCTCGATCACCGACGAGAAGTTGCGGGAGTTTAAGACGCCATGTTGGGTATTTTCCAAAATGAAGCGTGCACCCACCCTATTTGACTTCGACTTTCGTGGAAGAAAAGTGAAAAAAAAAAGATTCTGTGTCATGCGAGGGTGGAGAAGATCATGAAGAAACCGCGACTACATCGAGGGGGGGGGGGGGGGGGGGGGGGGGGGGCTTTTTTTATATGAGGGGGGGGGGGGGGGGGGGGGGGGGGCTTTTTTTATATGAGGGGGGGGGGTGCCCCCCCCCCTTTTTTTGATATGAGGGGGGGACTGCCCCCCTTTTTGAAAAATCCTAGATTAAGCTCTGTGGTTTTCTTGACTCTTTTTGGCTTGGAGAGACCATCTGTTGGACTCAGTCCGTTCTTCAGTCTACCTTAATACAACAATGAGGCAGTCCCCTTTCGGGGGCCTTCTTTCAGTGAGATGTCATCACAGGTCTCTGATAAGGTTCGTTAGATGAAGTTTCCTCGACCATTTCCTGCTGGGCGTCTTGTTTCCCCTTTCCCTACGCTCTGTTGAAGACGGCGGTCAGTCGAGTTCAAGCCTTATTTCCTGTTCAAGGACTCCATTCCTGCTCCTCCAGGAGGGTCGGTCCAGGGGTCCAGGCGAGCAGTTAGGTCGCTTTTTGTTCCCAGGAATGGATTCCAAGGGATCATCTGTGGGCCTTTTTCTTTGTGGAGCAGCCCTCCCTTTGGACCGTAGGTTCTTGCAGTGATCCAGGAAGGCCCCAGGGTTTCTTTCCTTTGTCTCCCCTACGTCTCTGACGCCAGCCCCAGTGTGGACCAATGGTCCGTCAGGTCCAGTGTGGACCAGTGGTCCGTCAGGTCCAGTGAAGTCTACTTTCCTTGTCGTAGATGTGGATTCCCTCATTGACAGGGGTGAGGTCTCAGAGGGGCTTGTTCCATTTTCTTTGCAGTTTTTTGCCATTTTTTTTTCTGGGTCCAAAGTAAAATGGCAGATGGAGGCCTGTGATCAACTTCAGCAGGCTGCGTCTTGTGTCTCCAGAGTTCACCATGGAGACCATCTGGAGGGCTACCTGCACCATTCTTTAGGAGATTTTGCCTCCTAAGTCTTGCTGCTTTGGACACATAATCCATATTCCTGTTCTCCACTCTGTCCTGCAGTACCTCCTCCTTAGGCTTCAGGGAAGATCTTTATCTCCAGGACTGACCCATTTGGTCCGTCTCACAGCCTTTAGAATGTTAGCCGAGTGATGGACGGTCTGTGTAAAAGTCAGAACCAGTTCATGGCCATCAAACTTCCTCAAAGAGCTTCTCTTGAAGAAGCAGGCCCCAGAGATCTTGTCCAGGGATCTTTCAATTATCAAGCGTACCCTGGGCTTTGGGGGCGTTCTTGTGAACCTTGAGAAGTCTGTCAGGTTCACCACGCAGGATTTCGACCATCAGGGAACGTTCTTTCTGATGGATGGAAACCTTCTTTGACTTCTACATGGCAGGGCTGAAAAGTCTCTGCCTTGTCCTCCAGTGCCTCCTCCATTCTCAGTCTGTGTCCTGTCGCAGCCTTCAGACCTTGTGTGGGCTGGCTTCTGCAGAACTCGTCTCACTTCGCAGCTTCAGCTCCACCCTTGCAAAGGGCTCGGAGAGACTAGGGATCAGTTGTCCGTCTGAACGTTCTTGCGTTTCATGTTCCAGACTTTGTGTCGGCTGTCCTTTGACACTTGGGTCCAGACTTTGGGATACTGATATCTGTCATTCTTTTGTGGGTTCGTTGACTCCCACTGTAGGGAAGTGTGCTTACCACCATCCTTTGTGATCATCTGGTATTTGGACAGGCAAGTAGCAAAGAGGAATTTTATCGCTAAAAGTATTTTTATGACTATTTACCAGTCTAAACGCTCTCCATCTTTCAGCTTTGCTAGGGAAAAAATGTGAAAAGTGAGACTATTTTGGGGATAGAGTCATGAAAACTCACCAAGGGTGATCACTCTTTCAGGCAGATTGGTTAAGGAGGCATGGCTAGCTCTGCTCTCCCTTTTTAAGTACTCCCAGTTCTTATAGAACAGGGAGTACTTTAGAATGGGAACGAAGAAATGCTGTCTGTGTGTGTGTCTGTCTGTCTGTGTGTCCGTGGTCAAAATGTGTTCCACTCGCTCCAGACAAAACTACTGGGCCGATCTTTCTGAAAATTTGTAGGTATGTTCGTTATGGGCCACGGATGATGCCCGATGTTTTAGTTTACCGCTATAGCCGTTACTAACTAACGGCTGTAAGGGCCTGTAACGGTTTTTCTTCTTTATGGAATATCTCAGAAAGTACTTGGCCAATCTTTGTAAAAATGAGCATTTACGTTCATTATGGGTCACGGATGATGCCCGATGTTTTAGTTTACCTCGTTATAGCCGTTACTAACGGCTGTAACGGCCTGTAACGGTTTTTCTTCTTTATGGAATATCTCAGAAAGTACTTGGCCGATCTTTCTGAAAATTTGTAGGTATGTTTATTATGGGTCACGAATAATGCCCAATGTTTTAGTTTACCGTTATAACCGTTTGTAACGGCCTGTAACGGTTTTTCTCCTTTATGGAATATCTCAGAAAGTACTTGGCTGACCTTTATGAAAATTAGCAGGTATGTTCATTATTGGTCACGGATGATGCCTGATGTTTTAGTCTCCCCGTTATAGCCGTTACTAACGGTTGTAACGGCCTGTAACGGTTTTTCTTCTTTATGGAATATCTCAGAAAGTACTTGGCCATTTTATAAGCGGTTTGGATGATCTTGTGACAAATCGGATCCTCTGTCCATACGTAAGTGATGTAATGATGAAAATGGATTAAACAACCGTTTAAAAACCGTTATTCTGCCGTCATTTCTTATATATAGGTGGATTTTAATGAAATTTGGTATATAGAAACGTTATTACACACAAATGGCACTTCTATATAGTGTTTCAAAATTTGACCGTTAGAAACCGTTATTCTTGACATATTGTCCAATTTGGATGAAATTTGATATATATGTACACAGGCTTTAGCCCAGTGAGGACTAAAATACCGGTTTCAAAAGTGTATATCGGTTATATAACCGTTTAAACTGTTTTTTTGTCATTATTTTTTATATATTGGTGGATTTTAATGAAATTTTGTATATAGAAAGGTTATCACACACAAATGGCACTTCCATGTAGTGTTTCAAAATCTGACCGTTAAAAACTGTTATTCTTGACATATTGTCCGATTTGGATGAAATTTGGTATGTACACAGGCTTTAGCCCAGTGAGGACTAAAATACCAGTTTCAAAAGTGTACATTGGTTAAATAACCGTTAAAAACCGTTATTTTGCCTTTATTTCTTATCACACAAAGCACTTGGCCCATTTATAAGCGGCTTGGAAAACTGGGAGTACGTTTATATGCTTCGCATCTTGTTTTTCTTTATGTCATCTTGGTAATATGCCAGTGTTTCATGCCAAGTAGGGATAAGGTCTTTTTTTTTTTTTTTTACAGGTAAGTATATTATAAAACAATTTTTAGTAGTAAAATTCCAATTTTGGAAAAAGCGATAATTTTGTTTTTGGTTCATCATCTTTTCATGTTTCAGTTTGGAAATCCTGATTGAAAACAGAATGAATGGTCGGGGGAAAAAAATTGTTGGTGGACTCTACCATCGTGTAGTAAATCTTAGTTGCACATCTTGAAAACTAGGTCGCGGTTTCCATCATCAGTCAGAAGATTGCAAAAAGTATTGAAAACTGGGTGGAAAAAAATGTTCTTGTCAACCCTGGCAGGATAGTGGATTGTGTGAAAAAGGGGAAAAAAAATTAGTCATCAAAAACTGTCAACGTCTTAAAGCGGACAGGCAGGCACCATATCTTTGGAAATGTAAAGGGTTGAGTGAACTTAGCGACGATGGACTGGTGCACAAACTTGTACCATTCATGTGGGGTGGGGCCAGCCGGGGAGGTAAACATTTGATGCCTATGGGGACCATCCACAACCCAGTGCTTTAGGGGGCCACCCTCACAACTCGCAATGCAAACTGCGAACAGCCAGAGGAACTGTACCAAGACTCTTAGACCATGGATGTTGTACGCTGTTTGCTATACTACAAAATGGATCTAGTATTCCGTTGGTGTATATGAGCTGTCACTCTTTCATATTTTGTGTAACATCCTGTGTAACAATGATTGAAAACGGGATATTTTAGCTTTTTTGGTTTGTTTTCTTTTCCATAAACAGTACTGTAGCTGGTATATCATCATGCAAAGACTCAGTAATGTTTTGTTTAGCATTTTTCTTTTTTCTTTTTTTTAATATGGTTTTAGAGACAAAACACTTACATGAGTTCTTTACATATCTGTAAGAAGTTAGCTGAAAATGGTTTCAAGATAGCCTTTTGTTTTGTGATAATTTTCATCAGATTAGACAGTCATAATTCCATTTTCATAATTGCTGGATGATCATAATTCCATTTTCAGAATTGCTAGATGGCCTTAATTCCATTTTCAGAATTACTAGGTAGCCATGATTTTCCATTTTCAGAATTACTAGATGGCCATTATGCCACTTTCAGAACTGCTAGATGGCAATGATTCCGTTTTCAGAAATACTAGATGGCCATTATGCCACCTTCAGAACTGCTAGATGGCAATGATTCAATTCTCAGAATTACTAGATGGCCATTATGCCACCTTCAGAACTGCTAGATGGCAATGATTCAATTCTCAGAATAACTAGATGGCCATTATGCCACTTTCAGAACTGCTAGATGGCAATGATTCCATTTTCAGAATTACTAGATGGCCATTATGCCACTTTCAGAACTGCTAGATGGCCATTATGCCACTTTCAGAACTGCTAGATGGCAATGATTCCATTTTCAGAATTACTAGATGGCCATTATGCCACCTTCAGAACTGCTAGATGGCAATGATTCAATTCTCAGAATTACTAGATGGCCTTAATTCCACTTTCAGAACTGCTAGATGGCAATGATTCCATTCTCAGAATTACTAGATGGCCATTATGCCACCTTCAGAACTGCTAGATGGCAATGATTCAATTCTCAGAATTACTAGATGGCCATCATGCCACCTTCAGAACTGCTAGATGGCAATGATTCAATTCTCAGAATTACTAGATGGGCATTATGCCACTTTCAGAACTGCTAGATGGCAATGATTCTATTTTCAGAATTACTAGATGGCCATTATGCCACTTTCAGAACTGCTAGATGGCAATGATTAAATTCTCAGAATTACAAGATGGCCATTATGCCACCTTCAGAACTGCTAGATGGCAATGATTCAATTCTCAGAATTACTAGATGGCCATTATGCCACTTACTAGATGGCCATTATGCCACCTTCAGAACTGCTAGATGGCAATGATTCAATTCTCAGAATTACTAGATGGCCATTATGCCACTTTCAGAACTGCTAGATGGCAATGATTCCATTCTCAGAATTACTAGATGGCCATTATGCCACCTTCAAAACTGCTCGATGGCAATGATTCCATTTGCAGAATTACTAGACGGCCAGTATGCCACCTTCAGAACTGCTAGATGGCAATGATTCCATTCTCAGAATTACTAGATGGCCATTATGCCACTTTCAGAACTGCTCGATGGCAATGATTCTATTTTCAGAATTACTAGATGGCCATTATGCCACTTTCAGAACTGCTAGATGGCAATGATTCCATTTTCAGAATTGCCAGGTGACCGTAATCAAATTTTCAGAACTACTAGATGTCCATTATTCAGTTTTCAGAAATGCTAAATGGCCATGATATAACTCGGTTTCGTAGCTGAAGGGATTGCCACAGTTCAGTGCAAAGACCAGGGGCCCTTCCCCTCTGGTGTCCCTGAAGGTAACACTCCCATGATGCACCAGGCAAGGCAGTTCCGACTGTCAGACTGCAAAATGGTGCACTGCGCTAGCAACCATGAAAAACACATTCGATGAACAGATCAAAGGTGGTGGTAAAGAAGAAACAGTCTTGTGCCGTTTGCATACAGGCCACTCCTTTTACACCACTCGTATCTTTGAAAAGGTGGAGAAACTCCGTGGTGCATTCCATGTCATTGACTATTCACAGTGAAACATGTTCTTTTAGAGTGTTAGGATATGCATGATGTGAGACAGAAACATTTTATAGCAGACTCCATGAAAACTTTGTTCAGAGATGCCCCATCTGATGTGATCTTTGAGTTTCTAAAAGAGATCAACATTTTTTTTAGCAAAGTTTCCAGCGTTATTTTAGAAGGTTTTTGTTTTAAAGGAATGTGTGAATTAGTTTTTTTTTGTTTTTGCTTTTTTTTTTTTGAATGAGTTGTGGGTTGACGTGCTGTGACAGCCCTGTTATAGTCCTTTGCGGTCGGCTGGGCTATAAGCAACATTACCTGACCTAAACTCTGAATCGCTTTGAAATAACGATACACATTCACACTCCACCCATTCAGTCTCTCACTTTTGACCGGTTCTTTTTTTTTGTTTTTGTCTCTTAATTAGTCCTTTATTTCATCTTGAATCTGTCATCTGATATATTGTATGTTTCTACCTGAAAAACATCCATCTTCCTTTATTGTGTTCACAGCTTTTACACATTAGGTCATTCATTGATTTTTTTTTTCAAAGCTTTGTTTATATATTGACCTTTTAATTACTTTTTTTGTGTATAATAACACACGTCAACTTTTTTTTCTGTTTGTGTCTTTTTTTCTTTTCTTTTTTTAGTGGAAGACTTGGGATGAATTGGGTAGTTGGTACTGTCCTTTGAAAAACAGACCAACCTAAATCATTTAATATCTTCTGTATGTTTTTTTTAATGTTTTAAGACAAAATATTTTTGTTTGATGCAGATATGTAGGGATGCATTAGTGTTGCATTGACCTGTGTTGTTCGGGTCATAACATCTGTGTTTGGCCTGTAACCCCACAGTTACATCATTGAATAACGCAGAAACATGTGAGAGAGTTGAAATGTATGCAGGGAGTACGCGCATCTCTGTGGTGCCGGCATGAGCCTGCACAGTTGGTACGTTTGGAGAAGCCCATTTGTCCATCCAGGCGCCAGCCAGCCACTGCACTGCAGCTAAAAAGTCAAGGGCCACAGAGTTCTAGGGGTCTTGCTGGAGGCATGTCTGTTTCCGTCCCCATTGCTGGCTCGTTTTAGGAAGGATCGTGCTGAACAGAGGGTGAGCAGCATAGACATGGGACACCGTTTGCTCATGTATTGCCCTTTTATCGATGTTAGGACTTGTTAGCTAAACTGGTTCAGACACTTTTTTAAAAAAAGAAGAAAAAAATTGCAGTTTTGGTTCTTTGGGATCTGAACAAAGATCTGATAAGCACACAAGAGAAGGAGGGGTCACATGCATAGCGCACGGTCTTCAGCGTCCTTGTTGTCAATCAGTTTCCTGTGTTGAAGTTTATACTCTTCTTTTTTTTTTTTTCTTTTCGTTTTTTTTACCCCCACATCTTTTTATTTGGAATTGCTGAGTATAAAAACTGGTCCTTGACTTTTTATCAGTGGTATGTGTGCGTTGTCACAATAATTTGAGAATCAAAAAAGGGAAAGAAAGAAACCGAGTTAAAAGTTATTTTCATAAATTAGGATTTTTTTTCCACCTCGGAAGGAAAAAAAGAAAGAAAACGGGGGTGAAGAAACTGCAGTCGTTAGAAGTGTTTGTTTTAAGTATCGGTCAGTCTAAGATGACTAAAACGATTAGAAATTCTGTTTCACATCCATGTTTTCGGCCTTTTCTCTATCTGAAGTGTTAAGGTGACCGCTGATGTGGCAAAATAGACGTGTTCCAGTAAAAAGTCAGGGGAAGGCAAGGCATGTCTTTCCATTGCAAATAGAGTTAGCTTTTCTCAGTTCATGGGCAAAACAAATGGATCTAGAGAGTCAGATATTTTATTTGAAGCACAGGATCACAACAACAACAAATCAAGAAAACTGCATCACATACTCGCTATTTAACACGAGGGTTTTGTAATCTCTTTATTCTCTCTGAACTGAATTATCACTGCTCATATTGAGCTTTAACACAGATTACCTCCCTTTTAGATGACCCAACATCTATTTTGCTTCTATGGCTCGGGTATTCATTCAAAAGCAGCTGCAAACTCACCGTTCAAGTCATCGTTTATAATGCTTGATTTTTCTTGTGGTGGAAGCAGGAAAAATACTTGAGCTATGTACATCCCATTACTTTTGTCTAAACACCACCATGGCAGCTCACTGTATAAAGTCGCCTGCCACACACCACACCTGTCTCTCCCTTTCTTTTTTTTTCTTTTTTTTCTTTCAAGCCACAAAGTTGTAACCAAAAAAGGAAGAGAACAAAAAATGGATCCAGTCAGAATTGAACAAGCGTTTTTCTGGGATGGGAGGGAGGAAGGGCGGGATGGTGGGGGGTGGGGGGGGGAGGATTGATTATTTACTAAAAAAAAAAAAAATCTTGAATCGGTGAATAGAGTTTTTTAAAAAGACCATGTGAGCAGCCTGTAGTGTGACGGTTGTGTCTGCTAGCTTCTATCTTGCCAGCTATGAAGAAGGAAGAGGAAGGAAGCAAGGAGCTAGTTATCTTGAGAAGGGCCCAAAGCAGGGAGCCGCTAGCAGCAGGAGCAGCGTCAATATTTGAACCAGCTAGCCAGGGACCGTACCTGTTTGGAAGGAAGGAGTAAGGTTAGCAGGGCTACCTCAGTATAGCGTCCTGTTAAGGCTGAGAGTGCAGGTAAGGACTTAACCTTGTTTCCTATATAGTTAACTGAGCGCTCAGTGTGTGTATGAATGTGTTCTGTGGAGTTGTGTATCGCTGGTGACCGATCAAGGAGTAAATTTTCTTTTCTTTTTTTTTCTTCTTTTTTTTTTTTTTTTAGCTACAAACAGTTTTTAGATTTTTTGTTTGTATGTGTTTGTCTTTCAAAGCTGCCTGACATGGGTATCTATGGTAGGAAATTAATCGGCAGAAACAGAGGAAAACAGATGAGGGAAAAGGAGTCAGTGATTTTGATCAAATAATGGACAGAAACCGAGGAAAAAGATGAGGGAAAAGGAGTCGGTGATGTATTCAAATAATTGACAGAAACCGAGAAAAAGATGAGGGAAAAGGAGTCGGTGATGTAATCAAATAATGGACAGAAACCGAGAAAAAGATGAGGGAAAAGGAGTCAGTGATTTAATCAAATAATGGACAGAAACCGAGAAAAAGATGAGGGAAAAGGAGTCGGTGATTTAATCAGATAATTGACAGAAACCAAAGAAAAAGATGAGGGAAAAGGAGTCAGTAATTTAATCAAATAATGGACAGAAACCGAGGAAAAAGATGAGGGAAAAGGAGTCGGTGATTTAATCAGATAATGGACAGAAACCAAAGAAAAAGATGAGGGAAAAGGAGTCGGTGATGTATTCAAATAATTGACAGAAACCGAGAAAAAGATGAGGGAAAAGGAGTCGGTGATGTATTCAAATAATGGACAGAAACCGAGGAAAAAGATGAGGGAAAAGGAGTCGGTGATTTAATCAAATAATGGACAGAAACCAAAGAAAAAGATGAGGGAAAAGGAGTCGGTGATTTAATCAGATAATGGACAGAAACCAAAGAAAAAGATGAGGGAAAAGGAGTCGGTGATTTAATCAAATAATGGACAGAAACCAAAGAAAAAGATGAGGGAAAAGGAGTCGGTGATTTAATCAGATAATGGACAGAAACCAAAGAAAAAGATGAGGGAAAAGGAGTCAGTGATTTAATCAAATAATGGACAGAAACCGAGGAAAAAGATGAGGGAAAAGGAGTCGGTGATTTAATCAAATCATTGACAGAAACTGGGGACAGTAGATGAGGGAAAGAGGTGTGAAATTTGGGAAAAGGAGTGGGTGATATAATCGTTTGAGCTCGTTGGCGATTTATTCCAGTTCGGTCCTGGCTTTGTATTTCAGCCTGACCTCAGCGCTGACATTTTCCAGTCTGATTAATCTGGTACCCAGGGTATTCCACATCCTCTTTACATGTAAGTATCGACTGTTTAGATATGCTGATAGCAGTGTTGAATCTAGAGCGCAGGAATCTGGCTTTATATGTTTACTGTCAGTATAAATGGAATCAGAGGGTGCCCCTTTGCTGGCAGGATACGTAAAAATTCCAAGTTTGAGAGTGGCCGTAGGGAGACCGGGCTAGGTGAACATCAGAAAGGGTGACCATGCGATGGCTTCGTTCACTGAAAGTGATGGAACATTGCCTGCAGTTCTGCATTTGTCCAGACTTAATCTATGTAGACATTTCTGATTGACCCGACCGTTTTAGCCAGCGGTCTGGTGACTCGTGAAAGGAGTGTTGTTCAGTTTTTGCTCTCACTAGCGCATCTACAGCAGAGGAACTGAAGGGAGACCAAAGGAAACACAGATGCTGTGAGGAGAAAGACGATGTAGAGAAGAACATGCAGCACCTGCAGACAGGCACGAGGCTGTGCTGAACGCCTTGAAGAGGTCTGCCTGGTAAACACCAGACCCCAGCCAAGATTCCGGGGCAAGACAGAGAAGAGAATGTTCCCACTATGGCGGGAAATCCAGTCATCTAAATCTGGGTCCTGGGGATCGTGTTGATGAAAGGAATCAACAGATGGCCCCACAACCTTAGCCTGGTTTGCAGACTTCGCAAACTGTCGTTCCCAGCTGTGAAGAAAAACACAGGAACCGTTTCCAAGTAGGCGGTGCATTGTCAGGGGACCAAACGCTGGCCTGACCTGATCCCCTTCTGTGATAATGAGGGGCCAATAGGGTCCCTGTTTGTTGTAGATTATGGAACCAACATAGATACACCACACAGAGACGGTCCTGTTTCTAGTAGATCCTAGAATCAACATAGAGATAGATACACCACACAGACGCGGTCCTGTTTCTAGTAGATCCTAGAATCAACATAGAGATAGATACACCACACAGAGACGGTCCTGTTTCTAGTAGATCCTAGAATCAACATAGAGATAGATACACCACACAGAGACGGTCCTGTTTCTAGTAGATCCTAGAATCAACATAGAGATACATACACCACACAGAGACGGTCCTGTTTCTAGTAGATCCTAGAATCAACATAGAGATAGATACACCACATAGAGACGGTCCTGTTTCTAGTAGATCCTAGAATCAACATTGAGATAGATACACCACACAGAGACGGTCCTGTTTCTAGTAGATCTAGAATCAACATAGAGATAGATACACCACAGACTCCCTGTTTGTTGTAGATCCTAGAATCAACATAGAGATAGATGAACCACAGAGAGAGACTCCCTGTTTGTTGTACTGTAGATCCTAGAATCAACACAGAGATGGATGAACCACAGAGAGAGGCTCCCTGTTTGTTGTAGATCCTAGAATCAACACAGAGATGGATGAACCACAGAGAGAGACTCCCTGTTTGTTGTAGATCCTAGAATCAACACAGAGATGGATGAACCACAGAGAGAGACTCCCTGTTTGTTGTAGATCCTAGAATCAACACAGAGATAGATGAACCACAGAGAGAGACTCCCTGTTTGTTGTAGATCCTAGAATCAACACAGAGATAGATGAACCACAGAGAGAGACTCCCTGTTTGTTGTACTGTAGATCCTAGAATCAACATGGAGATAGATGAACCACAGAGAGAGACTCCCTGTTTGTTGTAGATCCTAGAATCAACACAGAGATGGATGAACCAGAGGGAAGACACGTGTCATGGTATGTCTTTTGAACTATACAATAGTGAATGACAAAAAGCACACAAAAAGGAAAAAAACCAAATTATGACTTGTCATGACAGTCAAGGGAACAACAATAACCCAAATATTTGACTTTTTTCCCTTTCAATCTAGCCTGGGGAGGGGAGGGGAGGGGGGGGGGTTCAATCTCTACTTGCAAGAGGAGTGAGGGTGATAGTGAATGGACAGGGTCAGGCAGCTTTGGGCAGACACAAAGCAGGCTAGCATGACCAAGTTACTGACCCCGATGTTGATGGGCCTTTGCAGTCTGCCGGAGAGCCGGCCGGCCTGACGTCTGTTGGAGCGCCCAGAGAACGGTGGCCTGTGGGCGGCCGCCAGAGAAGCAGACTGTGAGGAGGTGAGGTGCAGTGGCTGTGTGACTGTGAGGAGGTGAGGTGCAGTGGCTGTGTGGTTGGAGGGTTTTCTGGCCCGTCCACCATGCTGGCTGGGCGATGACCCGACACTGAACCTGACGGGGACAGTCTGGCACTGTGCGTTACCCCCTGCATGGTTCTTTCTTGTAGGCACAAGCCTGCCCATGCTCTGTCCTCTTCCCACACTACCCTCTCTCTCCGCCCTGCTCGCTCCTTTCCCCTACTCTCTGTGGTGATGGGTCGACTGTATTGGTTATGAAGATGTTGGGGAAAGACAGTGTCTATCTGAACGTGGGGGAACATTTTTTGAATATGTTTCATATTGAATCCACTTGACTTTTTCCTGCTCGCTCCTTTCCCCTACTCTCTGTGGTGATGGGTCGACTGTATTGGTTATGAAGATGTTGGGGAAAGACAGTGTCTATCTGAACGTGGGGGGAACATTTTTTGAATATGTTTCATATTGAATCCACTTGACTTTTTCCTGCTCGCTCCTTTCCCCTACTCTCTGTGGTGATGGGTGGACTGTATTGGTTATGACTATGTTGGGGAAAGACCGTGTATATCTGAATGTGGGGAAAAAATGTTGAATATCTTTAATATTGAATCCACTTTACTTTTATGTTTGGATGTGTGCTTAAAGTATATGTATCAGAAGTGAAATTTCCATTCAGCTCTGGGAAGAAACGTTTGAACATATCAATCAAAACAGCTGGGACAAACATTTAAAACAACCAGTCTTTTTCTTTTTTTTTTAAGATGCGGAACCTTAAAAGAAGAAAAAAAAACTGTCAAACACAATAATCATGAAAGTTCCAGGAGAAATCTTTAATGTGTGGGCATCTGAAGTATGCATTGTTTGAAGTGGGCAGATGACTGAGAAGGGGCAGGGAGGGAAGCAGTGATTATGTCACCATGAAAATAAACCCAAGATGTGCTACCTTAAGTTGTTTGTCAGGTTATCCAACACTGTTTGCACACAGGCCACTCCTTTTACACCCATTCCTATCTTTTAAAAGGTGAAGAAGCTCCGTGGTGCATTCCATGTCATGCACCACTCACAGTGAAACATTTTCTTTTAGATGTGAGACATAAACACTTTACAGCAGACTCCATGAAAACCTTGTTCAGAGATGTCCCACCAGATGTGATCTTTGAGTTTCTGAAAGAGATCAATATTTTCAGAAGATCTAAGATTTTACAGAAGAAAGATGTTTAACAAAATTTCAGCTGTTTTTAGATGTATTCTGTGTAAGTGAATGAGTTTTTTGTTTGTTTGTTTGTTTTTAATGACTTGTGAGTTGACTTCAATGCGGTGATAATTTTTTTTTTTTTTTTTTTTTAATGACTTGTGAGTTGACTTCAACGCGGTGACAGCATCCAAGCTGTAAACAACATTACCTACTGTACGTGATGAACATTACCTACTGTACCTGCATAGTGTATGTGATGAACATTATCTACTGTACCTGCATAGTGTATGTGATGAACATTACCTACTGTACCTGCATAGTGTATGTGATGTTGCCTGCAGGGAGAATGCGAAGCAGACCACAAGGGACATGAGAAGATGACGATGATGGCGCCAACGATGGCTGCTGCTGCTTTCCACCGCTGTGGAACAGGAGCAGGGAGAAGAGTGTGCAGGCCGGGCAGTGCTGTCCCTTCTCTCCGCTCCACCTGACCATGGTGCACTGGACCCAGAGCCCGGCGACCTGCTGCAGGCGTGTACGTCATGGTACCAGAACCACGGCGGAACCCAGACTGCGCAGCCACAGTGGGTGTTGGGGAGGAGACAGGGGAGGAAATCTGATTTGTGTTGCTCTTCAAGAAGCCAACAGGAATTGGGCTGTATGTCAAATTTCTGTCCTAGCCGTCAAAAAGCTGTTAAACGATGCACTTTGTTATTTGTTACCCAGAACTAGAAATTTATGATACTCATACCTGAATTATGCCATTTGAAAAGAGAATTCCCCCCCCCCCCGACCATTATTGTCACACGTAAATGGCTTTCTTCGTACCAGCAACCTGTCTTAGAATATGACCTGGTGAATTTTACTTATCTGTGTTACGCATACACCTTTTGGGAAAATCCATTCAAAATCAGTCATCAACATCATGCGGTCGAGTCAGTGCCACCCTAGGACTGTAAAAACTAGACTGGGACTCTGTGTGACATGATGCTGCAGCTAGACTAAGCATCAAAGTTACACACTCGCACACAGACGCACGTTTTTATTTTTGTGCTTATCCCACAGATAGCCAGCCAAAGCACCAACAGTGACTAGCCATGAGAAGAGTTTCTTGGCTGGATGGATGACTTGTGTGCTTTGCTCAAAGACGCGCCGTCTGCTCGCTACTCCCAGGCAGAGCATGTTAACTCGCAAAACAAGGAGGTGACAACTTGTAGCTCGGATCTGATTGGCTGTTGGAACAAGTCTCCAGACTTTTGACTGGTCAGGGTTTTGACAGTGCTGTGTGTTCACACTGAGCGAAGTAGAGCGACTAGTAGAACTCGACCGCAGAGAAGGAAAAGTGCACACTTGGCAAAGCCAGGCTAAGGCTTGGGCTGGTGTGCACAGGGCTGGTTTGTTGTGTGTTGTGATGGAAGGGGGGGAAGTGGTGTGGATGTCAGCGGAGTGACAGCTGAGCCACCTGATGGAGGACGGTCCTCTGGCCACTGGCCACGAGTTGTGTGTAAATTCAGCCCACGAGGGGGTAGGTAGTTAGCAGCAGGGTGTTCTGTTGGGGACTGGGATGGGGAGAACGGGAGATGGATCATTTATCAGAGAATGGCATTTGGTGGTAGCTTAAGATTCTTTGTGCCATGGATTGCCAGGCCTTCATTAGCTGCACAGGGAGATGAGCCAGTGTAGGATTGGTATCATTCCCAAACATTTCTACATGATTGCAGCATAAAGGAGAAGAAGGGAGTTGGGAGGAAGAGCCTTGGAGACTATGTAGGAGAAGACATAGAGGAAGAGAAGAGAAAGAGAAGGAAAAGGGACTGCAGATCGCACATTCACAGCCCCCCCCCCCCCCCCCTCCCCACCTCCTTCCTACTGCTGTCACCTACAGGGGCACTCCTAAACTCACACATGTATGCAAGCAGCCTGTCCTCAGAGAGACAGGTGGGGGTTGTCTGTGGGGGAGGGGGAGGGGGATGGAAGATAGGTGGGAGGTTGCCTGTGGGGGAGGGCGATTGAAGTGTGGAAGACCTGTGCTTTTTGTGAGGGGTTTAATAGTCTGGAGCACCATCAGTTGGAGATGGACGGATCATTCTGGAGAGAAGACCAAAACAGGACTTTGGACAGGGAGGGGAGTTCTTCTACCCCATTGGATAGACGGCGGTACCAACTTGAGTTGTGTTCAAGTTTGCTCTTCAGAATTTCAGTTTATGTCAGTCCACTCAATGGGGAAAAAATGTGCGTCCTTTGTGATGTGAAACTGGTTGGTCTGTGTGTGTGTGTGTGTGTGTGCGTGTTGTTAAAAATGGACAGATCATGAGGTGTGTGCCATAACAGTTCTGACAGACTGATCTGTGTGTGTGCGTGTTGTTGAAAATGGACAGATCATGAGGTGTGTGCCATAACAGTTCTGACCGACTGATCTGTGTGTGTGCGTTTTGTTGAAAATGGACAGATCATGAGGTGTGTGCCATAACAGTTCTGACAGACTGATCTGTGTGTGTGCGTGAATGTTGGAAGAATCGCTGGTAAGGTGGGGCTGTGTGTGCCAGACTGCTGGCAACATGACTCCTTGTGTGGAGAAGATGGGGGGAAAGAAGCTGGAGAGAGGTTGAAAGTGGACCTTTTTATGTCGGTGTTTTTGTTTGCTTTTTGCTTTTTTTTTCCTTAGAATACATCATCACTCTCATACTGATCAATATGTGGATCTGTTCATGTGGGTTTGCGTGTTATTTCTTTGACAGGTGGGGCGAGTGCAGTGCATGTATGAATTTCGTGTGTGTGTACACAGATATGTACTCGCACACTTGTGGTAGGTTTACATGACTTGATACACAGTTCACACTAACACATACTCTGTGCGTGCGCAGTTTTCTCCTCTTGTTGTATGACAATTCCAGTTCAAGTGGTAAATGGTTACCTTGTGTTTTACAAACATCCAAAGTCGACTCCATTCCTGCCTGGTTTCTTTTCGATAAAAGTTTCCTGTAGGAAAACAATCAACATGCAAAGCATATAAACATACTCCCAGTAAGTAGTACAAAAAAAAGAAAATAATATCTTTTAATATATATTAAATGAGTCACTATAGCACTTCCTCCCGTTTTGGTGGTAGAAATTTTGTATGTAAGAGAAAAAAAACAAAAACAATGCTGCTTTCCCCGGCAGGGAAGTGAACACGGGTCTCCCCGCGTAATAGGCGGGGATACTATCCACTATACTACCAAGGAGCTTACAAGATTTGGTTACACTTAAGTTTATAAATAAACTGTACATCACAAAATTATTATTTATAGCCGTTAGTAATGGCTATTCTGGTAAAATAAAACATTGGGCATCATCCGTGACCCATAATGAACACATCTACAAATTTTCAGAAAGATCGGTCCAGCAGTTTTGTCTGGAGCGAGTGGAACTCATTTTGACGACGCACGCACACACACACACACACACAGTATTTCTTTGTTCCCATTGTAAAGTACTCACTGTTCTATAAGAACTGGGAGTACAAAAAGAAAGATGGAAAAAGAGCGGACAGGATGTCCACAACTTCCCTGATAGCATAAAGGAAAATCAGCAAGACCATTGGTTACTGTTTTACCTTCCACTTTGGGTGTAACAAATTACATGTTGGAAGGCCTCATTTCCCCCTTTTTGTACTCCCAGTTCTTATAGAACAGGGGTTACTTCACAGTGGAAACGAAGAAATGCTGTCTGTCTGTCTGACGGCAGCCATGACTGAGGGTCTTCGATGGACACCCCCTTCCCCACCTCACCACCATTCCAGTCTGGAAAGAAATCCTGCTGTTGAATGTTAAAAAAAAGAAAAAAACAAAAACAAAAAAACATCCTGGAATAAAAATAGACGAGAGGCCATCTTTTATTTGTGTCATCTTGTGTTAAATCTGACTTTTTGTTCTCGGTGGAGAAAACTAAAAAGCTCTGTAGGGATGTGGGCGCTGCGGGTGAATTTGGTTTGGGGGTGGCTTCGAGTCCCGCCCGCGCAGTGGTGCATGCAGGTCCACCCTATGGCCGCACCACTGGTTATCATGGAGTTGAGTCATTGATTTTCGATGCGTCAGCAGGGCTGACAGAAGGACAGACAGGCAGGGTGATGGCCGGCTGTTTCAGTGATGGCCAACTGGAGACTGCACTCTGCAGGCTGTCTGTTGCCTTGCTGTATGCACCCTGCTGCTGCTGTGCTGTGCGGCGCTGTAATGTCGTGGCTGCAGTGTGGTCCGCGTGCATGGCGCGTGACACGACCGGTGCAGGGTGGAAAAGAGTTCGCCTCCCATGAGAGAAGAATGAATCGCTGGAGGAACCTGACAGGGTGTGCTATGCCTGGGAGGTTATTCATGATCTGTGCAGACAGATTTTTTTTTTTCATCCGATATCGGTTGGCTTATTGGTCAGTCAGTCAGCGATATTATGCCTCTTCCCCCTCCCACCCCCTCACCTCTCGAATAAACACAACACACATGCGCATGTTTGCACACGCACACACACAATACGAATACCAACACGTCAGACAGACAGACTGGGGGGAGGAGAAACAAGAAGAAAGTCGGACAGAGAAAAAGACGCACACACACTCACACAGGTGCGCGGACACACACACAAAGGGATATCCATATATATATATATATATGTAAATACATAAATATATATACGTACATGTGTGTCTATATATATATATGTATATCCCTGTGTGTGTGTGCGCACGCACACACATGTGCGTGTATATGCGAGCATGTGTATGAGGGATGCGTGGGAAGGGGGTGTTGACTCTAATCTAGACTGTGTTCAAGGGAGATCAGACCAGGGAAGCTCTATGATTGATGAGCAGCATAGTCTATTCTATGTCTCTTGACTAGAATTACACTTTTGTTTCATAAGAACGCCGGAAATACTGAAAGTATTAGGTATAAAACTTCAGAGAATATAACTTGGTCTTGTATTAAGAAAGGTAGTAAATTCAGACAGAATGTGTTGAATGAAAACAGAAGCACCCCAACAGCTATTTCCAGTTGGAATAATTTGTTTGAGGAATTTAATTGGAAAGACATTTTCTCACATTGTTATGGAATATCTAGTGATTTGCACTTGAGATGGTTTCAAAACAGACTGCTACATAGATTATTTCCAGCACAGAGATTCTTGAGATTATTTCCAGCACAGAGATTCTTGTTCTTGCTTCGTTTAGTAAACTCTTCTATATGTAATTTTTGTAAGCAAGAGGAGCAGTTTCTCATATGCTGTTTGATTGTCACATTATACACCAATTCTGGATGTATTTTCAGCAGTTGGTGACCCAGAAGTGTTCACACTGTCATTATTTTGTGATTGACAAGGAACTTGTACCATTTGGAGTAAAACAAAATATACGAACAGACACTGTTTTTGATTTCATATTTTATTTACATGCGCAACCATATTCACAAGCCTTTGTTACATTATTGAGAGACAGATAATGCTAAATGCACAACCATATTTACAAACCTTTGTCACATCATTGAGAGACAGATATAACTAAGAAAGTCGCATGGCACTCATAAATGGAACTTGTGCACAATCTGAACAAACTTGGTTTTTGTACAAGTTGATTTTTGAATAATTTGAACGTGAGTTCCAAACAGAATGTGTGCATTTCACCTGAAATCTACCCACATTTATCAAGGTATACTCCAACTGCGGGGTTTTGAGAATGGTTGAATGTTAATATGTCCATGCATGATTCATGTTCTGCATGGGGATGTTAGTGGGCCCTGTTACGGTACAAAGTGTCCGCAGAAACGAAGTGTCTGCACGCGGACACTTTGTTCCCAGCGGACACTTTGTACTGTGAGCTGACATCCAAAGTGTCCGCAGAAATCCTGCGGACACTTTGTTCTGCGAGTTGACATATAACTTAAAAAGCGGAACAAAGTGTCCGCAGCCGTTTCAGCCTCAGTGTGAGTGGGTGAATGTGCACGTACACCCCCATGTGCGTGCGTACGTACGCACGCGCGCACACGTGTGTGTGTGTGTCTTAATTTTTTTTTAATTGTGTAAAATTTGTTGACTACTTTTTTGTGCAACAGCGCACAAAGTTTAGACTACACTCACGTGCGCGCGCACAGACACACACACACGCACGCACACACATGCATGCACGCGCATGGAGGTGTACGTGCACATTCACCCACTCGCACTGAGGCTGAAACGGCTGCGGACACTTTGTTCCGCTTTTGTAAGTTATATGTCACCTCGCGGAACAAAGTGTCCGCAGGATTTCTGCAGACACTTTGAATGTCAGTTCACGGTACAAAGTGCCCGCACGGAACAAAGTGTCCGCATGCGGACACTTTGTTTCTGCGGACACTTTGTACCGTCACAGACCCCATCCCATTACCTGCCCTTGCCCCCACCTCTCACCCAAGCCCCCGGCCCCGGTCCCCCCTTTGTTTTGTGTGCATGGATGTTTGGTTGATCGGCTGGCTTTGTGGTGGTTGTCTTCTTTTTGTAATCATTTGCTATGTATGTAATTGGTTTGTAATGTATGTGTGTTTGAAAAATGATTTATGTTTGAAAAAATTTCAACAACATTACATTTCCCTCATTTTTCGTTCTCTTTTTTTTTTTTTCCCTCCATTCCTCAGCCTCCTTCCCCTCCCCATCCCCACCCCCTGTTTAAAAAAAAAAATCCTTGCTAAGCCATAAACATAATGCGGAGGAATTGTTTGTCTGCCCTCTCCCCAGACCCCTAGTAAATTTTTCAACAGAAACTAACATTGTGTTTGGTAGCACAGGAAAGACTAACCACTCAAGGAACTGGTTATTGTACATTTGAAGTGATAACTTTAATTGTGTGAACATGATTTGTCTATCAGAAAACACGGCAAACAGGTACCCAAAAAATGCTATTTGTTTACAGTCTTTTCCATTATTTTACATTTTAATCAAGAGATAACAGGTGAAAAACATACCATTCTTACCTGGAAATACTTGTAATCCAAGCCCTTCTCAGCACTGTCTAAGGCTTCACACTAATCAAGAGATAACAGGTGAAAAACATTCCACTCTTACCTGAAAATCTTCTCAGCGCTGTCTAAGCAGTTCACCAATCAAGAGGATCATGCCATCCCTTTGCCCAACCGATCCTTTGTCGTGGTTCCAGTGAATCCAGGTGTGTTCAGCGAGGAAAACAGCACCGGCTTCTTTTGTTTCAAAACTGTTGAGGTCAGCCAGGTTCACACAAGAGCCTGTGCAGCCTACTGCCCTGGGGCTCCTTCTCAGATACTGTTGAAACATATACATTCAGATGCTTCTGTCTATTCTGCTGAACTTACTGCTCTGGTACTGGCTTTGAAGATAATCTCACATTCTTCGAAGAGGGACTTTCTGGTTCTGTCGGATTCGCTGTCGGCTTTGGAGGCCATAGCTGGCCGCAACCTTCAGCATCCAGAACTTTTACTTTTTTTTAAACTTTTTAGCAAGTTGAAGGCGGACGGTTACAACATTACTCTTGCTTGGGTTCCTGGTCATGTTGGCATCGGCGGGAACGAAATGGTTGATCGTTTAGCCAAGAATGCCACAAGAGAGAAACTGTCCAACACTTATATCCCCTGCTCAGATGTGAAACCCAAAATTAACGATTATGTGAGAGACCTCTGGCAGGAGGATTGGAACACACAGACGAATAACAAACTCTTTCAGATCCGTCCAAACCTTAAGGACTTCCTCCCATCTACGTCGGGTGGTCGTAAAGAGGAAACGGTTCTGTGCCGGCTGCACACCGGCCATTCGTATTTTACCCATTCGTACCTTTTAAAGAGTGAAGAAGCTCCGTGGTGCATTCCATGTCATGTGCCACTCACAATGAAACATGTTCTTTTAGAATGTTGGGATTTGCACGATGTGAGACACAAACATTTTACAGCAGAGTCCATGAAGATCCTGTTCAGGGATGTCCCGCCTGATGTGATCCTTGAGTTTTTGAGAGAGATTAACATTTTTCATCTGATTTAAGATTTTACGGAAGAAAGATTTTTAACAAAGTTTCTGGTGCGTTTCTAGACGATGTCATTTAAAGAGATGTGTGAAAGGTGGTTTGTTTTTTTTTTTTTTTTTTTTTTTTTTTTTTTATGACTGGTGAGTTGATTTTAACGTGGTGACAGCCCTGATGTGGCCCTTTGCGGTCGGCTGGGCTATAAGCAACATTATCTTATCTTATCTTACACAAGAGCATTAAAAAATGAAATAAAATAGGGGTGTGCAGCTTGCTAACATATCCATCCCCAAAGCTAAGTGGGCAGATTATTCCCTCTTGATTGTATCCATGAACGTTGAGGAATTGTTCATGTTTCCTGCCTGCTAATGCTCGCCGACAGCAACAGCAGGGCATGGACATTCTGCTCGTCTACAGCAACTTTCTAATGACGAGGCTGGGAGGAAAGAAAAAAAATGCTACCTGCCTCTCTTGGCCCCTTCGGCTGCCAAGGGTTAAGAATTGCCACTAAAGAAACAATCTTAAAGGGGAAAAAAAGACCCAAACAAACAAAAAACATTACGGGTCGCCACATTTTGGATTATCTCCCTTCCCTTGCCAACAAAACAGCTGTGGTGCCTTTTCAGACAGTGTTTGTGCCCAATTTTCTCCCTTTATTTTTCTTCTGAAATTTAGATTTCAGAGGGACGGCAGGTGGAATGAGGGGCCATCAGAAAAGCGGTGGGGGGTCCGGTGGATGTCTTTGGGCAGTTCAGGCCTTTTCCAAGGACAAGCGTTCAGCAAGGATCAGCTTGCTGGTGAACTCTTCTTCACTCTGTGCGCCGACAATCATTTCCTCCCTGTTGAAGAAACAGACCGGTATCACTGCACACCAAAGACAGAAAGAAACAAACAAAAATCATGGTTTCTCTTCCTCAAGGTCCATTGTCAGTGATGATGTTGATGACGGTCATCATCATCCAAAATGCAAAGAATGAAAGAAAATCCCAGATTTTTCTTCTGCTATCATAGCACCTGACTAGTACGAACTAGATTAGACCAGTCTGGCAGTTGAAGCAATAAACTGATGTTATGTCATTAGCAAACTCTTAAGGCCACATGAACAGAAAGCTGGGCAAAATTCTGCTGAAAATACACTTAAGGAGAAGACAAGACACGCACATACGTACGAATTCGCGTGTGCACACACACATGCATATGCACACGCACACAAAGACGGGTAGTGCTACATTATGATGACATGCTCTTTTCATAGCTTGTAACATTTAAGGGGTTAGACTCTTCCTCTAATACTTTAAGTATAACACTGAAGCGGTTAACTTCTCCTCCAATGAAATCAGTTGTAACAGGTGAGGTGACCAAACCCATCATTACTCATGACATTACTTGAAACACTGAAATGGCTGAGCTCTTCTTCCAACAGGATTAACTGTAACATTGAACCGGTTCAAACGCTTCTTCCAAAAGGACTGATTAGAACACATAAGTGGTTAACTGTCCTTTAAACAAAATAAGCTGCAACACTGAACTGGTTAAGCTCTTGAACACTAACATCAAAGCGGTTAAAGTCACATTCAAATCGCATTAATTGTTACATTAAAATGCTTCCACTCTACTCCAAACCTGATTAATAATCATAACACTGAACTGTTAAACTTCCCTTATCATGACACTGAACTGTTAAACTCTCCTTCCAATAGGAGATTGTAACACTGAACAAGATGAAAACTCTCTTCCTGATAGGTATAAATACAGTATAGAACTGGTTAATTTTTCTTCCAAAAGGATTTAATTATTACACTGAACTTGCTGAACTTCTTTTCTTATTAAGGATTCATTGTGTCACTGAACTTCATTGCATCGATGAAAGTTCAGGAATTTTTCATGTTTAATGCCTGCGGACAGGGACAGCAGGGCGTGGACATTCTGCTCGTCTGCATGCTTTATAACGACAAGGCTGTGACGTAAGAACAAAAAAAAAAAAAAAAAAAACCCTAACATTATAGGTCGTATCATTTCGGATTATCTCCCTTTCCTTGCCAACAAAACAGCTGCAGCGCCTTTTTCGATAGTATTTGTACCCAATTTTCTCCTTTCTTTTTTCTTCTGAAATTTATATTTCAGAGCAGACTATGATGGCGCGTCAGAAAAACAGCGGGAGCGGGGGTCCGATGGATGTCTTTGGGCAGTTCAGGCAGCGGGGGTCCGATGGATGTCTTTGGTCCGTTCAGGCCTTTTCCAAGGACAAGCGTTCAGCAGCAAGGATCAGCTTGCTGGTGAACTCTTCTTCACTCTGTATGCCGACAATCATTTCCTCCCAGTTGAAGAAACAGACCGGTATCACTGCACACCAAAGAAAGAAAGAAAGAAACAAACAAAAAATATGGTTTCTTTTCCTCAAGATCCGTTGTCGGTGATGATGATGATGTTGATGATGATGATCATCATCATCCAAAATGCAAAGAAAGAAAGAAAATCCCCAAGTTTTCTTCTGCGCATCATTGCACCTGATTAATACGAACTAGATTAGACCAGTCTCGCGGTTGAAGCAATAAACTGATGGGGCCAGAATAGCTCAGTTGGTAGAGCGCCGGACTCGTAATCCAAGGGTTGCGGGTTCGAATCTCCTATGCTGGGCCGTTTCAGTACAGGGGGATTTTTTCCCTCGGAGTTAACATTAGTTCTGACTCCCTTCCCCATACAGTCCTTCGAATGAGACTATAAACCGAGGTTCCGTGTGTGAACAAACGCATAACATCTTGCACACACGTAAAATCCCATCACCAACTTTCGGAAGAGAAGGCCAGTTTGGCCGTTGGTATGGATGACACGTTACACATAGCATGCACCCTGCGTGAGAAATTGAAAGAATGAAGGAAGTTAGAAAATCGAGTGAACGATATTGAACGATATTGACTGGATGACACGGGAAACGACTGAATGAAGCGCCAGCTGGCAGCTCTTCAGTCAGCACTACCCAGGTAGGCAGCCCGTTGTGTAAACGAGTGTGGATTGTAAAGCGCTTAGAGCTTGGTCTCTAGCCGAGAATAGGCGCTATATAAGTATTCATTATTATTATTATTATTATTATGTTATGTCATCAGCAAACTAGAAGCTCGCATGAACAGAAATCTGGGCAAAATTCTGCAGAAAATACACTTAAGGAAAAGAAAAAACACAAACACATGCACGAATGCACACGCACACGCACATGCACACAAAGAGGGACAGTGCTACACTATGATGACATGCTCTGTGCACTGCTTCTAACATTTAAGGGTTAGACTCTTTCTATAATACCTAAAGGTATAACACTGAAGCGGTTAATTCCTCCTCCAATGAAACCAGTTGTAACAGGTGAGGTGACCAAACTCATCCTTCAGTGACATTACTTCAAACACTGAAATGGCTGAGCTCTTCTTCCAACAGGATCAACTGTAACATTGAACCGGTTCAAACTCTCCTTCCAAAACGATTGATTAGAACACGAAAGTGGTTAACTGTCAAAATAAGCTGCAACACTGAACTGGTTAAGCTCTTGAACACTAACATCAAAGCAGTTAAAATCACCTTCAAGTTGCATTAATTATTACATTAAAATGATTTGACACTACTCTCAACATGATTAATAATCGTAACACTGAACAGTTAACTTTCCTAATCATGACACTGAACTGTTAAACTTTCCTTCCAATAGGAGTAATTGTAACACTGAACAAGATAAAAACTCTCTTTCTGATAGGTATAAATACAACATAGAACTGACTAACTCTCCTTCCAATAGGATTTGATTATTACACTGAACTTCTGTTCTTATTAAGGATTGATTGTATCACTGAACTTGATTACATCAATGAACGTTGAGGCATTTTTCATGTTTCCTGCCTGGTGACGCCCGTGGACAGCGACAGCAGGGCGTGGACATTCTGCTCATCTGCATGCTTACAACGATGAGGCCATGGGGAAAGAACAAAAAAAAAAAGGAAAAGAAAAACCTTCCTGCCCCTCTTGGCCCCTTTAGCTGCTAAGGGTTAAGAACTGTCACTAAAGAAACTGGATCTTAAGGAGGAAAAACAAAAAACATTACAGGTCACCTCATTTCGGATTATCTCCCTTTCCTTAACAACAAAACAGCTGTGGCGCCTTTTCAGACAGTATTTCTACCTCATTTTCTCCTTTTTTCTCGTTTTCTTCTGAAGTTTAGATTTCAGAGGGGACGGAAGGTGGAATGAGGGCCATCAGAAAAGCGGTGGGGGGTCCGGTGGATGTCTTTGGGCAGTTCAGGCCTTTTCCAAGGACAAGCGTTCAGCAGCAAGGATCAGCTTGCTGGTGAACTCTTCTTTACTCTGTGCGCCGACAATCATTTCCTCCCCGCTGAAGAAACAGACCGGTATCACTGCACACCAAAGACAGAAAGAAAGAAACAAACAAAAAATATGGTTTCTTTTCCTCAAGATCCATTGTCAGTTATGATGATGGTGGTGATGTTGATGATGATCATCATCATCATCTAAACTGCAAAGAAAGAAAGAAAATCCCCAATTTTTCTTCTGCGTATCATTGCACCTGACTAATACGAACTAGATTAGACCAGTCTCGCAGCTGAGACAATAAACTGAAGTTATGTAATCAGCAAACTTTAAGGCCACATGAACAGAAATCTGGCAAAATTCTGCAGAAAATACACTTAAGGAAACACACACACACTCACACATGAAATGTATGCATGCACGCGCACGCACACACATACATATGCACACGCACACAAAGAGCGATAGTGCTACACTATGATGACATGCTCTTTGCATTGCTTGTAAAATTTTAGGGTTAGACTCTTTCTCTAATACTTTAAGTTATAACACTGAAGCGGTTAACTTCTCCTCCAATGAAATCAGTTGTAACAGGTGAGGTGACCAAACTCATCCTTCAATGACATTACTTGAAACACTGAAATGGCTGAGCTCTTCTTCCAACAGGATTAACTGTAACATTGAACCGGTTCAAACTCTCTTCCGAAAGGATTGATTAGAACACGGAAGTGGTTAACTGTCCTTTAAACAAAATAAGCTGCAACACTGAACTGGTTAAGCTCTTGAACACTAACATCAAAGCAGTTAAAGTCACCTTCAAGTCGCATTAATTGTTACATTAA
>CM031627.1:2962058-2964558 GCA_018398815.1 Conus ventricosus
CACTACAGTACGTCACTGCCTTTTTCTTCCTCTCCGCCCATAATTCCCTGCAAAGAAGTTCCGCAGTAAACACAAGATGGCGACCGCCGACCTTTAAAGGGGCGAACAATAAAGAGAGGAGAGAGAGAGAGAGGGGGGGGGGGGGGGGGGGGGGGGCGAGGAAAATCGATTCAGTCGATGCTATGACGGCTGGGGAAAATGGTGAGGTCAGGGCGAGAGGAGGGGGGGGGGGGGGGGGGGGAGGAGAAGAAAGGGGAAGGGAGAGACGGGGGAGAGGTTTGGTTTTCACAGTAAGCCGAGTTAATTAAATACAGGTTGAACATTCCCCAGGTGATAGCGTAGACTGGATCGTGCATTTCAAGAAAGTGGAAGATGATGGTGGTGGGGTGGGGTGGGTTTGGGGAAACCTACCTCACCTCACACCGAGAACACCAGAACGACAACACGGTAAGACAGGCAGGGAACAAGGCAGGTTTGAGGTTTTGGGGTCCGCGAGGTTCAAACCCGGAACACACTACAGGCCACACGCCAGAATTGGGATTCTGCTCTTCAACTATACAAGCCATGTCAACGTGCTGATACCTACCATACTTTTGAGCCAGCATTTAATGTTAAACTGATAATTGATCAAAAGAACAACCACCCGCCAATTATGTCGCTTGTTTGGGGGGATCTTCACCCAATGAAATCACAGTCTTCAAATACATGACCTTCCCCTTGGTTGACGTCACATTTCCGGTCTTAGTACTCACCCTTGACCCCATCTCTGTGCCAGCTTGCAGCGCCCAAAATAATCCTTTCCTTGGATTTCAATCTGTCTGCTTGGAACCACCTGGCTTGTACCTTGATGGCCACATGAAAGAAAATGAGGAGATTCCATTTTCAGACACAATCGAAATTCTCCAATCTGATTGCGCCAGTCTATAAATACTCGACTCCTTAAGCAAGGGCTTGCCGCATTAATTTTTGGTGTGCAGCCATAGTGAAAACTCCATCTTCAGCCAGAGCGCGGGTTAGTGCGTTCCATGGAGAGTGGCGGATTATTTGTGTAGAGTTAATTTCAGCAGGATTCACTTTGTCTCCCCAACCTGACTCTTTTACTGACAGAACCGTCAGTGTATATAACAACATCATCTTTTGTGCAAAGGTCTTCTACCTGCTTCTGAATTTCTGCGTTGGTTTTTTTTTTTGCCTTCTGGCCATTCTCGACAATGTCTTCCAAGTTCTGGAGCGATGGCAATTTGGTAGAGGTGTTTCAAGTGGTCTGGGTATTTCTCCCATTCCTTGGTTTCTTTGAGTTCCGCTAACTGGCACACCAGCTGTATACTGTCTTCTGCCTGTCCTATCCATGATTTTCCACGTCCTAGCCGAGTGCCTTTTGTTTCCTTGACCGCTGCATGAAGTGGGTTTTGGGGATGTTCAAGCGCTCTGAAATATGCCATCGCCTGTTGTAGCTTGGGTCTTGTCTGTATTGAAGGAAGGTCGAGCAGGTATCGCAGAGTTTCAACCGGTGAACGGGCTGGTGTAGCGTATATGGACTAGTCCGCACGCAGTGACACCTCCTTGATGAAATTGAAACTGAGACTCAACGGGATTCGTGAGAACGTTGGGAACAGAAACTGCACTGGTCCAGTGGCGGGGTTTCATGTTAATTACACGCTGTATGCTCGGCTTTTCATCTGTACGTGCGCAGCTATAATGGCGGATAGTTGGCAAACGCAGCAGATACTGACCTTTGACATTCCTGATAGTTTGGCAGACACAGCGGATTCTGACCTTTGACATTCCTGATAGTTTGGCAGACACAGCAGATACTGACCTTTGACATTCCTGATAGTTGGCAGACACAGCGGATTCTGACCTTTGACATTCCTGATAGTTGGCAGACACAGCAGATACTGACCTTTGACATTCCTGATAGTTGGCAGACACAGCAGATACTGACCTTTGACATTCCTGATAGTTGGCAGACACAGCAGATACTGACCTTTGACATTCCTGATAGTTGGCAGACACAGCGGATACTGACCTTTGACATTCCTGATAGTTGGCAGACACAGCGGATACTGACCTTTGACATTCCTGATAGTTGGCAGACACAGCAGATACTGACCTTTGACATTCCTGATAGTTGGCAGACACAGCAGATACTGACCTTTGACATTCCTGATAGTTGGCAGACACAGCAGATACTGACCTTTGACATTCCTGATAGTTGGCAGACACAGCAGATACTGACCTTTGACATTCCTGATAGTTGGCAGACACAGCGGATACTGACCTTTGACATTCCTGATAGTTGGCAGACACAGCGGATACTGACCTTTGACATTCTGATAGTTGGCAGACACAGCAGATACTGACCTTTGACATTCCTGATAGTTGGCAGACACAGCGGATACTGACCTTTGACATTCCTGATAGTTGGCAGACACAGCGGATACTGACCTTTGACATTCCTGATAGTTGGCAGACACAGCGGATACTGACCTTTGACATT
>CM031627.1:2974558-2979558 GCA_018398815.1 Conus ventricosus
ACGGATTTTCATACGAAACCCTATCCCCTTCTAATGTGAACACTGTATCATCTGCAAATTGGCTGATTTTAAACATCGTATTGAGTATTTCAATGCCTTTTATTCTCTCGTCTTCCCTGATTTTACATGCTAAAAATTTCTGCACACAAAACAAATAGATATGGCGAAATAGGATCACCCTGACGACAACCTCTTTCTATTTCAAAACTCTTAGATACTTTCCCATTCACAACTACATAGGACCTTATGTTTTTATAAAATGTCGAAACCCAGCAGCATATACCTTCCCAAACCCAAAAGCTTTCAGTATCTTATTCATATATGTCCAATTTATCGAATCAAACGCCTTCTCATAGTCAATTGATACCAGTAAACCAGGAAGAGAATTCTGTTCCAGATAAAACATTATGTCATACAAGGTTCTTATATTTTCTCCTATGTATCGTCCTGGAACAAAACCTGTCTGGTCTTCATTAACTAATTTATGTAAAACAGCCTTGATTCTATTCGCTATACAGGTGGCACCTATCTTATACGAAACATTTAACAATGAAATTGGTCTCCAGTTTCTTAAAAATCTCTTGGTTTATCGGCTTTTGGTAGACACGTTATTAATCCTTCTCTTTGAGACACCGACATCTCTTTATTTATAAAGCCTTCATTTAATGATCTTATTACAAACTCTCCTATTTGTTTCCAAAAAAACTTAAAGAAATTAACAGTCATCCCATCTGTACCAGGACTTTTATCATTCTGCATATTTTTCAGGGCTTCTGATGCTTCTTGGATGGTAATCATGCCTTCTAAACGTTCTGCTTCGTCTTCATTTAGTTGTGGCAGATTTGAAGTATACCTGCTAATTTCAATATCTTTTACTTCTCTTTCCTTGTACAAATGCTCGTAGTATGACCTGGTCTCTTCTAACATTTCATCTGTTTCTAGCAAAACATTTCCTTGATCTGTAACTAATTTCAACATCTGTTTGCTAACAAAATGTCTTTTTTCCAGGTTACAAAAATACTTAGTTACTTTTTCACCCTGTGAAGCCCATCTTGCTCTGGTTCTAAGAATGATCCCATCTACTTTTGTTTTACGTAACTGAGCAAGCTCATCTTTCTTTCTTTGTAAATTAATAGCATTAATCTGCGTGGGTTTTTCTCTTTCCAAATCTTGTATTCCTTTTCTAAGCAGTTTTCAGTGTTCATTTGTTCTCTTTTCTTATTGATACCAAACGTAATCGTTTTTGATCTTATCTCCTGATCAGAACTTCTAAAAATAACCTATCACTTATCATAAATTGTATTTCATTATTGGGTATCTTGCTTAAGTTCTGCCTATCATACGGCGATGTAGCATATTGTTCCTTGACATCATTTATAGTTTGGTTTACTAAATTTACATAATTGGCATCCCTAAGTAGCGAGGCGTTAAATTTCCAGAATGTCTTTCTTTTCTGTCCGGTATTTAGTGCTATGTTTAATTTGATCAACGAGTGGGTCACTTCTGTAACCCCAAAGGATTTCTGCGTCTCTAATATTACCAGTAAGTGTATCTGATATTAGAAAAAAATCCAATCGACTTTGCTGTATGGGGTTGGGTCTTCTCCAGGTATATCTTAGAATTTCGGGTTTAATTCTCTCCAGATATCGACCAATTCTAATTCACTGATCATGTTTAATACCATTTCTCTGGCTTTTGCATTATTTACAGATTTATAATTGTAGTAGTCCAGGCTAGGATTAATCACTAAATTCCAATCTCCACCAATTACAATGTTCGAGATACCAGTCTCCTTGATTTTTGTTTGAATTTCTTCAAAAAAAGTGGGACTGTCGCAGTTTGGTCCATAAATATTTACCAGCACAATTTCAGTGTCTAACGTGTTCAGAATAAGTATAACGTAGTTTCCTTGTCTATCCGTGACCGTTTTCTTTATTTTGAAAATCAAAATTATTATTTAGCAATATAGCAACTCCCTTGATCTCGAATTGTAAGACGAAAACACACACTCATAGCCCCATTCTGCCCTTACTTGTTTTTCAATATTTTTTGTGAAATGTGTTCCTGTAGAAAGTAAACTGAATGTTGTTTTTGTCTAAGAAACTGGAACACGTCTCTTCGTTTTTGAAGTTTCCTAACCCTGGCAGTTTAAAGAGGATATGCTTTAAATTACTCATTTTTGTCACGTCGTATTAGCACATAATCAGTTGCAACCTACTTTTTCGAGAGAGCAAACAATATCCACGAGTGCCCTTCTTTCTCATATCAACCAAAGATATGCAAACAAGACACATTATTAAACTAGAAAGAAAAAAAATTGCTATATAAAAAGTCTATATGAAGATGAAATATATGCAATCAAAGATCACATCTGGTGAACGAAATGTGTAGCAACTTCGAAGGAATATATACTAAACGGCAGTTAAACTCGTATCCGCATAGGAAGGACACACCATTCATTCCCACATATGCAGCCAATGTACAGCAGCCTTTGCCGAAAAAGGGAAGAGTAATAAGAGGCACAGAGAAAGACAGAGAGAGAGGAGAGAGAGAGAGAGAGAGAGGAGAGATGAGGAGAGAGAGAAGGAGAGAGAGAGTTGTCTGTACATGAGTAAGACATCAACATCTAATATTAACATCAATCTGGTAGAAGCATTCATGTGCAAAATGTCTCTTTAACCAACAAGGACAAACTCGATTCAAAACAGAGTGATAAACACTCACCCGTGGCTGCAGGCGAGCCCGTGAGCACAATGTGAGCGCGCGCGCGCGCGTATATATATATGTGTGTGTGTGTGTGTGTGTTGTGTGTGGTGTGTGTGTGGTTGTGTGTGTGTGTGTGTGTGTGTGCGTGTGCGCGCGCGCGTGTGTGCATATGTGTATGTGTGTGTGTGTGGCGCGTGTGTGTGGGTGCGTGTCTGTGTGTGTGCGCGTGTTGTGTGTGCGCGCGGTGTGCCTGCGCGCGCGGGCTAGCGCCTGCGCGCGCGTGTGTGCGTGCGTGTGTGTGAGCGTATGCGTGTGTGTGTGTGTGTGTGTGGTGTGTGTGTGTGTGTGTGGTGTGTGTGGTGTGTGTGTGTGTGTGTTTGTGCTGCTCCTGGCTGAGACCCCCCCCCCCCCGCCCCCCCCACCCCATCCCCCCCCCCCCCCCCCCCCCCCCCCCCCCCCCCTCCCGTTCAAAAAGCAAACAATCCGGTGAGCTGCTCAAGTGAATCTCAAACGCTGAATGGACTAGGCAGCACAACTTGCACATAAAACATATACACCCAGGTGTGTATGTGTGTGTGTTACGTGTTGTGTGTGTGTGTGTGTGTGTGTGTGTGTGTGTGTGTGTGTGTGTGTGTGTGTGTGTGTGTGTGTGTGTGTGTGTGTGTGTGCGTGTGTGCGTGTGTGTGTGTAATGTGTGTGTGTGTGTGTGTGTGGTGTGTGTGTGTGTGTGCGCGCGCGCGCGCGCGTGCGCGCTTGTGTGTTGATTGTCGAAAAGGAAAGGTAATGAGAGGCAGAGAGAGAGAGGAGACGGAGAGAGGGGGGGGGGGGGAGAGAGAGAGAGAGGAGAGAGAAGAGAGAGAGAGAGAGAGAGAGAGAGAGAGAGCGAGAGGAGAGAGAGAGAGAGAGAGGAGGAAGAGAGCGAGAGAGAGAGAGAGAGACGAGAGAGAGAGGGAACGGGAACTGTCTGTACATGGGTTAAAACATCAACATCTAGTATTATCATCAATCTGATAGAAGCATTCATGTGCAAATGTTTCCTTAACCAACAAAAGAACAAACCCGTCGCTAAACAGAATAATAAAACACTCACACTTGCCTACAGGCGAGCGCGTAAGCACAATGTGTGCGCTCGCGCGCGCGCGCGCGCGTGGTGTGTGTGCATATGTGTGCGCGTGTGTGTGTGTGTGCGCGCGCGCGCGTGCGTGCGCGGGCCCGCGCCTGTGCGTGTGGATTATGTGTGTGTGTGTGTATGTGTGTGCGTGTGTGTGCGAGTGTGTGCGTGCGTGTACGCGCGCGCGCGTAACGCGCGCACGCGCGCGCGCGTGTGGTGTGTGTGTGTGTGTGTGTGTGTGTGTGTGTGGTGTGTGTTGCCCCTGGAGCCTGTAACATGCCCCCCCCCCCCCCCCCCCCCCCTCCGTTCAAAAAGCAAACAATCCCGAGAGCTGCTCAAGTAAATATCAAACGGCTGAATGGACTAGGCAGCACAACTTGCACATAAACATTTACCTCACATTTATCAGTGACTGAAGTACACCCAGTGATGTAAACAAAATGGACACCGGTTACAATATATGTATGAATAATTGGGGCATACACTGATACACCAAAATTTGCACAATGCAAGCGTCGAGGAAAGTAGATCATAAAACCAAATACAATACATGGATCATGCAGAGCGACTAAAAAATAAAAATAATAAAAATAAATAAATAAATAAAATAGCGCGCTACTGTTGAACGTTCATTAACTGATTCATTGTACTCAACCCAAATTGATATACAATACATAGCAGCTGAAGTTGCACAGGAGTACACAAAAAAGAACTTGCTATGATGTTGCATACACACAATAATTGAACAAAGACCACTAACTATGACACACAAACTCCCTTCAAGTGTTTTCATTCAATGCATTGATGGCTGAGCATAATACTGAACAACACAAATTATGCATATAATGTCTCAGCAACAGGATCAACAAACAAAGTGACCAGGGCCACAATCAAAAATCAAAGCTAAATGTATATCCAAGGACGACCAATATCTAAAATCGTGTGAAAAGTGTGTGTCAAACAATACGATACATTGAAACATAAAATGACAGGGAGAAAGAGCGGCAACGCAGGCGGGAGAGGGAGAGGGCCTCTTCTATCAGGGGAAGGGTATGTAAAACAAGCGAAAAGACATAGAAATCGTGCATTCCGCTGGGACCTCCACCCAACCAACACTGAAGAGTCTGTTTTTTTTCAAAATCAAACAACGCTGTCCTATTTCCCTGAATCTCGGTTTATTTCT
>CM031627.1:2987058-2989558 GCA_018398815.1 Conus ventricosus
ACCACTCACTGATAAGGGTAGGTCTATTGGTTTTGTTTGTTTGTGTATTTGTTTGTTGTTGTACTTTAAAAAAAAAATGTTTTGTTGTTTCGTTCGGTTTTCGCTTTTCTTTTCTTTTTGTTGTTGTTGTTTTTTTTTGTTTTTTTGTTTTGTTTGTTTTTATTCTTACCAAAAGGAGTGAAAGTTGTTGCATTCTGTATAGTTCTGACATTCATTCATATTGATCCAAATTTAGAAGAAATAATTACGGGACGAGATTAAAATGGGAATGTGAGCCGCTAGGGGGTTCAGGAGGGGGGAGCAGGTGGTAGGGGTTAGGGAGGGAGAGAGAGAGAGAGAGAGAGAGAGAGAGAGAGGAGAGAGAGAGAGAGGAGAGGAGAGAGAGAGAGGGGGGGGGGGGGGACTGGAATGGAGGAAGTTTTTCAGAGGGAAGGAAAAGGTAGGATTCTCTCTCTCTCTCTCTCTCTCTCTCTCTCTCTCTCTCTCTCTCTCTCTCTCTCTCTCTCTCTCTCTCTCTAGCCCCACCCCCTCCTTTCCTTCTCTTCCCTCCCCAACCTTCTTTCTCCACCCCACCCCTCCACCCCCCATCCCTCCCCACCCCTACTTTCTCTCTCTCTTTTCCCTCGCGCCCCAAAGAAATTATTCAGGAATACCCTTATGAATTTGCGCGGGCTCGTGTTTCCTCTAGAGACGCGCGTGCAGCCTCGTTTTCGCCCAGCACGTGCAACAAGCTGGGCCTGTTTGATCTCGAGACTGTCAGCATGATGGAAGAGCTGTTCTGCCGTTTAGACACCCTCCCTGCAATCTGGCCCCGGCGGCTGAAATCGCCGTCCCCCTACTGGAAGGTGGAGAAGGGGGGGGGGGGGGGGGGGGCGGAAGGGGGTATGGGTGGGTGGGTGAGAAGGAGAGGGGACGAGAAGGTAAGGGGGGGGGCAAGGTGAGAAAGGGGGGGGGGGAGGAGGGGCAGTATTTAATAAGAAAGGAGGGTGGAAGAGTGGGAGGGGGGAATGCTGAGAGAGAGAGAGAGAGAGGAGAGAGAGGAAGAGAGAGAGAGAGAGAGGAGAGAGAGAGAGAGAGAGAGGAGTCTTTTTGTTATTTCTCAGGGAGAGAAAATGAGTTTTGAGTGACCTGGATTCGCTGGTGGTTTAGATTAATACAGAGAGAGAGAGAGAGAGAGAGAGAGAGGAGAGAGAGAGAGGAAGAGAGAGAGAGGGAGGAGAGAGAGAGAGAGAGAGAGAGAGAGAGAGGAGAGAGAGAGAGAGACAGAGAGACAGAGACAGAGACAGAGAGACCAGACAGACAGACAGACAGACAGAGAGAGAGAGACAGAGAGAGAGAGAGAGAGAGAGAGAGAGAGAGAGGAGAGAGAGAGAGAGAGAGAGAGAGAGTCTTTTTGTTATTTCTCAGGGAGAGAAAATGAGTTTTGAGTGATCTGGATTCGCTGGTGGTTTAGATTAATACAGAGAGAGAGAGAGAGAGAGAGAGAGAGAGAGAGAGAGAGGAGAGAGAGGAGAGAGAGAGAGAGTGAGAGAGGAGGAGAGAGAGAGAGACAGACAGACACAGAGAGACAGAGAGACAGAGACAGACAGAGACGGGGGGAGGGAGGGAGGAAGGAGGGAGGGGAGAGAGAGAGAGAGAGAGAGAGAGACAGACAGACAGAGACAGAGACAGATACAGAGACAGAGACAGAGAGACAGCGAGAGAGAGAGAGACTAAATTCCATCATCTAAGCGAAACTTGAATGTTTTACAACGACTTTTAACAGGAAAATAACCGAAAACTTGAATCCCTGTTTTACAGGCTTAAGCTAAACGCTTTCCGTACAAAATTTCGCAAAACTTTAAATTGCATCTGCGGAGCAGTTGAAAGTTTCACAACCCAGCATCTTCTTTTCCACTGCGCATATTTCAAAAAGGAAAATCCTGACTGCCTGCGACTTGATGGCACGTGTATTTTTCAGAACTTACCAGGTCTTGTTTCTTTTGTTAATTCCTTGATGATTAGTCCAATGGGCTCTTTTCTGTAACACGTGTTCCTACAGATATGAGCGCTTAACATTTTGGTTATGCCAGATATCCTGTACTCCTTTATGTTTTAATACTTGCTTTGTGCTAATGTTTAGCCTAGTTGTAAAGAATTTTAGTATGAATCACTATATATATAGCTAACTGCTCATAACAGATCTCTTATCGGTCCATCAAACACACCACACACACACCACACACACACACACACACACACACACACACACACACACACACACGTACACACACACGCACGCACGCACACACACGCACGCACGCACACACACACACACACGCGCGCGCGCGCGCGCGCGCGCGCGCGCACGCACGCACGCACGCACGCACGCACGCACGCACGCACGCACGCACGCACGCACGCACGCACACACGCATGCATACACACGCTATTTCCCTAACTCTGTCTAAAATCACTTTATGTGAATAGACGAACGAAGAACGAACGAACACACACACAC
>CM031627.1:2993371-3053371 GCA_018398815.1 Conus ventricosus
CGCTGGAAATGCGGCAGGATGTGGGGCCTCAAAAACTTGGTCGATGTAATGAACAGCAGTGCCCCCGTTACCACGTCCTGGACCCACATTCTGGAAGATGACTGGCCAATACGGCGATTTATGCCGATAGCCCCCCAGATCATGATGCTTTCACCACCCCATGGGTCCCTTTCGGTGATGTTGGCATCCGTGAAGCGTTCCCCGCTCTTCTCCAGATCCGGATGCGGCCATCGCCTGGGTCGACGCAGAACCGGCTTTCATCACTGAAGAGGACTCGGCCCCAGTCCCGATGGCGCCAATGCACGTGGATCTGTGCCCACTGCAGACGGTTCTGGCGATGCTGGAGTGTCAGGATAGGTCGCCGGGCTGGACGCCTGCATTGGAGACCAACTGTGTTCAGTCGGCGACGCACGGTCCTGTTGCTGATTGGCCTGCCATGGTTGCCGACGGTGTTCCTGGCTGTGTTGGCAGTGGTTTGGTAAGGCTCCCGTCGATGCTGACGAAGAAGATGGCGGGCTTGGGCTGCTGTGGTGACCCTCGGTCTGCCGCTCCTCGGTCTGTCATCAGTGGTGTTTCTTGCTTGAAAGCGGTCCAGAAGGCGATAGACGGTGGAAATGTGGACTCTGAATGCGATAGCGACCTGCCTCATTGGAACCCCGGCCTGCAGTTGCCCCATTGCTATGCAACGATCTTGACGAGAAAGTCTCGGCATTATCTTGGCGCCTCTGGAAGGGATGATTTGAACTTTTTGGGGTTTGGAAATTTATAGCCCCACAATGGGGGCCACATTGAGTTGCAATTCACATTGATGCACGTGGCGTAGGTAGTCCACATGGCAAATGCACTCCTCGTGCCAAAAACGCTGACCCGGCAACATTCACCCACTGTTACGAGGTTACAACCGGCCAAGACACCACGTACTGCTAATGTTGCACGTGCCAACGACATTGCTTACGTTCTGTTCACAATGTGAACAATCGTGCACTGTCTCTATTTTTCGCGTTTTTTATGCCTCTGAGTATATTAACATCAAGACAGACTTCAGACAAAAGTTGGATCTTAATCATGGCTTAGGCACCCCTTATTATTGGGGCGTGCACAGAAAGTATAAGTATGATTGGAATCCACCTTACACATCTTTCTCTTCAGGCACAGGCGTTCACCTCGGGTCCATAGAGCAAGAGCATAAAACAGCATGGACAACATTTATCTTAGACACTTCTAAGGGCCTAACTAAAGCAGGAATAGAACGAATAAATGACTCTATTCGTACTTACGTTTGGTGTTTGCTAGGTTCACAAGCACAGGCAAGATCGAGCATAACTGATCCTTCTACTGGCTTTGATGCACAAAAACAATACTTAGCAAATTTAGAGGACGCCATTAATTCTACAGTTGATTTACCTTCAAGTATAAAAAGGTACCAAAATGTTTTACAATACGCAAGATCAAAAGTAGACTTTGCTGTTGGCACTGGTTTATACATGCTACCTTCTGACCTCAGACTCCAGGTAGGAACAATAATGAACTACAACAATGAAATTCTTGTTGCAGGAAATGAACAGAAGGTTGGACAAAACGACATAAATTCTGAGCCAGTAATATTGCAAGCAGTAAAAAAACAAGATGACCCCCCAAGAATAAGTCATCCAATCCCCGCGGCCCAAAGCCCGAAGACCGTTGAAGACTCAGCAAAGCTCGCGGACTCTGTTCGCGATGACCATGAATATGAAAAGACAGCGCTTGTTCTTGGATTAACTGGCCTAGGATTACTAAGTCTTGGTCTTTATCTTACTAAAAATTAACCCAACTATTAAGAGAACTAATGTCCATAAGTGCTCGGCCATAAAGCCAACTACTTTGCTTGCAGTAGACAAAAGCCAGCTAACAATACCCCCTAATATACCCGGTAAAGAGTCTATAGCTTTACTGGCTAATTTTTTAATAAATTCGCAAGATGATCAAGCTGTTTTTTTACCCATGATTTATCGGGTGGAGGCGATGGTGGTGGAGGCACTGAACTTTGCCCACCACCGCCGCCTGTAATAGCCATCACCAGTGTACTTATTGCAAATCCTAAGGCCGTTATAACGCTTGCTAATGTGACTCCTTGCTCTCTAAACAGTGTTCGTATTCGTTCTGCTAGCGTTTGTGTCTTCATATAAAATTCTTTGGATAGTTTCTCTATTCTGCTCACTTGAGTTCGTAATTGTTCTCGGTTTTAGTAGACAACACTTCTAGTCTTGCTGATCTCTCTTGCTCAAGGTCTTTTAGTCTTTGGGTTATTCTTTCTTTAATATCAGGCCCTAAGTTGGCGTCATCAGCCTCAACGAGTTTTTTTTTTTTCTCTTTTTATATGCTCATCTATTTCACCCAGTTTTGCTAAATTGTTTGTTAATTCGCCTCTAATGGCTCTTAAAGCATGATCAAGGGCCGCTATTTCTCGCATGGGTAGTGGTGAGTCGTGTATAGTCTTTAATGCGTTTCTTCTGAAAAACTGGTTTCTGCTTCTATTGCATTTATTATTTCATCTGCCGATTGATTTAATTCTTTAAGTTCCATGTTTGTATTTGGTTAGCTGTTGGAAGTTCTTGCAGTGTGTTTTGAAGTTTAGCAACTGCATCCCTATCTAATTTTGGTTTAGCAATGCCAAGGCGATTTTGATCGCTCACACTGAGCCTTTGTCTAATTGTACCCATGGCTAAAAATTTTGATGAGTCTGGTTTAGTTGTAAGCCGAACAGATTCTCCTTGGTCGCTCCTCACAAACAAATGGTCATCTTTTACTTCAAAATCATTAGGGTCTATAAATTGGGAGGTTCTTGGCCTAAACTTTGGTACAATGATCTAACCTACTTTCTGTTAATTCACGCCGCAATGAGAGCGCTGAGCGATGCTGTGTCAAAGGGATCATTTCACTCATGTCGTCTCCGGGATCAAAATCATCATAATCTTCATCTTCAATGCCTGCCATGTTTCTTTAATAATTAACTTTTTTATTTTGTTTTATAAAAAAATTTGCCACAAGCATATGGCTCGATTTTTGACCCGCATAAAAGGGCTGAAAGAGCCCTTTGGCGTGAAGGGAAATAAGCGGAATATTACTGTTCCAAATAATCCATCTACTATTGATGCGGATCAAATTCTTACTGTCAAATTTCCGGACCTAGGAGCAGATCAAGTGATTGTGCCAGGCTCTGCACGTCTTACTTTCAAAATAGAACTCGCTTCAACAACAGACCTAAACAGAACAGTTGTCCAGAATCTGGGTCGGGCAATCGTTTTAAGAAATTTCTATAAAACTTGAGGGGCAAGAAATATTTTCTTTACACAATGCAGACATATTTTTAACCTATTCTGATCTATGGCTAACCGAGAATGAAAGGGCCGATCTTGCGTTTCAAGGAATAGATAATGAAGAAGCACTAAAAATTAGAATAGGCGCCGCACTCGGCGCAGATGTTAAAAGCAGCAAAAAGTCTTTAGCTCTAAATTTTGCGTATGGAAATCGCTTTTCCATTCCCTTAGATTTTGAGTTGTTAAAAGCGCATGCGCCGTACTATCAAGGAGCATTAAAAGACAGATTGTCATATGAACTAACTTTTAATGAATACAAACGTGTTATCAAATCATCAGACATCGAAGCAAAGTACAGCATTTCTGACATCTCGTTAGAGTTTGACGTTGTTAGCAACCCTAATTTAGCAAGGCTGATTGAGCAACAATATCATCAAAATTAGCAATATATTACGAAAGAGTGATTCATCATACAACATAATCCTAGAAGCAGGGCAGACAACTATATGGAATTTTTAGTTTTTGTGTCGCAGCAAGATCGCTTAAAGGTATTTTATTGCTGTGTGAAGATGAAGAACCGTTCAAAAGAGGAAGTGAAAAGTTTTTTAATCCAAAAATAACGAAAGTACAATGTTCGATTGAGGTAGTCCTAACCAAATCTATGCTAGCGGCTTAAACCTTATCAGCATTTTGATGAAATAAGAAAACTGTTTTGGAGGCGGGGGGTGTAGAAATCCAACAGTTGACCTTGTGTCTAAAGATTTACATCTTCACAATGTTAGGCTTGATGATTATTTAACAACAAAATACGGTTTATGGATTGACCTAAGGTCAACAGAGGATAATCAGTTGCATGGAAGCGGGAGAACTGTGAGAGACGTAATAAACATTCAAATTGATAAAGAAGAAGAAGCCGATAAACCGCTTAATGTACATTTGTTTTTAATATATGATGCGCAGCTGAATATTGAAAATAACAGATTAAAAAGATATACAATACTAAATTATTTTTATTTTATAAAAAGCATGTCTGTTCAGGTTTATCAAATGTGCCTACAGCGCCGCCAAGAGAAGAGATAGTAGAAAACCCTAGCATAAAAACCTTCAGATTAACCAATATTACACAAATGCAACAAAAACTAGAGCAAGACCTTTCAAAATACAGCAAAACCAAACGAAGGTATTCTGCTGCCTGTAATGCTGTTACATATGTTAATACTGGAGCATCAACTATAAGTGCTGCATCGGCAGGAACAAGTGTAGGCCTCTTAGCAACGGGCATAGGCGCACCCGCAGCTTTACCTCTAGGAGGTTTGTCTTTAGCTCTCGGCCTGTGTTCATTAGCTGTAAGTGCGGCTGGCAAAAAATTAAAAACTAAACTCCAAAAGCACACAGCTATGGTTCAACTAATAACGGCTAAACTTAGTTCGTTCAAACTGACAATAAATAAAGCGCTTGTTGACTCAACATCACGGATGAAGAATTTAATCGTTTACAGGCCGATTTTGATGACTACAAAAGACAAAAGTTTGATCTTCAAAGAAAGGCGAGGACAAGTTTTTCTCAACAGCCAGACCCCGAGCAGATAAAAAAGGAATGCTTAAAAAAAGTAAACGAAACATTAAACTCTGTTCTAAACAGCTCACAGTAACAAACAACGAAGGGTGTTTATACTTTAGTTTATGAGTCCAAGCACAAAAAGACCGTTGATATTGATTCTGATTAATTATTTTTTTTTTAATTTAAAAATTATTTTGAGTTAGAAAAGAAACTCAACATGGCTAAGATATATGAAGGACCAGACGAATTGTTTGAAGGAATGCTCGAGAGAGAGCGTTTATCAAGAGCACTGAATGATATTGATCTAGAAGTCATGATCCAGCAAACGTGCGGGCAAGCGTTGTTCATGCTATTTCTCAAGTTCCAGGCAAACTAACAATAGACCCGCCAGTTAAAGTAATGTTAGCTGTTTTAATCGACTATGTAACAATAAATGAAGGAAACCTAGAAGTCTGGGTCTCAACTAAACAACAGACTATTCTTTCTCGTAATGACTTAACACCTGGTTGGGCAGACGAACTGCTTGCACAGTTTGACGCTGCCGCTGAAGAAGCCAAAATGAGAGGCTCTGGTTGGTCAGAGGGCGAAGTCCTAGAGATCAGATTAAAACAGTCTAAGTATGCGCCGATTGTTGGTAAGGCTTACATTCCACTACCTCCAGCATTAGTTGCAAAAAAAGCAGTTCTAAACATAAAAGAATTCAGACAACAAATGTTTTATGTGGTGTGTTCTCGCAAGGCTGCATTATATCCGCAAAAACGCAGAGAGAGTGTCTAACTATCACCCTTACATCAATGATCTTAACTTTAGTGGAGTGTCCTTCCTGTTAGTGTAGACCAAATTGATCAGTTTGAAGAACAAAACAAACCAATAACTGTCAATGTCTACACATGGGATGAGGAAACAAATCTACAGCCGATTAAAGTGTCCAAGAACAGTCCAACGATTGGCGAACCAGACAAAACCCATGTTGACTTACTGCTGATGCTTTCACCAGCAGGGCTGCCGCATTACACATTGATACGCACAATAAGTAGACTAATGCGGCATACTTCAAAAAATCATGGCAAACAAGAATTCTGTAGAAAATGGTTTAACAAGAATGCCATCTGTTCAAGCCGCGAGCGAACATAAGAAACATTGTAAAAGTTCTGTAGACTGTAATACAGAACTAATTACACCCCCCAGAAGGCAGTAAAGTTAATTTTAAGAACTGGAAACGGATGCAAAATTCTCCATATGTTGTTTACGCAGACTTCGAATCACTCATTGTTCCTTATGAAGGGCCAGCGCCACAAAAACTTCGAAAAACAGTCTTAATGAGTAATCATCAGATTTGTTCATTTGCCTTCATTATTGTTAGGTCGGATGGTGTCCATTCAGAACCAGAATTATATAGAGGGTCTAATGCTGCAAAATACTTCTTAGAACGCATGCAGCAAGTGCGTAATGACTGTTCTAATAATCTGAATTTATCTGAAATCATAATGACTCCTGAAGATCAACAGCAGTATGACTCAGCCACTCACTGTTGGATTTGCGGTTTAGAACTCGGTGAAGAAGCAACGAATCCGACAGTAAGAGACCATGATCACATTAGCGGAAAGTTCAGAGGAGCAGCGCACAGTAAATGCAATCTTCAACTAAAGTTTGATCCTAAGACATGGAAGCTGCCCATCTTCTTTCATAACTTGCGAGGTTACGACTCTCATCTTATAATAAAAGCAGTGGACGATGCCTTCAGGGTGTCATGCATTGCACAGTCATCAGAAAAGTACATGTGCTTTAATCTAAATAACATGTCTTTTTATGACTCTATGCAACACATGATGGGTTCATTAGAGTCACTGGCTATGTCCTTAAAGTCCTGCCCAATAACAGAAGAAATTTTGACTCAACTCTTGTTAGAAAGGGCGTTTACCCTTATGAGTACATGAACAGTTGGGAAAGGTTTGATGAAGATACACTTCCACCTAAAGGCGCGTTCTTTTCTAGTCTTAGAGGAAAGGACATCAGTGATTCTGATTACCAGCATGCTCAAGATGCGTGGCAGAAGTTAGAGTGTAAAACAATGGGAGACTATCATGACTCCTACTTAAGGGCTGATGTATGTTTGTTGGCGGATATTTTTGAAAATTACAGAAAGACCTGCGTGAAACATTATAGCCTGGATCCTGCGCATTACATTTCTGCGCCCGGGATGAGTTGGGATGCTTTCTTAAAGTTTACTGGAGTACAGATTGATTTATTGTCAGATTTACCAATGATTCAGATGATTGAAAACGGATTGCGTGGAGGAATTAGTATGGCGTCGCATCATTACTGTAAAGCAAACAACAAATACTTGGATGACTATGATCCAAGTAAAAGGTCTAACTATCTTATGTATTTAGATGCAAACAATCTGTATGGATGGGCAATGGCGCAATCACTTCCGTTACGCAACTTTAAAATGTACACAGGCGGTGATCCGAATAATATTCAAAAGGCATTAAAGTGGTTGAGCAGTTTAACGCCTGATCAACAGCGTGGTTTCATTCTAGAAGTTGACTTAGAATATCCTCATGAACTCCATGACCTGCATAATGACTATCCATTAGCAGCAGAAAGTCTAAAGATGGATCCAAGAGAACCACCTAAACTTGTGCCTAATCTTCGAGGCAAAAAAAATTATGTCTGTCATTACAGACTTCTGCAATTTTTATTTAAGACATGGGTTGAAGTTGACAGCAGTTCATCGCATAATTGCTTTTGATCAAGAACAGTTCATGAAACCATACATCATGAAGAACACTGATCTTAGAACTAAATCCACAGATGCTTCAGAAAAAGACTTTTTCAAGCTGATGAACAACAGCTGTTTTGGAAAGACTATGGAGAATCCGCACAAGCGTAAAGATGTCAGATAGTCACCAAAGAGAACGAAGCAATTAAGCTGACTTCAAAACCTAATTATCAGGACTTTAGAAGATTTCATGATCAGCTTTTTGGCATAATGATGAAAAAAAGAAAGTCAAATTAGACAAAGCCTGTATTTATTGGGTTACTGTTTTAGAATTATCAAATGCTTTTATGTTAGAGTTTCTTTATGACTACTTTAAGCCTCAGTATCCCGAGTCCAGAGTACTTTACACAGATACAGACAGTTTTGTTATAGATATCCCTACTGAAAGACATCTATAAAGACATGGAATTAGAAGTAGCTAAAGGATGCAGGATGGTATGACACGTCCGATATCCTAAAGATTCGCCTTGCATTCAATACTAATAAGAAGGTTTTAGGAAAGATGAAGGATGAATTATCTGGAAAGGTGATCAAGGAGTTTGTTGGTTTAAGGTAAAAAATGTACATATTTCGAGCAGGAGAAAATCCATTAAGAAAGCAAAGGGAATATCTCGCAGCGTTGTGACAGTCAAACATATCACATGACAACTACAAGAAGCATTGTTTGGCATCAAGACTTTTTCATCATGACAACGTAAAACTGCGATCTATCTACATGAAATCAACACAACAGTTGTAACAAAGAAGTCGTTAGATAGAACAAAACACAAAACGAGTATTTGTTAATCCAGAGTTTTCATATGCAATCGGGCACTGGAGGACCGCATAAAAAGGGGGGTTTATATTTTTCATCAACTTTTATTATAAGATCGATCATAGCTTCATCCAATTCATTTAAATCTTTCTCATGTTTGCTTGACGCGTTCGAATTTTTTTATTATTCAAGATATTCTTTCCCATTTGGGGGTTTGAGTTGTAGGATGATCTGGATGATTTAGCATGCATTGATTAATCCCCGAAATGTTTCCTTATAGCATTACACGCATGAAATGATTCCCGTATCATTTTCAAGGTCTCTTCCTTTACCATTCTGTTTCATTCTGCGCTCCTTCTGAGCTTCCATTTTAAACTCAAATATATTTACGTAAATTAACTAAGCAACTGGAACTGTGTCTGGTGGGATTATCTGCAGTTCTTCTTTCGCAAAAGATCTTTGAGGAGCTGGTTGTTTTGTTGTGTCAGTTTCTCGTAAATAATACACGGGCGGATTCATTTTTACAATCTTTTTATTTCATATGGATCAACACTCCAAACTGGATCGTTGCCCTGATGCGAGTGTCCCCTTCTGCTTCCCCCGGTAAATAAAGGTACCTTACTTTCAAACCAAACGTAAAAGTTTGCTGGGTGTACTGGAGTCTTCAGCAACATTTATTGTTTTTCTTTTGATTGCTTGTACTGGTTTTAGTCCTTTAAATTCTTCATTATTCATTGCGCGCAAAACTGAGGGCAGTCTTCTGACCCATTCTGTGTTGCAAGAATTGTCAATCAGCTCTCTGTGATACTGGTAGGAGAAAAGTCTTTCGGCTAACTGTTTGTTAAAGTTTTCAACTAAAGCCTGTGATCTGTGAAACTCCTGGAATGCCTCTTTTAATGGTAACTCTATGTTTCAACAATAAATGATTCACTTGCCCTTTAAATTCTTTTCCATCATCGACTTGAATCATGCGAGGATAAGTTAAAGGGCCTCGTTGATATATCAGTTGTATGGCAACAGCAACGGCAGAAGCACTCTTTTGGTGTTAATGGTTCCGCATCTTTGTATCTTGAAGCTATGTCAATGACTGTAAGTGCGTACTTAAATCTTTTTCGTCTAATCGTATCAGAGGGTAAATATAGAAGGTCCATTTGATGGGTGTCGTTCGGTATTGTGTTCACAAAGTGTGGTCTCTGTATTCGTCTAGGCGCTGGTAAATAAATTTGCCAAATCGCTTGTTTAGATAACCATTCTTTTGCTGTTTGTTCACTGACTCCAGCTGCTTGGCTTAGCTTTTAATTGCTGTTATTCCCTTCCAATATCCTTTTGGCGAATAATAGATTTTGTTCATTTTTTATTCAGCCAATATTATGCGCAACAAAATACACAACGGTCATACCAAAGGCAATAAACGCAATTTCTTGCATCTTTTGTTTTTCTGATGGTTGATAAAGTCACTGAATTTTGGTGAGGGCAATGTTTCGATTGGTTTGCCTGTTACAAGATAATAATTCTTTTATCGCTTGATCAACGTCTTTAAATGTGTAAGCTGCATGTCCCTGTTTTTTCAGTGTGTTATTAATAAAATCTAACTGCTCAATTCTCTGCTTTTCATAGCGATCTTGTGCTGCAGCTAGTTGCTCCACAGCTTTGTTATGTCTTTTTCTCTCGCCTTCATCCCGTAGTTTACTAAATGCGTAATTACTACCGCTAAAAGCGAGCGCATTCACCACAGCGCCGCCTATCATCATTACGAGTGAAGCCATTTTATAAATGTATTTTTTATTTACATATTTATACTGTCTGGAATTATTCCTTGCTTGAACTAGAAATCTTTCGTGGCAAACGAAGCTGCAATGATAGCAATTAGCTTTGCTGAATCCTCAAAGTCTAGTTTGCCAAGATCTGCTGGTTTAATTCTTAACAAGCTTTTACCAAGCATTGAGTATCCTACACTTAGGCCTCCAATAACAGCAGAATGGTATACAAGGTTAGCAACAGTTTTTCGGTGCTCATTTTTAGAAAATAAAATATTATAATTATTAAAAAACATGAACAGTGATGATCTACTACAGCTACAAGGCAGCCTAAACTTCCTGAACTTATGAATGACCAAGTTGATGGCCAAGCTGTTATGCCCCAAAAGGAGAGGTTGTATTCTTTGGCGGCGTGTGGAAAAACAAAAGTTCCTCGGAACTGAATTCAGCATTGAACAGATTCAACAGATGTCGCCGCAAGACATTTTAAAGTATCATAACAGTATGAAGCACAGCTGGGGTCTAGAATGGTGAAAAGTGTGGGGCAAACGGTTCTTAGTTTGTACACTAAACTAGTCAGTAGATTTGCTCCCATTGATTCTGAACAAGATCTTACGTATGATTTAACGCAAGATCGGTTTTAACAAAGTCATTAGAGTCTCTAGGGTGTGATCTGTATTACAGATTTGGAACATTGTTATCGCCATTAATCATGGGATAATAACTTTTAATCATATAGACTTTATTTCCTTCAAATGAACGAGCCGGAAAAATCAGCAGAATCAGGAAGCCCTGAATCAGAAAACATTGAATCAAGTCGAGAAAGTGACCAGTGAAAAGCATCCTCATCCTGGGCGTGTTTAAAGCAGGAAAAAAATTAGCAGAGTGGAACAGACAAAAAAAATTAATGTTACAAAATATAGCTCATAATGAAAACATAACGCCGCCACGCCAGAACAAGTTGATTCAATGCCAGCTATAAAAACTCCATATGATTCAAGGCCTACAGCGCCAAAGTCTTCATGGTATATTGAACTTAAAACTGTTGCCATTTTTGGCGCCCTTGCTGCTGTGGGGGGCAGTTATTACGGTTATAAAATATATACACAATGGCAGCAGAAAACAAAAGCAATCAAAAAAATCTGAACCGCTAAATACAGAAGGCAACAGCACGCCAGAACCGTCAACAACAAAAGATCATTTGATCCATTTCAGATGGAATAATATTTTAAGAACTTAATTTAAATTTTTTAATAAAAATAGAACATGGCGTATTATAAAATGATGGTGTCAATAAATAAAGACATGGAAGTCTATAAAAGACATTTCCATAGACCAGAATTGTAATCAATGCGGTTGCTTAGGATGTAAGAACTTCATTAAGATCTATGCAGAGAACGCTGAGCAAGACATCCTCAACGATGACACGTTTTTTGAGGCGTGTGTGTACTATATTAGACATCTCCTATTTAAGATAAAACATAGATTGTATTTTTTTGATAATTATAAGATAACTTGAATAAGAACTTAGTTGTACTTAAAGGATGACTTAGTTATGATCTTGAGGTGACTTAATCAAGAACTTATTAAGAACTTGAAGTTACTTAATCAAGAACTTATTAAGAACTTGAAGTAACTTAATTAAAAACTTAATTAAGAACTTGGGTGACTTAATTAAAAACTTAATTAAGAACTTGGGGCGACTTGGGGTAGGAGTGTGTGTGGTGTAACACAGGGGGACGTGCGTGCGTGGGGTGGGGGGGGGGACGTGCGTGCGTGGGGTGGGGGTGGGGGTGGGGGACGTGCGTGCGTGGGGTAGGACAAAACACACACACACAAACAAACAACAAACACAAACAAACAACAACAAACACACAATAGACAGTTGAAGCAAGTTTTCAGGAAAAATGTTTGCCGGGCGGTTACAGCGTAACCGTTACTATTTTTAGAAGCCCGTCATACTACCGTCAGTAGTCCAAACCCACACCACGCAGGCCTGCACGCTGTTAGGCCGCCCCTGTGGCCTCAACAGCCTAGCCTTCGCTGCTAGACAGGCGGTTACAGCGTAACCGTTACTATTTTTAGAAGCCCGTCACAGTAGTTCAGAAAACTTGACAGACAGGTGGTTATATATAGCTGTTTCTGTTTTAAAACCGCGTCATTCCAATCGTCAGTAGTTCACAAAACTTGCCAGCATTAACCGTTGCTTTACGAGCCGCTTCAATCATTTTTTCAAAGTATCTTATATTTCATGTAAAGCATTCTTTTCTTCCTCTGTCCACAATTCCGTTGGTGTTGGCGGCGGTAATGGAAGATTTGAGCTGTTGGAAAGTTGTAGCTAATTCCATGTCTTCCACACCCAAATAATTTAATCATATAAAGCTGTTGAAAAGGTATTTGTGATTCAAAGACTTTTTCTAACACAGAATCCACACTGTCTTCTGAAACTGCAGCTATATTTTGTGCCATATGCAAACACTTCTCTCGCAAAAAAAGCACAGTCTTCACACCACCACAGCACTGGGAAAAATAAACAACAAGTGCTGGGCGGAAATGTCGTCACTACTAATCAGCTGATTCTATCTAGTCTTGTGATTGGCCGGCCGTGACATCAGCCCATGGCGTGATCCGAAAATCGTCATGCCCGGCCACGTAGTAAGTAATCGGATAGTGCAAAGTCCTTAGGTAGGGCCGTCAACTAGCAATAAAGGCTCGGCCAACTTTCAACAATGCAGTGCCATTTCTTAGATAAGGAGCCATCTCATCGATAGTCAAAAACGTATCGAAATTGTCTATATCTTGGCCAACAATATTGCCTTCGACGTTTTTCATTTCCTTAAACCAACAAACCTTTAAGATAGTCGTTCATTTCCAAAGTTAGCTTCACCTAATCTTTTCAACAAATACTCTAACATGCAGTTAAAGTAAAACTTATGGCCTCGAATAGCAAGAGTTTGTTCTTTGGTAAACATGTTAGCCATTTAAAATAAAACACAACTAAAACACAGTGGTCACACCAAAGCGCAGTCAAAAACACAACCTTCTTGTGAAGTAGTCTGGTAAACAATGGCGGCCACAAAGGGGAGTGACACGTGACAGTCTAGAACATTCGCTAACGCGCCGCCAGGTGTCGCTGTCAACCTGAAATGAATACACCCCCCCACCCCCACCCCTCACCTGGCAAGCCCAGTCTCCCGCTTTATTGATTTTTTGGTCGCAGTTTGTAAGCAAGCCGTGCGCTGTGTGAACGAAGGTCGCTCGTCTGCGCCAGCCGTAAATTAAGCGATCAGGTTTCAGCCTCGTGTCAGCCTATCTGTTACACATAGTTTTGTAGGTAGAAATTAGTCAGAATAAGTGTGCGGATTTTATGTCAAAAATAAACTTAGTTTTTAAAAGACAAGTAAGTTTTGTAAATTAGTATTAAAACGGATAACCCTACACAGTATGTCTGTTTGTAGATAATCGTTATTTTTTGGTTATTGAAAGAGAATGCGTGATGGATTATTATTTTTAATTCGTTGTTGAAGTCTTACTTGGCAGAGAACTGTAATATGTTTATTCCGGCTCACCTGCCCGAAACGGAGTTGAGGGTAGGTGAGCCAGAATGAACATATTACAGTTCTCTCCTATTGCTTGAAGTGAAAGCCAGCAATTTTAAGATGTGTTGCCCAAGCCTTTTGCCAAAAGACTTCAATCCTGTTGGTTGTGAAGCTCCTTCAGACCAGCTTTCGTCCTGTGACGACTTGTTACCAAGTGATCTGTACCGGACAGGCCTGGCTGTTCTGGCGGCGGTCTCTGTGCTGGGGAATGCTATCAGTCTGTTATTCCGTACTGTTGTTGATAAGTCGGCCACGTCACTGGTTTTGGTGTTTTTGTGATGCACTTGTGTTTTTCTGATTTCCTGATGGGGTGTATTTGATAGTGATTGGGGGTGGCGGATTATGTATACCAGGGGAATTACCTTTGAATGATTTATCATGGACACGCAGTCATGTCTGCAAGGCGGCTGGATTCTTATCACTGATGTCGTCGGAAGTGTCAGCATTTCTGGTCAGTGTGATCACAGTGGATCGATTCCTGTGCTGCGGTTTCCTTTCAGCAGTGTTCACTTTGCTCCCAGATCAGCTCACGTTTCCAGCCTGCTCCTGTGGGGGCAGGTGTCTGTCTGGGTGCTGTCCCTTTGCTGCCAGCTACCTCCCACTGGCACTTCTACGGCCAGACTGGCATGTACATTCCGCTCCCAATCACCAGCACTGCGTTTGCTGGCCAGGACAATTCCTTTGCTGTGTTTATTTGCCTCAACTTTATCCTTTTCCTTTTCATCACAGCAGGTCAAGGTTTCATCTACTGGTCAATGAGGTCCAACACGATGAGAAACAGAGGCACAGCTGGTGAATCCAAAAACATTACTATTGCCCGTCGACTGATCACTGTGGTAGTGTCCGACTTCCTCTGCTGGTTCCCCATTGGGATTCTGGGACTGATGGCAGGGGATTTCAGGTGTCAAATGACGTCAACGTGGCAATTGCTATTTTTGTTCTTCCACTCAACTCTGCCCTCAATCCTTTCCTCTACACTGTCAACGTCATTCGGGAACGCAGAAGAATCAAGCAAGAGAAACGTTTGATAGATGCATTGTCCAAAACATTGTACGCAGAAACAGGGAAGGAGCATAAGGAAAGTGAACTACAAATGAACATTTCTTCTTTTTTTTTTCAGTGTCAGTGCCGGTTTATTGCATGGCTGACTATCTGGATTTCTGAATTATTATAAGGAGTGTGTGTGTGTAGTGTGTGTGGTGTGTGTGTGCGTGCGTGCGTGCGTGCGTGCGTGCGTGCGTGCGTGCGTGCGTGCGTGCGTGCGTGCGTGCGTGCGTGCGTGTGTGTGTGTGTGTGTGTGTGTGTGTGTGTGTGTGTGTGTGTGCGTGCGTGCGTGCGCGCGCGCGCGCGCGTGCGTGCGTGTGTATGTGCGTGCGTGCGTGCGTGTGTGTGTGTGTGTGACATTCATTCATAAGCTCGGCTCATTTTTCATTAAGAAAATGACGCAATCGATACATGACGTCTATTCGCTCTGCATTTGTTTAATATTTCTATGTCCAAACGACAAAACTAATTGTTAGTTTTTGCTTTACGGCAGTACGTTTATAATTTCAAGCGTCATGCAGACTTGCATTCGTATTAATAATAAAATAATTTACAATTGTAGGGCATCGAAAACCGTCGTACTGACCAATCGCAATTGTCCAAGTGTCAGTGGTTTCTCCGTCCGCGCATTTGCAGTAAGTATTAACCGTTGCATCTTACGATCTTGATCAACCCGGTCGACGTGGAATTGGCTCCGCAAGAAAGGTCAAATTATTCAAAGAAGAAGAAACCTTTTGAAGGTATCAGTCGAGGCCGGACTGAAGGGCACTACAGAGTATTCGACGATATCCACAGCCTTTACGGGAAGGCGTAAACGAGTCTCATCGTTCCGTGGGCGAGTCGATAACTGTGGCGACTAAAAGACTGTGTTGAGGTAAATAGGTCTAAATCATTTTTTCGTATAGCGCAACAAAATTTATTTCAATATAATCGCATTAAGGCACATCTACCGGTTCAATAATATTTTGTGCGCGCGATCATTTAATATGCTCTGAATTAAATATTTCAGGTTTACCAGTCAACACGTATGATTGATCGTAGAGCTGTCATTTTCATCTGTTTGCTCTCATCATATCGTGTTGCCATGTACTAATCCATATTATGTAAATTCTATTTCAGCTCACCGTTGTATGCAACCATATTTAGAAGATGTGATATTTGTGTGAATGCAGTTTTATTATTTAAAGAATCGTAAACGAGTTCAAGTTATGAATGAAACATTTTCTCAGATCTAAGTGATCTGTATAACATGAAGATTGACGCCATTTGATTTAATCTGTTCAAGGATTAAATATAATTGTAATTCATCAAGCATTAAGCCTTGGCGAATAACTCAGTCAAGGCAGTTTGGAATATTCATGTACACTTTCCTTCTTTGTTAACGAGTTATATCGTAAAGCAATTTTTGAAGGAAATCAATTGTAAATGATAGAGCAAGCTAGTGCAATTGTAAAGTGTGTCTAGAGCGTGTAATGGGTGAAATAGTGATGTGCCACTATAGTGCAAGATCTAAGACAATTGTTATCTTGCAGGTCCTTTCGTTCTTTTTTTTTTCCCTTTTACGTCGATCCTGTACATATCTCCGCATCTTTATCTTCATCGTCGTCACACATCTCTATCCTGCTGCATTCTTCGTTGAGAGGAACGTGCTGGTGTGACAACCTTACCGGAATCCGGAGGAGGACTCTAAGCGTCAACGGAACTCCGGAACACCACAGGATTCCGTGAAGCTGAGTGCAAATTATTCAAACACATCCCTCCACATTTAAGCACACTACAACACACTCAGACATTTTTCTTGTATATTTTTCTTGTGTATAACTATATTCTGCGTGCATTCTCCGGAAGATATTTTGTAGCACAAGCGGACAGTCGATATTTGTGCTACTGCAAGAAGCGAAGTGAAGAAGGACAGAGACTTGGTTGTTACAAGTGTATGTGCATGATTAATTTCTTTGTGTGTAATTCATTTCATAGGGAACAAACGGACATCAACATTCAAAGCAACCATACGACATATTCACTGCAGATCATCATCATCTTTATTCATACTTTATTAAATTCAGTTGTTGTTATCAAAATCAAACCTCTTATTCCATCTGTAGAAAGGAAGTGAAGGGTGTGGACGAAAGCTTGACTTTCCTACTACGGTCTATCGTTCTTGCCTGAGCATTCAACCATCATTTATGAATGGGGTCTTATTAAAAACGTCACATATTATTTGGGGGCTCGTCCCGGGGATCTTTCGATCTGAAAGTACCTGGAAGGTTCAGTGACGCAGGCAAGAATTGTAGACCGCAACCTTCACCTTCTTTCTAGTGGGAGGTTGGGCGGTGAGCTCTGTGATCTATTATATGTGTTGACCATCTAAACATATAATTAGAAAAATTTAAATTTCACATTTTTTTTTGTTCATAAATCATTTATATTTATTTCGTTAGTCGCGACAATATTTGTTCATTATTTCCCTAATCCTAGAAAAGGCCTCAACACAGTACAGAGAAAGTAAGGACCTTGGCCAATTCACGTCATATTTACCACGACATGTTAACTTCTTATTAGATCTATTTCACTAGATCTGTTGTGAAGAAGATTTTTATTCAAGTTGCCAGGTTAGTGCAATCTTGACGTTACTGCATGGGAGTTGTGCAGTGGTGTTGTATTTGTGTCGGATTGGGACACAACGATCAGAGTAAAGTATTGATACTCTAAAGCGGCATTTCAACGTAAGCTATTAACGTGGATGCCAGGTGGCACCACGGGCTATTTTGCGGGCGCCGTATTATATTTTTGTGAATCGTACGTACGATATCGGAGATATATTTTCAGCACGTCCGTTCGTCAGTAGTACGTTCGTTCGGTAGCTGTGTGTGCAAACCGTGGTTTGGTTTGTTGACGTGTTTTGAATACACGTGTTTGGGGTTTCGAGTGTGGTTATCCCATTTTTACTACACGGGGTTGTGTAGTGTGTTTCCCAGTCGTGGTGGGAAAGTTGTTTCTTTACACCCTGTGTTTGAAACGTGTGTCAATATTATTTGGCATTAACGCGTGACGGTGTACAGTTTCCGCGTTATTTGTATTTATTAAATTTGTTAAGACAACAGGACTTGCAGTGGTGGGCGACATGCCGACAAGAAAGTCCCGACGTCAGGCATCTGCCACTGACGAAAGTCAGTCTCAGCAAATTCAAACTAGTGCGCAATTCCAACAATGGAAAGCCGAGGCACTAGAGCTAGGCCTAAAAGGAGCAGAACTCGCTCTTTACATCAAGGAAAAGGAAGAACGTGAAATGGAACGAGAGAAGGAGGAAAGAGATCGAGAAGAAAGAGAGGCCGAGAGACCAATTACAGCTAGAGTTAGCTAGAGTTAAGCAGGAAGCAGTGGTGATGCTCAACCAAGTGCTAGCGCCCAATCCATTCTACAGACTGTAGTGTCGGCTAAGGTCAAGTTACCTTACTTAGAAGACAAGGACGACCTTGAGTCATATTTGACTCAATTTGAGAAGGTGGCAGTCATCAATGGATGGAACGAGGAGGAATGGGGTGCCAGGTTAGCTCCATTACTCAAGGGCAGAGCTAGGAAGCGTATGTAAAACTACCCGCGGCAGAGTCAGCGGACTATAACCTCATCAAACAGGCACTTTTGCATAAGTACCAACTGAGTGCTGGTCATTATAGACAGAAATTTCGTACAGCACGCAAAGAGAGCACTGACACGTCATTGTCACTATGGGATCGTTTGTCTATGTGGCTAGAGAGGTGGTTGAATTTGTCCAACAGGACAGAAAAGGATTTAAAAGAAATGTTAATCCTGGAGAAATTTCTGGAGCATTGCCTTTTGATCAGGCAAGATTCGTCAGAGAGAGAGATCCACAGACTGGAAAGGAAGCTGTTGCAGCAGCAGATCTATTTGAACAGACGAGACTTGTGGAGAGGAGTTACCGTGATAGCAAACCTGATCATCGTAGGTATGGTCATGGAAATGATAACAGAGGTCCACACAAGGAAGCTCGGAAAGAGGACAAGCCGAGGGGATCTGTACCTGACAAGGGAGGCAACGACAGGAGAAGTTATCGCTTTCAGATAAAGTGGTACCGATGTGGAGGACCACATCACCAGAGGGATTGCACACAAAAGAGAAATGACACAGCGATGTGTACTACGACAGCGGCTGCACAATGTCAACTAAAGGATGACCAACAGTTGTGTGATAATTGTAAGGGGATCGAATTCAATCCTTATTGCACGGTAGAAGTCGAAGGAAAAACGGTGGATGCTGTGAGAGATACAGGCTCTACCATGACGATCGTGAGGAAGGACTTAGTTCCTGAGCATTGTTATACAGGTCAGAAAAAAGAGGTATCACTGGCATCGTCATCAGTCAAACGAAATCTTCCTGTGGCGAATGTACACATGGACACTCCCTACTTCTCAGACAAAACTGAAGTACTCGTTATGGAAAAACCCGTTTGCCCAGTATTGATTGGAAATACACGCAAGCAAGAAACAAGGGGGATCGTTAATGTACCTGTCTATCCCATCCAAGCAGCAGCAGTTACCGGCAAGCAGATGAAACCGCTCAAGATTAAAGAAGCGACATGCAGCATTGTATCTCCTGCAGAGTTGAAAGAAGAACAGGCAAAAGACCCATCGCTCAAGAAGCTGATTGAGTTGGCCCGTAAACCAGACAACGCACGTACCAGCAAAACAGGTGTTGAAAAAACATTTATGATCAGAAAGGAATACTGTATAGGAAGGTGCGTACACCAACGACGCAACATACCCAAGTTGTGGTACCCAGGAAACTCAGATCTAACGTACTACAAGTAGCTCATGACATACCTATGTCTGGACACCTTGGTGTAAGACGTACGAAAGAGCGTCTGCTACATGATTTCTTTTGGCCAGGAGTGGAAGGTGACGTCAAAAGATATTGTGCGTCATGCGATACGTGTCAGAGATGTATCGGCAGAAATAGTATTAGGAAAGCACCAGTTCAGAGGATGCCACTGATTGAGATACCATTCCATCGTGTTGCAGTGGACATCATTGGACCCATCAACCCCATGTCATCATCAGGGAAGAGATACATTCTCACCGTCATCGATTATGCTACGCGTTACGCAGAAGCAACAGCACTCCGTAACATCAACACAGAAGCAGTGGCTGAAGCTTTGTGGGAAATCTGGACGCGAGTGGGAATACCTACACAAATTCTCACGGACAGAGGTAGTCAATTTCTTTCTGGGACAATGCAAGAGGTCAACAGACTCTTGAACATTAAAGGTATCACCACAACGCCATACCACGCTCAGACCAACGGACTCGTGGAAAGATTCAATGGCACGTTGAAGGTCATGTTGAAGAAACTTTGTTTGGATCAACCTAAAGAATGGGACAGATTTCTTCCAGCAGTATTATTTGCTTACAGGGAAGCACCACAAGAATCACTCAAGTTTTCACCGTTTGAACTACTCTATGGGAGACATGTGCGTGGACCAATGCAGGTCTTAAAACAAATATGGACAGACGAGGAGCTAGAAACAGACGTCAGAACAACAGCGGAATATGTCATTGATCTGAAGGAGAGGATTGAGGAAACATGCAAGATAGCTCGTGACAATCTAGACAAGGCTGCCGGACGTCAAGCGAAGGAAAACGAAAATGAGACATCTCATTCCTGGAAACAGAGTACTAGTGCTACTTCCACAGAAACACAACAAGCTCCAATTAACCTGGAAAGGACCGTACACCATTTCCAGAAGGGTGAATCCAGTCGATTACAAGATTGAGATCAACGGCAAGGAGAAGACATACCACATCAATCTCCTCAAAGAATACTTCGAAAGAGAAGGATTGAAACAACAGGAGTACGTCGCAGTTGTTATGCAGGAGGAGGATCATGAAGAGTATCTGACTGACCATATACCACTCATACCTTTGAAGAGAACCGAGGACTCCAGCAATGTCGTATATGGACCACAGCTGTCCAGGGAACAGAAGACAGAGCTGGAGAACATTGTTCGTCGTCATGACAAAATCATCACCGATTTGCCAGGTGAAACCAATCTGGTTACCTGTGAGTTGAGACTGGCATCACAACAACCGGTGAAAGTATATCAGTACCCAGTGCCACATTCTCAGATAGAAACTATTGAAAAGGAAGTTGATCAAATGCTAGCCATGGGAGTGATAGAACCAGCCATATTAGTTAAGAAGAAAGACTCAACAGTCAGGTTCTGTATCGACTACAGGAGACTGAATCTCATGACAGAATTCGATGCAGAGCCACTACCAGATGTCACGAGTTTGTCACGAGGCCTACGACGATTGACCCATCTAGGGTGGTGGAATCGTTCATTTGTTTATTATCGTTGTTGTTGTCGCGTGTCCGTCCCTTGGTGTGGCTTGTGGTGCGGTTGCACCTTGGTGTAGTTCAGCTCAAGTTCGGTTTGTTCTCTCTCTCTCTCTCTAATTCCACTGCCCGTGTAATTCATCCTGCAGGTTCACGGGGGGCTGGTATCTTTTTCTTGTACTGGCTGTCTCTATCGGCCTTTCACCTGTCTTTTTACCTGTCGCACGTGCTTCATTTCTTTTAGCTTGAGGTATGCTCACTCTGTGACGTAGCGTGGCATGTTGGCCGCCATCGCTTAGGCAGGTTTTCTCTTCACTCGAGCGGAAGATGTCTCTGAGAGCGCCTGCTCTGTTTTTGGTTCTCCACCACGTCGTCGAAGGTACGGTCGGTACCTTCATCCCTACAGTCGGCCTGTAGGGGAGAGACATCACTTCATCTTTTTTCCGCATCTGCGCTGCTGTCCTCTCGACTGGACAGAGGGCAGAGAGAGTCGTTTGACCCGCCTCTTCTGGGTCACCCACGGGTAGCTGGTAAGCATCAGTTTCGTGGTTCGTTTGTTGTTGTTTTTTTGTTGTTAGCCGGCTTATTCTTCTCTGTTGCGCAATTTTCTTTTGTTTTCAAAATTGTAAAAGAAATATCGTTTGAGACCTTTTCTCTGGTTAATTCAATCTTTAACCTGGCCATTCTAAAGTATATCCAAAATTCTTTCTCCTGTTTATGCATCTGGTGATGCGGTAGTCGGTGGGGATGGGAGAGAACCTGGTGATTCAAGGTTGGTACTTGCTTGGTCTCGCTCGTCTGCCCCTGTCACATTCGCCGGACTCTTATTCTTCGGCCACCATCTGTTTGTGTGTGCAAGGAGAACGAGTTTTATGTTCGCGAGCATGCGTACGCATGATTTGTTGTTCGGATGCGTGGTTGGAGATTTGTGTTATTTTGAAATGTGGCTATAAAATGTGATAATTATGCCATTGAATTATTATTTGCAAATGTGGTGGCAGTTATAAAGCGATGGTTGCTGTGTTGGTTCATTTCCTAAGAAAGGAAAATGTTAAACGTGAGTGAGAGAAGGATGAAGATAATTCATATTTGTTTTATAGCCTGTTAATTTAATGCAGTCTCTTACCTGCTTCGTGTGAGAAGACTTTAACGAACATTCCTGATTTGATTGGTTTACTGTGTTATGCTCAGGTCTGTGTTGAGCTGGTGTTGGTGTATTTAGTAGACCTCCCTCGCCCATCATGCGAGTGGCTGTTAGGATTTAACAGCATGGGTCAGACTGTACTGACTGCGGGGTTCCAGTGCCTTTCCCTCCTCTCTTCTTTCCTAGCTGTTACCTTTTCCCTCCTCCCGGGGGCTCCACCCGGAGCTTGGACTGGATGGTGCCACGCACTGGTTGAGGCCACGCACTGGTTGGTGCCACGCACTGGTTGGGACCGCGCACTGGTTGGTGCCGCGCGCTGGTTGGTGCCACGCACTGGTTGGGACCGCGCACTGGTTGGTACCGCGCACTGGTTGGTGTCACGCACTGGTTGGGACCACGCACTGGTTGAGGCCACGTACTGGTGGAAAAGCCCGTGGACTTGACTGGCCGGTCCTGATCCCCGTCCAGGACCTCCAGCAACAACGCCACGTTTCTTCCCCCCCCCCCCCCCCCCCCCCGGGACGCGCTCTCCACCGTCTGTTTGTGTGTGTGAAGGGTGTCGGCCTTGAACGACTCTCTTCAAGAACCGACCCGGTTTGGAGCACCTAGTGCGACAGGGTGCTCCCAGTAGACTTTGGAGAGGCAGGGGTGTGGAGGCACTACATGACATGGGAAGGGATGGGTGCTGGAAATGTTTATTTATAATGGTGTATATGTCATATGTGTTGAAGTGCTTGATTGTGATTGTGCATGTGTGGTATTGAAATGCTTGATTGTGATTGTGCATGTTGTGTATTGAAATGTTTGATTGTGATTATGCATGTTGTGTGTATTGGAATGCTTGATTGTGATTGTGCATGGTGCGTGTGTTGAAATATTTATTTGTGATTGCGTGTGTTGATGTGAATAAATGGGGTGTTGTATCGTAATCTTTCTTGTGTGGGCTCTTGCGAGGCGTGTGAGGTCAGTCACTCCCTTCACTCCCATCTAAACTGATCCTGTCAGGGCAGACCTCCCGGGGTCGGTCGTGACCCCAGACATCGAAACTATCTTTGCAAAGATCGGAAAAGCGAAATACTTTTCCAAAATTGATCTGTCAAAGGGATTTTGGCAGATTCAAATGAACGAGAAAGACAAGCCAAAGACAGCTTTCAGTACCCCCAAGGGACAGTATCAGTGGAGACGTATGCCCTTTGGCATGAGAAACGCAAGTGCCGTGTTCACAAGGATGATGAGGAAATTATTGAGTGACATAAAATCAAAGATGTCCACAACTTTTTGATGATATTTTAATCGCTTCTGAGACTTGGGAGGAAGAGAACAGATAAATGTCTGTTCAACCCCACTTGCTTCACCACCGAGTTTTTGGGCGAAAGTGGCCTAAAAGCCGCCTTTTCCTGTGGCGGAAGAGAGAGAGAGAGAGAGAGAGAGAGAATCACCGGCAGACAGACAGACAGACAGAGAAGAGAGAGACAGAGAGAGAGACAGACAGACAGACAGAGAAGAGAGAGACAGAGAGAGACAGACAGACAGACAGTTTTCGGGCGAAAGTGCTCTAGAATCAGCATATTACTGTTCTCTGACAAGTAAGACGTTAATAACCAAAAATAAACGATTATCTACAAACAAACATACTGTGCAGGGTTATCCGTTTTTAATACTAATTTACTAAACTTTTCAGATTTTAGTTTTTGCTTAATCCTGTGTTTTTCCTGGTCATTTTCAATAACATCATTTTCGCGCAAACATTCTTCAAATGAGTCTCTGTCTTTCATGTGAAATAACACTACAGTCTTTAACTGTTCTCTAAAGTCTTTTAAAACTGAGTTATATTTTTGGCATAAAATCCACACACTTATCCCAGCATGTCTTCCACTGAAAGCTAGTTTTGACAAGCGTTTCTCTTTTTAACAATGTCTTTTTCTGCCGAACAGTCATCTATAATAAATAGTGTCTGCGTTCCTTCAAACAGTCTATAAAACTGTTCTAAACACTCACTCAGTTTATTGCTAGGATTAACTAAATATATGTCATCATCTGTCCATATAAACCTTCTATCATGATATGCTTTGTTCATTTAAGTGTTGGACAGAAAACCACAATATGATTAAAATTATAACGATAAACTGTTTGTAACAGGTCGAGATAAATATTGTTTTTCCACAACCAGTCTGCCCACAAATCAATGAGCAATGAGGAGTTTTTGTCATAAAGTTTAACTGCTCCATAGTTTTATAACAGAACTTAATCTAATCCGGTTATTGTTTTTATCATACCCTCTGTTTAAAACTTGTTCAGTATAATAAAATCCTATAAGCCTAAGTGTGTAAGATTAATCCAATTCAGTGCTGTAAGATTGTTTCTATTTAGACTAATTGATTTTGTTGCTTGTTGTTATGACCTTAACATCCTCACCATTGTGAAGAATGACAACAGTAACTTTAAGACTGTCAACGTTTAAGTTTTGCCAGCTAATTAGAATCCTTTAAAAAGGACGTCACTAACGCCCACAACCCCATCCCTCTCCTTATCTTTTAAGACAGAAATTTCAATATCATTGTAAAACGTGTCCCTAATTTCATTTGCGGCATTGAACTGTAATTTTGTAGAAGCATCTTTTAAAACCGCTTCTCTTCTGTGGAGGATGTACTGTTTTTTCCCATACGGCTTTATTTCAATCTCTTTCCGACTATTGTCATCTGGCATAAGACTTACATGTAAAGGGCCAGAGTTGAATGCTTTTCTGAAACTTTTTTGACGGCCAAAAATGTAAATGGGCTTATGAATTCAAATTTTATGTCCCATTCTAAATATGGTTCTAAGTGCCATTTGAGGTTAGGTTTTCGAACTATTTTATATTCATACTGGCCAACATTATTTGCCTCTAGATTGCGCAGTTGTTCTAGTTTAGGAAACTTTTTGTTGTCGCCAACCTCTTTACGTTTATAATCACCATCTTTAGTGTACTCAAAACCATACAAAGTGCCTATTTCGCCATTCTGTTCAAAGTCCGCAACGTCTGCAAGGTCTTTTAATTCTAAAGTTATACACCTTACAGGCCCCAATGTAACTCCTGGTTCTTCTGGCCCCGCGACATTTTTTTAGTACAGTTTATTATTTTATTTCCAAACAATGTGCAGGTTATCACATTTTACAACTTTCCCCGTTTTGTCTTTGATTTTTATATTAAATGATCCGACCCTCCCACAAACTAATCTTTTAAAACTGTAAATTAGGGAATTGTATAATTTCATAATCGCAATATGCAGCTTTCCCTGACGGAAGAGCTCTTAAAACAGTTGAGGGCCTTCCGTCATATAAGTTTTCATCAGTGCTTAGCTCATCCAAATGAACATAGAGTAATGAATGTAATGCAAGATCGAGCGGACTTTCCCCCTCATAAGTAGTTTTGGTTGGTGTAACTCTAAATCTATAATTGTTAGCTGTAAAGCCTAACATTTTAGCTAGCTCTTTATCAAAATAGTAACCCCTTCTTCTTCAGGCTTGAATGTTAACATTGTTTTTAGATTTGCATTGTTTAAGTTGAGAGTAATGTCAAAGTTACTCATTGCTTCTTTTAGGGAGCAAAACCGTAATAACCATCAGGTATTGTTAACTGGCTAACTTTGGCCCCTGTTTTGTCAACTTTTAGAACCGTATTATTCTCCTTGGCTTCGCTTATATTAAACCATACGACTTTGTAGAATATTTCATGAGCGCAACCATTTTGGCCCCGCATTCGTTATCAATAGCATGTTCTAAAAACGAAGGGCGGTCTTGAGTTGTTATTGTTACAAACATTTTTTGAACGAAATAAAAATGAGTGCATTCAAATATACTGGTGCAAAAATATTCTGTTGGGCCGCACTACAATCTTAAAAATATAGCAACTGACACCCTCGACATTGCTGTGACCCAGACTGCCTCTTTTCATAAAAAGGTGAGTACCCCATTAAGCAGATATCTTAACCCCCCTATTGAAAACGAGCCATCCAGAAAACGTGGTTTAGTCATCCGATGCAGTTTTATCAGAACCAGTTAAACTTTGCTGTGTTTTGCGCATCAACTGGGTGTGGAGTGTCGTATGCTGATCATTTAAATCACCATGATCCTTTGGTGAGGTCAGTGTACAGATTTCATTTTTATTACACCTTCAGACGTATTTTGACTGAACTGCAAGCTCCATTACCAAATGACAAACCGTTTAATCCACTCAGCAACATAATAGACATGAAGGCTTTTAAAAGGATCTGTAACGAATTCAATATTAACATCAAGACAGGCTTTAGACAAAAGTTGGATCATAATCATGGCCTAGGCGACCTTTATTTTCGGGGCACGCACAGAAAGTATAACTATGACTGGCATCCTCCTTTCAAATCTTTCTTTTTTGGCACAACTGTTGAGCCCGGGTCCCTACAGCAAGAGCATAAAACAGCATGGACAACATTTATCTTAGACACTTCTAAGGGCCTAACTAGGGCGGGAATAGAACGAATAAACGACTCTATTCGTACTTACGTTTGGTGTTTGCTAGGGGCGCAAGCACAGGCAAGATCAAGCATAACTGATCCTTCTACTGGCTTTGACGTGCAAAAACAATACTTTAGCAAATTTAGAGGACGCCATTAATTCTACAGTTGATTTACCTTCAAGTATTCAAAGGTACCAACACGTTTTACAATACGCAAGATCGAAAGTAGACTTTGCTGTTGGCACTGGTTTATACATGCTGCCTTCTGACCTCAGACTCCAGATAGGTACAATAATAAACTATAATAATGAAATTCTTATAGCAGGCAATGAACAGAAGGTTGGGAAAAACGACATAAATTCTGAGCCAGTAATATTACAAACAATAAAAAAACGCCCAAGATTAAGTCATCTAATTCCCGAAGTCCAAACCCCCCAAAATCATTAAAGACTCAGCAAGCTCGCGGACTCTGTTCGCGATGACCATGAATATGAAAAGACAGCGCTTGTTCTTGGATTAACTGGCATAGGATTACTTGGTCTTTATCTTACTAAATAGTAACCCAACTATTACAAGAACTAATGTCCATAAGTGCTCGGCATAAAGCCAACTACTTTGCTTGCAGTAGACAAAAGCCAGCTGACAATACTCCCCAATATTCCTGGTAAAGCGTCTACGGCTTTACCAGCTAATTTTTTTAATAAATTCGCAAGATGATCAAGCTGTTTTTTTACCCATGATTTATCAGGGGGAAGCGATGGCGGCGGAGGTAATGAACTTTGACCTCCACCGCCGCCTGTAATAGCCATCACCAGTGTACTTATTGCAATTCCTAAGGCTGTTATAAACGCATACTAATGTTACTCCTTGCTCTCAAAACAGTGTCGTATTCGTTCTTCTAGTGTCGTGTCTTCATATAAAATTTTCCGGATAGTTTTCTCCTTATTCTATTCACTTGAGTTCGTAATTGGTCTCGGTTTAGTATTCAGCGCTGCTAGTCCTTGCTGATCTTTTCTTGATCACAGATTTTTTAGTCTTTGTCTATTCTTTTCTTTAATACAGCCTAAGTTGGCGTCATCAGCCTCAACGAGTTTTTCTTTTCTCTTTTATATGCTCATCTAGGTTTCACCTAGTTTTGCTAAATTGTTTGTTAATTCGCCTCTGATGCTCTAAAGCGATGATCTAGGGCCGTTATTTCTCCATGGGTAGCGGTGAGTCGTGTATAGTCATTACTGCTGTTTCTTCTTCTGAAAACTGGGTTCTGCTTCTATGGCATTTATTATTTCTCTGCCGATTGATTTAATTGCTTAAAGTTCATGTTTTGGTATTTGGTTATCTGTCGGAGTTTCTTGTAGTGTGTATTTTGAAGTTTAGCAACTGCATCCCTAATCTAATTTGGTCTAAACAAGGACCAAGGCGATTTGTGGAATCTTTCACACTGAGTCATGTATAATTGTACTCTTGGCAAAAAACTTTGATGGGTCTGGTGTAGTTGTAGCCGAACATGCTTCTCCTTGATCGCCCTTTACAAACAAATGACCATCTTCTAAATTCAAAATCATTATGGATCTATAAATTTCGGGCGGTTCTTGACCTAAACTTTTGTAAAATGCTCCGACAGGGGCACGGATCGGGGGGGAATTTCACGCCGCCATTGAGAGCGCTGAGCGTGCCGTGTCAAAGGGATCAATTAGACTCATGTCGTCTCCAGGATCAAAAACATCATAATCCTCTTCAGCTTGCAATTCCTGCCATGTTTAAATATTAACTTTTTATTTATGTTTATAAAAAAACAAATGGCACAGCACATGTCGATTCTTAACCCGTAATAGAGACTGAAAGACCACGTGGCGGGAAGGAATAAGCGAATAATTACTGTTCCAAAATAATCCATCTACTATTTCGAGGCGGAATCAAATTCTTACTTCAAATTTCCAGGACCTAGAGCAGATGAATGATTGTGCCAGGCTTCTGCGCGTCTTACTTTCAAATAGTACTCGTCTTCAAAACACAGACTCAAACAGGTACAGTTGTACAGAATCTGGGCGTGCAAATCGTTAAGAAAATTTCAATAAAAACTTGAGTTGGGCAAGAAATATTTTCTTAGCACAATGCTGACATATTTTTAACCTATTCTGATCTATGGCTAACCGGGAATGAAAGGCTGATCTTGCGTTTCAAGTAAGAGGAAATGGGGAAAAGCGCTAAAACATAGATAGGTCGCCGCAGATACTAAAGACGGTAAAAAGTATGCAGCTGTAAATTTTTGCGTATGGAAATCGCTTTTCCATCCCCTTAGATTTTGAGTTGTTAAAAGCGAGCGCATGCACCATACTTCCAAGGAGCAATTAAAAGAACAGATTGTCATATGAACTAACTTTTTAACGAATACAAACGTGTTATCAATAACAGACACCGAAGCAAAGTACAAGCATTTTCTGACATCTCGTTAGAGTTTGACGTTGTTTAGCAACCCTGATTTAGGCAGAGCTGATTAAGGATCAATAGGAGTCAAGATTAGCAATATATTACGACAGAGTGATTTCATCATACAACATATCCCAGGATGCAGGTGCAGACACTATAGAGGAGAATTTTAGTTTTAGCACCACAGCAATATCGCTTAAAAGGTATTGTATTGCTGTGTGAAGATGAAGAACCCTTTAAAGAGCAAGTGAAAAGTTTTTTAATCCTAAAGAACGAAAAGGGCAATGAACAATTGAACGGTAGTCCTAACCAAATCTACGCTAGCGGGCTTAGACCTTATCATCATTTTGACGAAATAAGAAAATTGTTGGGGGTGGGGGGGGAAAATCCAAAAGCAACCTAGTGTCTAAAGGATGTAACATCGTCACAATGTTAGGCTTGATGATTATTTAACAACAAAAATACGGTTTAAGGATTGACCTAAGGTCCCACCAGAGGATAATGAGTTGTATGGAAACGGGAGAAAATGGAGGGAAGACGTAATAAACATGCAAATTGATAAAAAGAAGAAGCCGATAACAAAACCCCCCCGCCGTAATGTACATTGTTATTTAATATATGATGCGCAGCTGAATATTGAAAATAAACAATTAGAATATGTATAATACTAAATTATTTTTCATTTTATAAAAAGGCATGTCTGTAGTTTATCCAAATGTGTCCCCCCCCCCTCCGGCCGCCGCCTACCCCCTCTCCGCCTACACACACCGGAGATGCCAAGAGAAGAGATAGCAGGCATTCTGCTGTTATAGAAACCCTTTGGGACGTAAAAACCTTCAGATTAACAAACATAACACAAATGTAAACAACAAAAACTGAGCAGGACCTTTCAAAATAACAGCAAAACAAACGAAGGTATTCTGCTGCCTTTAATGCTTTTACATATGTTAATACTGGAACATCGACTATAATGCTCTATCAGCAGGAACGAGTGTTGTCTCTTAGCAACGGCAATAGCTACCCGCAGCATTACCTCTAGAAGTTTGTTCTTTTAGCTCCGGTCCCTGGTGTTCATTAGCTGTAGTGCTGCTGCAAAAAAAATAAAACAAACTCCAAAAGCACACAGCTATGGTTCAACTAATAACGGATAAACTTAGTTCGTTCAAACGACCATAAATAAAGCACTAGTTGAAGAGGGGGGGGGGGTTCATCACGGATGAAAGAATTTAAAGATCGTTACCAGGCCGATTTTGATGACTAACAAAAGACAAAAGTTTGATCTTTCAAAGAAAGCGGGGACAAGTTTTTTCCTCTAAACAGCCAGACCCCGAGCAGATAAAAAAGGAATGCTTAAAAAAAGTAAACAGACCTTAAACTCGTTCTAACCTCACATTAAACCACGCCAAAGGTGTTTATACTTTAGTTTATGAGTCCAAGCGCAAAAACCGTTGATATTGGTTCTGATTAATTTTTTTTTTTTAAATTTAAATAAGATTTTGCTTAGAAAAAGAAAGACAGCATGCTAAGATAATATAAGGGACAAGACGAATTGTTTAAGGAATGCTCGAGAGAGAGCGTTTAATCAAGAGCCACTGAATGTATTTGATTTAGAAGTCATTGACCCAACAAACGTACAGGCAAGTGTTGTTCATGCAATTTCTCAAGTTCCAGGCAAACTAACAATAACCCCGCCAGTTTAAAGTAATGTAGCAGTTTTATCGCTATGAACAATAAATGAAGAAAATCTAGAAGTCTGGGTCTCGACTAAACCAACAACTAATTCTTATCTCATGACGACTTAACACCCCGGTTTGGGCAGACAAATGCTTACACAGTTTGACGCTGCGCAAAGAACCAAAAAGAGAGGCTCTGTTGTCAGAGGGCGAAGTTTTAGAGATTAATTAAAAACCAGGCTAAGTATGCACCGATTGTAAGGCAAGGCTTACAGTCCGCTATCCGCTACCTCGGAGCTTGGTTTTAAGAGAGCAGGTTTTTAAACATAAAGCATTCAGACGACAAAAGTTTCAATGTGGTGCGTTTTTGCAAGGCTGCATCATATCCGCGAACACGCAGAGAGAATGACTAACTATCGGCAAAATACGCCTGAAGATCTAACTTTTCAATGGAAATATCCTTTCTGTTAGAGGTAGACCACATTGATTCATTTGAAGAACAAAACAACCCAATAACTGTTAATGTATACACCATGGGATGAGGAACAAAATTTGGTACCAATTAAAGTGCCCAAGAACAGTCGCAACAATAGCGAACCAGCCAAAAGTCCCATTGACTTACCCTAATGTTTTCGCCAGCAGGGCTGCCCCATTACACCATGATAACGCACAAATGAGCAGATTATTAGCGCATACTTCATAACATGAACATTAACAAGAATTCCTGTAGAACATGTTTAACAAGAATTCCAACCGCTCAAGCCGCGCTTGAAACATAAAAAACATTGTAAAAAGTTCTGTCGAACTGTAATACAGAACTAACTACGCCCCCTCCGAGGATCTAAAAGATAGTTTTAAAGAACTGGAAATCGGCTGCAAAATTCTCATACGTAGTTTACGCAGACTTACCGAGTCGCTTATTGTTTCCTTATGAAGGGCCCAGCACACAAAACACTCGAAAAACAGTAGGATGAGATGCATGCAGATTTGTTCATTTGCTTTCATCGTTGTCAGTCGGAGGCGATCATTCAGAGCAGAATTATATAGAGGGCCTAATGCTGCAAATTACTTCTTAGAACGCATGCAGAAAGTTGCGTAATGAATGTTTAATAACTAAACTTATCTGAATCATAATGGCGCTGAAGACCAACAACCGTATGCTCTCAGCCACGCATTGGTTGATTTTGGCGGTTTAGAGCTAACGCCCAAGAGTGTAAACCCCACAGTAAGAGACCAGATCACAATTAGTGGGAAGTTTAGAGTGCAGCGCACAGTAAATGCAAATCTTCAAACAAAAGTGACCAAAGACATGGAAGCTGCCTGTATTCTTTCACAACGATGGCGAGGTTACGACCTCATCATATAATGAAAGCAGTGGACGATGCCTCAGGGTGTCATGCATCACAGTCATCAGAAAAAGTACTTGTGGCTTTAATCTAAATACATGGTCTTTTTATGACTCTATCAACCCAGATGGGTTCATTAGAGTCACTGGCTATGTCCCTTAAAGGCCTGCCCAATAACAGAAGAATAATTTTGACCCAACACTCGTTAAGAAAGGGCGTTTATCATATGAGGTACCTGAACAGTTGGGGGAAAGGGTTTGGGACGAAGACACCTTCCCTCTAAGTGCGTTCTTTTCTAGTCCCCCATAAGAGGAAAGGACATCATTGATTCAGATTACCACTAGCTTCAAGATGCGTGGCAGAAGATAGAGTGTAAAACGATGGGAGACTATCATGACTCCTACTTGAGGCTGATGTATTTTGTTGGCGGACGTCTTTGAAAAAATTATAGGAAAGACCTGTATGAAACCATTATAGCCTGGATCCCGCGCATTATAATTTCTGCGCCTGGGATGAGCTGGGACGCTTTCCTAAAGTTTACTGGAGTACAGATTGATTTTATTGTCTGACCTTCCAATGATTCAGATGATTGACAACCGGATTGCGTGGGGGAAATTAGTATGGGCGTCGCACCATTATTGTAAAGCAAACAACAAATACTTGGACGACTATGACCGAAAAAAGGTCTAACTATCATCATGATATTTCGATGCAAACAATCTGTATGATGGCAAGGCGCAATCACTTCATTACGTAACTTTAAATGTACACAGGCGGCGACCCGAACAATATTCAAACGGCATTAAAGTGGTTGGGCCAGTTATACGCCGGTCAACAAGAGCGCGAAACATTCAAGAAGTTGACTTAGAATATCCTCATGAAATCCATACCTACATAATGACTACCCATTAGCAGCAGAAAGTCAAAGATGGATCCAAGAGAACCACCTAAACTTGTGCTAATCTCGGAGGCAAAAAAAATTATGTCTGTCATTACAGACTTCAACAATTTTATTAAGACATGTTTGAAGTGACATCAGTTCATCGCCTAATTGCTTTTGATCAGAACCAAATCATGAAACCATACATCAGATAACACTGGGGGATCTCAGAACTACATCCACAGATGCTTCAGAAAAGACTTTTTCAAGCTGATGAACAACAGCTGTTTGAAATACTTGGAGACTCCGCACAAGCGTAAAGATTTCAGATTGGTCACCAGAGAGAAGAAGCAATAAGCTGACATCAAAACTAATTATCAGAATTTAAAGATTCATGATCAAGCTTTTTTGGTATAATGATGAAAAAAAAGAAAGTCAAATTTAGACAAACCTGTTTTTTATTGGTTTAACTGTTTTAGAGAATTATCAAGCTTTTGATGTTTAGAGTTTTCTTTATGACTACTTTAAGCCCTGTAAGTCCTCCTGATCAGAGTACTTTACAACAGAAATACAGACAAGTTTTGTATATATATCCCCAACTGAAGACATCTATAAAGACATGAAATGAAGTAGCAAAAGGACATGCGGATGGTAGGATACATCTGATTCCCCTAAAGATTCGCCTTGCATTTCAATGTTACTACAAGAGGTTTTTGGAAAGATGAAGGCTGAATTATCTGGAAAGGTGGATCAGGAGTTTGTTGGTTTAAGTCCAAAATTGTACAGGTATTTCGAGCCAGAGAAATCATTAAAAAGCAAAGGGAAAACTCGCAGCGTTGAGCAGTCAAACATATCACATGACAACTACAAAGAAGCATTAGTTTGGCAATAAGGACTTTCAATCATGACACCGAAAACTACGATTCTAATCTACATGAGATTAACAAAACTGTTGTAACAAAGAAGTCATTAGATAGAACAAACAAAACGGGGGTGTTTGGGGGGTAATCCAGAGTTTTTCATATGCAATCGGGCACAGGAGACCGAGCATAAACAGGCGGTTTAAATATTTTTCACAACTTTTTTATTATAAGATCAATCATAGGAAGCTTCAATCCATTCATTAAATATCTTTTCTCAAGTTGCTTGATGCGTTCGAATTTTTTTTATTATTTCAAGAATATTCTTTTTCTCCCAATTGGGGGTTTAGTTGTAGGAGATCCTGGATGATTTACATGCATGATTAAATCCTCGAATATGTTTTCCTTAATAGCATTACAACAGCATGAAATGATTCCCGTAATCCTTTTCAAGGTCCCTTTCCTTTACCATTCTTGTTTCGTTCTGCGCTTCTTCTGGCCTTCCATTTTAAACCAAATATGTTTACGTAAATTAAATTAAAGCGGAACTGAGTCTGGCGGAATTATGCTGCAGTTCTTCTTTCACAAAAGATCGTTGGAGGAGCTGGTTTTGTGTTGTTGTGTCAGTTTTTCTCGTAAATAATACACGGGCGGATTCATCTTTACAATTCTTTTATATTTCCTATGATCAACACTCCAAACTGGATCGGTTGCCCTGATGCGAGTGCCCCTTCTGCTTCTCTCTCCATCCCGGTAAATAAAGGTACCTTACTTTTCAATCCACATGGTAAAAAAAATAGTTTGCACGGACGAAGACTCCTCCTATTCACAACCATTTATTGTTTTTCTTTTAATTGCTTGTACTGGTTTTAGGCATTTAAAAAATTCTTCATTATTCAATGCGCGCAAACTGAGGGCAGTCTCTAACCCATTCTGTTTTTGCGAAATTATCAATCAGCTCTCTGTGATACTGTAGGAGAAAAGTCTTTTTCGGCAAGCTGATTGTTAAAGTTTTCAACTAAAGCCTGTGATCTGTGAACTCCTGGAATGCCTCTTTGATGGTAACTCTATGTTTTAACAATAATTGATTCACTATGCCCTTTAAATTCTTTTTCCATCATCGACTTGAACCATGCGAGATAATTAAAGGCCTCGTTGATATATCAGTTGTATGGCAACAGCAACAGCAGAAAGCACTCTTTTGTGTTAATGGTTCCGCACTATGTATATTGAACTAAGTCAATGACTGTGAGTGCGTACTTAAATATCTTATTCGTCCTAATCCTATCAAAGGTAAATATAGAAGAGTCCATTTGATGGGGTGGTACGTTTGAGTGTGTTCACAAAGTGGGCGGTCTCGTATTCGTTTGGGCGCAGGTTAAATAAATTTGCCAAATCGCTTGTTAGATAACCATTCCTTTGCTGTTTGATCATCTGACTTCCCGCCTGCTTGGCTTAGCTTTTTTAAATGCTGTGATGCCCCTTCAATATCCTTTTGGGCGAATAATAAAGAATTTTTCATTTATTATTCAGCCAAATATTATCGCAACAAAAATACACAGCGGTCATACCAAAGACAATAAACAATATTTCTTGCATCTTTTGTTTTTTTCTCTGATGGTTGAAAAAAAGTCACTGCATTTTGGTGGGGCAATGTCTGGACCGTTGCCTGTTACTAGATAATAATGTTTTATGCTTGATCAACATCTTTAAATATGTAAGCTGCATGCCCCTGTTCTTTCAAGTGTGTCATTAATAAAATCTAACAGCTCAAGGTCTCTGCCTTTCAGAGCGGCCTTGTGCAGCGCAAGTTGCTCCATAGCTTTGTTTTATGTCATTTTCTCATCGCCGTCAATCCCCAGTTTACTAAATGCGAAATTACTTTTCCGCCTAAAAGCAAGCGCATTTCACCAAGCGCCACGCTATCATTATTGCGATGGAAGCCAATTTTTATAAACATGTATTTTTTTCTACATATTTATTTTGTCTGAATTATCCTTGCTTAACTAGAAAAACTTTCGTAGCAACCGAAGCTGCAATATAGCATTAGTTTGCTGAATCCTCAAAGTCTAGTTTGCCAAGATCTGCTGGTATTCATACTTACAAGCTTTTACCAAGCATTGAGTATCCTACACTTAGACCACCATAACACCAGAATGGAATACAAGGTTAGCAACAGTTTTGTCGGTGCTCATTTTTAGAAAATAAAATAATTATAATTATTAAAAAACATGAACAGTGATGATCTCCTACAGCTACAAGGCAGCCTAAACCATCCTGAAACTTATGAATGACAAAGCTTATGACCAAGCTATTAAGCCCAAAAAGGAGATGTTTATTCTTGGCAGCATGTGGGAAAACAAAACAGTTCCTCGGAACTGAAATTCAGCATGAACAGATTCAACATTGTCGGCCTTGCAGAGACAATTTTAAAAGTCATCATAACAGTATGAGCGCAGCTATGGTCTAGAATGGTGAAAAGTGTGGGGCAAACGTTTCTTAGTTAGGTAACACTAAACTAGTCAGTAGATTTGCACCCCATTGATTCTGAACAAGATCTTAACGTTATGATTTAACCGGCGAGAAAGATCCAGTTTTAACAAGTCATAGAGTCTCTAGGTGTGATTTATACTAGAAGATTTGGAACATTGTTATCGCCATTTAATCATGGATTAATAACTTTTAAAATCATGAATAGATTTTTTATTCCCTTCAAAATGAACATCAGGAAATCAGCAGAACCAAAAACACTGAACAGGTGGAGAAAGTAACCAAGCCAGAAAATCAGCAAAAACGCTGAATCAGGTGGAGGCCAGTAAAAATCCTGGGCGTGTGAAGCAGGAAAAAAATTCGCAAGTGTAACAGACAAAAAAAATTAATGTTACATAATATGACTCATCAAAAAACATAACACCGCCAACGCCAAGAACAAGTAAATCAATGCCACTATAAAAACTCCATGTGATACAAGGGCACCAAAGTCTCATGAAATATTGATCTTAAAAACAGTGCCATTTTTGGCGCCATTTCTGCTGTTGGGTGCATTATTAATGCTATAAAATATATACACAATGGAACAGAAACGAAAGCTATCAAAAAAATCTGAGCCACTAAATGCAGAAAAAGACACCAGCACGCCAAAACCGCCATAACGAAAGCTCATTTTGATCCATTTTATAATGGAATCTATATTTTAAGAACTTAATTAAATTTTTTAATAAAAATAGATCATGGCGTATATATAAATGATGGGTCAAATTTAAAAATAAAGACATGGATCAAGTAACAGGCATTTCCATAGACCAAATTGTAATCAATGCGTTGCTTCGGATGTAAGGACCGTCCTTAAAATCTATGCAGAAAACGCTGAGCAAAGCCATCCTCAACGATGACACTTTTTATTGAGGCGTGTGTGTACTATATTAGACATCTACTATTTAAGATAAAAACAGAGATAGAATTTTTATTTGATAAATATAAGAACGTTGTCGTTGTACTTAAAGGATAACATAGTAAAGATCTAGTTAACTGGGTAAGAACTTGAGGATGACTTGGGGTGACTTAAAGATGACTTAAGTAAGAACTTGTAAATGACTTGAGGTGACTTGTGATAACTTGAGGATGACTTGTGAATGACTGAGGATGACTTAATAAGAACTTTTAAAAATAACTTAAGGATGACTGGTGAATGACTTGAGATAACTTGTAAATGACTTTGAGGATGACATGTGAATGACTTGAGGATGACTTGTGAATGACTAGAGTTGACTAAAGTGTGGCGTGGCGTGGTGTGGGGGGTAGGGAGACGAGCGTGCGTGGGTGGGCGAGGGGAGACGTGCGTTGCGTGGGGGGGGTGGGAGACTTGCGTGCGTGGGGTGGGGTGCGCAGGAGTTACCTCCCTTAGTGTCCGCACATGCAAGTACAGGCAGTACCGTAGCCTCTTGCAACTATACATAGGCGTCACCCATGAACGGTTATTTATAGCAAGGCGGATTTACCGCAGCCCTCTTGCAGCCAAAAATCAGGCGTTCACAGCCATGAACGGCTCATATTATAGCAAAGGCGGATTTTACCGTAGCCTCTGCAACTATAATAGGCGTTCACACACACGCATGAACGGTTATTAATAAGCAAAACTGGGGAATTTTACCGCAGCCCACTTGCAACTATAAAAAGGCGTTCACCGCATGAAACGGTTATTTATAGCCAAAACGATTTACCGCCGCCCTCTAGCGAAGAAAAATAGCGTTCACCGGCATGAACGTTATTTTATATAGCATCAGCAAGGCTAAAATAATTTAACTGGCGTCCTCTTGCCACAAAAAAGGCGTTCACAGCATGAACGGCTATTTATAGTAGCAGTCAGCAAGGCTACCTTGGCACACCAGCAGGTTGCCTCCCACACCAAAGATTTCATTAACTTTCCTTCTTTGCACAAAAAAGTTTTTACACACCCCCCTCCTCTTTTTATCCGGCTTGGGAAACCAAGCATGGCAGGAGTTAGTGGGGGGTTTTAAAAACAAAAAATACTGCTTTGGCAAGAGCTTTTTGGCGGCTCTTAATACGCCAGTTAGTACATCCTGTCGCTGACAGTTTGGAGCTTTTTGTAGAAATAGTTGGCGCCATCCACTACCCCACCCCGTTCGTAAGTGTACTAAAGAGAACCGTGGTCAAATTTTGCCAGAATATTCGAATCTCCTCATTTTGCTGCGAGTACTTTGCGATCAACATCGTTTGGCAAACAAATCATGATGCGCGAGTTAAGGTATGAAATTTGGCAATAATAAAAATGTTATTGAAAGCTGCATCAGTTTTCATTGCATATGAGTCTCAAATTCATGTGCGTTCGTAAAAATGAAGCGGCCCCATGTCTCAGTTGGTTTTGATCTTGAAACAATGTTGCGCCTTTTCAAGGATGACCCATAATCAGGAGCATGAATGGATAGTTTTTTTCTTTCGCAAGTTTTAGTAAAAGAGCACCACTTTGTAAAAATGGAATCATTTCGTCAACAGACAAAGATTATCAAAGCCATCAACATCTCTTTCAGTAATATTGCCCAAATCTTTTTCTAAATCTCTTTGTGGAACTACAACAAGCTTTCAAGGTAGACTGTGTAGTTCGTTCATGGTTATTTTCTCGTTTTTTTTCTTTCCTCCCCACCTTCCAAAAACGCAATACTGCTCTTTGCTTTACAAGTAAAAACAGCGCTCACCTAATTTTCTTTTGTTTATATACTCCCATCATAAGCTTTGTAGTATTGCCTATGACCTCCATAACAAGAAGTTGTTCCTCTGTAAACAAAGCACGTCCGTCTCCATTGGAAGCCCATGGCTAAAATGGCCGGCTCTTGCCAGCGTAGTAGTGTTGACGTGGAGTGCCACGTAGCAGTCTAAGAATATTCGCGAACATTTGCTGACGCAATAATGGGCAGTTGCCCGCAGCGCACTTGGCCAGGTAAGAGACGAAACGCAGTAAGCTCGCGAGGCATGGTTTATTGATTTTTTGGCCACAACATAGGAAGCCCCACAGGTGCAAAACGAGCCGCCCGGCTTGCACTGTGTTCTATCTAGCCGTGCATACGTGTGTGTGCGCGCGCGTGTGTGTGTGTGTTTGCGAGTGCATTTGTTTATTTGAGTGTGTGTGTGTGTGTGTGTGTGTGTGTTTGCCCGCCTCTCTGTCTGTCTGTCTGTCTCTCTCTGTCTCTCTCTTCTCTGTCTGTCTGCCGGTGATTCTCTCTCTCTCTTCCGCCACAGTAAAAGGCGGCTTTTAGGCCACTTTCGCCCCAAAAACTCGGTGGAGGGTGAAAGTGGCTTAGAGTCGGCCTTTCCCTGTTCTCTAAGGGCGATTTCAACGCTTCAAGACACAGTGTCCGACCTCCAGCTATCGTTCTCTGAACTGCAGAGTTCAGTGTCTGGGCAAATTGAAGACGCCAAGGTGTGTGCGAAAATGAACTAAAAACACATCTTGCTTCCAACACTGACTTGCCTCACACACTGATTGACCCTATTCAGTCCAATATTCTTGAGCTGGAAAAAAACAAGTAGACATACTCAAAAAAGAGAATCACTCGCTCAAAACTCAAATTGGAGATGTCTTTTCTGATTTGAGAATCTAAAACAAACTAATTATGTCGAGGGTTGACTGCCAGAACCCAGTACCTCTTTATATATATATATATATATATTATATTATATATAATATATAATATATATATATATATTATATAAGGAGAGAGAGAGAGAGAGAGAGAGAGAGAGAGAGAGAGAGAGAGAGAGAGAGAGAGAGAGAGAGATCAATTAGTTGCACAGCCTAAAACGATTCTAAAAGCGCTCAACCCCTTGGGGAGCAACATTTGTTAAAATAAGTATTAAAAAGGAATATTAAAATACTCTACAAATTTTGTTTCAAGCATCTGGCTGGCTATCTTCAGGATGATAATTGGGTTGCCCACCGCCGGTGTTACATAGCGTCTGGGGCCCGATTGCAGCTGTTTTCACATGTGGGTTGGTTGCACGTGTTTCTTAAGGTTTTCAGGTTGTTGTTTGGGGTGTGTTCACTAACAACGATTTCCATTTGTGCCTGCAGTTGTTTACTATTTCTGTTTTAGTGTTTAAAGTTGCTATGTGTGGTTTACATAGTATCAGCCATTTTTTCAGTTAAACAAAAAGGTAGTGAACTACTTAGACATAACACTTGACCTAAACAACCACATATATAAACCATACAAGAAACCTAATGACACACCTATCTATGTAAACATCAAAAGTAACCATCCACCATCTGTATTAAAGACCATACCCAACGGAATAAACAAGAGACTATCAAATCTGTCATGCAATGAAAGAGTATTCAACAACGCAGCAGTAGAATACCAAGAAGCACTGCAAAAAAAGTGGATACAATACAACCCAGATAACAACACAAATAAAAGTAAGAAAAACAGGAAAAGAAAAATCATATGGTTCAACCCTCCATACGATAGGAACTCAAAACAAACATAGGGAAAGAATTCTTTAAAATCTTAACAACTTCATTCCCAAAAGAACACAAACTGTCAAAAATATCCAACAAAAACACCATCAAACTATCATACTCATGTATGCCCAACCTCAAAAACCTAATTGATGCATCCAACAAAACGAACATCAACACAGCAAAGAAGGGTGAAGAAAGGAAATCTTGCAATTGCATCAAAAAAGAGCAGTGCCCCCAAGCAACAAATGCCTTTATACGAATATCGTATACCAAGCCACTGTGACATCAGAAAAAGAAAAAGAAACATACATAGGGATCACTGAAAACTACTTCAAAACCAGATATGCAAACCACAAACACTCATTTAATAAAGAAAAATACAAAAACCAGACAGAATTGAGCAAATGCATTTGGAAACTTAAAGACGCAAAAATAAACTACAATATATCCTGGAAAATCATAAGAAGAGCATCACCATACACCAATATTTCAAAAAGATGCAACCAAAGAGAATGTTGGAGCAGAGTTTTTGAGCTGTAATAATCAGAGCGAACTGACGACTTAGGAATGTGAACCTAAGGTTCATCTTAAACAAGGGGGAGTTGTCACAGGCAAGGAACAGAGAAAAAGAAAAGGAGCAAATCCTAAAAATATCTAAAGAAAAAAATCAAAGTTTATTTATCCTTCAGTCTGCCGTGCAGAGCAGATCTGGAAAGCTACAAGTGGCCTGTCTTATGTTGACAATTTGCATAGGTAGGAAGGAGGTGGTAGGTCTGATGGTTTCCAATTGAGTTCTTCTGTGAACTCAGACCTGCTCACCCTAGTTCTAAGAATGAACTCGTCCAATCCGATCATACCTGAATCTAAACAGGAAGTTGACACAGAAGGGTTGATTTTACCTTGGAGGCAAGGAGATGGCTTCATGTATCCTGCAAAATTGCTGGGTTGGACTATGTTTGGTTGAAAGGAAAAGGAAAGAAAGAAGGGAATGGACATCTTTCCTGGACAATGGAAATAGGTGATCTGCTCATCGTTGTGAAACTGAAACACAGGATAGCTTGACCTGCAATCCACACTGCAACCATCACTCCATCCACCACTGCCCTGCCACTCAACGTTCGGGGGATCAGACGTGGACGGAAGCTGGTGTCTGTCTATGTGTGTGCTGTACATCTGGACTTACGAGTAGTGGGGAGATATCCTGGGGGGATTCCTCACTGCGTGGTGTCTACTAAGTCTGCTATGTGTGTGCTGTACATCTGGACTTACGAGTAGTGGGGAGATATCCTTGGGGGATTCCTCACTGCGTTGTGTCTACTAAGTCTGTCTATGTGTGTGCTGTACATCTGGACTTACGAGTAGTGGGGAGATATCCTGGGGGGATTCCTCACTGCGTGGTGTCTACTAAGTCTGTCTATGTGTGTGCTGTACATCTGGACTTACGAGTAGTGGGGAGATATCCTGGGGGGATTCCTCACTGCGTGGTGTCTACTAAGGACCTAGCTCTACAGAAAGCCAAGTGCCTTTATTTAGTTTTGGTTACTTCTGTTTCGGACAAGGAAACGGTGGAACAACAAACTTGTGTGTTGTGCCCTTAGCTGAACTGGGAGCTTGCTTGGGAATACCTGTTCATCTAGGAGAGGAAAACAAAAGACTTCAAAGAAAAAAAGACTTGAGAGAGAGAGAGAGAGAGAGAGAGAGAGAGAGAGAGAGAGAGAGGAGAGAGAGAGAGAGAGAGAGTTGATGACATTTATTTTGTGAATGTGTTTGTTTAATATAGGGGTTGACAATTGAGACCTAAAGCAGCATTGTGTCGTTTTGTTGTAGTTTTTAAGAAATCATTGGTTAAATCAATGGGTGCATCCTTTGCTTGCTTTGTTTTTCTTGCCTTCTTGTTGCGGGAGGTGGTACGTTTGTGCGTGTCGAAGTACACAAAGCAAGTAGATGTATCACGTGTAAACGCCTGTGTAGAAGTACACAACGCAAAATTAGAGCATGATTGATAAAGCAAATGTTTCCGGTGACATCCCATTTGGTCTACTCCCATTTCGTCTACTCCCATTTCGTCTACTACTCCCATTTCGTCTATTTCCATACTGACCGTACTGCAAGGCTCCCCCCTGGCGTAACCAGTGTCCCAGTCTACTCCAAAGCAGAATCGATGGTCTTTAGATTAGAGTAGGGCGAAGCCCGAGAGAGGACGAAGGACGAATGAACGAAGGCCGTTAGGCCAAGTCGTGCTCACACATTTCTGAGTAGGCGAAATGGGAGTAGACCAAATGGGAAGTAACCATGTTTCCCTCCACGCCTGTAAGAAGCACCTCACGGCATGTGCGCATATTGTCCGTAGGTTAGTTCGACCCTAGACCAGCACAACCTAACTTGCGAGACAAATATAAACAAGAAAAGTCATCAGATCATAATTATGTTGATTTGTAAAGACAATACATTTATCCAAAGTAGCAATAATCAATTACATGACGATCTGATAAGGGATATCCAACATTACATACAGGGAATATATAGCATAACAATGTTTCCGCCATGACATAAATAAAGAACGAAAAGCAGAACATCACGAGACTCTTTTTCATGTTGAACAAAATGCATAGGCAAAACAAAAAAAGGTTCAAAAGTGAAGCGCAGTAGGAACGTCAGTCAAAGGGTGACTACTAACTCTCCTTGAATTCACAATGGAATCTTATTTCATTGTTGTTTTTCCTTTAGTTTTGCTCTTCTTGTCCAAAGCATATTAATTGAAGTTCATTGCTTGTTAAAAGCTCGTTTAAACAAATTTTCTAGGAAGCACAGCAACATCCATTTAGATCATTCAAAGCAGCACCCCTATATTCAAAACTATACCTTTGTTTGTCCAATTATTGAATATTGCAGATCATTGCCTGTTTTGATATCATTTATTTCCCCAGCAGGCAGCGAATCCATGGTCTTGAAAGACTCTCATCTGTTTTCGATGGACATGCAAAGTGCAGAGTCAAGAACTACTCATGAGTTGCTAGAAATCGGTCAAGCCAACAGTCAACCCAGCATTCAAAAGACAACATAACTGTGCTCACGTTCGGACATAGTCGCTTGTATGCTGTCTGAACAAAAACGATACAGGTTCACAGTATCCCATGCCAGCATTCATTTTTCACAGCTACAAGATCAACAGGGTGCACCTTCTACAGAACACTTCTTTAAGCTGCACACTGGAGTTGCATAATTTCCTTTGGAAAGCCAAAGCTGAACGATGACGTCTCCGTTGTGAAGCATCAGAAGACATTACACGTCCACAACCAGCACCAGACATGCACTGTAGGAAATTCTATCACCATCTATGAGAAATCTTTCATCAACCCCGGTGTCTTCAGTAAGCATGAGAAGAACAAAGTCACATGGACAGGGTGCGAGCCAGCGTACGATCCCTTTCCTGTTTATATTGCCCGTGATGCTGAGGTGGGCATCGTCTTCCGAGTGAAACAACCGAGTGTAAATTACACCGTGACCATTGTCGTCAATGTCATGAATTACACGCCCCCTCAAACAGGCTTGGAAGTCGTCACCATATCGTCATATCTACGTATGTATGGAGACTAATGCAGTGTTGTCCTAAGTATAAATAGATATTTCACTATCATATTCAACCATGACATTCATGTATACGTTAGTCATTGTTTTTTATTAATTCATTTATCCATCAGCTTTAAATCATGTGCAGTGTGGTCTTAAAACTTAGCGGATGTGATGTAGGGTATGCGGACTAGTCCACACGCAGTGAGACATTGATGAAACTGAAATTGACCCCCCCTCCCTACACACACACACACACACACACACACACACACACACACACCACACACACACACACACACACACACATTTATCTGTCTATTGATCAATCTATCTGTCATTCTATCTATCAATCAATAGGTTAATCAATCTATCTGTCTGTCTGTCTGTCTGTCTATCTATCTATCTATCTATCTCCTTCTGTCTGTCTATTTATCTATGTGTCTATCAATCTGTCTGTCTATCTATCTATCTGTCGATCAGTCTATCTATCTATCTATCCATCTACAGAAAACAATCTGCAAAACGTTGTCGTGTTTGCCTTCATGAATCCAAATCTTGATTCGGTTTTGGATGGAAGGTATTCATATCCGTCCCTCAGCTCCATCTCAGATTTAACTCCTCTGCCACAAAATGAGTCGCCTCTCATCCCCGGGTTATCTTTAGGCTTTACAAACAAAAACATTTTCACGCTCATCTTAGCCGTAAAACCGTTTTAAAGTGGAATGTTTTCTGCGAGATATGGTCTTTATAACACTGTCGCCTTATGACATGGCCTTCAGTGAAATTACTTTAAAAAAGATGATTCGCAAATAAAGGAAAATTCAACACTGAAATTACTCATGACCAGCATCCAATTTGAATTTAATTTCATTCAAATATCAACAATAAAAGTAGACGTTTTCACAAAAGTAGGTGCCCATACAAGAAATTCCTAAAAGTTTGACCATTTGACAAAGAATTATTTTGCAGAATAGAGCTCAATACAGAAAGAAGAGTGAAATTTTAACGACTGGCAAATCAAAGCAGACTTAGGAAAAATGAAAGTGTCTGTTTCTATGCAGATTCCCACATCGTTCCTTGACATTTCTGACTCCTATTGCAAGTGACTCAGTTCCTGGTGAAAGGTTGCAAATAGTTTACAGCTTATTAGTATGACATTCTCTGAACTACTTAGAGTGGTAAAGGAGGTGACCTCTAAAAACATCCAAACATTTACATCATTTTAGACAGACGAGGCAGTAACGTTTAGCGTTTATCTTATGAATACAAATTACACTCGCAAATGTATGCCCATTTGGATTTAAGAAACATATGTAACAATAACGTTTCCGAAAAAAAAACACGATTAGTTTCCATAGGTTAGGACCACCTAACTTTAAATTGCAAAACCGTTAATGTATTTTGAAAATAAGCTTTAAGTTTTAGATCAGAAAACGCACGATGAGTTTTATCTCTTTGATATTCTCCTTTTTGTTTACAATGCAGTATGAATACAACAAAGTTGCAATACGTTAGTCTATTTCATTTCTATTTACCCAACGACACAGTGACCGTTTCTCTAAGAAACAAACCCATTCACCAGCCACAAGGTCCAGTGGTCACATGCGAGGGCTTCTTTCTTTTTTTCTTTCTGAGTACGCAGCTGATACTCCTGCGGACACTACCTGTATAGACAGGCAGTGGAGTTTTGTCTGTATGACCATTTCTTATCCCGCCATTACGGCAGCCATACTCCATCTTCGGGGAGGAGACGTGAGGGCTGAGAGCAGGGAAGTTATGGAGTCGAGCCCAATCAGGAGCATGTGTGTTGTGATGGTCGGTGTGCTGTGAGCTCAACTGAAAACAAATCAAAACACAAAGTCGAGTTTTAGCTACGCTGTTCCCAGGCTAGTTGTATTGACATTTATCAGTCGAACGTCAAAAGCATCAGTTTGGTATTCCATGGGGGAATATTCTATCTCCTGCTTTCTTCAGCTGTAAACTTATAATAATGATAAGTCAATCCAGCAATGTTGTGATTCTTTTCTGGTTAAAGATGGTTTTGTACATTATGCAATAATTGAATCACACATGCATGCGTTTGGCGGCTGTTCAAGGTTTGTATAGATAAGATCTAGTACTGGGCAGAGAAAAATGGTTTTACTTTGACCAACACAAAACCAAAGGGATCTCCATTTCTAACCTCTAACAATTCTTTGCAGATTCTGAAATCCATCCCAAAAGGCCCGTCAAAAAGGCTTAATTTCCGGGATTAAAAAAAAAACTTTAACATTTCGGAGTTCTGTCCAACATCTGAAGACCTTCTGACAGAAAGCACTAAACATTCCTTTAGTCATGGTTCACACAGACTTTACTGAAAAGAAAACACAGCTCCACCTCTACATACCCTGGCTCATTTCAAACTGGACTATACGTGGCCGTTTATGGCACTATAAGACTGTCTCACTTTAAAACACTTGATCCTATTCACTTCTAGAGGCTCCATCTCTTGTTATGCAGTTTTGCATCATGCCTCATTTCAACTTGTGTACAGCAGTGAAACCTTTACTTCCTAAACCGTAGACCGAATAAAACTTTGTGCTGCCATCTAAAACTGGAATGGAAACCACAGTTTACAGTTTGTATTCTGTCAAGAATTTGAAATCAAATTCGAAGAAACCTTAACTGTATTCCTCTTCATAGAATCTGCATCCTTCCTCACATGCATAATTCAGATGTTGATCTTGAATTTGCTTTTGATTTTCGCATTCCCGGACCATCTGCATTTAAAATACCTGAGGTTTGTTTCGAGATTGCTTCCTCCTCAAAGACTCCACTAGTCCTTTAATATACTAGTCCTTCATGCATATTCCTACCAAATGTGTGTCCAGACACAAAATACTTGCAGAGAGATCTAAGTTGATAAGGTGATATGAGCTCTGATACAGTTTGCTACTTTAAGGGCCATTATCAACATACCTTCCTTCTGGTATTTCTTCCGTCTCTATGAACGACTACCACCCCTAGTTTGTGGACTAGAAATGATACCGAATCCAAGCTTGATGCCTTTATCTTTTGTTTTGCACCCTTTCTACTCAGGAGGCAATGGTTGGCCTTTTAAGAGCTGTCTGGAGTTTTTGAGTTTCTTCAAACTGTTTCATAAACTTGAAAAAACGTTTATAAGTTTGTTCGCGTCTGCGATCCCAGCCACTCGAGACATTGTAGGCAATCAAACGTTTACTCCCTCGACATAATGCCATGAAGGATTTAGGTCTGAATCCTTCATTTCGCACACAGGTCTGGAGTCCAAGTTCAAATTAATTTCAACACCCTCCAGCACTTTTACTAAAAACTGTCGAACAGACAATAAGCCTACATCCACCCCAGCCTCAAAACCGTTCCTCCTGTTACGAAGAAAGACAATGTTAGAGCTAGCAGCAAGCAGGCAAACAACAGCTTAAAAAATTGGACCTAGCTGAACACAAAATCACTCATTCAACAGAAATTTGATGTATTCAGAGAGTGCATAGACCATGACAAATCACCCCGGGTATCACTCGCAGGGCTCCAAATCTACAAATTCTAATAAAAAAATTATCAGTGCGTCTGCCAGACACGAGGACGAAGAAATGACAAGACAAAACACGACGCCTTCAAAACCCCTTTTGTCTTCTTCAGGCAAGGTAGACAACATTCAGGATCATAAAAACGAAGAGGACCCTACACTTACCTTCTCAAATTCGGCGCAAGATGGGCATTAGGTCGTTAGGTCGAGGGCGTTAGCAAGGGGCAATGGGATTAAAGTAATCTTGACAATAATGAGAATAAGGGCGGCATTAATGATGATAATAATGATTTTGATGATGAAAAGATATCAAACAATAAAGACAGGTTTGCTACCACTTTTAGTGAGATAACGGTTGAAGTATAATAGGGGCAAAACACACAAAGGGGGAAAAAGCAAAGGGGTTTAGAGGTTTTTCAACAACAAGTTGTTATGGCAACAGTCTTGATTGCAGGGTGTGAGGATGACAATGATTACGTTATGAGATCGGAAAAAACGACCAAGTTCCTATCCGTTGATCTTTTAGTAAAGGACTCAAAGAAAGTAAAGACCTAGGTTCCTTTCTCTTAAAGGGTTTCTTTCACAGACAGGGGACTACAAACAATGTCATATGGTTTTTGATACAGAATTCGGCGTACGTCAAACCAAAAGTGAACAAGAATCAAAATTTTATAGCAACCTGGAATACATTTTCAATCAGGGGGCTACTCCCATACTCCTTTTTGTTATTATGGGAAAACCGAAAGGGGGTCATAATTTTCATCTATCGTTTAGAAGCAATGTTTTTTTGTATACAAATGGCGAACAAAATAATTTTGTTTGGACACCCTCACTCAGCTGGGGATTTCAACAACAATGGTCAGGGGGGAAAAAGATAATTTTAAAAAGCATTTAAAAATAACTGTATCAGCTCTCTAAGATGTGAAATCATGTAAAGTAATGGGGGGAAAAAAAACTTTTATGAAAAAAGCCAACGGTTTTTTTTAATGTATTTATTGCGATTTTCAAAGGTCCCCAAAAATTTTGCAACCACATCTAAAACGTTCTATTCTTTAATGTCGCAGCCTGGCACAGGTAATAGGTGTGTATTGGGGTTTTTCGTTTGTTTTGGCTTTTGTGTAAAATGAGTTGTTTGTTTACAGGGTTCGTTCGTTCCCCCGGGTTCATGAGTCCATATTTCCAAAAAAGGAGCACGACCACAAATGAGGTTCCGGGTTCTCAGACGTTAGTTCTGTCCTGTACTCCGCTCCGAACCGAGGCGCGATTTAAAGTTACAGCAAGGAAAGACTGGGTAGCAGCCTGAGTTCAGGGGCTTTTCCAGATGTCTACGGGGTAGAAGAATTTAAAATTTAGTTATACGCCTCTAGCAGAACCCAAAACCTGTGGTGGGAAAACACCCGTTTGGGACATGGGATAGCCCTTGGATTCCGGTTCTCACACTTTCCCTCAGGTAGGCCCCGCTTGGTCACTACAAAGCCTAAAATAGCTTCCTGTCTGTTCGTCAGTTCATCAGTTTACTAACATCCATAGTGGCGGGTATTTGTATCTGGTCGTCACTAAATCCAGATGACTGGCCTACATGCAACAGGTGGTGGTGAAGGGGGGGGATTAAGCTGGCCTTCAGATGATTGGTGGCCAGCCTTTGAGTAAGTATCCCCTGGACTGGTGACGGACCCACAGTACACTGTGTTGTCACTAAGAGAGTTTCATTCTTCAGTGGTTTGCCATCGGGGGAACGAGTATCTCGGCCGCTCCGTTTTACATGCTTGAATGGAAAAGCCCCTACTGTTATTTCGTCTGTGATTGTTACGATGTTGTTCGATGCAAACTTTTCGCCCCCTTTTGTGCAGAATACTCTGGCTTGCTTTTAAGGCGTAAACAAATATGTCTGAAGGCTGTCTTGCATCAGCCGCTCAACCTCCGGGTGATTTAACGCGTTTTGGGCTACTGAAGAAACTGTGCGCCTTATTTAAATGTTCACGGAGGACATTTCCTTTCAGCAGCCCTTATAGTTATTAAAAAGTGACTCAGGTCTATGCAGATAAAAACGTCGGATTTAAAGCGACCTGAGCGGGATCAGTGAGAATGGATACTTGTTGTTTACCTTAGTTCAAACATTTTTATTCTGTTATTTTGATGCGTATTTCTCTCTCTCTCTCCTCTCTCTCTCTCTTCTTCTTTTCCTCTCTCTCTCTCTCTCTCTCTCTTGGGGTGTTCACGAAATTCAAACGAGGACAGACGTGTTTTTGGAGTGTGTCCTGTTTACGATAAAATCACGCGATCTAAAATTTTTACGAAACAATTTTGAAAGTTGTATACAGTACACCTAAAAGACCATGCCAGAGGTGGCTCTGAGTTTCAGAGCAAGATGTGGCTCCTTTGTGGCAGTCTACATCAATTTCATGTGTCGCCGTCCCAAGGAAAAGATTGCCATGCGAGTCGGACAGTGAGAGTGACAAGCCGAACGGGGGGTCATGATGGGGATACTCTTCACTGTGATTTTCTTCAGTAACCTTTTAAATGCAGTGTGGTGACGTCGAGTCAAAACCCGGACCCCCCAAGAGGGACACAAGCAAACATGTCTGACCGGTTCTAGGGGTTTCCCCGGCGACTGAGTGTGGAGCGGCCAGGGGAAACCCAGGGGGACAGTGCACAGTCTTTCCATGCAGCAGAGAATTGACAGTGACACTTTTTTTCCCAACCTGCCTTGTCCAAGCTGTCTCCATGAGTGACAAGTTCGACAGCTTCAGAGAGGATCTGACTGAGATCAACGAATTCTTTGTTGGTTTGAGGAGGAAGTTTAAAATCACTGTAAAGCAAAGTAGCGTCTCTCAAGCGGTCAAATAAAAAAACTGGAAGAACGAACAAAAACCTTCAAGATAGTGTGCAAAATTTTTGGAGAAGAAGCCCACGAATTGAAGACCGTTCGAAAAGAAACAACACATTGTGCAAGGTCTACCCAGACAGGCCAACGAGACAAGTGATGATTGTGGACACTTGTTGAAAGACTTGGTTTCTAAGAAGCTGGACTGAGCGCTGACGTCAGTTTTGATGAGTCCACCGAGTGAACGCAAGTCCGATTCGCCCATTGTTGCTCGCTGCAAGTGAACATTCTGAAGGCGAAAAGGAACCTTCAAGGAAGCAAGATTTCATCGGCGAAACTTCTCTCTGCGCAACAGGACGATAAGGAAGAAGCTGTCTCCTCGCCTTCAGGGGGGCCAAGGACCATCGAAACGGGCGACAATGATTATGACCACTTTTTAAAATAGACGAAGGAAATTCGTCCTTGATGAGCTAGAAAGGGGCATCACCGAGTTGACCTAGAGGTGTGGCCGCCCTGGAGTGGAATCGACGCTGTTCTGTCCATAGACTTGGTGAAAAGAGGTAGAAAGAAAAAGACAGTCACCAGTGACAACCAAATAGGGCGACAAGAAAGCCATGCTTTTGTGCAGTGGAAGTTGGGTGGAACAAAAATTTATGACACACAGTGAGGTCCCGCCCCGCGGTTCGTGGGGGTTATGTTGACGAAGGACAGTGATAAGAGTGGCCATGCTGCCCCGGTGATGAAGAGTTCTTAGGAACGGTCGAGGGGCCCAAAAAAAGTCAAAGTTTATTTGATTTTAATCGGATAATTTCGTTTTTTGGTGGCAAACATAAACAATGTTTTCTCCCTTTGAATGTGAATGGTTTGTTATCTAAAATTCAATTCTGAGTTGTGCAGTACATACTTCATTGCTTAAATTTGTTTTGGCGAAACTTTATGGAGGGAAAACTTTAAAACACATGTTCACTGAAATACGGCGTCATTCAGCCCGCGTAAATCCGCGGAAAGTAAGGTGTTCAGGAGGGGGGGGGGGGGGGGTAATTTTTTTGATTGAAAGTGTTGCAAGGTGAAGCAACCGACAGGGTAACGATAATTTCTATTTTTCTTGACAAAGACTCTATTTCATTTTTCAAAAATGTTCTCTATGTTTGTGCACATGTCCCTCCAGAGCACTCGCCCTCTATCCGCGTTTGATGTGGAAAAAAGGAATAAGCCAGTTGAAATTGTTTGACTGATCTTTTTTTTTTTTATCTACAGAAGACTTTTTGTTATGTGTTGTGGACTTTAATGCCAAACTAATATTTTCCCTGGAAAAATGTCAGAGATACGATGAATTCTGTTTTTAAAAAACGACAGCGCCCCAAATTACCCGATGTTTTGAGGAGAAAAAGTTGAAAAATGAAACATGGAAAATTTTTTTGAACATGTGTAGCATTTTAATATTATTTTTTTTTAAATGGTTAAAATGGGGACAAGTCTGGGGTCTCACTACGTTTCTGATTCAGGGGTTACAATGTTAATGATTTTTTTTTGTTCTTCATGTGATTTATTTGACATATAAAAGCACTGTAGTAGTTTACTGTGACAAAAATTTAATCGAACTATGCCCTTGGAATTTTTTCATGAATTGTCTGATGTTGAATCAAGTATATTGGGGATTTTGGGGGGAAAGGAATATATGGAAATATTCGTGTGAAAGACGATTATGCAGAACATTTTTTTTGTATGATCAAATCTTTAAACCCTTCGGAAAAGCTTTTGCGGCAAAGATGTTTATTGAGTTAAATTTAAAAGAGCGTTAGAGATGTTCATGATATGGGGAAAAAAGTTGCAGCTGTAAGAAACAGCGACGTGCAAACAGATCAAATAGACAAACTGACTGGATAAAAGAAATGCAGGAAGAGAAAAAAAGATGCGTAGACTTTAAGACAAATTTTGGAAGACTCTGAAAGAATGGACAGCTTTTTTAAAAACAAAAGGGGTTAAAAAAACTACTCTTAAAAACAGAAATTGTAAAAACATTTCAGTTTATGAAAATAGTGTCTTGAAATAAACAACAAAATTTTGGAAAAACACTGCTTATTACATAGCAAAATCTCAGCCTTTGAAAAAGTAACACAGGGGGTGGCATCAAAACTTTAAAAGTTTAGAAAAGGATGCCCCCCCTCAGGCAATCCACAATATCGCAGACGAATAAGCACAAATTAAGGACCAAAAAATATCACAAAAGAAGAAAATTTTTCTTGCAATTAGAAACTGAAAAATCGTAAAGCTCCTGGGGGGGATGCCTTGTAGGGGAATTTTTTTTTTTTAAAATTGGGGGATGTGCCCTTGACTTTTTGTGAAATTGTTTTTGCACTGTTTCAAAGGGAAAATATCGTAAAGGCTGGTGGAGTCTATTTTAAAGCCTCCTACAAAAAGGTGAAGTCAACAAAAACTAATAATTTTGGGGGGAATTTCCTTATGTAATATATCAAGTAAAATTTTCAGCTCAGTTATAAAAAAAATCTTTCAAACTGGGTTGAAAAAAATATACCGGGGAAAATCAGGGTGATTTGAAAAAAATATTCAACGACTGATCATATGTTACTCAATGGCAGCTATACAAAAACATTTTCAAAAAACCGAAAAATTTTAAAGTAGATTTTTTAGATTTTGAAAAAAACTTTTGGAAAAACCTTTTGGGGGGTTTCCCCCAGAAAAAAATTTTTAGGGGGGGGGAAAAAAAAAAATTTTGACCATTTCCCTGAAGGCCCGAAACGGGAAAACTTCAAGGAAGCAAGATTTCATCGCGAGACTTCTCCTCTGCGAAACAGCATAGGAAGAAGCTGTCCTCCCCTTCAGGGGGCCAAGGACCATCAAAAACGGGCGACAATGATTTATGACCACTTGTTAATAGACGAAGGAAATTCGTCCTTGAAGAGCAAAAAACGGGCATCACCGATTTGGGACCTAGAGGTGTGGCCGCCCTGGAGCTGGTACGACGCTTTTCTGCCCATAGACTTGGTGTAAAAGAGGTAGACGAAAAAGACGTCACCAGGGGACAACAACTAGGGCGACAAGAAAGCCATGCTTTTGTGCACGTGGAAGTGATGGAACAATTCATGACACAACAGTGAGGTCCCCGCCACGCGCGGTTCGTGCGGTTATGTTGACGAAGGACAGTGATAAGAGTGTGCATGTCCCATAGTGATGAAGAGTTCTTAGGAAACGGCGAGGGCCAAAAAACGTCAAAGACAGTTTGTTTTTAATCGGATAATTTCGTTAGGATGATGGCAAACATAAACAAATGTTTCTCCTTGGAATGTGAATGGTTTGTTATCAAAGTTTCAGATTCTGAGTTTGTGCAGTAACATATCTTCATTTGACTTTATTTTTTTGGGTCGAAACTTTTAGGGAGAAGATTTAATAACACAATGTTCACTGAAAATACGGCGCTCATTGTCCCCTGCCGTGAAATTTTTCGCGAAAGTAAGGGTCAGGAGGGGAGGGGGGGGGGGGGTAAATTTGTTTGATTGAAAGTAGTTGCAAAGGTGAAGCAACTCGACATGGGTAACGATAATTTTTTTATTGTTTTTACTTGACAAGACTTTATTTCATTTTTCTAAAAAAATGTTCTTATGTTTGTGCACTGTCCCTCCAGAGCACTCGCCATACTATGCCGCGTTTGATGTGGAAAACGGAATAAGCCAGTTAGAAGATTGTTTGATGATCATTTATATCTACAGAAGACTTTCGTTACTGATGTGTGTGGGGCTTTAATGCCAAAAACTAATATTTCTGCGAGTATAGTCGATGATGATAATGATTCTTGTTTTAAGAAGCGGTCAGCGCAACGATTACAGAGTCGAGGAGAAAATGTTGAAAAATGAAACATATGGAAAAATATTTTTTGAACATGTGTAGCATTTTAATTTATTTATGTTAAATGGTGATATAATGGCGACAAGTCTGGTCGTCTCACATACGTTTCTGATTCAGGTTACAATGTTAATGATTATTTTGTGTCTTCAAAGTGATTTTTTGACATATAACTAAGCACTGTAGTATGTTGACTGCTGACAAAATTGAAAACTGATCATATGCCCTTGGAATTTTGCATGAATATGTCTGATGTTGAATCAAGTATGATTGGGGATTTGGGTGGAAAGGAAATATGGAAATATTCGTGTGGAAAAGACGATTATGCAGAACATTTTTTTGTGATATGATAAAATCTTAACACATTCGGGAAAAACTTTTGTCGGCAACGATGTTTATTGATGTTAATGTAAATGATGCGTTAGAGTGTCAATGATATTGTGAAAAATTTTGCAGACTGTAAAGAAACAGCGTATCTGTGTCAACAATCAAATAGACAAACTGACTGGTATGAAACAGAATGCAGGGGAAAGAAAACGAAAGATGCGTAGACTTTTAAGACAATTTAGGAAGACAATCTGACAAAGATGATGGGACAGCTTTTTGTAAAACAAGAAGGGGGTATAAAAATCTACTGCTTTGAAAACAGAATTGTATAAGATTTTCAGTTTATGAAAATAGTGACTCTGGAATAATCAACAAGAATTTTGGGAAAACACTGCGTTCATTACATAGCAAAAAAACTCAGCCTCAAAATAGTATCCAGGGAGGAGTGGCATCAAAATTTTTAAACAAGTTTAAAAAGGGATCCCCACCTCAGGCAATCCACAATTCGCAGACGACATATGACAAATTACATGGACCAACCTATCACAAAAGAAAAAATTTTACTTAAAATAAAGCTGAAAAATCGAAAAAGCTCCGGGGCCGGAGCCTTGTTAGGGAATTCTTTTTTTTTTAAAATGGGGGGGTGCCATTGCTTTTTAGAAAAAATTGTTTTTGCACTGTTTGACAAGGAAAATATCGTAAAGGCTGGTGGGGTTTAAAAAAAATTTGCCCCTATCAAAAGGGGAAGTCAACAACCCCCAAAAAATTTTTGGGGGAATTTTTCCTTATGAAATATATCAAGTAAACTTTACAGCTCATTTAAAAAAAATATTTTCAGAGGGTTAAATAATATACCGTGAACATCAGGGGGATTTGAAAAAAATATTAACGACTGATCAATTTTTACTCAATTGGCACTATACAAAAACAGTTTCTAAACCAAATTTTTAAATTTATTTTAAGATTTTGAAAAAAACTTTTTGACTCGTTTTCGGAAAAAATTTTAGGCCAATACTGGAAAAAAGGGAAAAAAAGGAAAACTTTACCGCCGTGTAGAAAGTTTGTTTTATGTGTTAAAGTAGATTTGAATTGGTGCAGAGTTTGTGATTTAATAAATGTACAAGGGGGGAAAACAGGGCGATGTGTGTGGTCCCATCTTGTTTTCATTATTTATCAATGATCTGGCTCAACAGACAATTGAAAATAGTAAACATGGTGTAACATTTGATTTAACAGAATATTTATTATCCTTTTTGCTGATGATATTGTCCTGTTGTCTGAAACTCCGATCGGTTTACAAAATCAACTGAATAAATTATATTTGGCGGCGGAGAGACTGGAACTTAAAGTGAACATGGAAAAATCTAACATTAAGTTCTTCGTAAAGGAAGGTATTAGCGGCACGTGAAACGGTTATATAGAAGCATTCAGATGCCTGTTGACAATGTATACAAATATATCGGACTATATTGTTCAACTAGGCTTAGTTTTAGGTTTACTTGCAAGACCTGGCCAGCCGCGCAAACAGATCTGTCGTGACCATTTTGTCCTTGATGTATAAGTTTGATAATATTCTCTGAACATATTTTTTAAATTGTTTGATATAAGAGTTCAACTAGTAGCTCTATATGGAGCTGGGATATCGGGATTGACAAATAATCAAGACATTGAAAAGGTACATTAATTTGCTATGAAACATTTTTTGGCATGTTGATCAAAAGACTCCAAACGATCTTATATACGGAGATCTTGGAAGGTGTCCTATTTACTTAAATGCTTACACGGAAAGCATTAGATATTGGTTAAAAGTGGTTCAAATGAATGATAACAGACTACCCGCTATGGCGTAAAAGACTTATGTATGTACTTGATCAAAGAGGTAAGCAAACATGAGCAAGCAGTGTCCGTAAATGTTTATGTAATTATGGTATTTTATATGCATGGATGAGTCAGGGTGATGGATGTGCAAGGAGCTTTTGGCTTGTTTCGAGCAACGCATCATTGATTGTAGGTGACAGGAATGGGACTCTCATATTCAGACGAGTGACAGATTTTCATTGTATAGATTGTTTAAAGTTAATCATTTGATTGAACCATACGTTTCATTGTCCTTGTGTACTTTTGCAAGAACTGTGTTAACCAAGTTTAGGTTTGGGGTATCTGATATCGCCGTGCACTCCTAAAGATATAAGTATGGTGGAAATGGAGCTGCCACATGTCGTCTATGTAGTTCAGCAATAGAGGATGAGATTCATTTGTGATTAGCTGTCCAATGTTGAATGACTTAGAAATAAGTTCATTCCACCAAAATTTTATAGCAGACCATCTAATTTTCGTTTAGTATTGCTACTGTCAATAAAAAATGAAAACGTAAATAAGGAACTTAGCAATATACCTGTACAAATCATTTAAATGCATTAGAGCTTTTTTCTGAATAACTGCAAGCAAAGTAAATATGTTTGTACGTTTACGTAACATAGCGTGTGTTAAATGATAATTTTAATTTTGATTTTTACATTATTGACAGTTCATATGTTTGACCCCCTTCAGATGGTTTTTTTTTTTAATAAATTATCATTATCATTCTCTCTCTCTCTCTCTCTCACACACACACACACACACACACACACACACACACACACACACACACACACACACACATATTTCTATACTATACATAGTAGCTTCTGTATTATTCAATTTCAGTCAAAATCCTGTTGAAAACTATTAGTTGTATTAAAAGGTACAATTGGAAGGTAAACCAGAAAAGCCTGCTCTTTTCTCTCTCTCTCTCTCTCTCTCTCTCTCTCTCTCTCTCTCTTCTCTCTCTCTCTTCTCTCTCTCTCTCCCGTGCGCGCGCACGTGTGTGTGTATGTGTGTGTGTGTGTGTTGTGTGTGTGTGTGTGTGTGTGTGTGTGTGTGCGCGCGCGTGCGCGCGTGCGCGTGCGTGCGTTCTTTCACAGCCTCGGTCCACCCCAGAAAAGCTGAAGGATGGTCAGTGGAACTGCTCAGTGCCACACTGGTCACACTTCCAGCCACACCTGGCCTGTAACCTGATAGTGCAGTGCTCTGATGGACATGACGAGGAACACTGCGGGTATCAACGCTGTGGCCATGGCGGGTTCAAGGTGAATAACCACTGCTACGTGCTGGTGAAACCCGACTGGAAACTCAACCACATTCAGGCCAGGGAGGAGTGCAGACGGTTGGGAGGTCACTTGGTGTCCTTGAACTCTGAGGAGGAAACAAAAGCTCTGAAGAAAATGATGTGGACTCGCAACCGCCATTTTGATTTTTATGTGGGTCTGACCTCGGTCAGTCTCAGTGCTCATCCCATGTAAGTCTTTGAATTCATGGCAGCAGGAACTGATGGTCAGTTCACTTTAACTAGACATAACTCACACCACATCACACGCTTGTCACAAGATGGAATTATGCTCAATAACATAGAGTGACGCGCCTGGTTTAGGCATTAGAAGATTCAATACAACTGTTTAAGCTGCCAAACTTTAATTACTGTCAGTCAAACTGGAATGCCAACTCAAGATTAAATAGTAGAAATCTAAAAAGCATCATCTATCTATCTATTTTAACTATCTATCTGTCTATCTGTCTATCTATCTATCTATCTATCTATCTATCTATCTATCTACAACATCTCTGAGCTCATTCAATTAAATGCAATCTCTGGAAAGTTTTTGGAAGACAAATGTGACGCCACGTTAACATCACCAGATGAACAGTTCACTCCGACTGGTAGCTTTTACAAGCGTTGCTATGTGACACTTTTTTTTTCAATTTTCATCTTCTCATGATGTTAGCTCGTCAGAGTTCTGCGGTGGACGGTTGCGCAGTCAGAGAACTGGGGAGGAATGAAAACGATAATGGGGGAAAAAAGGAAATATAAACTTCTTCACTAGCAGCATATGACGACCGTTGCAGCCCATCTTGAAGACAGAATGATTCACATTGCCTCCCCGAAGCCTTTCGTCCACTGGATCAGACTCGCTAGGGAGACTCGGCTGATTGTGTTTTGTGCTCCCTTAGCATCAGATGGAGATATACCACAGTCTACAATTCTATGGTATCCTCACCACCAAAAGCTCAAAAGGAATCCAACAGGACCCCAACGCAACCAGCGAAGGGTAGAAAAATAACACGAAAAGAAAATGTGGCAAATGAATAAATTACTGAAAAGCACAAAATCGTTATGTAAATGGTATAAGTATAGGGGATAAGGTTTGAATCTATGCTTGAGGATCCATTCATGGATGAAAGGAAGGTCCAAAGGTGTCAGCAGTCAGAGTGGTCAACTCTACTATTCAGTAACCCAAGCATTGTCAGTCACGTGAGTGCTGACAGCAGGTACGCATTGCGCAGAACAACCTTTACCTGCATCTCCTAACAAATGTAATTTCCCACTGATTGACTGAACAATATGTTAAACAATTTTAGTATTGGGGGAAAAACAAGTGCAGGCTGACAATTCCTCTATCATTACTTTAATGACTTGGCAAAGATTAAAATAAATGACGGAGGAGGCAGGTGGGTGGAAAGGAAGCGGGACACAAATGAAAATGAGAATGAAAATCACGGAAATATGAGTTGAAAAGAGCATTATGGAAACCTTTGGAGCCCACCTTGAAGACATTCATTCATATCAACTTCTCTGAGGCCTTTCGTCCACTGGATCTCAATTATTAACAGATAGTCAGTTCGCAAAGTCAGGAAACACGGGACGAGACAGCCAATTAATAATCATGGAGTTTTCTACAATGTTCAAGAATCGTGACGTAGCACCGCCAATCATAATACGTGGAACTCTTTGGAAGGATCTAAAGCAATTACATGTAATATCATTATTACTATTATTATTATTATTATTATTATAACTATTATAATCATTCTTAATGTTATTATCATTATCCGTATTATCATTACT
>CM031627.1:3055871-3094887 GCA_018398815.1 Conus ventricosus
GCAGTAGTAGAAGTAGCAGTATCATATTCATAATAGTAATAATATTATTTTTATCATCATTGTCATCATGAACCATCCTCCTCCTCCTCCTCCTCCTCCTCATTATCATCATTTATCTTATTATCATTGTTCTTATTGTTATGATGATGATGATGATGATGATGATATCATCATAAATCATCATCATCATCATCATCATCATCATCACCACCACCACCACCACCCACCACCATCTTCATCATCATCATCATCATCACCACCATCACTACCACCATCACCACCGCCACAACCACCACCATCATCAATATCACAGCAGCAGCAGCAGCAGCAGCAGCATTATCATTATTATTATTATTATCATTATTATTATTATTATTATTATTATTATTATCATCATCATTTATCATCATCATCATCATTATTATTGTTATTGATATTCTTATTATCACTATCACTATCATTATTATCATCATCATCATCATCATCATCATCATCATCATCATTATTGTTATTATTATATGATGATGACGATGATGATGATTATGATGATGATGATGATTGTTATATTATCATTATTATGATAATCATCATCATTACTATTACTACTGTTGTTGTTATATTGTTGTTGTTGTTGTTATTATTATCATCATCATAATTATTATGTCACGAGCCGGTTTACCTTGTTTTTACTCTGTTGTTTAATAGAGAATAAAACACGAACAGCTCACGACTTTTTATAATAACTGTGTGATCATCAATAGGCTCACTCTCGCGCTTTCGCCACACCTGACAACAACATATAGCTCACTTCCTCCAAACAGTCGTCTGCTATCACGCCAACATTTATAACAGACTCAAAGAAAACAAGTTCCAACTTTACTTGTATGAAAACCACTTAAAACTTCACATTCATAATTTAACATACATTTTTGCACACAGGTATTCACAAATTAACTTAAATTAGCCAACCCTAAACATTACTTTATTTCTAAACTAGCTGACCTCCCTAACGAACTACTTCCCTGACTAACTAGAACTCACCTAACCTCTGCCCTAACCAAATTAAATAACTTCCCAAGTTCCCAACTAACAAATTAATTCACACACCTACACTCTCCCAATCACTCGAACATTCTTACGACAACATTCTTAGACTCATGCTCCCCATCGCTCAATTATTCCGACATTCAATTCTTGTACAAATACCACACGCAACTACAAAGTCCAGCCTCGCGCAAGCTCTCCATGACATTACAGTTCACTCAGCCAGCGGTGTGCAACAGCGGCCGCCCAGCTATCAAACATGATGCCTGCACAAGCCGGAATAAATATATTAGAACCTAAACAAACTCTTGTTCCTATTTCGAAACATCTTAAATCTCTAAGTCGAAATGAACTACAACTGAAGCCTAAAATCCGAACTTTACTCACCAAGCAGCCCACACCTCCATGCATTCAGAAAAGGACCGAACACGGGTTGGACACGGCCTTATATTCCTACGCATTGCCTCGGCTTCACCAAGGCCATACTCCACAGATGCGGAGATTATAAAAAATCCCAAAAACTTTTAACACTATCACTAACACTTTCTGACATCACCCCCTTCCCCGGGGAAAAAAATAAATAAAAAAATAAACTATTATAATTTTTTTTTTTTTTTAAAGAAGACCAGCGACCGACGGAGGAAAATTTCCCTCTGAAGATGGCTCGAAACTAGGTGTATTTATCCATTTAGGGAAAATCCACTGATTAAGAGCTTCAAAATAACCTTCACCAAGGTTAATAATTGAGTACCACACTCAATAATTGACTAGTCCCCCGACTGCAAATGCTCAATCCCTTTAGAGTAATTTTTCCTATTACTCTATCATTAATGAAAATTCTCGTCAGAATTAACATTAGTCCTAGACCCCTGTCACAGGACATGGATACAAAAAAGTAACTCGAATACCACATATTCAAGAACTCTCTATGACCCCCGTCATAGGTTACACCCAGATTGTTGCATCAACATCCACAAATCGACCGAAGGTCCTGGTCCCTATCTAGAAAAATATGTTTATAAATAATAATCACATATAAATTCTACTTCTACTGTCAAACTTTCCATCCATGTGAGTCATAACGTTGATTGAAAATTTTTTTTTTTTTTTTTTTTTTTTTTGTCCACCCAAATGATTCATATTGTCTTTCCATGGCTTTGAACATCCATCTGAGTCACAACGTTGATTGAAAATGTTTTTCATTCCAAATGGTTTATAGTGTCTTTTCACGTACTTGAACAGTTCATTGTGTTTTTGAAAAGTTTACTTCACCGTGTACGACGATACATGTAATAAGAGTTGGACTTGGCCTTGAATAAGTCGACGTCACACGTGTGAAGTAACTTGCACGTGTGGATGACAGCTACGGAGTGCAGCGAAGGATGACAGCGTCTTTTCAGCCTTGTTCCTGCAACAATCCATCTCACAGCAAAAACATGCTCTCCAACTAACAAGTCAATGCTATGATAATACAAGCATACGCATCCGCATGACCCTCACTCCACCAGACGAGACAACACATCCGCTTCATAATTACTTCCCCCTGGGATTGGCAAAATTGAAAATGAATAATCTTGCAGTGCAAGACCCCACGCAAAACACGCGCATTTGTTGGTTTAGCGTTTTCCAAGACTGAAAAGCGGTTTGTGATCCGTCTCCACAATGAAGTGACGACCAAACAGATAGCGCTGGAATTTCTCCACGGCCCAGATAAGCGCAAGGCACTCCCGCTCAATAGTTGAGTACCTCGTCTCTCTGTCCAGGAGCCTCCTGCTTGCGTATAGGATTGGGTGCACTTGCCCCTCCCTGGACTGCAGCAAAACCGCCCCTATGCCACCGATGAAGCATCAGTGCGCACAATGAAGGTCTGCGCAAAGTCCGGCAATGCCACGACAGGACTTTTGGATAATACCGCTTTCACTGTGTCAAATGCAGTTTGACAAGCGGGTGACCACTTCACCTTGCTTGGACACATTCTCTTTGTCAAATCCACTAAAGGTGCCACTGTGCCTGAGAAGTGCGGTATGTACCGACATAAAATCCTGCCATGCCCAAAAATGAACGAACTTGTCGTTTTGTTGTTGGTACACTGACTGACAAACTTGTGAAACCTGCTTGGTTCTGGTGACATCTCATTGCCCCAATGACATGTCCCAAGAAGGTAATCTTCTGATAGCCTACTTCAATCTTACTAGGCCGAGCTGTAAGTCCATGCAAAAACTCTCTCAACAAAAGCGTCAAGTGATGATAAGTGCGTGTCCAGCTGACGGTAGCCACCAAAATGTCGTCGAAGAAATTCAACGCATCGAACTTCTTCAAATGCAATTTCCTCATCATGCGTGCAAATGTGCTTGGGGCTGTGGATAACCCAAAAGGCATGCGCTTGAATTGAAACAAGCCCTGGGAGTCCGAAAAGCGGTTTTCTCCTATCACCCTCAGCCATTTAATCTGCCATATCCTTTGGCCCAGATCAATTTGGTGAACCACTTTTGTCTTTGAGAGAAATGAATAGCTCCTCCACATCTGGAATTGGTTCAGAATCAAACTGTGTCACCTTGTTGATTTCTCGCATGTCAATGCAAAAGCGCACAGTACCTCTCTCTTCCGGATCAGAACGATGGTGATGAAAATGGGAACAAGATGGTTCTATGATATCCATTTGTAACATTTTATCAATTTCTTTTTTGACCAAGTCGTCTGAACCGAAAGGAAGAGGATACTGCGAACATTCACAGGTTTGGATACTGTGAGCGAAATGCGATGTTCGCATAAATCATGACGCCTGGCACATCAGTAAGCATCTCAGAGCGCTTTTCCATGACCTGTTCAATTTGTAGCCTCTTGTCCTGTGGCAAGGCAACATCATATTTGACCTCTTTCACACCTTCAGTTTGCACTGTGGGAACTGTTTGTATAGACACTTTGGAAGTAGTCTCTGGTACACCTTCATTTTCATCACATAAAGGTAACACTGACATGACGCAAGTACCACCTCATTCTTCCTTTTGTACTCTCTCAAAATGTTGATGTGAAACAATTTATGTACCCCATTCATGTCGATAAGGTAATCATTCACATCATGTCCTCTTGAGTACAACAAATGGGCCCTTCCATTTCAACAACATTTTGTTTGTGTCAGTGGGCAGCAACACTAACACCTGATCACCAATTGACAATTTTCTGTCACTTCCCTTCTGAAGTTTAACTGTCTGTGTCTACGACCAGCTTCCTGCACCGACTTTTGTGCTAAGTCAATCATGTCAGTCAAGTGGTCTTCATGTGTTGTACATAATCATGTATTGGTTCACTGTGTTCTGGTTTATCACCTGTCCATGATTCATACAAGAGTTGGGTAGGACCCCCGGGGACTCTGCCATACAATAAATGGAAAGGAGAAAAACCTGTGGGTTCTTGGGGGAATCTCCCTGTACGCAAAAAGCGCACCTGGTAGGTAACGATCCAATCTTTTGGTTTGTCCATCATCAATTTTCCCTTAGCATGGTCTTCAGTGTGCCATTAATCGTTCCACTAATCCATTTGTCTGGGGATGGTAAGGAGTGAATGAAGTTGCGAGACACACAACAATCTCACAATTCTCTCATCATGTCTGAGTGAATTGTGTCCCTGGTCCGACAAAATTTTTATGGGAACACCAGTGCGACAGAAGATCACAAACAAAGCGTTCGCTACTGCTTCAGTCGTAATGGTCTTGAGGGAACTGCCTCCGGATATCTCGTTGCCATGTCTACACATGTAAGAATGTATCGGCAACCTGAAGTAGACAAAGGCAGTGGACCGACAATATCCACCACGACTCTCGAGAATGGTTCTTCTATCACAGGAACTGATTGCAAAGGAGCTGGCGGTACCTTGCCCTTTGGAAAGGTCTTCTGGCAAATATCACAGGCCCTGCAGTATTCCTTAATCTCCCTGTGATATCCTGGCCAGAAAAAATACGGGACAATTCTTTTGTAGGTACTGTTGCTGGCCATATGCCCACCAACAGCCCGTCATGAGCTGCCAAAAGGACAGACGGTCGCAACTCTTTGGGGACCACAAGTTGCCAGCACAATCCTTTCTGTCCGGTACCTATCACTGAGCGGTACAATAACCATTCCTGACCACAAAACACTCAGTCCCTTTCTTTCCTGGGGGTTGTCCGACTTTTTGGAAACATGATTCCAAAGAGCTGTCACCTTTCTGTAAATCGGTCACTTTGTCGGTTGAAACGTCCAATTGTGGGAAATTTGGCAGTCAACAAAGTCGGAAAGGTTTGTCAGTCTTCTTTGTTTGTGCTCTCGTTGTGACAGCATTTGCAATTTCAACACAAGCAAATGTACAACCAGGTATTCGACCTAGAATCACATCACACACGGTTTATCAACAACACAAGCTTTGACACTGCCGGAAAAGCTAGGACAATCAATGTTGACTACTGCCACAGGAAAATCAACAGTTTCACCACTAAACATGGTACAGGAGATTGTTTCATCCACATACTGTTCTTTTGAAACTAATGATTTTCTGACTCCTACTGTAGTGCAACCTGAATCCAACATGACAGTAGCTTCCTGTCCATTCACTGTACCCTGACATGTTTGAATTTCCTCGGGCAAGCCATGTTGTACAGACAACCCGATGGAGCCTATCTGTGATTTCAGCATTGGTTTTCGGTCACAGTCTTTCAGAAGGTGCTTACTGTCACCACACCAGTAGCATGTTCTGCCTTTCTTTGGACTTGTGCTGGTTGGCACATTCTGTTGTGTGTTGACAAATGCTTTGGATTTTGTCATGTGTTCTTTCCTGTCCTCAACACGAAAAGTAGTGTTTCCTGACCCTCTGGTATTTGAAACATAAGATTTCCTTGGGTACCCGCCGTAGCCACGGTAACCCCCATATCTCCTCTAGAATATCTGGAATCACCATTGGTTGGTGGATTCCCTGACACAGAAGCGTGTGCAAAATGGTGAACTTTTTCCTCACGTCCCAAGTTTCACTCTTATGTACCTCTCTGTACCTTTCAGCTTTCTCAACCAAATCTTTCACGTCTGAAAAACCAGTTTCCTTCAAAAAGGCTACCAACTTTGCGGAACATGACGATAGGAATTGTTCAGTGATCAACAAATCAAAAGACCTTCAAATGATTTTTGAACTCCTGACAAGTCTATCCATCGCATGAAAAAGCGGTGCAACTTATCAAAAAAAACTGGAAAGGTCTCACTTTGTTCTGGCTTAACGGTGCGGAATTTCTCACGAAATCCTTCCTTTGTACACTGAAAGCGCTCCAACAAATGCTCACTCAACTCTTTGAACGTTCATTTGGCTGAGAGGATAACAGCTCATAATAATACGTCAAAGCCTTTCCCTTCAAACATCCAGAAAGAATTGATGCCCAATCATCCGTTTTCCATCCTACAGATTTTGCATGCTGTTCAAATCTGAACAGGTAACTTTCAATATCATCTTGTCTGTCATCAAAGTAAGGGAATTTGGGACGGGTACGAGCTTGAGCAGAAGCTTCAGCTTGTTTTTTATCTTCAGCATATTTCTTTTTTTCAGATTTTTTAGAGTTTCCTGCAACTCCAATTCTCTTTCTTTCAATTCTATTTCTCTCATCTTCAATCTAAACTCTTCCTGTTTTTCATTTTCCTTCAATTCAAATTCCCTGTTTCCTCTTTCAGTTTGTAACCTCAATTCTTTTTCTCTCATTTCTCTTTCATTTTTTTCTTTTTCATTCTGTAACCTCAACTCCCTTTCCCTCAATTCCATTTCTCTGTGGTGCATCAAAAATTCTGCTTCATTCTTCTCAGCTTGCCTCAAAGTTCTGCCTCATTCTTCTGTGTCTGCCTCAAAAGTTCTGCCTCGTTATTCTCAGCCCTTGCTCTTGCCTCTGCTTCATTCTTATCATCTCTTGCTTCAGCTCTTGCTCTAGCCTGTACCAGGCCTTCACGAATTTGCTTAGTTTTCGCTACTTGCGTCAACTGGAAGCAAATTAGCTTCTCTTTCTAACTCAGCCACGAGCTGGTCTAGCGGGTCAAGAGGAACCCCTGCCATTTTAAACAATATTGGTACTCTTGGAAAAAAATAAATAACTAAGTCCACAGAGACCAAATATTGACAAATGTATGAAATGAAAATTTATGTACACAAAATTTTTAACTCAATTTGAAAAAGAACAATGTAGCCCCCACTACAAAGGTAAGAAAAATTATAGAGGCATTTGCTATGCATTTCCAGCAAATGAAATCAATGGTTTTACTGCTTAATCCAATGTTTAGCAGTTTACAATGACAAATAATTTTTTTACTGATTCCAATTTTAACAAATGCAAATATATTATTGCTTACTCCAACTTCAGCAAATACAAATATAATACTGCTTACTCCAACTTCAGCAGCAATTACAATCCCATTATTGCTGACTCCAACCGCAGCAATTTACAATAGCAAGACACTGCTGAATTCATTTAATACAGCAATGAATACATTTTCCACATTCACATATACACAATATACTACAATTGTAATATAAGTCAGACCCAGAAAATTTTCAAAATACTTTAAATTTAACTAAATTGCCTGTCGTGACAGCCCGACTTTGATAACAGTCCAAGAAGTGACTCACCCAAGAGTACAGAGTTTTGCGCCCGGTACGACTGCTCACATCAGACCACCAGAATGCGTCTGTTAAACCCCTTCCGACCGTTCCCTCACAGTGGTCGAGAGTCGTCAACGGGACATAAAAATATAGGAAAGAAAAATGTATTAGAAAAACATAGTATAAATAAATTTCATACAACAATGACTCTAATCAATAACACTTCTGAAATATAAATATTACTATTTTTCCGAAAACAAATCTAGAAAATGTTACTACATATCCAAAAATTTAACTGTTTCACTAACCATCCTACTACTGATGACAACACAATTATTGAAAAATGCAGGCTCGCCACTAATGTCACGAGCCGGTTTACCTTGTTTTTACTCTGTTGTTTAATAGAGAATAAAACACGAACAGCTCACGACTTTTTATAATAACTGTGTGATCATCAATAGGCTCACTCTCCCCGCTTTCGCCACACCCGACAACACATATAGCTCACTTCCTCCAAACAGTCGTCTGCTATCACGCAACATTTATAACAGACTCAAAGAAATACAAGTTCCAACTTTACTTGTATGAAAAAACCCCTTAAACTTCACATTCATAATTTAACATACTTTTTGCACACAGGTATTCACAAATTAACTTAAATTAGCCAACCCTAAACATTACTTTATTTCTAAACTAGCTGACCTCCCTAACGAACTACTTCCCCTGACTAACTAGAACTCACCTAACCTCTGACCTAACCAAATTAAATAACTTCCCAAGTTCCCAACTAACAAATTAATTCACACGCCTACACTCTCCCAATCACTCGAACATTCTTACGACAACATTCTTAGACTCATGTCCCCATCGCTCAATTATTCCGACATTCAATTCTTGTACAAATACCACACGCAACTACAAAGTCCAGCCTCGCGCAAGCTCTCCATGACATTACAGTTCACTCAGCCAGTGGTGTGCAACAGCGGCCGCCCAGCTATCAAACATGATGCCTGCACAAGCCGGAATAAATATATTAGAACCTAAACAAACTCTTGTTCCTATTTCGAAACATCTTAAATCTCTAAGTCGAAATGAACTACAACTGAAGCACAAAATCCGAACTTTACTCACCAAGCAGCCCACACCTCCATGCATTCAGAAAAGGACCGACACGAGTCGGACACGGCCTTATATTCCTACGCATTGCCTCGGCTTTCACCAAGGCCATACTCCACAGATGCGGAGATTATAAAAAATCCCAAAAACTTTTAACACTATCACTAACACTTTCTGACAATTATTATCATTGTTGTTGTTGTTGTTGTTTTTGTTCTTGTTCTTGTCATTGCATCATGATGATGATGATGATGACGACGATGATGATGATGATATAAACAATCATGATGAAGATGATGATGATGATGATGATGATGATGAGATGATAAATTCTTATATAATCATTATTATGATATTCATCATCATAATCATTATTATTACTATTATTATTATTATTATTATTATTATTATCATCAACATTATCATTATCATTATTACTATTATCATCACCATCCACATTATTCCATCGTCATCATCATCATCATCATTATCATCATCATCATTATCATCATCATCATCTTCACCACCTCCACCACCACTATCATCATCATGATCATTATGATCATAATGGTCTTCATATTCATCATCATCATCATTGTTATTATCATTATTATTATCATGATTATTATTATTATTATTATTATTATTATTATTATTATTATATTATTATCATCATCATCCCTGATTGTTAATACTGTTATACTCATTATTATTACCATTATTATTATTATCATTATTGTTATTACTGTTATACTCATTATGATATTATCATTATTATTATTATCATTATTGTTTTACTCATTATATTAGTTTTTTGAATTGTTATTATCATTATTATTGTTATTATTATTATTCTCATTATTAGTATTAATATTATTATCAGTATTATAATAATCATTGTTTTTAGTCATTGTCATTATTATATTTACTCTGATAATGATTGTGATGATGACCATGGTGGTGGTGGTGATGATGATGATGATGATGATTGTTATTATTATTACTATTTTTTATTTTTATTTTTTGCTGTCCCAGCCTCTGCGCCACCTCAGAGGCAGTGCACCCACGCCGCTCATTCCGAAACCCCGTCCACAGCCAAAGCCCGGTCGGCCCCGCCGCAGCCCGGCACCGGCAATCCACAGGGAGCAATCAATGTCAAGTCGTCAAGAGGCAACCCACCGGAGGAGACACTGCACTGCTGCCGTGTCACTTTGGTGGTGTTCAGTGGCGCCTGTTCTGATCTAACATACGCAGGACACCACCTACTAAGCCCCCTACTGACGACGATAATTGCTTAGTCGCGGAGCCGGCGTGAGTGAGCTCTCTCTCCGGAAGGCGCCACCACGTCCGTCCAACGACAGCCCCCATGGACTCGCCGATACCGGTGACCCCGACGGAACCAAACCAAGGCCACAGCCGTGGACAGGACATCGACATTGAGGTCACCATGAGAGCAGGGCATGAAGGGCCACAGAATTTGAGACATTTTTTTATGCTGATCGATGAGAATGAGGATGATTAAGATGATGCTACGGATTTCCATTTCGGTCTGAGACTACATAACAGGGCTGTACTCTACGCTTCCTTTCATAATATATCCCGGCGTCAACCAGTGCCGAGTGATACAGGCACCTGCAGTGTTGGTCAGGAAATTTGAGCAACACTCTCAGAAACGCATCCATTAAGTGGATGAAACTCAACTGTGTGGTCCCAGTCTTCCCAACTGAGTCCGCAGCAAACTCAACTCTGGGTAGGAGCCGGTCGGGGCAGAAAAAACCCACATGACTCTGATGGATTCGAACCCACGGCCTCCCAGCCGGGAGACCGCGACGCTAACCACTTCGCCACGGCGGCTGGTATTATTATTATTATTATTATTATTATTATTATTAATTTTTAGTATTATCACTATAATTATTATTATTATTATTATCAGTAGTAGTAGTAGTAGTAGTAGTAGTAGTAGTAGTAGTAGTAGTAAACGAAGGTCTGAATGCTTTGCAATCCACGCTCTCATGTACACAACGGGCTGCCTACCTGGGCAGAGCTGACTGAAGAGCTGACTGCTGGCGCTGCATCTTGTCGTTTCCCTTAATGATACAGTCGAACACCAACCACTCAGATTTGCACCTGCGAACGTTATACTATATGAACTCTTGAATAAAGATGCTTCCTTAAAAAAAAAAAAAAGGAAAAAAAGGAACAATCACATTTGAAGATGCATTAACACAGCCGAGTCAAAGTTGATTTACCGATGCTTTTGACACATGAACACAGCAGAATTAAAGCAGTCACAATGGTCTATGATACTTTAACATAGCTGAATCAAAATAGAGTCTCTGAGGTATATGACAATCACACAGCTGAATGAAACTAGAAGTACCAAGGCACATGATACATAAACACCGCTGATTCAAAATAGAGTCATTGAGGACTATTGATACGCCAACACAACTGTCTCAAGAAACTAAAGACCCAACGATATCCGCACGCCTGGTGCGTCCATACGGAATTGTGTGCTACGCATAAATTTTTCTTCGGTACAGTGCCTTTAACATGTAACTACCATTGTTAACATATTTGACGGAGGGGAGGGAGGGAGAGAGAGAGGGAGGGGAGGAGAGAGAGAGAGAGTGTGTGTGAGTGTGTGTGTGTGTGTGTGCGCGCGCGCGTGTGTGTGTGTGTGTGTAACACAAATTGAAAATCTGAAAATAATTAATTCTTTTGTTCATCTATGTTGTTTTCTTAGTATATGCAACACATCTGAGTGAGTGTGCCAGTACACTACACATTAGAACATTAACAAACCCAGACACTTTGTATCAAACGCTAAAACACTAAAATCAGCAAAAATATGTCCATTTGTAAGAGAACATACAGACTATGCATGGTGTGCATGAGACTGGTTGGGGAAAAAAGAGCTAGTAGTGGAAATTCTTTTTCTTTTTTTTTCCGCTTTTTGTTTTTTTTGGCAGATGAAGAGGACAGTGTGAAGCATCAAAAAATGAAGAGGTGGATTTTGGCGTTAGGAAAAAAAAAAAAAAAAAAAAGAAAGAAAATGACCGCCTAGGTGCTCCATTGATCCGATAACTGATGCCACAAAAAAAAAAAAAAAAAAGAAACTAAAGACAGCACGACCCCTCAAAATTTAACATAAATTGATCACCAGATTAGAAACACAATGGGATAACTGTCTGAACAAAGTAAGTCACTAAGGCTTATGCGTAGAACTTTTTTTTGTACACTAACTGTTCTGTGCAGTGTCTGGTATCATCTCCAACTACAGGTCTATCTTACCACAGGTACCGCTATGCCTTCCAACATGATGATGGCACGGTGGCCTATTCTGTAGCTGTCATTCCTGATGAGGGCAGCTCGCTTAAAAAATGGTAAATCTTGGTAATACGTGTCAGCCAAAAAATGGTATTCGATGTTCATATAATAATTTATTCAGTGTTGTATGTATGTAATGCATGTATCTATATGTATGTATGTATTATGTATGTGTATGTCTGTCTGTATGTATGCATGTATGTATGTACGTAAGTATGTTTGTACGCATGTGTGTATGTTCGTCTGTATTTGTGTATGGCACTAGAGTGGCTAATTTTTCAAACCCATTTTTCTTGTCCAAAGCATCCCACTGGTCAAATCTGGACTTTCTGAACTTGTCCAAAGCATCCCACTTGTCAAATCTGGACTCTCTGAACTTGTCCAAAGCATCCCACTTGTCAAATCTGGACTCTCTGAACTTGTCCAAAGCATCCCACTTGTCAAATCTGGACTCTCTGAACTTGTCCAAAGCATCCCACTTGTCAAATCTGGACTCTCTGAACTTGTCCAAAGCATCCCACTGGTCAAATCTGGACTCTCTGAACTTGTCCAAAGCATCCCACTTGTCAAATCTGGACTTTCTGAACTTGTCCAAAGCATCCCACTTGTCAAATCTGGACTCTCTGAACTTGTCCAAGGCATCCCACTGGTCAAATCTGGACTTTCTGAACTTGTCCAAAGCATCCCACTGGTCAAATCTGGACTCTCTGATCTTGTCCAAAGCATCCCACTTGTCAAATCTGGACTCTCTGAACTTGTCCAAAGCATCCCACTTGTCAAATCTGGACTCTCTGAACTTGTCCAAAGCATCCCACTGGTCAAATCTGGACTCTCTGAACTTGTCCAAAGCATCCCACTGGTCAAATCTGGACTCTCTGAACTTCCTTGCTCTGCAGTTTTCTACAAAAAGATAACGTGTTTTTCTTTACCTAAGAGAATGAACTACGATACGGTATATTCAAATGTCAGCGACCCAATGCAGGCTAGGTAGGGTGGGGCGGGGGGGAGGAGGAAAGAAAACGGGAAGAGGAAAAGGGCGGACGGGGAGGGGTAGGCGGTCGTTTAGAAGATGGGAAAGGGTTGTGTCAGAGATATAGAACGGAGAGAGGAGAGCGTGGAGATGGAATGAGGAAGAGAACATGAAAGGTACGAAAGGCGTGAAGGGAAAGTCAGGAGGAGAGGGAGACTAGGAACGATAAAGATACAGTGCCAATGGCCCTGTGACAGCGAGAAAACAGCACAGACTACAAGTTATGGCCCTATCATGAGTGCAAAATAAAATCAGGAAAGAAATATTGTGTTTAATAACGACTTTCTCGTTTTGGATTTTTGCCAAGACTTTTTCAAGAAGTGTGGAGGAGGTTCTTGATTCAGAAGTGTTAAATTCTTGCCTGCTCTTCTGAATGTGGACAAAGACTACTCTGGTGTCTTAAAGTTTGTATTTAGAGTTCTCTTGACAGTGTTTTATGTGTCGTTTCAAAAGTCTTCAATGGTTTTCCACTTTATGTGGTGAACTATCAATTCAACTGAATACCAAAGTCATTCATACCGTTGTAATGGTAACTGATGCCCTACGTTTATTTCCCACCATGCTCTCAACGTTGAAATAAGTATTCATTTCATTTAAATCCATTTTCACCATTGTTTGAACTTACCTGTAGTTTACATCATTGTTTCTTGTTCTACTTTAGATATTCCTTCTGTTCCCAGTGACTCAATTCCAAGTTTTGCGTCATTAAGTGTTTCGTAATTCTCGGGAAAGACGTCATCGAGCGGTTGTTTTTATAGGAGGTTTTGGATGGATGTGCTAGTGTGTTAGGAAGTTCATTCAATCTTGTTCAGTATTCCGGTTTGTTTGTTTGGCATCATGATTCAGTTTAAGTATCTGCGTCTCTGTTTTACATACTCTTGAAAGAGAACTGAAGATTAACTAATTGAAATAAATTTGAACGACTGATTACGAATAATAATTGATGGACACTGGAAATAAAGATGCTGAATAAATAAATGAAGAGACAAAAATCTGTGTAAAGTGTGGCTTTAGTTCAAGTGCCTTTGATCGTTCTATTGGATACCCTTAGCACATGCCGTTTTAAAAAAAAAATCTAATTTGAATGAAAATATAATTTAATTGATCTGAAAAAAGGAAATTGAGCAAAAATGTACATTTCATAGATCCTTGTTGTTTTTACAGCAAATGTACATTTCATAGATCCTTGTTGTTTTTACACAGCGCCCTATTTCCCCCTCTGTGGCACCATGAGCGCTTTTGATGAACTTGTTGTCGTCACAGAATGTTTTGAAGCTCACGAGAGACGTTATGTGTGTGAACTGGATTCTCCGTCAAAGAACGAACCTCAAAAGTCCAAAGTCCTTCGAGGGGATTCTCCACAAACGATGCTACCAGACTTGGGGAACTCCACAGATTTCCAGACCTCCAGTCGCCTGCCTGTGTCTTTCACTCGCTGCCCTGGCCAGCACTGGACCTTGACCCTTTTAGCCTGTGACGTGGACAGCCATTGCTGGGTCAGCAAAGACGTCACAGATGTTAAATGGAGTTCTCCCACTTCTTCTTGGTGCGAGGCAGGCACACAGTCCTCCCCATTACATTTTTTTTGTGAGCTGGCCAAACAGCACGTGCCCTTCACGCTGGTGTGCGATGGTTACAAGGACTGTTATGACCATAGTGATGAGGATTTCTGTACGTACCAGCCATGTCCAGTATACACTCACTCGCAGTGTGCCAACAAGGGACAGGTGGGGCATACGTCTGTATCCGTCAGTCTTGCTGTTTATGTATTTGGAGAAAACCTCACAGCTTGCTTTATCTGACAAATACTGACAAGTATGTAGTAACATATACATATTTCGGGCGGAAAACAAGTTCTCAGTTTTGAAAATGGGTAACATTAATTTCTGTTTTCAAATTGACATACGTATTTTTCGTGTGTCTGAAAACACAATCTTGAATTCTTTCCGCCAATATGACCCAGTTTTTTGTTTGTTTGTTTGTTTGTTGTTGTTTTTTGACATTTAGAGCAAGCTCTTTTCTTTATCACATTACACCACAACTTATGTCTCAATCAGGTTATAGTAGTATACATGTATACGTCTTGCCAATTTCCAAAACCCAGTACATTTTCGTCTCTGTGCACTAGTTTATATTTCATTCAACAGGGAATCACATTGGAATATCATTCTAAACTCAGTTTCATTATAAACAAGATGTAAGTCCAACACTATTACCACAGATGTTAATATATTGTGTATGAATATTCTTGCCGATTTCCAAAATGTAAAATGAGTTTATGTTTCTGTGCACTTGTGTATGTTTTATTCAACAGGGAATCACTGTGGAACAGTCTTAACCGAGTGTCATTGTCTTGAGGACATAAATCCAACACTATTAACCGCTTTTCTTTAGTTGGGTACTAAATATGTTTGCTAACATCCAAAAGAAACCTATGTAGTTTGCATCTCTTTTTTTCAATTGAGAAAGCTCAGTGAAAGACCCATCTGACTAGCATTTGAATTATCATTTGAATGATGTCCAATTTTTGATAACTACCTGTTCTTGTTAGTTTCTAAAAGAAAATGCGGGTATGCGTGGTATGCCTTCCAGCTAAAACTAAAGAGATCACAATACTATTGTTATGAACTGTATACATAATACCAAGCGTATTAAAGAGCCAAGTTTACATTCAGTGCATTTTGCTAACGATTTTATATGCCATATTTAAGATGACAAAGACCACTTTTCTACTCCTTATAGACGCAATACAGCACACTCACTTCCAGAATGATTTGCAACGTATGAACCTAACTGTGTCGTTAATAAAACATTGAACGAAGCTTGCGATGGCTGTTGGCTTGCGATGAGGTGAAATGAAATATACATAGAAATAAATCAAATCTGAAGTGCTGATCATGTCAACTGACCTTTCTTAGAAATTAAATGTATGCCATTACGTAACATATGTTTGTAATCTTTGCTTTCACATGTATTTTGTTTACGTTTTTTCTTACCTACTTCTCCAACGTGCATTTCACCCATTTCCCTGTTCTACTGGCTGTTGGATTGTACCTGTTTCCCATGACATACCACAGAATTACGGGAGGTATGTCTGTTGTTCGTCCATTGACCGACGAGGATCAGTTCAGTCATCGTAGGGTTGAGGAGGGTTAGACAATTTGTGTGGCAGCTGGGACAAGGAATGTGGGAGACGTCCTCTCGATTGCTGGTGCGGACTTTCCTTGCCTGTCTCTTTGCTGTACTTCAGCTGTCCTTTCTTCACATGAATTAACGCTTTTACGGATACACTACACCACATAGCTCGATCCATAGTAGTCTATTCCCATGTCTGACGGCTGATGCCAAACACTTTCTTGAACGTTTTAAATTTGTGTTTGAAGCAGATTTTTTTCTTAACTCCAGGGGAGCTCTTTCTTTTATGTGTTGAAGTGATTAAGCTTCTTGGCAAGTCGTCGTACACTGTCCAAGTTTCACATGCATAGAGGAGTGTGGGGAGAACAGCTGCTCTGTAGGCCTTCAGCTTGGTCACTGGACTGATGCCTCTCCTGATTGTGTCTATGTATTTATGGTGAGACCAAAGTTGGCGCAAGCTATGGAAAACTTGTCGAGGCACTTGTCGTGCTATCCCAACCGGGCCACACCATCCCATGCCTTCTTCTCCCCATTTAACTTTGCTCGGTTATTGTAGAAGTAAAACTGCAGTATTTTGCCTGTATATTTTTGTTGTGCGTATGTTTGTTCCTCAGACGTGCAAGCTGGTGGAAATACTTCACGTCATCAGGCTCAGTGTCCCTGCGTTGGTCAAAGTTAACGTTGGATTGCAGCGGGTTGTCATCTGTCTGGGCGTTTTCATAAAAATATCAACAGTACTGCATGTTTTTATATAACATATTATTGACTTCCTGGATAATGTTCCTAACTGGAATTTTTTGTCTTGCAGGCTGTCACCTTTGAGGTTATTGTTTAGAAACCTTGTAATACATTCAATTAAATCTAATGGTTTTTTTTTTTTATAGATTAACGTTTGTGCCAAAATGACGTTGAAACAACAGAGCACACTGTCTTTAGTTACATTATACAGCAACAAACATCACCACAAAAATCGAACTTTTGTTTGCAACGTAAACCTTCTTTTAGCTGGGATTTAAGAAGAAAATATTACAGAAATCTTAAGAATTTGTCTTTCCCCTCATGCAGATAAATCAATGTTTCATTGAAAGAGATACGCTGCAATTGGTTGAATTAAGATTACATCAACATTCGTGGCATGACTGCATGTGAAACATTCTCTCTCTCTCTCTCTCTCTCTCTCTCTCTCTCTCTCTCTCTACTCTCTCTCTCTCTCTCTCTCTCTTCTTTCTAATGAGGACGAGCTTCATTTTGTTCTAACATGTTCTATTCTGACTGATCTTTTCTAGTGAAATGTATCCCAGTAACATTCTGTGTGAATCCATGTTTATTTCGATTTTGCCTACTTATGGCATCGGAAGATGAAATTATAGTACGTAAATTAGCATCGTATCTGCATAAAGCCTTTCAGTTAAGGCAAACCATTCTTTCATGATTTGTGGTGGAAAACATGCTTGTAATGGACTATGAATTCTGCTTTAAATCGCATTATGATACATGTTAAATGTTATTGCAGCCCCTCGTTTATATGGGGCTTTGGCCTTTTTGAATAAATTATCTGGATCTGAATCTCTCTCTCTCTCTCTCTCTCTCTCTCCTTTTTTGTAAAGGAAGTATTGCCTTTTCAAGTGATGGTATAGAATGCCGTCGATTCTAATAAAACAAGTAGACTTCTTGTTTCTGTAAAGAAACTGCGAGTGTGAGTGAAGTGTTTATGTGAGCCTACCCTGAAGCTGTGAGTAAACGTTAACTGAAACAGGTAAGTAAGGGGGTAGAGGCAAAAAACATCCCCCCTCCCCCCTCATTTGGTCTTGTGTATGAGTGTGGGATAGTTAGAGGTAATTACACTTGAAAACATACTTGTAATGGACTACGAATTCTGCTTTAAATCGAATTTTGATACATGTTAAACGTTGTTACCGCCCCTCGTTCATATGGGGCTTTGGTCTTATTGAATACATTATCTGGATCTGAATCTCTCTCCCCCTCTCTCTCTCTCCTTTTTTTTTTTGTTAAGGAAGTATTGCCTTTTCAAGTGATGGTATAGAATGGCGTCGATTCTGCTAAAACAAATAAACTTCTTGTTTCTGTAAAGAAACTGCGAGTGTGAGTGAAGTGTTTATGTGAGCCTACCCTGAAGCTGTGAGTAAACGTTAAGTGAAACAGGTAGATAAAGGGGGTAGAGGCAAAAACAAATAACTTTACTCCCCCCCCCCCCCCCCCCCCCCCCCCTACACCCCCTCATTTGGTCTTGTGTATGAGTGTGGGGTAGTTAGAGGTAATTACACTTGGAAAACATGCTTATAATGGACTACGAATTCTGCTTTAAATCGCATTGTGTACATGTTAAACGTTGTTACCGCCTCTCGTTCATATAGGGCTTTGGTCTTATTGAATACTTTATCTGAATCTGAATCTCTCTCTCTCTCTCCTTTTTTTGTAAAGAAGTATTGCCTTTTCAAGTGATGGTATAGAATGGCGTCGATTCTGCTGAAACAAATAGACTTCTTGTTTCTGCAGAGAAACTGCGAGTGTGGGTAAAGTATTTATGCGAGCCTACCATGAAGCTGCTAGTGAACGTTAAGTGAAATCAGGTAGGTAAGGGGTAGTGGGGGAAAAAGAATTACTCCTACCCACCCAACCCCTCTTGATAATTGCACTTGTGCCACCTTTTTGGTGTAAATGTTGATCTGGAAGCAATATTACATATATGTCTGTGCATGTTTAGCTGTTGTAATTCAAGATGGTGATCAAATAAAGTACTCATTTGTTCTTTTCGCCAGTGAAGGGTAGTTAGAAGTAACTGTACTCGTGCCCTCTTTTCAGTGTAAGAGTTGATCTGGAAGTATTTTATCATTATGCGTGTTTGCATGTTGGATAGCTGTAATGTATTACTTATCCAAACGGAAAATCATTTGACTAACACGTGCTTGATCGTAGATCATTGTCGTCCTAAACATTTAAACAGAAATGGTGTTAATCTTTAATGGTTGTAGATTGTAATCTTCCTACACATTGAAACGGAAATAAGAAATGTGAATTATAAGCTATAGGGGGTAGTAATATTACGAATGCACAGACATAACACGTTCATGATAGGAACCGTATGTGTATTCCTCACTGTCCGATGACCATGGTTTATGTTATGCATATAACAGTTTATGACATCTGTCTACCCTTTGCTGGCTGCTTTGGGGTATTACTGAATTCTATTTTGTAACCCTTGGTGGTGAGAGTACCACACTAGTGTAGACTTGGAGCATGCCATATGAATGGTTCTGTCTTCAGGATCACTACAATGGTCCCCCATATTGGAGCATGCCATATGAATGGTTCTGTCTTCACGATGACTACAATGGTCCCCAAATGCTAGAGAAGGATGATATATTCAGAATATATTTTCCAGATATGTCATCCTTCTTTCAGTTTTTCCCCAGTGCCAACACCTGCCTCCTCAACCCGCTTTTCTTAAAATCTTTGCCTAGTCTTTTGTGTAATGATGGAGAAATTGTTAGCCTGAACTTGTTTACCCGCACTACTAATTTGTTCAGCATACTGTTGTTTGTTCCATCAGTGGCAAAATGCATCTCGTAGGACATCCAAGCACAAGCCGTTTTGCACAATTCTTCGTTACTGTCAGTACTGACGTGACTGACAATGCTTTGGTTATTATTTGGATATTGAACGATATTGGATGGATGACACGGGAAACGACTGAATGAAGCGCCAGCTGGCAGCTCTTCAGTCGGCACTACCCAGGTAGGCAGCCCGTTGTGTAAACGAGTGTGGATTGTAAAGCGCTTAGAGCTTGGTCTCTAGCCGAGAATAGGCGCTAATAAGTATTCATTATTATCATTATTATTATTATTAGACAGCAAGCTGACAATCTGACTGATGACACCTTTTGACATCCTTTGCATCCTTGAAAAGTTTCTTAAGCAAAGGCTCAATGATTTTCCATGACATTTTTTGTTATTGTATACATAATTTATTTTTCAGCATCTTATTTACCATCCATTACGAGTGGTTCAGTCTTCAGAATGATTAAAATGGTCCCTCTCTCTGTCGCCCTCTGTATATATATATATATATATATATATATATATATATATATATATATATATATATATATATATATATATACAATGAACTAAAAAATTCCAAGGATAAGTACTGAGCACCATTCCAGCAACTTACAGAGCAGCTTGGTGTTGCAATGACTGCAAGAAATATTGAATTATAAACAAAGCTTGCTCTTATGTCTTCGATTGAAGAAATAGGGGGGAAACAAGCATTCATATCTGCAGTGGTAGATAATTCTGCCTAACTAACAGTATGTGCTTGAGTGGGTGAATAGGGAAAAATAAAATAAATGCTTCTCAACTTGTGTCTTAAGAGGTTATCGTTTTATATTTTCTACTTTTCACAAGAAAATGTAGCTTGTTTTGCTCTTTCATGATTTTCTTTTGCTTCTTAGGTGGCACCTTTGGTTCGTTTTTTGAAAACTCAACAAACATACTGCGGTAATGCACACCAGCTTTTTCTGGGATAGCATTCTTCTTAAAACCGAAAAGGCACAGGAGTCAAATTACCACTTTCCGCGGTCACTGAAGAGAAACAATCAGGTTTCGAAATATCGGTATCTGACCAGGAGTTATATGTTAGTGGGTTTCCTCCCTATTTGGGACTGTCCCCCTCTTGGAGACTATAAGCTTGCTGAAGGTTCATTTTGAGAAGCATTTATTTTATTTTTCCCTATCACCCACTCAAGCACATACTGTTAGTTAGGCAGAATTATCTACCACTGCAGATATGAATGCTTGTTTCCCCCCTATTTCTTCAATCTAAGACATAAGAGCAAGCTTTGTTTATAATTATATATATATATATATAATATATATATATATATATATATATATATATATATATATATATATACTGCTGAACAATTAAATAGTGGGAGAAAAACAAGTGCAGGTTAACAATTCTTCAGTCATTATAGTAATGACTTTGCAAAGATTTGAATTTTAAAAAAAAATGAAAAATGAAAAAATGGGGGGAATATATTATAAATATGAAAGGAAAAAATAGACCACAGAACCTTCTTCTTTTCCTTCTTCTATCATCGTCTAATGACGCCATAAAAACGGACCTCAGCAGTGAGAGAGTGGTGTTCTGGATTTTTAACTTTTTACGTTATATATATATATATATATATATATATATATATATATATATATATTATATATATATATATATAATATATATATATATATATAGTTAAAACAAGTTAAAGAGGAATCTTAAAACTATCTACAAATTTGTTTCGAGCGCTCGAAACAAATTTGTAGATAGTTTTAAGATTCCTCTTTTAAGTTGTTTTAACTAATGTTGCTCCCCAAGGGTTGAGCACTTAAAAAAATTGTTTTAGGCATTTTAAATATACTGATCTCTATCTATCTATATATATATATATATATATATATATATATATATATATATAATATATATATATATATATATATATAACAACAACAACATTATGTTTATAATTCAATATTGTTTATAATTCAATCAATGTTTATAATTCAATATTTCAATGTTTATAATTCAATATTTTATAATTCAATATTTCAATGTTTATAATTCAATATGTTTATAATTCAATATTCTTGTTTATAATTCAATGTTTATAATTCAATATTGTTTATAATTCAATAATTCAATATTTATAATTCAATATTTATAATTCAATGTTTATAATTCAATGTTTATAATTCAATGTTTATAATTCAATATTTCAATGTTTATAATTCAATAGTTTATAATTCAATAGTTCAATATTGTTTATAATTCAATATTATAATTCAATGTTTATAATTCAATTCAATAATTCAATATTTGTTTATAATTCAATATTATAATTCAATGTTTATAATTCAATATTTCAATGTTTATAATTCAATTATAATTCAATATTCAATGTTTATAATTCAATATATATATATATATATATATATATATATATTATATATATATATATATATATATATATATATATATATATATCACGAACAGTATAAAAATGTCCTTTAAAAATCCAAAAGAGCTCAACCGTCTAGGGAACAACATCTGTTAAAAAATATTTCTAAAATGAAGTGCTAAAATCAACAAGCTTGTTTCGAGCCTCTTGCCTCTTGCTCTCTTCAGGATATCCTTTCTCCAAGTGTATTTACTCAACTCTGTTTGGTTTTTGTATTTTTCTTTTTTGAATGACTGGTTTTGAAAGGGTTTTCAGTGATCCCTATATATGTTTCTTTTTCATTTTCTGATGTTACCGTAGGTTGGTATACAATATTGCTGTGAAGACATTTATTGCTTAGGGGGCACTGTTCTTTTTTAGTGCAGTTGCAAGATGTCCTTTCGGCACCCTTCTCTGCTGTGTTGCTTTTCATTTTGTTAGATGAGTCAATTCTGTTTTTAAGGTTGGGAATACATGAGTATGATAGTTTAATGGTGTTTTTGTTGAATATTTTGAACAGTTTGTGTTCTTTTGGAAATGATGTTGCCAAGATTTTGAAGAATTCGTTTCCTACGTTTGTTTTTACTTGTCCATCATGTGGGGGATTGTTCCATATGATCTTCCTTTTCCTGTTTTTCTTATTTCTGTTTGTGTTATTGTCTGGGCTGTATTGCAGTTTGTAATTACAACCACTTTTTTGTAGTGCCTCTTGGTATTCTGTTGCTGCATTATCGAATACGTTTTCATTGCATGACAGGTTGGATAGTCTCTTGTTTATACCATTGGGTATTGTTTTTAGTATAGATGGTGGGTGGTTGCTTTTGATATTTACGTAGATTGGTATGTCGTTTCAAAACCAGATACGCAAACCATAAACAGTCATTCAAAAAAGAAAAATACGAAAACCAAACAGAGTTGAGTAAATACATTTGGAGACTCAAAGAAAAAAAAATAGACTACAGTATATCATGGAAAATCATAAAAAGAGCAACACCATACAAAATATTTCTAAAAAATGCAATTTATGCTCCACAGAAAAATGGTTAATATTATGTAAACCACACCTAGCAACTCTGAATACAAAAGTAGAAATAGTAAACAATTGCAGGCACAAATGGAAATCTTTGTTAGTACACTCCACCTGAACAGACCCCACAAAAACCACAGACCACACGTGCAGCGAATGAGATTAAACCACACATGCAGAAATGGAATCAGGTCCCGCACGCTATAAAAGAACGACAGCGTGCCCCAAAAGGATATCCTGAAGAGAGCAAGAGGCAAGAGGCTCGAAACAAGCTTGTTGATTTTAGCACTTCATTTTAGAAATAATTTTAACGAATATATATATATATATATATACTGGTTATATATATATATATATATATATATATAATATATATATATATATATATATATAATACCAGTTTAAAACAAGGTTTTAAAAAAAAAGATAAAACTGACAAAATTGTTTCGAGCCGAATGCTCTAGAGAACGTAGAAATACCAATCCTGGGCCACTTCCGCCCTCAACCAGTTTCGGGCGAAAGTAACCCAGGATTGGTATTTCTACGTTCTCTGACAAGTAAGACTTCAATAACCAAAAAATAACGATTATCTACAAACATACATACTGTGTAGGGTTATCCGTTTTTAATACTAATTTACTAAACTTTTCAGATTTCAGTTTTTGCTTAATCCTGTGTTTTTCCTGATCATTTTCAATAACATCATTTTCGCGCAAACATTCTTCAAATGAGTCTCTGTCTTTCATGTGAAATAACACTACAGTCTTTAACTGTTCTCTAAAGTCTTTTAAAACCGAGTTATATTTCAGGCATAAAATCCACACACTTATCCCATCATGTCTTCCGCTGAAAGCCAGCTTTGACAAAGTGTTTCTCTTTTTAACTATATCTTTTTCTGCCGAACAGTCATCTATAATAAAGAGTGTCTGCGTTCCTTCAAACACTTTATAAAAGTATTCTAAACACTCACTCAGTTTAGTGCTAGGATTAACTAAATATACGCCATAGTCTGTCCATATAAACCTTCTATCATGATATGCTTTGTTCCTTTTAAGTGTTGGACAGAAAATCACAATATGATCAAAATTATAGCGAAAAACTGTTTGTAAAAAGTCTGGGACAAATATTGTTTTTCCCACAACCAGTCTCCCACAAATCATTGAAAAATGGGGGGTTTTTATCAAAATTTTAACTGCTCCTAGTTTTAAAAAGAATTTAATCTAATCCAGTTATTATTTTTACATACTCCCGTCAAACTTTTTTAGATAATAAACCCTATGGGGCCAAATTGTAAGAAAAACCAATTCAGTTCTGTAAGATTTTTTCTATTTAAGTCAACATTGATTTTGTTGTTTGTTTTTTAGATTTTAATATCCTCATTTTTGGAAGAACGACGATGGAAAACTTTAAGGCGTTTAACGTAAAATTTTTTTTGCCAGCTAAATTAACCCTTTTTATAAGGCGCACAAACGCCCAAAACCCCATCCCTTCCACATCTTTAAAGACAAAATTTAAAATATCTTTGTGAACGTGTCTCCAAATTTTTTGCTTGGAAAAAACGAAATTTTGTGAAGCTTTTTTTACAACTGTTTTTTTCGGGGGATGTACTTTTTTTTTTCCATACGGCGTTTTTTTTCAATTTTTTTTGACTTTGTCGTCCGGCATAAGCTTAAGTAAAGGGCCAAGTGAATGCTTTTCTGAAATTTTTTTTGCGGCTAAAATATGAAAGGGGCTTATAAATTAAAATTTTAGTTCCCTTCTAAAAAGGTTCTAAGTGCCTTTGGGGTGGGGTTTTCTAATTTTTTTTATATTCATCTGGCCAACTTTTTTTGCCTCTAATTGCGCAGTTTTTCTAGTTTGGGAAACTTTTTTTTTTGGTCGCCAACCTCTTTCGTTTAAAATCCCCATCTTTAGTGACTAAAACCTTTAAAAAGGCCTACTCACCGTTCTTTAAAAGTCCGCAACATCTGAAAGGTCTTTTAATTTAAGGTTATCACCTTACAGGCGAAATGAAACTCCTGATTTTTCGGCCCCGCGCATTTTTTTTTATACATTTTATTTTTTTTATTTCCAAAAAAAGGGGCAGGTTTTCAATTCCAACTTTCCCCCTTTGTCTTTGATTTTTAATTAAATGATCCGCCCTCCCACAAAAAATCTTTTAAACTGTAATTAGGAATTGTATAATTCAAATGCAAAGCAGCTTTCCCCCTGACGAAGAGTTTAAAACAGTTGGGGGTCTTCATCTTTTAAATTTTTCATCAGTGCTTGCTCCCCAAATGAATATAGGTATTGAATGTAATGCAAGCGGCGGTTTTTCTCCCTCATAAGTAGTTTTGTTTGACGTAACCTAAAACTATGAGGGCCCCTTTGGCAGTTTAAGCCAAATTTTAGCTAGCTCTTTATCAAAATATCCCTATTCTTCTTTTTTCAGGTTTGAAGGTCAACATTGTTTTCAGTTTTCGCATTGTTAATTTGAGAGCAATGTCGAAGTTACCTGCTTTTTTTGAGCGGCAAACCCGTAAAAACCCATCATTTTGGTTTAAACTGGCTAACTAATTTGGGCCTCTTTATTAACTTTTTTAAATCTTTTTCTCCTTGGCTTTGTTTAAAATTTTAAACCCCATACGATTTTTGAAAATTTCAGGGAGCGCGGCCGTTCTGGTTCCGCTTCGTTAAAAGCATTTTTCTAAAAACAAGGGCGGTCTTGATTTGTTATTGTTACAAACTTTTTTTTAAAACAAATTAAAAAGAGTGCTTCAAAATCTGTGCAAATATCTTTTTGGGCCGCACTACAATCTTAAAAATATAACACTGACCCCCTCGACATTTTGGACCCAGACAACACTTTTCAAAAAAGGGGTACTCCTTTGGACAAATTCTTAACCCCCCTGTTAAAAAAGACTACATCGCAAAATGGGTTTTCAGCACCGAGCAGTTTTTTCGAACATTAAATTTTTGCTGTGTTTTGTGCCATGGTGTGGAGTGTCGGCTGATCACAAATCATCCTGACCCCTTTGGGTGAGGTCAGTGTACAGTTTCTTTCTATTACCCAGACTATTTTGTCTAAATTTTGAAACCCCATTACCAAAGAAAACCCCTTTTAAATCCTTCAGCAACAAAAAGACATGGGGCTTTTGAAAGGATCTTAACAATTTAAATTAACTCAAGACGACTTTAGACAAAAGTCGGTTTTAAATTCATGGCTAGGCCCCCTTATTTTTGGGGGGGCGTTCAAAAAGTAAACTATGACTGGAATCCCCCTTACACATTTTTCCTTCAGGCAAAACTGTTCACCTGGGGCCTCGAGAAAGAGCTAAACAGCATGGACAACTTTTATCTTAACACTTCAAAAGGGCCTAACAAAGCAGGAATAGAACGAAAAAGACTCTTTTCGTATTACTTTGGGTGTTTGCTAGTTCGAAGACAACGAATCGAGCATAACGCCCTTCATTTGGCTTTGATGCACAAAACATACTTAGCAAATTTTAGGGGACGCCATTAATTTACTTATTTCCCTTTAAAGTATAAAAAGGTACCAACATTTTTTAAAATACGCAGATCGAAAGTAGACTTTGCTGTTGGCACGGTTTTTATACATGCTCCCTTTTCTGACCTCGACCCAGATAGGCACAATAAAAAACCCTACAATAAGAAATCCTTGTGGGGGGCAATGAACAGAAGGTCAAAAAAACGAAAAAATTCTGACCCCAGTAATATTGCAAGCAGTAAAAAAAAAAAGATGCCCCCCCCAAGAATAAGTCATCAACCCCGGGGCCAAAAGCCCAAAGGGGCCGTTGAACCTCAGCAAACCGGGACTCGTTCGCGAAGTCAAAAAAATGCCCAGATATGAAAAACAGCGTTGTTCTTGGTTAACGGCCGGGGATTACTGGTCTTTATCTTACAAATATTAACCCAACTTTTAAGAAAACATGTCCATAATGCCGGCCTAAAGCCAACTACTTTGCTTGCAGAGAAAAAAGCCACAAACGTACCCCCAATAACCTGGTAAAACATAGCTTTTCGCAAATTTTTTTTAATAAACCCGCAAGGATAAGCTTTTTTTTAACCCACGTTTTTAAAGTGGGGGGTGATGGGGGTGGAGGCACGGGCTTTGACCCCCACCGCCTGAAATAGCCAACCCAGCGTATTTATTGAAAATCCTAAGGCCGTAAAACGTTGCAATGGACTCCTTGCTCTTAAACAGTGTTCTTTTTCTTCTGTAGTTTGTGTCTTCAAAAAATTCGGGGATATTTTCTCTTATTCTGCTCACTTGAGTTCGTATTGTTCTCGGTTAGTAACAACACTTCTAGCTTGCTGATTCTTTGTTCAAGATCTTTTAGTTTTTGGGGTTATTTTTTCTTTAAATTCATCCCCAAATTTTGGCGCTCGCCCAACGAGTTTTTTCTTTTTCTTTTTTTTAATGCCATCTAGTCACCCAGTTTTCTAAATTGTTTGTTTAATTCCCCTCTGATGTTTCTCAAAGCATGATCAAGGCCGCTATTTCCGAAATGGGCAGCGGCGAGTCGGAAAAGTTTTTAAATGCTGTTTCTTTAAAAAAACGGTTTTCTCTTCTATTTCTTTTATTAATTCGCGCCGATTGATTTAAATCTTAAGCCCCTGTTTTTCCCCCTTTTTTTGGGTTATCGGGGGGGTTCCTCAGTGTTTTGGTTTTAGCAACGCATCCCTACAAATTTTTTGTTATAAAAAACCAAGGCGTTTTGATCGTACACTGACCTTTGTTAATTGACCTTTTTTAAAAATTTTGATGATCGGTTAGATTAAGGGAAAAAAGTTCCCCTTGGTCCCCCCTTACAAAAAGGCATCTTTACTTCAAATCATTAGGGTCTAAAATTCGGGGGGTTTTTTGGCCCTACATTTTGGAAAAGGATTTGACCTTACTTTCGTTAATTCCGCCGAAATGAAGCGCTGGCGATGCTGGTCAAAGGGATCATTTTATCAGTCGTCTCCCGATCAAAAAAAATATAAAACTTCTTCGCCTTCAAAGCCTGCCAGTTTTTAAATAATTAACTTTTTTTTTGCTTCAAAAAATGACCAAGCTATGGCTCGATTCTTTACCCCATAGAAGACTAAAAAGCCCTTGGCTGAAGGGAAAAAAGCGGATATTACGTTCCAAATAATCCATCACTATTGATGCGGATCAAATTTTTTACTGTCAAAATTCCCGACTTAGGAGCGGAGGTGTTGTGCCAGGCCCGCACGTCTTACTTTCAAAAAAGAATCGCTTCAACAACAAACCCCAAAAAGGACGGTTTGGGACAGAATCTGGGCGGGCAATCTTTTGAAAATTTCTAAAACTTGAGGGCAAGAAAAATTTTTTTACTAATGCGACTATTTTTTTCCTATCTGACAGGCTAACCGCGAATGAAAGGGGTGATCTTGCGTTTCAAGGGAAACGAAAATAAGAAGCATAAAAATAGTAGGCCTGAAGATGCTAAAGCGGGAAAAGGTTTGTAGCCGTAAGTTAGCGTATGGGAAATCGCTTTTTCCCTACCCCCAGTTTTTAGTTGTTAAAAGCGCTGCCCATACTTTTTAAAGGGGCATTAAAAGACAGAGTCATAGAAAACTTTTAATGACCCCCAAAATATGTTATTAATCTACGAGCCCAGCAAATTACAGCATTTCTGACATCTCGTTGAGTTTGACGTTGTTTTGCAAACCCCACTTAGCAAGGCGATTGAGCAAAAATATCATCAAAATTAGCAAAATATTTCGAAAAAGGATTCTCTTCTAAATATCCAAAAGCAAGGAGACACTTATGGAATTTTAGTTTTAGGCCCCAGCAAGACCTTTAAAAATTTTTTATTGCTGTGCGAAGATGAAGAACCTTCCAAGACAAATGAAAATTTTTTTTAATCCCAAAATAACGAAAGTGCAATGTCAATTGAGGGCGTCCTAAAACCAAAACTACGCTACGGGCTTAAAACCCTTTTCACATTTTGATGAAATAAAAAACTGTTTGATGGGGAGGTGTAGAAAACCCAGTTGACCTTGTGTCTAAAAAATTGACTTCCAGGTTAACTTGATCTTATTTTTAAAAACGAAATACGGGGTTAAGGATTACCTAATAACGGGGAAATCGTTCATGGAAGGGGAGAATGTTAGAGCAAATAACTTCAAAATTTATAAAAAAAAAGGGCCGATAAACCCCCTTAAAAGTGTAATTGTTTTTTAAAATATGATGCCACGAAAATTGAAAAAAACAATTAAAAGATAACAAACTAAATTTTTTTTATTTTATAAAAAGCTGTCTGTTCAAATTTTCCAAATGTGCCCCCAAGCCCCAAAAGAAGGGGTATAAAAGCCCTAAAATAAAAACCTTCGATTAACAACATTACACAAATCAACAAAAACTAGGCAGGGCCTTCAAAATACAGCAAAAACCAAACGAAGGGGATTCTGTTCTTTAATGCTGTTACCTATGTTAATACTGGAGCATAAATTAAGTGCTCATCAGCAGGAACGAGGGTTTTTCTCTTAGCAACAGGGTAGGTGCACCGGGAGCTTTAAACCCCTTGGCAGTTTGTCTTTGCTCTTGGGCCCGTGTTCATTCTGTGGTGCTGCCAGCAAAAAAAAAAAACTAAACTCAAAAGCACCAGCTTTGGTTTTAACTAATAACACTAAACTTTTTTCCTTCAAGCTGAAATAAAAAAAGCGTACGATCAAACTCACCCGGATGAAGAAATTTTTCGTTTACAGGCCGATTTTGATACTCAAAAGACAAAATTTGATTTCAAAAAAAGGCGAGGGGAAGTTTTTCTCAACAGCCAGACCCCAGCAGATAAAAAAGGAATGCTTAAAAAAAGTAAACGGACATTAAAATCTGTTTAAAAGCTCACATTAACAACAAAACCCAAGGGGGTTTAACTTTAGTTTTTGGGGGCCAAGCACAAAAAGACCGTTGAATTGATTTGATTAAGCCGTTGAATTTTTTTTTTAATTTAAAAAAATATGGGTTTGAAAAGAAAAACACATGGGTAAGTAATTTAAGGCCCAAAAAGAATTTTTTGAAGGGAATGCTCGGAAAGAGCGTTTTTCAAGGCCTGAAATATTGATTTAGAAGTTATTAATCCAAAAAACGGCGGGCAAGGTTTTACATGCAATTCCAAATTCCAATAAACTAACAATAGACCCCCCAGTTAAAGTAATGTTTTTGCTGTTTTAATCGCTATAAACAATAAAGAAGAAAATCTGAATCGGGGGCTAACAAACAACAGACTTTCTTTTCTAAAGCATAAAACCCGTTGGGGAACAAAATGCTTTTCACATTTGACGTGCCGCGAAGAAGCAAAATGAGGCTCTGGTTGGGCAGAGGGGTAGTTTAGAGATTTGATAAAAAAAGGCTAAGAAGCACCGATTGTAGGGAAGGCTTTACATTCCGCTACCCCGAAGTTGGGTTTTAAAGAGAGCAGTTTTAAACTAAAAAAATTCAGACAAACAAATTTTTTGTGGTGCGTTTTGCAAGGCTGCATCATGTCCGGAACACCAGGAGAGTGCTAACTACGGCAAAACACCAAAGACTTAACTTCAATGGAAATACCTTCCTGTTAAATGTAGACCAAATTGATCTTTTTAAGAACAAAACAAAACCCAAAAACTGCAATATCTACACATGGGATGAGGAAACAAATCTACAGCCCCAAAAGTGTCCAAGAACGTCCAAAAATTTTGGGGAGCCCAAAAAAAATCATGTTGACCTTACCCAATTTTTTCCCAGGGGGATGCCACATTACCATTTATACGAACAATGAGTAAACTAAGCAGCCTTCAAAAGAAGGGCACAAACAAAAATTCTGCAGAAAAATTTTAACAAGAATGCCCTTGTTCAAGCCGCAAGCGAACATAAAAACATTGTATCGCCCAGTTGACTGAATCAGAATAATTACGCCCCCCCCTATCTAAAGTTATTTTAAGAACGGAAAAAACTGCAAAATTTCCCCCAAAGTTGTTTTCGCAGACTTTGAATCCTCATTTTTCCTTTGAAGGGGGCCCGCACCACAAAAACTTCGAAAAACATCTTAAAGATAATCACAGTTTGTTCATTTGCCTTATTATTGTTAGGTCGATGGCGTTTTTTCAGAAAAGAATTTTTAGAGGACCAGATGCTGCAGAAAAAATTTTAAAAGCATGAAAGTGCGTAACGCCTGTTCAATAATCTAATTTATCTGAAATCAGATGACGCCTGAAGCCAAGAAAAGTAGACGCAGCCCCCGATTGTGGATTTGCGGTTTAGAGCTAAGCCCAAAGGTAAACCCCCCCAGTAAAGACCATGATACATTTGGGGGGAGTTTAGAGGTGCAGCGCACAGTAAAAACAATCTTCACTAAAGTTTATCAAAGACATGAAACTGCCTTATTCTTTTACAACTTGCGAGTTATACTCTCACCTTTTAAGCAAGCAGTAACCCCCTTTAGGGGAGCACATTCCAGTCATCAGAAAAGTACTGTGTTTCCTTTTAAAAAAACTTCTTTTTTACACTCTTTTCAACACATGAGGGGTCATTGAGGCACTGGGTATGTCCTTAAAGTCCTGCCCCAAAAACGGGAAAAATATTTTTATCAACCTTTTAGAAAGGGGTTTTACCCTTATGAAAACAAACATGGGAAAGGTTTGACGAAGATACACTTCCGCCCAAAGGCGCTTCTTTTTTGTCTTTGAGGAAAGGGCTCAGCGACTCCGTTACCACATGCCAAATGCGTGGGAGAAGTTAGAGTGTAAAAAAAGATGGGAGACTATCAACCCACTGATGGCCGATTTATGTTTGTTGGGGGTATTTTTTTAAAAATTTTAAAAGACCCGCATGAAACATTATACCTGGGGTCCTGCGCTTTAATTTCCCCCGGGCCCGGGTGAGTGGGGAAACCCTTTTTTAAAGGTTTACTGGAGTACGATTGATTTATTGTCAGTTTACCAATGATTTGTGATTGAAAACGGATTGCGTGGAGGAATTAGTATGGCGTCGTATCATTACTGTAAAGCAAACAACAAATACTTGGACGACTATGATCCGAGTAAAAGGTCTAACTATCTCATGTATTTAGATGCAAACAATCTGTATGGATGGGCAATGGCGCAATCACTTCCATTACGCAACTTTAAAATGTACACAGGCGGTGATCCGAAAATATTCAAAAGGCATTAAAGTGGTTGGGCAGTTTAACGCCTGATCAGCAGCGTGGTTTCATTCTAGAAGTTGATTTAGAATATCCTCATGAACTCCATGACCTGCATAATGACTATCCATTAGCAGCAGAAAGTCTAAAGATGGATCCAAGAGAGCCGCCTAAACTTGTGCCTAACCTTCGGGGCAAAAAAAATTATGTCTGTCATTACAGACTTCTGCAATTTTATTTAAGACATGGGTTGAAGTTGACAGCAGTTCATCGCATAATTGCTTTTGATCAAGAACAGTTCATGAAACCATACATCATGAAGAACACTGATCTCAGAACTAAATCCACAGATGCTTCAGAAAAAGACTTTTTCAAGTTGATGAACAACAGTTGTTTCGGAAAGACTATGGAGAATCCCCACAAGCGCAAAGATGTCAGATTGGTCACCAGAGAGAACGAAGCAATTAAGCTGACTTCAAAACCTAATTATCAGGACTTCAGAAGATTTCATGATCACCTTTTTGGCATAATGATGAAAAAAAGAAAGTCAAATTGGACAAGCCCGTTTTTATTGGGTTTACTGTTTTAGAATTATCAAAGCTTTTGATGTTAGAATTTCTTTATGACTACTTTAAGCCCTCGTATCCTGAGTCCAGAGTACTTTACACAGATACAGATAGTTTTGTTATAGATATCCCTACTGAAGATATTTATAAAGACATGGAATTAGAAGTAGCTAAAGGAGCGAGTGGATGGTATGACACGTCCGATTACCCTAAAGAGTCGCCTTTACATTCAATTACTAACAAGAAGGTTTTAGGAAAGATGAAGGATGAATTATCTGGAAAGGTGATTAAGGAGTTTATTGGTTTAAGATCGAAAATGTACAGTATTTCGAGCAGGAGAAAATCATTAAGAAAGCAAAGGGAATATCTCGCAGCGTTGTGCAGTCAAACATATCACATGACAACTACAAAGAAGCATTGTTTGGCAATAAGACTTTTCATCATGACAACGTAAAACTGCGATCTAATCTACATGAGATCAACACAACAGTTGTAACAAAGAAATCATTAGATAGAACAAACACAAACGGGTGTTTGTTAATCCGGAGTTTTCATATGCAATCGGGCACTGGAGGACCGCATAAACAGGGGGTTTTATATTTTTTCATCAACTTTTATTATAAGATCAATCATAGCTTCATCCAATTCATTTAAATCTTTTCTCATGTTTGCTTGATGCGTTCGAATTTTTTTTATTATTTCAAGATATTCTTTTTCCCAATTTGGGGGTTTGAGTTGTAGGTGATCTGGATGATTTAGCATGCATTGATTAATCCCCGAAAATGTTTCCTTAATAGCATTACACGCCTGAAATGATTCCCGTATCATTTTCAAGGTCTCTTCCTTTACCATTCTTGTTTCGTTCTGCGCTTCCTTCTGGCCTTCCATTTTAAACCAAAATATGTTTACGTAAATTAATTAAAGCGGAACTGTGTCTGGCGGAATTATCTGCAGTTCTTCCTTCACAAAAGATCTTTGGGGAGCTGGTTGTTTTGTTGTGTCAGTTTCTCGTAAATAATACACGGGCGGATTCATCTTTACAATTCTTTTATTTCATATGGATCAACACTCCAAACTGGATCTGTTGCCCTGATGCGAGTGTCCCCTTCTGCTTCCCCCGGTAAATAAAGGTACCTTACTTTCAAACCAAACGGTAATAGTTTGCTGGATGAAGACTCTCCTTCAGCAACATTTATTGTTTTTCTTTTGATTGCTTGTACTGGTTTTAGCCCTTTAAATTCTTCATTATTCATTGCGCGCAAAACTGAGGGCAGTCTTCTAACCCATTCTGTTTTGCGAGAATTGTCAATCAGCTCTCTGTGATACTGGTAGGAGAAAAGTCTTTCAGCTAACTGTTTGTTAAAGTTTTCAACTAAAGCCTGTGATCTGTGAACTCCTGGAATGCCTCTTCTAATGGTAACTCTATGTTTTAACAATAATTGATTCACTTGGCCTTTAAATTCTTTTCCATCATCGACTTGAATCATGCGAGGATAAGTTAACGGACTCGTTGGTATATCAGCTGTATGGCAACAGCAACAGCAGAAGCACTCTTTTGTGTTAATGGTTCTGCATCTTTGTATCTTGAAGCTACGTCAATGACTGTAAGTGCGTACTTAAATCTTTTTCGTCTAATCGTATCAGAGGGTAAATATAGAAGGTCCATTTGATGGGTGTCGTTCGGTATTGTATTCACAAATTGTGGTCTCTGTATTCGTTTGGGCGCAGGTAAATAAATTTGCCAAATCGATTGTTTAGATAACCATTCCTTTGCTGTTTGTTCACTGACTCCAGCTGCTTGGCTTAGCTTTTGTATTGCTGTGATACCCTTCCAATATCCTTGGGCGAATAATAGATTTGTTCATTTTTTATTCAGCCAATATTATGTGCAACAAAATACACAACGGTCATACCAAAGGCAATAAACGCGATTTCTTGCATCTTTGTTTTTCTGATGGATGATAAAAGTCGCTGAATTTTGGTGGGGGCAATGTCTGGATTGGTTTGCCTGTTACTAGATAATATTGTTTTATTGCTTGATCAACATCTTTAAATGTGTAAGCTGCATGCCCTGTTTTTTCAGTGTGTTATTAATAAAATCTAACTGCTCAATTCTATGCTTTTCATAGGCGTCTTGTGCTGCAGCTAGTTGCTCCATAGCTTTGTTATGTCTTTTCTCTCGCCGTCGTCCCGTAGTTTACTAAACGCGTAATTACTTCCACTAAAAGCGAGCGCATTCACCACAGCGCCACCTATCATCATTACGAGTGAAGCCATTTTTTATAAATGTATTTTTTATTTACATATTTATACTGTCTGGAATTATTCCTTGCTTGACTAGAAAATCTTTCGTGGCAAACGAAGCTGCAATAACAGCAATTAGCTTTGCTGAATCCTCAAAGTCTAGTTTGCCAAGATCTGCTGGTTTAATTCTTAACAAGCTTTTACCAAGCATTGTGTATCCTACACTTAACCCTCCAATAACAGCAGAATGGTATACAAGGTTAGCAACAGTTTTTTCGGTGCTCATTTTTAGAAAATAAAATAATTATAATTAATAAAAAACATGAACAGTGATGATCTACTACAGCTACAAGGCAGCCTAAACCTTCCTGAACTTATGAATGACCAAGTTGATGATCAAGCTATTATGCCCAAAAAGGAGAGGCTGTATTCTTTGGCAGCATGTGGGAAAACAAAACAGTTCCTCGGAACTGAATTCAGCATCGAACAGATTCAACAGATGCCGCCACAAGACATTATAAAGTATCATAACAGGTATGAAGCGCAGCTGGGGTTTAGAAGGGTGAAAAGTGTGGGGCAAACGGTTCTTAGTTTGTACACTAAACTAGTCAGTAGATTTGCTCCCATTGATTCTGAACAAGATCTTACGTATGATTTAACGCAAGATCCAGTTTTAACAAAGTCATTAGAGTCTCTAGGATGTGATCTATACTACAGATTTGGAACATTGTTATCGCCATTAATCATGGGATTAATAACTTTTAATCATATAGATTTTGTTTCCCTTCAAAATGAACGAGCTGGAAAATCATCAGAACCAGAATCAGAAAACATTGAACCAGGTGGAGAAAGTAACCAAGCCAGAAAATCAGCAGAATCAGAAAACACTGAACCAGGTGGGGGCCAGTGAAAAGCATCCTCATCCTGGGCGTGTTAAAGCAGGAAAAAAATTAGCAGAGTGGAACAGACAAAAAAAATTAATGTTACAGAATATAACTCATCATGAAAACATAACACCGCCAGCGCCAGAACAAGTTGATTCAATGCCCGCTATAAAAACTCCATGTGATACAAGGCCTACAGCACCAAAGTCTTCATGGAATATTGAACTTAAAACTGTTGCCATTTTTGGCGCCATTGCTGCTGTTGGGGGCAGTTATTACGGTTTTTAAAATATATAACCAATGGCAACAAAAACAAAAGCAATCAAAAAAATCTGAACCACTAAATACAGAAAAAGACAACTGCACGCCAAAACCGCCAATAACAAAGCATCATTTTGATCCATTTATAATGCAATAATATTTTAAGAACTTAATTTTAAATTTTTTAATAAAATAGATCATGGCGTATTATAAAATGATAAAGTCAATAAATAAAGACATGGAGTCTATAAAAGACATTTCCATAGACCAGAATTGTAATCAGTGCGGTTGCTTAGGATGTAAGAACTTCATTAAGATCTATGCTGACCGATCTTGCGCAGAGAACGCTGAGCAAGACATCCTCAACGATGACGCGTTTTTTGAGGCGTGTGTGTACTATATTAGACATCTACTATTTAAGATAAAAACATAGATTGTATTTTTTGATAATTATAAGATAACTTGAATAAGAACTTGGTTGTACTTAAAGGATGACTTAATCAAGAACTTATTAAGAACTTGATCAAGAACTTGATCAAGAACTTATTAAAAACTTAATTAAGGACTTGGAGTAACTTAATTAAAAACTTAATTAAGGACTTGGAGTAACTTAATTAAGGACTTGGGTAACTTGATTAAAACTTAAAAAGTGACTTAAGTGTGTGCATGCGTGGGGTGGGGGTGTGGGTGTGCATGCGTGGGGTGGGGGTGGGGGTGTGCATGCGTGGGGTGGGGGTGGGGGTGTGCATGCGTGGGGTGGGGGTGGGGGTGTGCATGCGTGGGGTAGGACAAAACAACAAACACAAACACAAACAAACACACAATAGACAGGGCAGTGCTTGTTCACACTTGAACGTCGCGTAACCGTTACTATTTTTAGAAGCCGTCATACTATCGTCAGTAGTCCAAATACTACAGGCTTGCCAAACAGTGACGTTGTCCAACTGTTTAAACCCACCTCTGCCTGGGGGCGCTTGGCTCAATGCCCAAGTGGGCCCTTCAAGCCCGTTTTGGAGCGCAGCCAACAGCACAGAGCGTTCTCTGATCGAGTGGGGAGAAGGTGGTTAAGTTTTTGTGTCTACAAATTGTTATAGAAAGTGTACAATTAGATGGAATCCGAGAGTTCCCAGGAGTCTGACTTACTTAGAGAAATAAAACCAGAGCAATCAACAGGACTTAGCCAAGAAATAGAAACAATTGTGATCAGTGATGATGAAGAAGACTTAACTATTGATTGGGAAGATGAAGCCACTGGTGAACCTATAGACGAATACAACAATAGAATTCAACAGCACCTTGACTATTATGCTGCTATTCAACAACATTGGAAAGAAGTGCAATCTGTTTTGAAGCAAAGAGGAATTAAAGAGGCGGAACGTTACAACAAAGAACATAAAAATCAGTTACCAAAGCAACCTGCTGCTGTCTTTCCGACAAGAAGGAAAAGAAAACGTGAAAAGTTTATACACTTATCAGGAAAAAATCTGTTAGAAAAACTAAGATTTTCGAAGGTTGAAGACAGGCTGTTAGTTGAAAACACATTGAATGCAATTCCAGAGTATGATGAAAGCAAAACTGTTGAAGAAGTAGAAACAATCATCACCACAAGTCAAACATCCTTAAATTGAAGGAAAATCAAAATCTAAGAAGCTATCTAGCATATGGCAAGTGGTTAGAAAGGCTGTGTGAATTGAACAGAAGAAATTTTTGTAACTTTGTAGAATCCCACTTGCAGCATTCTCTCAGATGGATAAATAAACTGAGGAGAACTACACGCCTGTTTGGAAAGTACAAGCAACTTTCAAAACTAGCAATAACAATTTCTGAAGCTGTCTCTCTAACCGCCAAAATAAAATCTGCACTTCGAGAGAATCCCACCATGAAGCCAGCTTGGAAGTAAAATAACCCTGCTCACGCTGAAGAATGGAAATAACAGGTAAGATTATCTTTTTTCAAATATCTATTTACCATTTCAACTCACCCGTTTGTTTACCAGTATAGTTAATGCACACACCAACAGAGAAAATAACGAGACACATGCTGTCAACATAGAATGTACAACAAGGTATGTGGCATTGTTTGGTTGTTGGCATTGGAGAGTCAGCTGTGACATCGGCCCATCGCGCGATGGCAGCTGTGTCTAATTGCCACAACATAAAGCCTGGCGTTGGTTCGAAATCGTTATGTCTAGTCACGTAGTAAGTAATCAGGTGTCGACCATGGTGTGCGTTCAGAGGCTGCTGCTTTTCCTCTACGTTGCTCTATGGAGTGCGTTCAGCCACTGCTGCTTTCCCCTACGTTACTCTCTGAAAAGTTTAGTAAATTAGTTTTGAAAACGGATAACCCTACACAGTATGTCTGTTTGTAGATAATCGTTATTTTTTGGTTATTGAAGTCTTACTTGTCAGAGAACGTAGAAATACCAATCCTGGGTTACTTTCGCCCGAAACTCGTTGAGGGCGGAAGTGGCCCAGGATTGGTATTTCTACGTTCTCTGCTCTCCTCAGAATGTACAATCAGGGCACGCCACCGATATTATATAGTGTGTTGCGTGGGTGCGTGAGCTCTGCTCGTGTGGCACGTGGTCTGTAGATTTTTTTTTTTGGGCGCGTCTGGGGACGTGCCAAAG
>CM031627.1:3095887-3116620 GCA_018398815.1 Conus ventricosus
ATGCTGGGTTGGACTATGTTTGGTTGAAAGGAAAGGAAAGAAAAAGGATGGACACTTTCGACAATGGAATGGGACTGCTCATCGTGTGAAACTGAAACACGGATAGCTTGACCTGCAATCCACACTGCAACCATCACTCCATCCACCACTGCCCTGCCACTCAACGTTCGGGGGATCAGACGTGGACCGGAAGCTGGTGGTCTGTCTATGTGTGTGCTGTACATCTGGACTTACGAGTAGTGGGGAGATATCCTGGGGGGATTCCTCACTGCGTGGTGTCTACTAAGTCTGCTATGTGTGTGCTGTACATCTGGACTTACGAGTAGTGGGGAGATATCCTTGGGGGATTCCTCACTGCGTTGTGTCTACTAAGTCTGTCTATGTGTGTGCTGTACATCTGGACTTACGAGTAGTGGGGAGATATCCTGGGGGGATTCCTCACTGCGTGGTGTCTACTAAGTCTGTCTATGTGTGTGCTGTACATCTGGACTTACGAGTAGTGGGGAGATATCCTGGGGGGATTCCTCACTGCGTGGTGTCTACTAAGGACCTAGCTCTACAGAAAGCCAAGTGCCTTTATTTAGTTTTGGTTACTTCTGTTTCGGACAAGGAAACGGTGGAACAACAAACTTGTGTGTTGTGCCCTTAGCTGAACTGGGAAGCTTGCTTGGGAATACCTGTTCATCTAGGAGAGGAAAACAAAAGACTTCAAAGAAAAAAAGACTTGAGAGAGAGAGAGAGAGAGAGAGAGAGAGAGAGAGAGAGAGAGAGAGAGAGAGAGAGAGAGAGTTGATGACATTTATTTTGTGAATGTGTTTGTTTAATATAGGGGTTGACAATTGAGACCTAAAGCAGCATTGTGTCGTTTTGTTGTAGTTTTTAAGAAATCATTGGTTAAATCAATGGGTGCATCCTTTGCTTGCTTTGTTTTTCTTGCCTTCTTGTTGCGGGAGGTGGTACGTTAGTGCGTGTCGAAGTACACAAAGCAAGTAGATGTATCACGTGTAAACGCCTGTGTAGAAGTACACAACGCAAAATTAGAGCATGATTGATAAAGCAAATGTTTCCGGTGACATCCCATTTGGTCTACTCCCATTTCGTCTACTCCCATTTCGTCTACTACTCCCATTTCGTCTATTTCCATACTGACCGTACTGCAAGGCTCCCCCCTGGCGTAACCAGTGTCCCAGTCTACTCCAAAGCAGAATCGATGGTCTTTAGATTAGAGTAGGGCGAAGCCCGAGAGAGGACGAAGGACGAATGAACGAAGGCCGTTAGGCCAAGTCGTGCTCACACATTTCTGAGTAGGCGAAATGGGAGTAGACCAAATGGGAAGTAACCATGTTTCCCCTCCACGCCTGTAAGAAGCACCTCACGGCATGTGCGCATATTGTCCGTAGGTTAGTTCGACCCTAGACCAGCACAACCTAACTTGCGAGACAAATATAAACAAGAAAAGTCATCAGATCATAATTATGTTGATTTGTAAAGACAATACATTTATCCAAAGTAGCAATAATCAATTACATGACGATCTGATAAGGGATATCCAACATTACATACAGGGAATATATAGCATAACAATGTTTCCGCCATGACATAAATAAAGAACGAAAAGCAGAACATCACGAGACTCTTTTTCATGTTGAACAAAATGCATAGGCAAAACAAAAAAAGGTTCAAAAGTGAAGCGCAGTAGGAACGTCAGTCAAAGGGTGACTACTAACTCTCCTTGAATTCACAATGGAATCTTATTTCATTGTTGTTTTTCCTTTAGTTTTGCTCTTCTTGTCCAAAGCATATTAATTTGAAGTTCATTGCTTGTTAAAAGCTCGTTTAAACAAATTTTCTAGGAAGCAACAGCAACATCCATTTAGATCATTCAAAGCAGCACCCCTATATTCAAAACTATACCTTTGTTTGTCCAATTATTGAATATTGCAGATCATTGCCTGTTTTGATATCATTTATTTCCCCAGCAGGCAGCGAATCCATGGTCTTGAAAGACTCTCATCTGTTTTCGATGGACATGCAAAGTGCAGAGTCAAGAACTACTCATGAGTTGCTAGAAATCGGTCAAGCCAACAGTCAACGCCAGCATTCAAAAGACAACATAACTGTGCTCACGTCGGACATAGTCGCTTGTATGCTGTCTGAACAAAAACGATACAGGTTCACAGTATCCCATGCCAGCATTCATTTTCACAGCTACAAGATCAACAGGGTGCACCTTCTACAGAACACTTCTTTAAGCTGCACACTGGAGTTGCATAATTCCTTTGGAAAGCCAAAGCTGAACGATGACGTCTCCGTTGTGAAGCATCAGAAGACATTACACGTCCACAACCAGCACCAGACATGCACTGTAGGAAATTCTATCACCATCTATGAGAAATCTTTCATCAACCCCGGTGTCTTCAGTAAGCATGAGAAGAACAAAGTCACATGGACAGGGTGCGAGCCAGCGTACGATCCCTTTCCTGTTTATATTGCCCGTGATGCTGAGGTGGGCATCGTCTTCCGAGTGAAACAACCGAGTGTAAATTACACCGTGACCATTGTCGTCAATGTCATGAATTACACGCCCCCTCAAACAGGCTTGGAAGTCGTCACCATATCGTCATATCTACGTATGTATGGAGACTAATGCAGTGTTGTCCTAAGTATAAATAGATATTTCACTATCATATTCAACCATGACATTCATGTATACGTTAGTCATTGTTTTTATTAATTCATTTATCCATCAGCTTTAAATCATGTGCAGTGTGGTCTTAAAACTTAGCGGATGTGATGTAGGGTATGCGGACTAGTCCACACGCAGTGAGACATTGATGAAACTGAAATTGACCCCCCCTCCCTACACACACACACACACACACACACACACACACACACACACACACACACACACACACACACACACACACACATTTATCTGTCTATTGATCAATCTATCTGTCATTCTATCTATCAATCAATAGGTTAATCAATCTATCTGTCTGTCTGTCTGTCTGTCTATCTATCTATCTATCTATCTCCTTCTGTCTGTCTATTTATCTATGTGTCTATCAATCTGTCTGTCTATCTATCTATCTGTCGATCAGTCTATCTATCTATCTATCCATCTACAGAAAACATATCTGCAAAACGTTGTCGTGTTTGCCTTCATGAATCCAAATCTTGATTCGGTTTTGGATGGAAGGTATTCATATCCGTCCCTCAGCTCCATCTCAGATTTAACTCTCTGCCACAAAATGAGTCGCCTCTCATCCCCGGGTTATCTTTAGGCTTTACAAACAAAAACATTTTCACGCTCATCTTAGCCGTAAAACCGTTTTAAAGTGGAATGTTTCTGCGAGATATGGTCTTTATAACACTGTCGCCTTATGACATGGCCTTCAGTGAAATTACTTTAAAAAATGATTCGCAAATAAAGGAAAATTCAACACTGAAATTACTCATGACCAGCATCCAATTTGAATTTAATTTCATTCAAATATCAACAATAAAAGTAGACGTTTTCACAAAAGTAGGTGCCCATACAAGAAATTCCTAAAAGTTTGACCATTTGACAAAGAATTATTTTGCAGAATAGAGCTCAATACAGAAAGAAGAGTGAAATTTTAACGACTGGCAAATCAAAGCAGACTTAGGAAAAATGAAAGTGTCTGTTTCTATGCAGATTCCCACATCGTTCCTTGACATTTCTGACTCCTATTGCAAGTGACTCAGTTCCTGGTGAAAGGTTGCAAATAGTTTACAGCTTATAGTATGACATTCTCTGAACTACTTAGAGTGGTAAAGGAGGTGACCTCTAAAAACATCCAAACATTTACATCATTTTAGACAGACGAGGCAGTAACGTTTAGCGTTTATCTTATGAATACAAATTACACTCGCAAATGTATGCCCATTTGGATTTAAGAAACATATGTAACAATAACGTTTCCGAAAAAAAAAACACGATTAGTTTCCATAGGTTAGGACCACCTAACTTTAAATTGCAAAACCGTTAATGTATTTTGAAAATAAGCTTTAAGTTTTAGATCAGAAAACGCACGATGAGTTTTATCTCTTTGATATTCTCCTTTTTGTTTACAATGCAGTATGAATACAACAAAGTTGCAATACGTTAGTCTATTTCATTTCTATTTACCCAACGACACAGTGACCGTTTCTCTAAGAAACAAACCCATTCACCAGCCACAAGGTCCAGTGGTCACATGCGAGGGCTTCTTTCTTTTTTTCTTTCTGAGTACGCAGGCTGATACTCCTGCGGACACTACCTGTATAGACAGGCAGTGGAGTTTTGTCTGTATGACCATTTCTTATCCCGCCATTACGGCAGCCATACTCCATCTTCGGGGAGGAGACGTGAGGGCTGAGAGCAGGGAAGTTATGGAGTCGAGCCCAATCAGGAGCATGTGTGTTGTGATGGTCGGTGTGCTGTGAGCTCAACTGAAAACAAATCAAAACACAAAGTCGAGTTTTAGCTACGCTGTTCCCAGGCTAGTTGTATTGACATTTATCAGTCGAACGTCAAAAGCATCAGTTTGGTATTCCATGGGGGAATATTCTATCTCCTGCTTTCTTCAGCTGTAAACTTATAATAATGATAAGTCAATCCAGCAATGTTGTGATTCTTTTCTGGTTAAAGATGGTTTTGTACATTATGCAATAATTGAATCACACATGCATGCGTTTGGCGGCTGTTCAAGGTTTGTATAGATAAGATCTAGTACTGGGCAGAGAAAAATGGTTTTACTTTGACCAACACAAACCAAAGGGATCTCCATTTCTAACCTCTAACAATTCTTTGCAGATTCTGAAATCCATCCCAAAAGGCCCGTCAAAAAGGCTTAATTTCCGGGATTAAAAAAAAAAACTTTAACATTTCGGAGTTCTGTCCAACATCTGAAGACCTTCTGACAGAAAGCACTAAACATTCCTTTAGTCATGGTTCACACAGACTTTACTGAAAAGAAAACACAGCTCCACCTCTACATACCCCTGGCTCATTTCAAACTGGACTATACGTGGCCGTTTATGGCACTATAAGACTGTCTCACTTTAAAACACTTGATCCTATTCACTTCTAGAGGCTCCATCTCTTGTTATGCAGTTTTGCATCATGCCTCATTTCAACTTGTGTACAGCAGTGAAACCTTTACTTCCTAAACCGTAGACCGAATAAAACTTTGTGCTGCCATCTAAAACTGGAATGGAAACCACAGTTTACAGTTTGTATTCTGTCAAGAATTTGAAATCAAATTCGAAGAAACCTTAACTGTATTCCTCTTCATAGAATCTGCATCCTTCCTCACATGCATAATTCAGATGTTGATCTTGAATTTGCTTTTGATCTTCGCATTCCCGGACCATCTGCATTTAGAATACCTGAGGTTTGTTTCGAGATTGCTTCCTTCCTCAAAGACTCCACTAGTCCTTTAATATACTAGTCCTTCAGTGCATATTCCTACCAAATGTGTGTCCAGACACAAAATACTTGCAGAGAGATCTAAGTCTGATAAAGGTGATATGAGCTCTGATACAGTTTGCTACTCTTAATGGGCCATTATCAACATACCTTCCTTCTGGTATTTCTTCCGTCTCTATGAACGACTACCACAGCCTAGTTTGTGGACTAGAAATGATGACCGAATCCAAGCTTGATGCCTTTATCATTTTGTTTTGCACCCCCTTTCTACTCAGGAGGCAATGGTTGGCCTTTTAAGAGCTGTCTGGAGCTTTTGAGTTTCTTCAAACTGTTTCATGACATTGAAAAACGTTTATAAGTTTGTTCGCGTCTGCGATCCCAGCCACTCGAGACATTGTAGGCAATCAAAACGTTTACTGCCTCGACATAAATGCCATGAAGGAAGTTAGGTCTGAATCCTTCATTTCGCACACAGGTCTGGAGTCCCAAGTTCAAATTAATTTCAACAGCCTCCAGCACTTTTACTCAAACTGTCGAACAGACAATAAGCCTACATCCACCCCAGCCTCAAACCGTTCCTCCTGTTACGAAGAAAGACAATGTTAGAGCTAGCAGCAAGCAGGCAAACAACAAGCTTAAAAAATTGGACCTAGCTGAACACAAAATCACTCATTCAACAGAAATTCGATGTATTCAGAGAGTGCATAGACCATGACAAATCACCACGGCTATCACTCGCAGACTCCAAATCTACAAATTCTAATAAAAAAATTATCAGTGCGTCTGCCAGACAACGAGGACGAAGAAATGACAAGACAAAACACGACGCGCTTCAACCTCTTTAGTCTTCTTCAGGCAAGGTAGACAACATTCAGGATCATAACAACGAAGAGCGACCATACACTTACCTTCTCAAATTCGGCGCAAGATGGGCATTAGGTCGTTAGGTCGAGGTCGTTAGCAAGGGGACAATGGGATTAAAGTAATCTTGACAATAATGAGAATAAGGACGGCATTAATGATGATAATAATGATTATGATGATGATAAAGATATCAAACAATAAAGACAGGATTGCTACCACTTTTAGTGATGATATGACGGTTGAAGTATTAATAGTGGCGATACACACAGAAGGGGAAAAAGCAAAAGGGTTAGAGGATTTTTCAACAACATAGTTGTTATGGCAACAGTCTTTGATTGCAATGGTGATGAGGATGACAATGATTACAGTTATGATGATCAGGACAAAACGACCCAAGTTCCTATCACGTTGTATCGTTTCAGTGAGGACTCAAAGAAAGTCAAGACCTAGGTTCCTTTCATCTTAAACGGTTTCTTTCAACAGACAGGTGACATACAAAGCAATGTCATTATGGTTATGATACAGAATTCTGAGCTGTACGTCAACCAATAAGTGAACAAGAATCAACTGTCTATATGCAGACCTTGATGAATACATTTGCAATGCATGGGAGCTTACTCCCATATCTCCTTGTTGCTTATTATCGGAAAACCTGCAAGGAGTGGCTCATAATTTTCATCTAGTCAGTGTCATGAAGCAATGTATTATTGTATACAAATGGCGAACAAAATAATTATGTTAGGACACCACTCACTCAGCTGAGCTGCTGATTGCTAGCAAACAACTGGTCAGGGGAAAATGATAATTCAAAAAGCATTTAAAAGATAACTGTATCAGCTCTCTAAGATGTGAAATCATGTAAAGTAATGGGGAAAAAATCTTATATAGAAAATAGCCAACGGTGTCTCTTTAATGTATTTCTATTGCTGACTTTTCAAAGGTCCCACAAGGGTTTTGCAACACACATCTAACACGTTCTATTCTTAATGTGCGCAGCCATGTGCACAGGTAATGAGGTGTGTATGTGGGTTTTCGTTTGTCTTTGGCTTGTGTGTAAAGTGAGTTGTTTGTTTGACAGGATTCGTTCAGTCTCCAGGATTCAACCCTGAGTCCATGATTCTCCAAACAAGTGAGCACGACCACATAATGAGCGTTCCAGGTTCTCAGACAGTTATGTTCAGTGTCCTGTACTCCATGCTCCGAACCGATGGCGCGATTGAATGTTACAGCAAGGAAAGACTGTGGGTAGCAGCACATGATGTCCTCAGGGACTTACCAGATGTCTACAGGGATGTAGAAGAATTAATATTTAGTTATCACAGCCTGCTAGCAGAACCCAGAAAACCTGTGGTGGAAATCACCCGTTTGGTACATGGCATAGCCCTTGGATTCCGCGTTCTCTACACTTTCCATCAGGTAGGCCTGCTTGGTCACTACAAAGCCTAAAATAGCTTCCTGTCTGTTCGTCAGTTCATCAGTTTACTAACATCCATAGTGGCTGGTATTTGTATCTGGTCGTCACTAAATCCAGATGACTGGCCTACATGCAACAGGTGGTGGTGAAGGGGGAGGGGATTAAGCTGGCCTTCAGATGATTGGTGGCCAGCCTTTGAGTAAGTATGCCCTGGAGCTGGTGACGGACCCACAGTACACTGTGTTGTCACTAAGAGAGTTTCATTCTTCAGTGGTGCCATCGAGGAACGAGTATCTCGGCCGCTCCGTTTTACATGCTTGAATGGAAAAGCACCTACTGTTATTTCGTCTGTGATTGTCTACGATGTTGTTCGATGCAAACTTTTCGCCCCCTTTTGTGCAGAATACTCTGGCTTGCTTTTAAGGCGTCACAAATATGTCTGAAGGCATGTCTTGCATCAGCCGCTCAACCTCCTGGTGATTTAACGCGTTTTGGGCTACTGAAGAAACTGTGCGCCTTATTTAAATGTTCACGGAGGACATTTCCTTTCAGCAGCCCTTATAGTTATTAACAAGTGACTCAGGTCTCATGCAGATAAAAACGTCGGATTTAAAGCGACCTGAGCGGGATCAGTGAGAATGGATACTTGTTGTTTACCTATAGTTCAAACATGTTATTCTGTTATTTTGATGCGTATTCTCTCTCTCTCTCCTCTCTCTCTCTCTCTCTCTTCTCTCTCTCTCTCTCTCTCTCTCTCTCTCTTGGGGGTGTTCACGAAATTCAAACGAGGACAGACGTGTTTTTGGAGTGTGTCCTGTTTACGATAAAATCACGCGATCTACAATTTACGTACAATCTTGAAAGTTGTATACAGTACACCTAAAAGACCATGCCAGAGGTGGCTCTGAGTTTCAGAGCAAGATGTGGCTCCTTTGTGGCAGTCTACATCAATTTCATGTGTCGCCGTGCCAAGGAAAAGATTGCCATGCGATGTCGGACAGTGAGAGTGACAAGCCGAACGGGGGGTGTCATGATGGGGATACTCTTCACTGTGATTTTCTTCAGTAACCTTTTAATGCAGTGTGGTGACGTCGAGTCAAAACCCGGACCTCCCAAGAGGGACACCAAGCAAACATGTCTGACCGGTTCTAGTGGTTCCCGGCGACTGAGTGTGGAGCTGGCCAGAGGAACCAGGGGACAGTGCACAGTCGTCCATGCAGCAGAGAATTGACAGTGACACTGTTTTTCAACCTGCCTTGTCCAAGCTGTCTCCATGAGTGACAAGTTCGACAGCTTCAGAGAGGATCTGACTGAGATCAACGAATTCTTTGTTGGTTTGAAGGAGGAAGTTGAATCACTGTAAAGCAAAGTAGCGTCTCTCAAGCGGTCAAATAAAGAACTGGAAGAAACGAACAAAAACCTTCAAGATAGTGTGCGAAATTTGGAGAAGAAGACCAGCGAATTAGAAGACCGTTCGAAAAGAAACAACATCATTGTGCAAGGTCTACCCAGACAGGCCAACGAGACAAGTGATGATTGTGGACACTTGTTGAAAGACTTGGTTTCTAAGAAGCTGGAACTGAGCGCTGACGTCAGTTTTGATGAGTCCACCGAGTGAACGCAAGTCCGATTCGCCCATTGTTGCTCGCTGCAAGTGAACATTCTGAAGGCGAAAAGGAACCTTCAAGGAAGCAAGATTTTCATCGGCGAAGACTTCTCTCTGCGCAACAGGACGATAAGGAAGAAGCTGTCTCCTCGCCTTCAGGCGGCCAAGGACCATCGAAAACGGGCGACAATGATTTATGACCACTTGTTAATAGACGAAGGAAATTCGTCCTTGATGAGCTAGAAACGGGCATCACCGAGTTGACCTAGAGGTGTGGCCGCCCCTGGAGCTGGAATCGACGCTGTTCTGTCCATAGACTTGGTGTAAAAGAGGTAGACGAAAAAAGACAGTCACCAGTGACAACAACTAGGGCGACAAGAAAGCCATGCTTTTGTGCACGTGGAAGTGATGGAACAATTCATGACACAACAGTGAGGTCACCGCCACGCGCGGTTCGTGCGGTTATGTTGACGAAGGACAGTGATAAGAGTGTGCATGCTGCCATGAGTGATGAAGAGTTCTTAGGAAACGGTCGAGGGCCAAAAAACGTCAAAGATCAGTTTGATTTTAATCGGATAATTTCGTTATGGATGATGGCAAACATAAACAAATGTTTCTCCCTTGGAATGTGAATGGTTTGTTATCTAAAGTTTCAGATTCTGAGTTTGTGCAGTACATATCTTCATTTGACTTTATTTGTTTGGTCGAAACTTTTATGGAGAAGACTTTAATAACACAATGTTCACTGAAAATACGGCGCTCATTCAGCCTGCCGTGAAATTCTCGCGGAAAGTAAGGTGTTCAGGAGGGGGAGGGGGGGGGGGGGGGTAATTTGTTTGATTGAAAGTAGTTGCAAAGGTGAAGCAACTCGACATGGGTAACGATAATTTCTTATTGTTTTTACTTGACAAGACTCTATTTCATTTTTCTAAAAAATGTTCTCTATGTTTGTGCACATGTCCCTCCAGAGCACTCGCCATACTATGCCGCGTTTGATGTGGAAAACGGAATAAGCCAGTTAGAAGATTGTTTGACTGATCATTTTATATCTACAGAAGACTTTTCGTTACTGATGTGTGTGGACTTTAATGCCAGAACTAATATTTTCCCTGAGAGTAATGTCGATGATGATACGATGAATTCTTGTTTTAAGAAGAGCGACAGCGCAACGATTACCAGATGTTCTGAGGAGAAAATGTTGAAAAATGAAACATATGGAAAATATTTTTTGAACATGTGTAGCATTTTAATATTATTTATGTTAAATGGTGTATATAATGGCGACAAGTCTGGTCGTCTCACATACGTTTCTGATTCAGGTTACAATGTTAATGATTATTTTGTGTCTTCATGTGATTTATTTGACTATATAACTAAGCACTGTAGTATGTTGACTGCTGACAAAATTGAATCTGATCATATGCCCTTGGAATTTTGCATGAATATGTCTGATGTTGAATCAAGTATGATTGGGGATTTGGGTGGAAAGGAATATATGGAAATATTCGTGTGGAATGACGATTATGCAGAACATTTTTTTGTGATATGATCAACTCTTAACACATTCGGGAAAAGCTTTTGTCGGCAACGATGTTGATTGATGTTAATGTAAATGATGCGTTAGAGATGTTCAATGATATTGTGAAAAATGTTGCAGACTGTATGAAACAGCGTATCTGTGTCAACAGATCAAATAGACAAACTGACTGGTATGAAACAGAATGCAGGAAAGAGAAACGAAAGATGCGTAGACTTTTAAGACAATTTAGGAAGACATCTGACAAAGATGATGGGACAGCTTTTTGTAAAGCAAGAAGGGGGTATAAAAATCTACTGCTTAGAAAACAGAAATTGTATAACGATTTTCAGTTTATGAAAATAGTGTACTCTGAGAATAATCAACAAGAATTTTGGAAATCACTGCGTTCATTACATAGCAAGAAATCTCAGCCTCGAAATAGTATCACTATGGAGGAGTGGCATCAAAACTTTAAACAAGTGTTAGAAAAGGATGCCCCACCTCAGGCAATCCACAATATCGCAGACGACATATGCACAAATTACATGGACCAACCTATCACAAAAGAAGAAATTTTACTTGCAATTAGAAAGCTGAAAAATCGTAAAGCTCCTGGGCCGGATGCCTTGTTAGGGGAATTCTTTTTTTTTAAAATTGGGGGGATGTGCCATTGACTTTTTAGTGAAATTGTTTAATGCACTGTTTGACAAAGGAATATATCGTAAAGGCTGGTGTGAGTCTATTATAATGCCTCCATATCAAAAAGGTGAAGTCAACAACACTAATAATTATTGGGGAATTTCCTTATGTAATATATCAAGTAAACTTTACAGCTCAGTTATAAATAAAATACTTTCAGACTGGGTTGAAATAAATATTACCGGTGAACATCAGGCTGGATTTGAAAAAAATATTCAACGACTGATCATATGTTTACTCAATTGGCAGCTATACAAAAACAGTTTGCATATAACCGAAAATTATATGTAGATTTTATAGATTTTGAAAAAAACTTTTGACTCGATTTCGAGAAAAATTTTATGGCCAATACTGAGAAATAAGGAAATAAAAGGAAAACTTTACCGCCGTGTAGAAAGTATGTATTATGATGTTAAAGCTAGAGTTGAATGTGGTGCTAGAGTTTGTGATTTAATAAAATGTACAAGGGGAGTAAAACAGGGCGATGTGTGTTGTCCCATCTTGTTTTCATTATTTATCAATGATCTGGCTCAACAGACAATTGAAAATAGTAAACATGGTGTAACATTTGATTTAACAGAATTATTTATTATCCTTTTTGCTGATGATATTGTCCTGTTGTCTGAAACTCCGATCGGTTTACAAAATCAACTGAATAAATTATATTTGGCGGCGGAGAGACTGGAACTTAAAGTGAACATGGAAAAATCTAACATTATGTTCTTCGTAAAGGAAGGTATTTAGCGGCACGTGAAACGGTTATATAGAAGCATTCAGATGCCTGTTGACAATGTATACAAATATATCGGACTATATTGTTCAACTAGGCTTAGTTTTAGGTTTACTTGCCAAGACCCGGCCAGCCGCGCAAACAGATCTGTCGTGACCATTTTGTCCTTGATGTATAAGTTTGATAATATTCTCTGAACATATTTTTTAAATTGTTTGATATAAGAGTTCAACTAGTAGCTCTATATGGAGCTGGGATATCGGGATTGACAAATAATCAAGACATTGAAAAGGTACATTAATTTGCTATGAAACATTTTTTGGCATGTTGATCAAAAGACTCCAAACGATCTTATATACGGAGATCTTGGAAGGTGTCCTATTTACTTAAATGCTTACACGGAAAGCATTAGATATTGGTTAAAAGTGGTTCAAATGAATGATAACAGACTACCCGCTATGGCGTAAAAGACTATGTATGTACTTGATCAAAGAGGTAAGCAAACATGAGCAAGCAGTGTCCGTAAATGTTTATGTAATTATGGTATTTTATATGCATGGATGAGTCAGGGTGATGGATGTGCAAGGAGCTTTTTGGCTTGTTTCGAGCAACGCATCATTGATTGTAGGTGACAGGAATGGGACTCTCATATTCAGACGAGTGACAGATTTTCATTGTATAGATTGTTTAAAGTTAATCATTTGATTGAACCATACGTTTCATTGTCCTTGTGTACTTTTGCAAGAACTGTGTTAACCAAGTTTAGGTTTGGGGTATCTGATATCGCCGTGCACTCCTAAAGATATAAGTATGGTGGAAATGGAGCTGCCACATGTCGTCTATGTAGTTCAGCAATAGAGGATGAGATTCATTTTGTGATTAGCTGTCCAATGTTGAATGACTTAAGAAATAAGTTCATTCCACCAAAATTTTATAGCAGACCATCTAATTTTCGTTTAGTATTGCTACTGTCAATAAAAAATGAAAACGTAATAAGGAACTTAGCAATATACCTGTACAAATCATTTAAATGCATTAGAGCTTTTTTCTGAATAACTGCAAGCAAAGTAAATATGTTTGTACGTTTACGTAGACATAGCGTGTGTTTAAAATGATAATTTTAATTTTGATTTTTACATTATTGACAGTTCATATGTTTGACCCCCTTCAGATGGTTTTTTTTTTAATAAATTATCATTATCATTCTCTCTCTCTCTCTCTCTCACACACACACACACACACACACACACACACACACACACACACACACACACACACATATTTCTATACTATACATAGTAGCTTCTGTATTATTCAATTTCAGTCAAAATCCTGTTGAAAACTATTTAGTTGTATTAAAAGGTACAATTTGGAAGGTAAACCAGAAAAGCCTGCTCTTTTCTCTCTCTCTCTCTCTCTCTCTCTCTCTCTCTCTCTCTCTCTCTCTCTCTCTCTCTCTCCTCTCTCCGTGCGCGCGCACGTGTGTGTGTATGTGTGTGTGTGTGTGTGTGTGTGTGTGTGTGTGTGTGTGTGTGTGCGCGCGCGTGCGCGCGTGCGCGTGCGTGCGTTCTTTCACAGCCTCGGTCCACCCCAGAAAAGCTGAAGGATGGTCAGTGGAACTGCTCAGTGCCACACTGGTCACACTTCCAGCCACACCTGGCCTGTAACCTGATAGTGCAGTGCTCTGATGGACATGACGAGGAACACTGCGGGTATCAACGCTGTGGCCATGGCGGGTTCAAGGTGAATAACCACTGCTACGTGCTGGTGAAACCCGACTGGAAACTCAACCACATTCAGGCCAGGGAGGAGTGCAGACGGTTGGGAGGTCACTTGGTGTCCTTGAACTCTGAGGAGGAAACAAAAGCTCTGAAGAAAATGATGTGGACTCGCAACCGCCATTTTGATTTTTATGTGGGTCTGACCTCGGTCAGTCTCAGTGCTCATCCCATGTAAGTCTTTGAATTCATGGCAGCAGGAATGATGGTCAGTTCACTTTAACTAGACATAACTCACACCACATCACACGCTTGTCACAAGATGGAATTATGCTCAATAACATAGAGTGACGCGCCTGGTTTAGGCATTAGAAGATTCAATACAACTGTTTAAGCTGCCAAACTTTAATTACTGTCAGTCAAACTGGAATGCCAACTCAAGATTAAATAGTAGAAATCTAAAAAGCATCATCTATCTATCTATTTTAACTATCTATCTGTCTATCTGTCTATCTATCTATCTATCTATCTATCTATCTATCTATCTACAACATCTCTGAGCTCATTCAATTAAATGCAATCTCTGGAAAGTTTTTGGAAGACAAATGTGACGCCACGTTAACATCACCAGATGAACAGTTCACTCCGACTGGTAGCTTTTACAAGCGTTGCTATGTGACACTTTTTTTTTCAATTTTCATCTTCTCATGATGTTAGCTCGTCAGAGTTCTGCGGTGGACGGTTGCGCAGTCAGAGAACTGGGGAGGAATGAAAACGATAATGGGGGAAAAAAGGAAATATAAACTTCTTCACTAGCAGCATATGACGACCGTTGCAGCCCATCTTGAAGACAAGATGATTCACATTGCCTCCCCGAAGCCTTTCGTCCACTGGATCAGACTCGCTAGGGAGACTCGGCTGATTGTGTTTGTGCTCCCTTAGCATCAGATGGAGATATACCACAGTCTACAATTCTATGGTATCCTCACCACCAAAAGCTCAAAAGGAATCCAACAGGACCCCAACGCAACCAGCGAAGGGTAGAAAAATAACACGAAAAGAAAATGTGGCAAATGAATAAATTACTGAAAAGCACAAAATCGTTATGTAAATGGTATAAGTATAGGGGATAAGGTTTGAATCTATGCTTGAGGATCCATTCATGGATGAAAGGAAGGTCCAAAGGTGTCAGCAGTCAGAGTGGTCAACTCTACTATTCAGTAACCCAAGCATTGTCAGTCACGTGAGTGCTGACAGCAGGTACGCATTGCGCAGAACAACCTTTACCTGCATCTCCTAACAAATGTAATTTCCCACTGATTGACTGAACAATATGTTAAACAATTTTAGTATTGGGGGAAAACAAGTGCAGGCTGACAATTCCTCTATCATTACTTTAATGACTTGGCAAAGATTAAAATAAATGACGGGAGGAGGCAGGTGGGTGGAAAGGAAGCGGGACACAAATGAAAATGAGAATGAAAATCACGGAAATATGAGTTGAAAAGAGCATTATGGAAACCTTTGGAGCCCACCTTGAAGACATTCATTCATATCAACTTCTCTGAGGCCTTTCGTCCACTGGATCTCAATTATTAACAGATAGTCAGTTCGCAAAGTCAGGAAACACGGGACGAGACAGCCAATTAATAATCATGGAGTTTTCTACAATGTTCAAGAATCGTGACGTAGCACCGCCAATCATAATACGTGGAACTCTTTGGAAGGATCTAAAGCAATTACATGTAATATCATTATTACTATTATTATTATTATTATTATTATAACTATTATAATCATTCTTAATGTTATTATCATTATCCGTATTATCATTACTATAATTTTCTATTATGTTATTATAATTATGCATAATGATTATTATTATAAGTAGTAGTAGTATCGTTGTTATCATTGGCATTACTACTGTAATTATTATTAGTATTATTACTTTCATTATTATTTTCATTATTATTATTATTATTATTATTATTATTATCATTTTCTGATCAATATTATGATTATCATTATTATATATTATAATCATTTTTGTTATTATCGTATTTTAATCATTATCATTATTATTATTATTGTTGTTGTTATTTTCATTCTTCTTCTTCTCCTCATTATTATTATTATCGTTATTATTGTTGTTATTATTATTATTATTTTTTTTTTTTTTTCATTATTATTGTTATTGTTATTATTATTATTATCATTTCCATTGCTATCGTCATCATTCTCATTACCAGTAGTAGTAGTAGTAGTAGTGGTAGTAGTAGTAGTAGTAGTAGTAGTAGTAGTATCATTACTATCATTATTATTGTTATTATTTTTTTTGGGGGGGTCATCATTACTTTTTACCATTATTATTATTATTATTATTAATAATAATATTATCATCATCATTATTATCATTATTTGTTATTATTATCATTAATGTTATTATCATCATTATCAGTATCATTATTATTACCATTGTTATTATTATTAGTAGTAGTAGCAGTAGTATGTTATTATCATTATTAGTATTATTATTATCTTATTATCATCATTATTGTTATCATTATTATTATTATTATCATTGTTATCATCATCATCATCACCAGCAGCAGCAGCAGCGGCAGTAGTAGTATTAGTGGTAGTAGTAGTAGTAGTAGTAGTAGTAGTAGTAGTAGTAGTAGTAGTAGTAGTGGTGGTAGTAGTAGTAGTAGCGTCTTCATCAACATATCTTATTATCATCATCATTGTTATCCTTATTATCATTAATATTGTTATCATCATCATCATCATTATTATCATCATCGTCGTCGTCGTTGTCCTCACCATCATCATCATCATCATCATCATCATCATAATCATCATCATCATCCCATCATCATCATCACTGTCAGTATCATCAACATCATCATTATCATCATCATCATCATCATCATCATCATCATCATTGTGACGTCAACGTAAATTATGACGTCAACTTAAAATGACATATTTAACTACATGACGAAAATAATAATATTAGACAAGAGAAGGGAGCAAGAACTAACGGCCGAGGATTTGGTGTCCAGCCTAATTTATTTTGTTTTAATCATCGTTTTCTCCGTAGTGTTACTATGTGGAGAGGCTGACTTTCAAGTCAGTAGTGCATCGATGTTCACTGTGTATGTGGGATACTTTTGATGACGGTACCAGCGGAATATGTAGCAGGAAATGTATTTCCTATAAAAATGTTATGAATGCTGTGTCGCCGAGAGTGACTTAAAACTCCTGTAAAGTGTAAGAATATTTATGTGCTCTAATTGTACCACCGCATGTGTGTCGGTGGGCTGAATTTATTGATGTGAACATTGTAGTGTGAATACACGGAGAAGTTAATATTTGTTTTAGATCAACGGTACGTCGAATCGAAGTTTATTGTGTTCCATGGGACTTTGGTGAAATTGTGTTCTCCGGGGATTCAATATTGATTGCTGTACTTTGTGAATCTGCGGTTCTTCTATGGTTTACTGTGCTTTATGAATCTGCGATTCTTCATCGGTGGATTGCTGTGTTTTTATGAATCTGCGGTTCTTCTTCTATGGTTTACTGTGCTTTATGAATCTTCAGTTCTTCATCTGTGGATTGCTGTGCTTTATGAATCTACGGTTCTTCTTCTGTGGATTGTTGTGCCTTGTAAATTTGCGGTTCTTCTTCTGATAGTTCGACGTAATATATTGTGCTTGCTGTGTTGAGACCCTGTTTCTTCTTCATCGCTTGTGTTTTGTGAACGGCTGTGTTTACCGTTGGGGACCTTGGTTATCCTTCTTCGTCTTATTTTAATGCTGTAGACTGTGGCTTGGGTACTGTGGAACTGAATACGTTGATTATATATGTGAGATACTGTGGACGGCGCCGGCGAGATCTGTGAGTGATATCACGATATGTAATATGATATCTGATGATTGAAGTTCCTATGTATTGATGATATCTTGATCTATATGCTGTGTAGTGACATGTATTAATTTGTACCAATTCACATGAATGTATGTTTTGATGGTTCAGCAGCATAATTATAAAGAAAAGAAAATCTAACTCGTGTTGTTGCCTGGCTATCCATGTACGTATGGTGTGGGTGTGTATAGAGAATAATTATTACACGCATCCAAACTTTTGAGAGCGAGAGTCAGACAACAAAACACGCACCGCACACCATCCGTAACAATCATCATCACTCCATCATCATCATCATCATCATCATCGTTGTTGTTTTTGTTGTTGTTGATGTTGTTGTTGTTGTTTTGTTGTTGTTAGTAGGAGTAGTAGTAGTAGTAGTAGTAGTAGTAGTAGTAGTAGTAGTAGTAGTGGCAGTAGTAGAAGTAGCAGTATCATATTCATAATAGTAATAATATTATTTTTATCATCATTGTCATCATGACCATCCTCCTCCTCCTCCTCCTCCTCCTCATTATCATCATTTATCTTATTATCATTGTTCTTATTGTTATGATGATGATGATGATGAGAATGATATCATCATCATCATCATCATCATCTCATCATCATCATCATCACCACCACCACCACCACCCACCACCATCTTCATCATCATCATCATCACACCACCATCACTACCACCATCACCACCGCCACAACCACCACCATCATCAATATCAGCAGCAGCAGCAGCAGCAGCAGCGCATTATCATTATTATTATTATATCATTATATTATTATTATTATTATTATATTATCATCATCATTATCATCATCATCATCATTATTATTGTTATTGATATTCTTATTATCACTATCACTATCATTATTATCATCATCATCATCATCATCATCATCATCATCATCATTATTGTTTATTATTATAGATGATGACGATGATGATGATTATGATGATGATGATGATTGTTATATTATCATTATTATGATAAATCATCATCATTACTATTACTACTGTTGTTGTTATTATTGTTTTGTTGTGTTTATTATTATCATCATCATAATTATTATTGTCACGAGCCGGTTTACCTTGTTTTTACTCTGTTGTTTAATAGAGAATAAAACACGAACAGCTCACGACTTTTTATAATAACTGTGGATCATCAATAGGCTCACTCCTCGCGCTTTCGCCACACCTGACAACAACATATAGCTCACTTCCTCCAAACAGTCGTCTGCTATCACGCCAACATTTATAACAGACTCAAAGAAATACAAGTTCCAACTTACTTGTATGAAAACCACTTAAACTTCACATTCATAATTTAACATACATTTTTGCACACAGGTATTCACAAATTAACTTAAATTAGCCAACCCTAAACATTACTTTATTTCTAAACTAGCTGACCTCCCTAACGAACCTACTTCCCCTGACTAACTAGAACTCACCTAACCTCTGACCTAACCAAATTAAATAACTTCCCAAGTTCCCAACTAACAAATTAATTCACACACCTACACTCTCCCAATCACTCGAACATTCTTACGACAACATTCTTAGACTCATGCTCCCCATCGCTCAATTATTCCGACATTCAATTCTTGTACAAATACCACACGCAACTACAAAGTCCAGCCTCGCGCAAGCTCTCCATGACATTACAGTTCACTCAGCCAGCGGTGTGCAACAGCGGCCGCCCAGCTATCAAACATGATGCCTGCACAAGCCGAATAAATATATTAGAACCTAAACAAAACTCTTGTTCCTATTTCGAACATCTTAAATCTCTAAGTCGAAATGAACTACAACTGAAGCCTAAAATCCGAACTTTACTCACCAAGCAGCCCACACCTCCATGCATTCAGAAAAGGACCGAACACGGGTTGGACACGGCCTTATATTCCTACGCATTGCCTCGGCTTCACCAAGGCCATACTCCACAGATGCGGAGATTATAAAAAAATCCCAAAAACTTTTAACACTATCACTAACACTTTCTGACATCACCCCCTTCCCCGGGAAAAAATAAATAAAAAATAAACTATTATAATTTTTTTTTTTTTTTTAAAGAAGACCAGCGACCGACGGAGGAAAAGTTCCTCTGAAGATGGCTCGAAACTAGGTGTATTTATCCATTTAGGGAAAATCCACCGATTAAGAGCTTCAAAATAACCTTCACCAAGTTAATAATTGAGTACCACACTCAATAATTGACTAGTCCCCCGACTGTCAAATGCTCAATCCCTTTAGAGTAATTTTTCCTATTACTCTATCATTAATGAAAATTCTCGTCAGAATTAACATTAGTCCTAGACCCCTGTCACAGGACATGGATACAAAAAAGTAACTCGAATACCACATATTCAAGAACTCTCTATGACCCCCGTCATAGGTTACACCCAGATTGTTGCATCAACATCCACAAATCGACCGAAGGTCCCTGGTCCTATCTAAAAAATATGTTTAATAAATAATAATCACATATAAATTCTACTTCTACTGTCAAACTTTCCATCCATGTGAGTCATAACGTTGATTGAAAATTTTTTTTTTTTTTTTTTTTTTTGTCCATCCAAATGATTCATATTGTCTTTCCATGGCTTTGAACATCCATCTGAGTCACAACGTTGATTGAAAATGTTTTTCATTCCAAATGGTTTATAGTGTCTTTTCACGTACTTGAACAGTTTCATTGTGTTTTTGAAAAGTTACTTCACCTTACGACGATACTTATAAGTTGGACTTGCCTTGAATAACGACGTCACACGTGTGAATAACTTGCACTGTGAGACAGCTACGAGGCAGCGAAGGA
>CM031627.1:3116720-3129247 GCA_018398815.1 Conus ventricosus
TTGCTTGGGTCTTTTGACGGGTCTCTGCCCATCCCTGCCCTCGTTTGAGGTCTCCAGCCATCCTGTACTTTGCTGAGTTCTCCCAACATCTTTGAATTTCACCGGGGTCCTCAGCACATCCTTCGTTCTTTGCTGTGTCTTTGACGGGTGTCTCTACCCATGTGACCCTGCACTCTGTTTGAGGTCTCCAGCCATCCCTGTAATTTGCTGATGTCTCCCACCATCTTTGAATTTACACCGGGTCTCAGCACATCTCGTTCTTTGCTGGGGGTCTTTGGACGGGCTCTCTGCCCATCCCGGCACTCTGTGAGGTCTCCACCCATCTCTGCACTCTGTTTGGGGTCTCCAACCCAACCCTGACTCATTGAGGTCTCCACCCATCCCTGCACTCTGTTGAAGGTCCTCCAGCCATCCCTGCACATCTGATTGAGTTTCCACCATCCCTGCACTCTGTTGAGTTCTCTGCCCATCCCTGCACTCTGTTGAGGTCTCTACCCATCCCTGCCACTCAGTTGAGGTCTCTGCCAACCCTCACTCTGTTGAAGATCACTACCCCACTCTGCACTCTGTTGAGGTTCTGCCCATCCCTGCACTCAGTTGAGGGCTCCACCCATCTCAGCCTCCTGTTGAGTCACCACCCATCATGCATTCTGTTGAGGTCTCCAACCCATCCCTGCCACTCCTGTTGAGGACTCTTGCCCATCCCTGCACTCTGTTAGAGGTCTCCAGCCACCCATGCACTCCTGTTGAGGTCTCCACCCATCCCCTGCACTCTGTTGAGTCTCCAGCCATCCCTGTACTTTCCTGGAGTCTCCACCAACTTTGAATTTCACTGGGTCTCAGCACAAATCTTCGATCTTTGCTGGAGGTCTTTGATGGGTCTCCATACCCATGCCCTGCACGACCTCAAGTTGAGGTCTCTACCATCCCCTGCACTCTGTTGGGTTTCTACCCATCCCTGCACTCTGTGAGGTCTCTACCCATCCTGCACTCAGTTGAGGTCTCCAGCCATCCCTGCACTCTGTTGAGGTCTCAGCCCAACTCGTGCACTCTGTTGAGGTCTCCAGCCCCCATCTCCTGCACTCTGTTGAGGTCTCCACTCATCCCTGCCACTCTGTTGATGTCTCTGCCCATCCCTAGCACCTGATGAGTCTCCACGCCATCCTGCACTCTGTAGAGGTCACTGCCCAACCCTGCACTCTGTTGAGGGTCTCCCAACCAAAATACATCCCCACACTCTGTTAGAGTCTCCACCCATCCCTGCCCTCTGTTGAGGTCTCCACCCATCCCAGCACTCTTGTTGAGGTCTCCCAAGCCATCCCTTCACTCTGTTGAGGACTCTAACCCATCCCTGCACTCTGTGGAGGGTCTTCCACCCATCCCTGCACTCTGTTGCGGTCTCCACCCATCCCTGCACTCTGATTGAGGTCTCTAACCCATCCCGAAGCTCTGTTGATGTCTCCACGACCATCCCTGCACTCTGAGTTGATGTCTCTACCCATCCCTGCACTATGTTGAGGTCTCCACCCATCCAGCATCCTCTTGATGAGGTCTCCACCCATCCTGCACTCTGTTAAGGACTCTACCCATTCGCTGCACTCTGTTGAGGGTCTCCACCATCCCTGCACTCGGTTGATGTCTCCACCCATCCCTGCCACTCTGCTGAGGTCCTCTAGCCCATCCCAGCACTCTGTTGTAGGTCTCTCTGGCCAGCCCTGCACACCTGTTGAGGTCTCTACCTCAATCCTGCACTATTTGAGGTCTCCACCCATCCCTGCACTCTGTTGAGGTCTCTACCCATTCCTGCAACTCTGTTAGGTCCTCCACCCATCCCTGGCACTCTGTTAGGTCTCCACCCATTCCCTGCACTCCTGGTGGAGGTCGCTACTGCCCATCCCTGCACTCTGTTGAGTCTCCAGCCCATACTGCAACATTCTGTTGAGGTCACCACCCAACCCTGCACTCTGTGATGTCACTAACCCCATTCCTGCACTCTGTGAGGTCTCCACCCATCCTGCACTCTGTTGAGTCTCCACCCCTCCCTGGCACTCTGCTGAGTCTCTGCCCAGTCCCTGCACACTGTTGAGGTCTCCCGGCCAACCCTGCACTCTGATGAGGTCCTCTAACCCATTCCTGCACTCTGTTGAGGTCACCACCACATCCCTGCACTCTGTGAGGTACTCCACCCCAAAATGTGCCCAGCACTCTGTGATGTCACCACCATCCCTGCACATCTGTTGAGGTCTCTGTCCATACCCTTCACTCTGTTGAGGTCTCTGCTCCCTCCCTGCACTGCTAGTTTGAGGTCTCTAACCCATACCCTGCATCTCTGTTGAGGTCCTCCACCCATCCCTGCACTCTGTTAAGGTCTCTTGCCCATCCTCTGCACTTGTTGAGGTCCTTCCACCCATCCCTGCACTCCTGTGAGGTCCTCCACCCATCTCTGCACTCTGTTGTGACTCTGCCCATTCCCTGCACCCTGTTGAGGTCTCCCCAGCCATCCCTGTGCCATAGACTGCTTCGTGGCCACAGAATAACCCTCCGCTGCTCCGCTCATCTGCTTCATCAAGATGGCGGCAAATACGAAGTTTTTGCCTGCATACTGAATTATGTTGTATGTTCTAAATGTGTCATCGATGATGAGAGACTGATGTTTCCAGTGTTGGAATGGCTTTTGAACCAGAGTGTTGAATTTTTCCACACAACAACCTTCAGGTGACTGTGGAACACAAGACAATTTGCGAACTATTGGATGGCATTTAGATTGTTTTGAGGATGAATGAAGAGAGAGAGTAGAGAAGAGATAGAGAGAGAGAGAGAGCGAAGAGAGGAGAGAGAGAGAGAGGAGAGAGGATGAAATAGCAAGAATCTGGTGTGAAGAGCATGTAGTTTACATTAGATTACTGAATGTTTGTACTTCATCATTGGGTATGTGGCATTGATGTAGTTGAAACCATTCGATGGAATCCTAAATGAAAACTATTGTATAGATTGGAAGAAGTTTTGAGTGTATATGTGTTTAAAAAATGTGTCGTGTATGTGCAAATTTTGTGTCTATGTGTTTTGTGATTGCGCTTGTCGTAAGTAGGAGCTGTGAGTGGATTATATTCGACAGGCTTAGCGACCATAACAGGCAGGAGTAGTGATGTAAGCGTAAGGCTGTAAAAACAGTATTAATGATGGCGTATGCACATGCACCACACAAGTCATTCAGACTGTTAAGCTGCTGAACATCATGCTGATTATGGTAGCTGATCTTTGATCAACAATTTGAACCAAAATTCATTGGATTCGTCCCTAGATGCATATTTCATATTTCCACCAATATTTCTCTCCCCGTCATCCTCTCTCCTACCCCTGTCACATTGGGCAGATACGATTTTGGTGAGAGCCATAATCACTCCATAATTTTTTTTTTTCTGGACCATACTCCAAATAATCATAGTACAATTGAGGTTCAGACAAGCTGGGAGTAGTTTTTGGCGTCAGGTCTGGAGCCCCCCTCCCCCCCCCCCCCCCCCATCCTCTACCTATTCTTATCTCTAAAACCCAGGTGCACTGTTAATAGGTTTGTCGTTTGTTGTTTTTTTACGCATGAAGTGATTTGGACACCAAGGAGAGGGTGCAATATGTATTGATTCATACGTTTTGGTGCATTTGGGACATTCCTGGCAATGTTGAAGGATGGAAGACACATGGAACAAGCCGGAAGGTCGGTCCTGGACTCACGCCCTGAGTGGAGTCCGTCTGTTGGGGGTGAAGTATTGGAGTTTGGGCACGTGTCCATCTTACGTTTCATGTGGAGTGGTTTTCAGAGGGAGTGTTACAGCACCCAACACACGGGCTACATTGCAGCCCAAGTTATCTACTTACGTTTTCTTTCTGCGTACGCAAGGCTGATACTCCGTGCACAAATTATCCAAGATATTCAACAAAAACAGCATCCAAATTACAAACTCATGTATGCCAACCATAAAAAAAATCATTGATACAACCAACAACACTGAAAGCATTACAGAGAAAAACGAGGGTGATGAAAGGAAATCCTGCAACTGTATCAAGAAAGAACAGTGCCCCACTGAACAACAACAGCCTCAACAACAGCATTGGTACCAAGCCCACTGTAACATCATAGAACGGCAGAAGAAACATATATAGGTATCACTGAAACCAATCTAAACTAGAAAATGCAACCACAAACAGTCCATTTAACAAAGAAAGATACAAAAAAACAAACAGAAATTGATAAATACATCTGGAAGCTCACAAAGAGAAAAAGATAGACTACAAAAATATCCATGGAAAATCAAGAAAGAGCAGCAGCACCATACAACATACATTTCAAAAAGAAACCCTATGCTCAACAGAAAAGTACATTAATACTATGCAAACCACAAACTGGCAACTTTAAAATACTAGGATAGAAATGGTTAACACTGCAGGCACAAGTGGAAATCCCTATCAAGGAACAAGAACCAGAAACACACGAAAACACGACAGCACGTGATGAACAGACAACACAAGCGTTATAAAACACCGGCATCCAGACCCACCACATCCTGCTTGATTTGCATTGCATGAAACAGCGTCTGTATATAGATTTAGACTTTACTATTTAACAATGTGCTCACCAGTCCGGTTGAGCATTTTTATAAATCTCTGCTGGTATTTACTACAATTTGTCTTTAATTGCTCCTCACGTTTTGAGCACTTTAAACCCAACAGATTTTAATATGGTGACAAAATCGAATTTAAACAATCTACTAAAAACATACCTTTACTCCAAAACCTCATGCTAAATGAAAAAATGGAAGAACAGACAGAAAGTTTATCAAAAAACATGAATGGAAAGCATTTTTCTTTTTAAACCCATAATGCCAAGAGACAGAAGATAAAAACACATATGACTTCAAAACATGCGAGCTCCACCAGCCATCGAAGACATGAAGACATTTGAGGATAAAATGAAAAGGAAGATAGCCTAATATCGAATTCAAAAAATCAAACAATGAATTCCAAACATCGTTAAAAAATGAAATCATACAAATCCAAAATGAAAAAAAAATAATTGTGAAAAGCAGGACAAAACCAGCAACTTCACAAATGGAAACTAAATAGTACTCACAAAGCTTCTCGACAAAAACAGCCAAAAAAATTACAAAAAGCTGATAAAACTACATACGATACATTAGAAAAAAAGAAAAGGAGCTGTTGCACCAATGGAATTAAGCGATAGAGTGGAGACAACATCAGCAAGAGAAGCTTTCAAACATACTTAAAGACCACAAACCCAACTTCCTGAATAACCCAACATCAGATGATAAAGACCATCCAAATCTGAACCTAGGAAAAATCAGCAAAAAAAAATCAAATGAAAAAGCCATAAAAACATAAGAGAGAACACAGAACTCAACCTCTGGAAAAAACACATACAACCATACACTTGTACAAAGAAACTCCATACAAGCCAGAAAAACAGTTTTAAACATTTTGAAATAGAAACTTCACACATCTATAATGAAGATCTACTCACCAAAGCTAAAAAATTGCCAGCAAATACACTTAAAAACAGGTCAGAAATGGAAACATTTTCCATACAAAGAAAACTCTACTACACAGCCAAAAAAAAAAATGAAATCTGGACCAAGAGCGCAAACAAGAATTCAACTTTTGATGTCACAATGGGGATCGTATGATGGTGCCTGAAACTTGCGAACTTGTCGACAATTCATACTATCTAACTTCAAAAAAAACTTGGAAAACAGTCGACTGACAGGATGACGGCCTCGCGCGCTTAACTTTAAAAGAAAAAAAAAAACCCTAGAAACATGAAAATAAGAAAAAAGAACTGTTAAATATCTTCCAAAAACCAAAATCTAAAATCACACTATAGGAAGCAAATAAAAAGATAGTGTACACCTATATATAAGCTTTTGACCACAACCAGCACATATATAAACCATACAAAAAACCAAATGATACACCTGTCTATGTAAATTCAAAGTAACCATCCACCTTCCATACAAAAACAATAACCCATGACATAAATAGATTTATATTCTAACCTGTCATGCAACGAAACCGCATTCAATAACGCAGCAGCTGAATACCCAAGAAGCCGATACAGCAAAAGTGGCTACAACTACACACTACAAATGACCCCAAGAAAAAAAATAAATGACATGAGCAGACACAAGAAGAACAGGAAAAGAAAGATCATATGGTACAACTCCCCCAAAAACGAAGGAGTGAAAACAAATATAGGGAAAAAATTCTTTAAATCCTAACATCATCTATTCCCAAAGAGCACAAATATCCAAGATATTCACAAAAACAGCATCAAATTATCATACACAGTAGGCCCAACCTTAAACACATCAAATTGATCAACCAAGCAAAACGAAAAGCAGTACAGAGAAAAACGAAGGGTGATGAAGGAAATCCTGCAACTTATCAAGAAGAACCGTGCCCTCTGAGCAACAACAGCCTCAACAACAGCATTGTGTACCAAGCCACTGTAACATCAGAGAACATGCAGAAGAAACATATATAGGTATCACTGAAAACCCAATTTAAAACTAGATATGCAAACCACAAACATCATTAACAACGAAAGATACAAAAACCAAACAGAATTGAGTAAAACATTCTGGAAGCTCAAAGAGAAAAAGATAGGACGTACAATATATCCTGAAAATCCTAGAAAGAAGCATCACCATACAACAACATTCAAAAAGATGTACCTAAGCCTCACAGAAAAGTACTTAATACTATGCAAACCACAACTGGCCACTTAAATACAAGAGATAGAAATTGTTACAACTGCCGGCACAAGTGGAAATTCCTATCAGTGAAACAAGAACCAGAAAACACAACACGAAAAAACACAGACAGCACGTGGATGACAGACAACACAAGCATTAATAAAACACCGGCAGCACAGACCACCACATCCCTGATGATTAGCATTGCAAGAAAACAGCGCTGTAGATAGTTTTTTATGACCTTACATTTTAAAACAAATGTTGCTCGCCAGGTCCGGTTGAGCATTTTTTTAAATCCTGCTGGTAATTCACTACATTGTCCCCTCTATATATAAATATATAAAGGTAGTCTAGTAAAATATATATAAATATATAAATATATAAAATATAATATATAAATATATACTATGATAAGTGTGTGTGGTGGTGTGTGTGTGTGATGTGTGTGTGTGTGTGTGTGTGTGTGTGTGTGAGTGTCCTGACGAAATTAGTAGTGTGGAAAAATCAATTCCAGGCATGCCGATTCTTCTGTCATACATTATACGTGGCGAACAATTCAATCACGATAAAAAGGGTGTCCTGAGGTGGGAGTGTGTGTGGAATGTGGAAAAAAAACGAGTAATGGAAAATCATATAAATATAATATATATATGTAAATATATATATATAAATATATATATTAATATAAATATATATATATATATAAATTTATATATATAAATATATATATATAGTTATATAAGTGTGTTGTGTGTGTGTTGTGTTAGTTGGTGATGTTGTGTGTGTGTGTGCGTGTGTGTGAGTGAACGATTGTAAATAATCTTGAAAGACTGCACCACTCATACGGCAAGGAAAAAAGTTTGCTTAGAAAATAAAATGGAAATGTATACAATATAAAATGTCGTGGAAAATCCTTGAGCCTATGTTTGAGAATCCTTTCAAGAGTGCACGTGATGTCAAAAGGTATCAACAGTCAGAGTGGTCTGCTCAAACTGTTTGTCAGTCACGTAACGTACGTTCTGACAGTAGCAAAGAATGTGCAGAACAGCCTTCGCTTATATATCCTAAAAGATGCAATCTCCCTCTGAGTCAACAAACAATAATATGCTGAACAAATTTGTAGTGCAGGTACACAAGTGCTAACAATTTCTCCCATCAATACGTAAATGTTTAGGCAAAGCTTAAAAAACCCGGTGGGGGAAGGTGGTGGTACTGGCGAAGAACTGAAACAAGAATGAAATACTGGGAAATATTTCATGAATATGAAATACTTCACTAGCAGCATATGGGGGACCATTGTAAATCATCCTGGAGACAGAACTATCATATTGCATGCTCCAAGGCCTATCGTCCCCCTGGATTGGACTCCTCAGGGATGCACAGCTGATTGTGTCTGTGCTCCCTTGGCATCCAATGGAGAGGTACCCCATCTATAATTATGTGATACTCTCACCACCAAGCGTTAATAAATAGAATTGAACAGCACCTCAAAGCAGCCAGCGAAGGGGGGGAAAAAAAAATGAGAAGGGATATAAGCTGTTGAAAAACTAATGTGGATATGTAAACAGAATTTAAAATAAAATGTAGTGGAAATCTTGGAACCTTGTTTGAGGATCTATTTAAGAATGCAAGGGAGATTAAAAGGTATCAACAGTCGGAATGATCATTACATCGATGTCCAGGCAATAGGTATATCACTGCGGGCTTTTTAAAGAGACAGTAATTTGAGCATCTTGAATATGCTGCTCTGGGGTCATCACGTCATCAGAAAGGGAACGTAGCTGATCTTTTTTTTTTTTCAAATGTCAAAAGCTTTTATTTGCAAGCTAAACCACGGTGAGCGTTCAGTGAGGAACACAAAAGATTTCCTGCATTGAGCATTTTAAGTCAAACATTCGAAAAAATACCCTCCGTACTAAAAACAACTTATTTCCGTTTAAATGGCAAAAGAACAACTACAACCTTTAAAATGTTACAGGTATAACACTATTTCTGTTTAAACTTATGGACAACAAGCTCTGCAATAAACCCACAGTTAGTAAAAGATTTCCGTTTGAATAGCGACACTTTACAAAAATTCAAACATGCAAAACCATAAAAAAAATAATAATAAAAATAAAATAATAATAATAAAAATAAAATAATAAAAAAATTTCCGATAAACCTAACACTGAAAAGGGGTACATTTGCAATTACCCCTAAAAACCCCTACACCGTACAAAAGACAAAAAAGTACTTTATTTGATCTCCACCAAAATTTTGAAACAACTAGACCCCAAAACACACATTTTAATTAACTTTGTTTCCCCAGATAAACTCTACAAAAAAAGGGACCAAAAGTGCATTACCCTAACTCCCCCCACACTCATACACAATCCCAAAAAGGGGGGGGTGAGGGTTGGAAAATTTTTGTTTTTTTTTTTGCCTCTCCCCCCCTTCCACCTGTTCCGTTAACTTTCACCAACAGCCTCAGGCAGCCACAAAAACGCTTCACCACACTCACAGCTTCCGACAGAAACACAAAGACATTTTTTTTGGTAAATAACCCATTGTATCCACATTTGAAGAACAGTACTTTCTTTACAAGAGAAGAGAGAAGAGAGAGAGAGAGAGAGGGGAGAGAGAGAGAGAAAGAGGAGAGAAGGGGAAAGAACAAGACAGACACAGACAGACAGACAGACAGACACAGGAAGAGAGAGATTTTCACATGCTGTCATGCCACGAATGTTAATGTAAGCGTAACTCAGCCATTTGCAGCGTATCTCTTTCGATGAAACATCGTTTTATGAAAATGGGGGGAAGACAGATTACTAAAATTTCTGTCTTATTTTCCCAGCTAAACGAAGGTTTACTTTACAGACAAAAACTTCGTTTTAGTCAGTGTTTTTTGCTATACAACTAATTGTTTGATGTTTTGTGGGTTTTTTGGTGGATGTGAGCTTCGCCAGCAACTTTTACAGTTGACAACAAATGCCCTGTACATAACTAAAAAAAGGTGCCTGATGTTTAAAACGTCATTTGGCACTAACGTAATCTGTCAAAATACCATTAGATTAATTGAATGTATTACAAGGTTTTAAAAATAAAAACCCAAAGTGAACCCAAAAAAAAAAATTCCATTTAGGAACTTTACCGGGGAAGCACAAATATTAAAAAAATAACTGCAGTATATTGAAATTTTTTATGAAAACCCCAACATGAAAACCCCACTGCGGTTAAACTTAACTTCAAAAATGGGACATGGGCCCAATGACTTTAAGTTTTTTCCAGCAGCTTACACACTATGGAACAAAATCGCCAAAAAAAAAAAACACAGGCAAATACCAGTTATACTACATAACATAGCAAATTACTCGTGAGGAGAAGGAGGGGATTTGTGGCCTTTGGGAATACGACAATTGTCCATAGCTTGCCCAACTTGGGTTTCTCACCATAAATAAAAAGCACAATCAGAGGGGCATCATCCAGGACCAAGCGAAGGCCACAAGCAGCTTTCTCCCCACACCCCTACGCATGTAAACGGGGGCAGGAACAACTCTGCCAAGAACTTAATCATTTCAACACAAAAGAAGACCCCCCCCCGGGGAATTTAAAAAAAAAAAAAAACCCTTCAAAACATTTTTAAAACACCCAAGAAATGTTTGCTATCAACCGCAGACATAGAAAAAACACTATGGATCAGCTAGGGCGCTACTGTTCCGTAAAAGCGTTAATTCATTGAAGAAAGTACAGCGAAGACAGCAAAAAAGACAGGAAGGAAAGCCCGCACCACAAATCGAAGGCGTCCCCACATCCCTTTTTCCCCCGCCCCACAAATTTTTCTAACCCTCCCAAACCCAAGTGACTGAACGACCCCGTCGTCAATGGACAACAACAGACATACCTCCCGAAATTCTGTGGATGCAGGGGGAAAAAGGACAGTCCCCCAGCCGTAGAACAGGGAAAGTAGTACCAAAACGGATTCCCCCAAACAAAGATTTAAAGGGTAGCGGGTGGGTTTTCACTGGGCTTTCTGAATGCAAAAAAATGCTCACACATGAAATTTTTTTTGGGGTTAAAAAACATTATTTTAGTACCAATTTAAAAACGCAGAAGTGTTTGGACTTACGTCCTCAAACAATACACCGGTTAAGACTGTTCCACGGGATTCCCCACACAATACACCAACATCACCATTGAACCACTATTGTTTTTAGCTTAAGTTAATATTTGGGGCGGTTTCTTCATTTCTGACATTAATTTAAAATTTATATTTACTACAACACTGCCAAAATCAATATCAATGCACAATAAATAGCCGCATCAATGTAACATTAACGCAAAAAACGAATGCGCAAAAATCAACAATGGACTCGATATAACAGGTTTATCAGGGGGCATATCAAACATGGATACAATAAATGCTACGCCAACGATTTCTCAAAACCCGACTTACACCTGATTTACACAGCTCCAGCGGGTGGGGAAAAAAAAGGGGGGGGGAAGAGGGCCCAACGGATGATCAAAATTTTTTACATTTACACACACACACACACACACACCAACACAAAACACACACAGACAACACAACACACACACACACACACCAACACCCACACACACCACACACACACACACAAAACCACACACACCACCAAAATTGCGGGCTGAGGAGATTGGTGAACGTTTTTAAACCTCTGTCAAAATTTTGATTTCACTGGCTATAAGTCGAACATTACAAAAAAGGGGAAATGTCTATTTTTCACTTGACTCACTGATTAAGTACCGTCACCGATCGAAACCCCTTTTGCCGGTGGAAACTGTTTGAAAATACTCATTTTTTTTTGAACGAATGGTTTTTTATTTACTGAAACAAGGCGCCCCCAAAATTCAAAATGGCTTTTTCCGTCAACGATTTTATCACAGTGTCCCCAAAGTTTTCAAAATTACAAATTTTTGTGACCTAGAACATTGGCAAAACCAGGACCCCCCTCGAGGGGCAGCATAGAGTGAGTGCTCTTTCCTGTGTAAAAAAGAAAATCCTTTTTCAACCGTGCGCGGTCATCATAGTGACATGGCCCTCGACACCACAACAGGGCCATGATATTTCCTGAAAAAAAAAAAAACAAAAAAAACACTTTAAAAACCAAAATTTTTTTTGGTGTGCTGAAACAGAACTGATCGCTTTCGTAATGGCTTTTATATCGAAGTCTGCATTTCCAACTATCATTTAAGCATAATCTAGTGCGCATGAATTGTTTTTCCTTCACATTCCCGGGGATATCGAACCCCGCTCTCTGGGTTTCGCTATACTCCTGCCGCCCACGTCCAAAAAAAAGTCGACCCATCTCTTTTCTTCAAGTCCAGTTCGAGGGTGGACCTTCCCGGCCAAGGAAAAAACGTAGACAGTGGACCGAGGAATTTAGTCATCAGACATCTTGTGCTACCCCCAACCAAAGGAACGTTCTGCGACCAAAGGGATTGTCACATTCCTCTACTTTAAAGTCTGGTCCGATCCTCGTTTAAGTCTCCAGGAAGGCAGCACCCCATGAGATTTTCGACAGTGACAAAGACTACCCATTTAGTAGTTTTCTATTTCTCCGCTCTGTCTCCCAAGACACAACTTACACCTAAAGATTTTTTCCTCCTCCCACCCCCCTAGCCAGTACCCGCAGTCCACTGAGCTGCATCGACATCGCCGAACCGGAATAGACCATTCAGCAACCCTCATACAGCAAATTTTAAAATCAGAAACAAGAAAAGCCCCCCGGCAAAAAGGGAAAA
>CM031627.1:3129347-3151847 GCA_018398815.1 Conus ventricosus
AGAACGAAGATGTGCTGAGTCCCCGGTGAATTTCAAAGATGGGGGGAGACTCCAGCAAAGTACAGAGATGGGTGGCGACCCAGCAAAGTACAGAAATGGGTTGGAGGACCCCAGCAAAGAGCAGAGATGGGTGGAGGACCCCAGCAAAGAGCAGTGATTTGGAAGTCTTCAGTTAAAGATCAGGATGTGTCCAAGCAGCCTAAAACTGGTGTAGGTGCATAATGTCAGCGATGTCGCCCGAACCACACAAGTCTCTCCATCTAACACTTTTCACACTGTCTTTTTGGTGGTTAGTTAGCACATGCATCATTATTGACAATATTTAATCTGCGTTCCCACATTTAAATTTGATCAAACAAATAATAAAACGATCATTTCTTTGTTCTCCAATTCATGATTATACTTTAACCATTTAAGATGGAAAGCATATCTTCTAATATACCCAGCCAACATGGCACAATCTTAAAATGTTTCTACTAAAACATAATAAACATCCAAAATTCCTGAACAATGTGTTCAAAAGAGTGACTACATAGAAGAATCACTAAATTGATCACACAATCTCATTTCTTCGAAGTGAGGTGCAGAATCAGATTATACAGCTCAGTGGACTAGTAAGTGTCGCGCCAACAAAGCTACACAAATTTGTGAAAGTAATAAAAACGTCACGCCATATGACGTAAAGATGTACTTTTGTAGACAATGTAAGAATATTAACTCATACCGTACGATTACCCTTCTAAATAAGTTTCCATTGTGTTGCAGACTAAAGGCTACATTAAATATACCAGTGTGCTATTTCAATATTTGTACGTTAATTAAGCAATTAATCTAGTGATTGTTATTCAATTTATGTATAATGAGTTGTATAGTTTCTAGCCAACCGGTGAGTGGACGGCGTGATTTATTTTATAACGGAGAAGCTCTAGAAGAGCAACGAAGGAGACAGGCAGGGGGACACGGAACAAGATTGAGGTTGAAGAAACAGGTGTTGGAAGGGAAGGAAGTACACACCAACACTTAAACAAGTTCTGAAGAGGCCACCCAGTACAAGAATACGTCAAAGTCACGAGGGGGTTGAGATCCTGTGAGCCAGCGACGGAATTAGACCGTTCACCCATCGTCCGTCATGGTTATTCGCCGTGTTTGGCAAACAAGGGTTGTGTGTGTTAGATATCTATTTTATTTCACATAATAACTTCGATCATAGTATCATTTCAGTATCTGTAACATAATATCGACTCAAGTTCTATTCCAAGGTTCCGATTATTTTTGTGTCTCTTATGGTCTAGTTTAACATCGGTTGCACCATGACTGATTTTATTGAACGGGGGAGACTAGATGATCGACATCCTCAATCTATCGATCTTACCATTTACTCCTTATCATCATGTGTTGTATTGATCATGCTTTATTGTCAAGCCATCTTCGCATACCTCGTGAAAATCTATTCACTTGCCAAATTCATTGAATGTGAGCAATATGATTTTGAAGCCATTGTACTACCATATCCCTAAAAACTGTAGCAAATCGTTTTCACAGCATTATTGATCAATAAGTGAATGAATGAAATTGCATTAGTAGCACAGCTATGCAAAAATGTGTTCAATGAGTGAAATTTTTTGTTTAAGATTATTTTAGGTAAGGAAGAATGTGTGCAGTAGAGAGAGTGGAGGATGACTATGTTTCCTACAGGCCCCCGCTAAAGCCAAGGAAGCAGAAAGAAATTAGATTACATTGGATCACTATGTAGCAGCGGTTGTGTCACTTGCTGTTTTTTTATTTTCTTTAACATCGCCCTGCTGGGTCATCAAGGACGTATGATGTGAGAAGAGATGGAGAATTCACAGCATGTTCATCAGCAATGACAAAAGGGATCAAGATATACTTTCCACATCATCAATTCATCCTCAAGTAAGAGTAAGTATCATTATAATTTCCATCACCCAAGAATACGGCCGTGCATCCAGGAGGTCGTCAGCAACCAGCACTGTACAACGATATTGCACTCACAGTTCAACAATGTTTAGAAGAAGTGACAGTAACAAGACAGTGTTTTCCTTTTGTTCCTTTCGTTATTGCTTTTGTTTATGTACTTTTAAATTGTGCAGTGACAACTCTTCTGACCCACACACTTAACCATCGACAGCATTCACCTTGCCCTGGCCCAATAAAACACATTATTCGCCCAAATTATAAGCAAAACTTGTGTCATTAAATCATTGGTGATTCTGCATCTCGATCTCTGTCGGTTTATTGAAAAGAAAGAAGGAAGATGGTGAGGTCCAATTCTTTCTTCTGCAAGACCCAACAACAAATGTGTGTGTGTGTGTGTGTGTGTGTGTGTGTGTCTGTGTGTGTGTGTGTGTGTGTGTGTGTGACAGTAAGGAGGTCTGCTTAAAACCTAACTACTGCCATGAGCCGTTCCGGGAACGGCGGTTAAAATTAAGCCTAGTCGCCGCCACGATCGCTGTTCTGCAACTGCAATCAAACGTTTCTGCTCGTGTCAACTCGGTTAGTTTTGGGAAGCATTCCCAAACTGCTTAGAATCGTGAATGACCAACAGATTTTCCATAAATGTACGGGAAACTCATTCCCCTACGGACACCCGGCAATTGACTTTTTTAAGTGATTGCAAAGTGGGTGACTGAAGTGACCACGATCTCATTATATATCCCCCTTGGGACTATAAGCTTGTGAAGGCTCATTTGAGAAGCTTTATTTGCTTTTCCCCATTCACACTCAAGGCACATACTGTTAGTTTAGGCAGATCATCTGCACTGCAGATATGAATGCTTATCTCCCCCTAATTTTTTTCTTTTCAATCTAGACTAGTCACGAGTTTGTCACGAGGCCTACGACTTTTGACCCATCTAGGGTGGCGGAATTACTCCATTTATGTATTGTCGTTCCCCCCCCCCCCCCCCCCCCCCCCCTTGCTGTTGTGGGTCCCTTAATGTGGCTTGTGTGCGTGTTGCACCTTGGTGTAGTTCAGCTTCAAACTTCGGTTTGCTTTACTCTCTCTATCTATCTTATTCCACTGCCCGTGTATTCATCCTGTAGGTTCCACGGGTGGATGGGAACCTTTCTCTCGAACGTGCTTGTCTATCGGACCCTCTCTCCTGTCTTTTTAACTGTCGCACGTGCTTCATTTCTATTAGTTTGAAGTAGGCTTACTCTGTGACGCAGCATACCGGCATGTTGGCCGCCATCGTGAGGGAGGTTAGGCTCTTCTCTCGAGCGGAAGATGTCTCTGGGAGCGTTCCCTGCCTACGGTTCTTGGTTCTTCACTCGTATCATCGAGGGTACAGTCGGTATCTTCATTTCCTACTGTCGGCCTGTAGGAGAGGGACATCATTCTTCTTTTACGATCTTGCGCTTCTGTCCTCTCGTCGGACAGGAGGGCAGGGAGAGTCGTTTGACGCTCTTCTGGGTCAACACGGGTAGACTGGGATGCATCAGTTTCGTTGGTTTGTTTGTTTTGGTTTGTTGTTGTTAGCGGCTTGTCTTCTCTTTTGCCGCAATTTTCTTTTGTTTTCGAATTGTAAGAGAAAATATTGTGGGAGACTTTTCTCTGTTAATAATCTTTTACTTGGACATTCTAAATTATTTCCAAAATTCTTTCTCCTGTTATGATATGGTGATGCGGTTAGTCGGTGGGATGGGCGGAAATGGTGATTCAGGGTTGGAACTTGCTTGGTCTCGCTCGTCCGCCCCCCTGATCTCATTCAGCGGACTCTTATCCTTCGGCCACCGTCTGTGTGTGTGTGCAAGGAGAACGAGTGTTTGGTTTCGTGAGGCGTGCGCACGCATGATTTGTCCGGTTCGGTTGCGTGGTTGGAGATTTGTGTTTATTTTTGAAATGTGGCTATTAAATATGTGACAATTTCTATGCCATTGAATTATTATTTGCAATGTGGTGGCAGGTTATTAAAGCGATAGGTCGCTGTGTTGGTTTATTTCCTAAGAAAGGCTAATGTTAACGTGAGTGAGAGAGGGTGAGATAATTCATATGTGTTTTTTACCTGTTGCATTTTAATGCAGTCTTTTACCTGACAATCGTGTTGAGAAGACCCCTAGTGAAAATTCCTGATTCGATGGGTTTAATGTGTTATGCTAGGGTCTGTGTGAGCTTGGGGGTATTGGTTATTTAGTTTGACTTACCACCTCGCCATCATGCGAGTGGATGTTAAGATTTTAACAGCATGGGGTCAGACTGTACTGACGGCGGGGTTACAGTACCACTTCCTCCTTCCTTCTTCCTTCCCCCCCCTTTTTTTTCTTCTCTCCTCCCTGCCTACGTTCACCCCCACCCCCTTCCCGGGGGCTTCACCCGGAGTCAGGGATGGATGGTGCCACGCTGCTGGTGGGCCAGCTCTGGCTGGGACCCACGGACTGGATGAGTGTTGCACGTTTGCTGGTTGAGGCTCGCTCTGCTGGACCGCGGACTGGATGGTGCCAACGGGCTGGTTGAGGCCACGCTCTGGCTGGACCGCGGACTGGATGGTGCCACAGTGCTGGTTGAGGCCACGCTCTGGCTGGGAGCGCGACTGGATGTTGCCACGTGCGGGGTGAGGCCCCGCTCTGGCTGGGGACCGCGGACTGGAATGGTGCCACGTGCTGGTTGATGGCCACGCTCTGGCTGGGGAACGCGGTATGGATGGTGCCACGAGTGGTTCGAGGCTACGCTCTGGTCGGGACCGCGGGACTGGTATGAAAAGCCCGCCGCTTGAATGGCCGGCCCTGATCCACGTCCAGGACCTCCCAGTAACACGCCACGGTTTCTTCCCCCCCCCTCCCCCCCCTCCGGGAACGCCGCTCTTCATGCTGCTTGTGTGTCGAGGGTGTCGGCTTTGTGGGGACTCCCTTCATAGAACACAATCGGTAGGGCACCTAGTGCGGACAGGTGTCACTGGAGACTTGACGGTGGCAGGGGTGTTGAGGCACTCCAGGGTCGTGCGGACTGGGATGGATGCTGGAATGGTTTCTTTATAATTGTGTATATGTATCTATGTGCTGGAATGCTGTAATTAGTGATTGTGTACGTCGTTGGTAAAATGTTTATTATATCGGGCATGTTGTGTGTGTTGGTTTGCTGGATATGTGATTGTGCATGTGTGTGCGTTGGAATGCTGATTGTGATTGTGCATGTTGTCGTGTGTGGAATGCTTATTTATGACTGTGTGTGTTGGTGTGAATAATGGGGTGTTGAATCGAATACTTTTCTGTGATGGGCTCTTGCGGAGGCTGTGCGAGGTCAGCCATTCCCTTCACTCCCATCTAGGTACCGATCTGTCTTGGCTGACCTCCAGGTGTCGGTCGTGACAACTTGTGGGGGCTAGTCTGGGATGAAAGGGCTCTGACTGTCTCTCTCGTTTCGAGGACGTACCTGTTTTAGTTCTGTCTGTTTTGTATTCATTTAGTAGTTTGTCGTGTTTGTTCGTGGGTGGTTGGCTGGGTGACATCTAGAGTGAAGGGAGTCTTTTTGTGGCCTTGAGGGAACATCCGGGGTGGCCGGGGGGGTCGAGGTTGAGACCGAGGGAAGTCGACCGCGTCCAGACCTCCTTAAGCCGGGTACCTCACGCAGGTACGGCCGTAAGTCTTGCCTTTCTAGTTTGCCGCTCAGTCTTCCATTCCTGTTTTTGTATTTAGCCAGTTTTTGTTTTGTTTTTCTACCGGGTTATTGAGTCTGGGGGTTGTATCGGACGTGAGTGTCATTTTTTTTTTTCCCTCTCTCCGGATTCCGTCTGCCTGTTTTGTTTTTCCGGCCAGCCCCTCCGCTACGTTGCTCGTGCTGTTTGGAGCGCGGTGTTGCCAGAGTGGGGGCAGGCCGGACAAAGTTTTTTTTTTTTTGTTTTTTTTCGGTGAGCCCACAACCGCACTTTGACTCGTGTTGTAGAGCGCGGTGTTGCCAGAGTGGGAGCAGCGGAACTGTCCGCCAAACCACGCTCACACACACATACACACATATAACACACCCCTTTAATTTATTTGTTTTTCAAGTGGAATTGTCGTTCCCTGTATTTGTAAACTGTAGGATATAGTTGTCCATGCAACTTCCGGTGCTGGTAGAATGGCTACGTCGGGACGTCGATGAAGAGGGGTCTTCTAAATTTAGTCCACACAATTAGTACCAGCACTACGACTACAGTGACTTCCACTTATTCCAGTTGCTGTAGCTGATAGTCCAGCGTCGTACTTTCACTTCTCTTTCGATAGGGGATTTTCCTGCTGAGGAACCCCGTCTGGCACTTTCACTCGGAAGCGTCCAGAGTTATTGCAAAGCAATGTGGGCTTGACTGTTGAGTCGCAGAAGAAAACCAAAGCCCCTATTCTCCATACTTCCCTCCGTAAGGAGTATGCCCCCGGGGGCACTTCCTCATGGGGAAGGTCGAGACCCAAGGACGGGGTCAGACGGGTACATTCCTCCAGTGTCGGGAGTGGTGAATCTCCCAGGACATCACTCTTTCTGATGTCCTAGTGCAGCAGCGACGAGAAGAGGACCTTGCCCGAAAGGAGGGACCTTAGTCAGGAAGAAGTGCCCGAAGGAGGCCCTTCGTAAGGAACGAAGCTGCCCGACAGGAGGCCCTTCGTGGGAAGAGGCTGCCCTTGTAGGGAAGAGGGCTGCTCAGCGTGGGAGTGATGGATTGGATGGGGGCTCTGCGCAAGAGAGGAGACTGACCAGACTGGAGATTCTGCTAGGAAGAGCTATGCTGCGCAGAGATGTGGCTGCCCGACAGGAGGCCTGCGTAAGGAAGAGGCTGCTCAGCGATAGGGAGGAGGCTGCAGACAGTGAGGTCAGCGTGGGAGAGGGGGGGCTTGGGGCCCCCCCAAGACGGGGAGGATCGGCGTAGGGTAGAGGCTTGCCAGGCAGGAAGCCTCCGTAGGGAAGAACTTAGACAGGATGGTGGCTCTGGTAGGTGGAAGATGGAACAAATTTCTTTCGCGGACTCCCGCGTCTGTAAATCAGGGGGTGATCGAACAGGCAGGTGATTGTGTATTGAGGCCCAAAGTTAAAAGCTTCCCAGTGTTCTGACATTCGTGAGGACATTGATATTGTTCCATAGTGCATTTTGACAAGGTTGCTAGTTCATACAATTGTCTGAGCGAACAAAAGGCTATGCACTTTTTCTTGGATTATATGTGCTGCATGGGAGTGTGTTCTCACTCTAATGAAGAGCGCGTCTTATGCAGAATGCTGTTAGGCTCTGCGGTAAGCGTTTTCCACCTACCCAGAGACGTACCGCGAGAAGTTCAGGTCCATGAAGAAAAATACGACGTGACCTCTTCGTGCAGTCTTCCAGTTTGGTGAATAGGCTGCGCAAACGCTAGGGGCTACTGCGTCAGTGGCTAGTTGGAGCTGGGAGGATCTGAATCCTCATTGAAACAGCTCACCAACGCTGTGTCCCAGAGTTGGGATCCGATAGGCGAGACAGCACCTCAGATTGCGGTCTGCGATTCACCACCGCGTGAGGTGTTTGCTGAAGCTAGCAGGAGGGGGGGGGGGACTTTGGGCATCGACCAGATACGGAGAGGAGCCTTCCACATGGTTTTAGTGGCAATAAGGGCCGACTACTGCTAGCGGGCGAGAACAAGGCCAGGCAGGTTCTTCGGGGATTTCACTGAGCGCCCAGACTGTTTGTTTTCTTTGTGCAGTCGTCCCGGCCACATTTGTGGAAAAGATTGCCCTAAAGCCGCTTGGTAGTTTCATGGGGCTAGTCCTTTCCAGGCTCCTCGTGGCCTCGGCTAACGTGGGTTCCATCCCCAGCATCTGGTTGATTCAGAGTGCCCTGTGGTTCTCTCTGTTGTTGTTCCTCCTTGGTCGACACCCATTCAGGTATTCGGGAGCATTCAAAACGCTCTTGTTGATTTGAGATTTAGTTCCCCTAAGGCCCGGCGGGGCGCAAGTTTACGATGTGTGCGGGTTGGAGGCTGGTTTTTTCCTCCAACCCGTCCTTCAGTACTACGTTTCTAATCTCCACCCCATACTTCTGTGGCGAAGTATGTGGCCATCGCGGGGGAGCGACCTCTGTATTCCTTATCATAGGGCAAATACTATACCTTCGCGACGGAGCAGCAAGTCTGTCTGTCTTCGGATTGCACCGTACAGGCGTGTGTCGGGAGTCACCAACGCGCCAAAGCTAAGTAGACAGACAGGGAAAAGGTATTGCGTCCCGTTCTTCCAGCGATCTTCTAACGAGGTTATGGCAAGGGCGATCCTGCTAGCATTATCGTCTTCAGGCCAGGGTACTTGATGGTCCATCGCCTACGGACATTGTGGATCGTCCAGCTCAGTCGGCCACAAACCGCCAAGGTGAGGATTCAAAGCTCCACAAGGGGATCAGCCTTTAGGGTTTTCACTCGGGCAGGTCGTTGTGGCCAAAAACAGCTGTTGTTCCCAAAGCTTGAGAGAGGTCTGTGTTCTCGGCAGGCCAGGGTCCCATGCAGGTTTCATATGGGCTCCAAGCGGACTCTCGTGCGAGAGTAAGAAAGACTTCTTTTGGCCAGGATGAAAACTCTAAGGTTCGGCAGTACTGCCGCAGTTGCGTGCTGCCAACGGACAAACGGCCTAAGGGTCGCTTGAAGCGTGTTCCACTAGGGTCAGTGCACGGTTGGGCGAGCATTCAGCAAGGTTGGGGTCGACCTGGTGGGACCCATTATTCCTCCATCCGATTCGCGGTCACCGCTACACTTAGGTAGTGGTAGAATTGCGTGTCGTTACCAGAGGCTGTCTTACCGCTTAGGGACTATCGATTGCCCTTACTGTTGCTGAATCTCTCAGGAGATTTGGACGACGCACTGGCGTGCCCAAGAAGAAGTTACGGCCGGAAGTTTTGTTTGGAGAGCGTCATCATCATATCCAGTGCTGGGACCGGATCCGGCCAGTCAGTCATCGAATCATGAGTTAGGCTGTGAGAAACTGCAGAGTCATTGCGTTTCACTTTCCGTCTCTAGCAAGGGTTCCTGTTAATACGGGTGAATGACTATCTTAGCCGATGCTCCGTGGTCAGCACATTGGAAAATCCCGTCCAGAGGGGAACGACACTTCCCTCAACCAGGGTTATCCTATCCCCTTTTGGTCTTCTGCTATCAGGGGTATTGACAGTTTACTTCAGTGATGTTAACGTAGTTGGAATCACCAATGGTTCGTTGTTACTTTCATGGTTGGAAGGTTTGATTAGTTGTTTGTTAAATGTAGTATTATGTATTTCCCTGTGTGATTCTAATCGTAGAATGTGTGTATGGATTTATCGTACTCTGTCGATCACAAGAGAGTTGGGTTCGGTCCCATTGTTGTGTAATTTGCACATGCGTCAGGTTCAAAGGAGCATGTATCTCAGAGAAACAGATGCTTTTAGAAGGGGTTTGTCACGAGTTTGTCACGAGCTACGACGTTTTGACCATCTAGGGTGGCGGAATTACTCATTTTTTTATTGTAGTTGCTGTTGTCGTGTAGCCGTCCCTTAATGTGGCTTGTGGTGCCGGTTTGCACCTTGGTTGTAGTTCCAGCCAACTTCACGGTTGTTTGCTTTCTCTCTCTCTCTCTCTTATTCACTGCCCGTGCTATACATTCTGTTGGTTCCACGGCATTGGCTGGTACCTTTCTCTCGAACTTGCTGTCTATCGGCTCTCGGCCGGTCTTTGTACATGTGCTCGTGCTTTCATTTCTTTTAGTTTGAAGGTGTGCTCACTCTGTGACCAGCTTGGCATGTTGGCCGCACATCGCTGAGGGAGGTTAGCTCTTCACTCGACGGAAGATGTTATTCTGGGAGCGCCGGCTCGGTCTTGGTTCTCACGTATACATCGAGGGTTACAGTCGGTATCTTCAATTCCTACAGTCGGACTGTAGGAGAGGGAATCACTTCTTCTTTCTCCGCATCTGCGCTTCTGTACTCTCGACTGGACAGAGGGAGAGAGAGTCGTTTGACACGCCTCTTCTGGGTCACCCACGGGTTAAGTGGTAAGCATCACTGTTTCGTGGTTTGTTTGTTTTGGTTTGTTGTTGTTAGCCGGCTTTGTCATTCTCTTTTGCGCAAATTTTCTTTTGTTTTCGAAATTGTTAAGAGAAATTTTTATTGTGAGGAGGGACAGTTTCTCCTGGTTAATTCAATCTTTAACTGGCCATTCTAAAATTATTTCAATTCTTTTTCCTGTTTATGCATATGGTGATGCGGTAGTCGCGTGGGGATGGGAAGAGAATGGTGATTTCAGGGTTGGAAGACTTGCTTGGTCTCGCTCGTCGCCCTAGTCACCATTCGCGGACTCTTATCCTTCGGCCACGTCTGTTTGTGTGTTGCAAGGAGAACGAGTTTTATGTTCGTGAGCGTGCGCTCGCCATGATTTGTCGTTCGGATGCGTGGTTGGGAGATTTGTGTTATTTTGAAATGTGGCTATAAATTGTGACAATTATGCATTGAATTATTATTGCAAATGTTACGGTGGCAGGTATAAAGCGATGGTCGCTGTGTTGTTATTTCCTCAAGAAAGGCAAATGTTAATGTTGACCGTGAGAGGAAGGGTGAAGATAATTCATATTTGTTTTATAACCTGTTGATTTAATGCAGTCTTTTACTGCATCGTGTGAGAGAAGGACACTAGTGAACTTTTCCTGATTCGATGGGTTTACTGTGTTATGCTCAGGACTGTGTTGAGCTGGGGTTATTGGCGTATTTAGTAGACTTCACCTCGCCCCTCATGCGAGTGGCTGTTAAGATTTAACAGATGGGTCAGGATGTACTGACGGCGGGGTTCCAGTACCCTTCCTCCTTCCTTCTACTTCCTCCCTTTCTTCTCTACCCCTCCCCAGCTACGTTCCCCCCCCCCCCCCCCCCCCCCCCCCAAACCCCCCTCACCGGGGGCTTCACCCCGGGAGGTCGGGACTGGATGGTGACCACGTGATGGTTTGAGGCCTCGCTTGGCTGGGGACCACGGGACTGGATGGTGCCACGTTTGCTGGTGATGCCACGCTGCTGGCTGGGACACGGACTGGATGGGTGACACGTGGCTGGTTGAGCCACGTCTGGCTGGGACCGCGGACTGGATGGTGCCATCGTGCGGTTGTGGCCACGCTATGGCTGGGGACCGCGAGACTGGATGGTGCCATGCTGGGTGAAGGCCTCGATCTGGCTGGTGGACCGTCTGGACTGGGATGGTGCCACGTGCTGGTTGAGGCCACGCTTGGCTGGGACCCGCGGACTGGATGGTGCCACGCGCTGGTGGTTGAGGCTACGCTCTGGTCAGGATCCGCGGTCTGGTAGAAATAGAAAAGCCTCCGGCTTGACTGGCCGGCCCTGATCCCCGTCCCAGGACTCCAGTTACAACGCCACGGTTTTTTCTTCCCCCCCCCCCCCCCCCCCCCCCCCACCCTCCGAGGGGACGCGCTCTTCTCTGCAATGTTTGTGTCAAGAGGGTGTCGGCTTTGAGCGACTCCCTTCTAGAACCAATCGGTTCGGAGGCACCTAGTGCGAACAGGGACGCTCAGTAGACTTGACGGAGGCAGGGGGTGTCGGAGGCAATCCAGGGTGTGGGAAGGGGATGGATGCTGGAAATGTTTATTTATAATTGTGTATTTGTCATTGTGCTGGAATGCTGTAATTGTGATTGTGTACGTGCTATGGTAAAATGTTTATTTATAATCGCTGCATGTTGTGTGTGTTGCGGAGTGCTTGATTGTGATAGATGGCATGTTGTGTGCGTTGGAAATGCCTTGATTGTGATTGTGCATGTTGTGTGTGTTGGAATGCTTATTTAGACTGTGTGTGCTGGTGTGAATAATTGGGGTGTTGTATCGTAATCTTTCTCGTGTGGGCTCTTGCGAGGCTGTGCTGAGGTCAGCCATTCCCTTCAACTCCCCATCTAGACCGATCCTGTCAGGGCAGCCTCCAGCGGGTCGGTCGCCCCCCCCCCCCCCCCCCCCCCCCCCCCCCCCCCCCCCCCTGACAAAGACATAAGAGCCAAGCTTTTGTTTTTTTTATTTATTATATATTTAGAATATTTATATATATATTTATGTATATTTTTTTCGATATAGTATATATATTTATATTTATATATATATATATTTATACTATATATTATATATATATAGAATTAATATATATATATCTATATACATTTATGTTTATCTTTTTCTTTTGTCTATCTAGATCATATCTTTGCCATTACATACTTAGTTCTTCAATCGGGGTGGGTTTATTTACATAAGATTACAGTTGTACTTTTTGCAAATTACTGTTAAAGATTCTTTTTTTTCCTTTATTTCATGTTTTTTTTTGCTATTATTATTAAATTCAGGCTTTTGTAATGAAATGTTGTTCGTGTTGTCATGAGCTTGGTTTACATGGTTTTGCATTAGCATAAAAAAATGTATATGGTTGTGTATACTTGTTTACTGGGAAACCCAAAAAAAATGGGGAAATCAAGATGTTGGGAGACCCAGCAAAGTACAGGGATGGCAGGAGACCTCAACAGAGTGCAGGGATGGCAGAGCCCCCGTAAAAGACCCCAGCAAAGAACGAAGATGTGCTGAGCCCCCGGTGAAATTCAAAGATGGGGGAGACACTCCAGCAAAGTACAGAGATGGGTGGCGACCCAGCAAAGTACAGAAATGGGTGGAGACCCCAGCAAGAGCAGAGATGGGTGGAGACCCCAGCAAAGAGCAGAGATATGGAAGACTTCAGTAAAGCCAGAGATGGTCCAAGCAGGCCTAAACCTGGTTAGGGAGCATAATGTCAGCGATGTCGCCGAACCCACACAAGTCCTCCTCTAACACTTATCACACTGTCTTTTAGGTGGTTAAGTTAGCACATGCATCATTAATTGAAAATTTTAATCTGCGTTCCCCACATCTTACATTTGATCAAACAAAATAACTAAAACCGAACACTCTTCTTTGTTCTCCAATTCATCTTAACTTTCACCATTTATGCTGGAAGCAACTCTTCTAATATACCCAGCCAACAGGGCACAAACAAAAATGTTTCCTACAAACATCATAAAACATCCAAAATTCCTGAACAATGTGTTCCAAAAAGAGTGACTACAAAGAAGAATCACTAAATATCATCACACAATCTCATTCTTCGAAGTGAGGTGCAGAATCAGATAATACAGCTCAAGTGGGACATAGTAAGTGTCGCGCCAACAAAGCTACACAAATTAGTGAAAGAAATAAAACGTCACGCCTATGACGTAAAGAGTAACTTTTGAAGACAATGTAAGAAAATAAACTCATTCCGTACGCTTACCATCAAAAAAAGTTTCATTGTTTTGCAGAACTACATGCTCCATTAATATAAACCAGTGTGCTATAATCATATTTGTACGTTAATTAAAGCAAAATAATCTAGTGATTGTTCTACAATTTAATGTATCAAGAGTTGTATAGAATACTAGCCAACCGGTGAGTGGACGGCGGAATTATTTTATAACGGATAAGCTCAGAAGAGCAAGAAGGAGCAGGCAGGACAAGGACAAGATTGTGGTTGAAGAAACAGCGTGTTGGAAGGGAAGGAAGTCCACACCCACACGTAAACAAGTTCTGGAAGAGGCACCCAGTACCTGAACGTCAGACACCGAGGGGGTTGAGATCCTGTGAGCCAGCGACGGGGTATTAGACCGTTCACACCAACGACCGTCATTGGATATTCGCCAGTGTTTGGCAAACAAGGGTTGTGCTGAGATAGATACTCTAATTTAATTTCACATAATACTTCGATCATAGTATCATTTCAGTATCTGTAACATAATATACGACTCAAGTTCTATTCAAGTTTCCGATCTATTTTTGTTCACTTATGGTCTAGTTAACATCGTTGCACCATGACTGATTTATTGCCGGGGTAGATACTAGATGATCGACATCCTCATCTATCGATCATCCCATTTACACCTTATCATCATGTGTTGTATTGATCATGCTTTATTTTCAGCCATCTTCGTACCTCGTGAAAATCTCTTCACCTAGCAAAATCATGAATGAGAGCAATATTATTTTGAAGCCATTGTACCTACCATATCCCTAAACTGTAGCAAATCGTTTTCACAGCATTATTGATCAATAAGTGAATGAATGAAATGCAATAGTAGCAAGCTATGGCACAATGTGTTCAATGGTGAAATTTTTTGTAAAGATTTATTTATGTAAAGAAGAATGAGTGCAGTAGAGAGAGTGGAGGATGACTATGTTCCATACAGGCTAAGCAGGAAGCAGAAAGAAAATAGAATACATATGGATCACTAAGTAGCAGCGGTGTGTCACCTTGCAGTTTTTATATTTCTTTAAACATCGCCATCTGGGTCCATCAAGACGTATTATGTGAGACGAGATGGAGAAGTCACAGCAAGTTCATCAGCAAGACAACAGGATCAAGATCTACATTCCACATCATCAATCATCCTTCACGTAAGAAGCTAAGTAACATTATATTTCCATCACCAAGAATACGTCGTGCATCCAGGAAGGTCGTCAGAAACCCGCACTGAACAACGAACTAGTGCACACAGTTCAACAAGTTCATAGGAAGAAGGACTTTAAAAAGACATGTTTTCCTTTGGTTCTTTCGTTATTGATTTTTTTTTGTACTTTAAATTGTGCAGTGACCACTTCCGCCCCCCCACACACTCCACCCATATTCCCTTCCCGGCCCAAAAACATTTTTTTTTTCCCAAAAATTTTCATAAAAAAGGGGGGTCATTTTTTTTTGACCCCCCTCTTTTGTGTTTTGGGGGGGGGGGTGGGTTTCCTTCTTCTGCAAGCCCAAAAAACAAAATTGGTGGGTGTGTTTGGTGTTTGTTGGTTTGTGTTTGGTGTTTTGGGGGACAGAAGGAGTCGTTAAAAATTTAAAAAGGAAACTTCCCCCCCCCCGGAAAAAAATATCCCTTGGCCGCCACGCCCTTTCTGAAAACTGCAACAAAGTTTAGTTTTTTCAACTCGGGTTTGTGTTAGGAAGACCCCTTTCTGCATTCAGAATCGAAAATTCCCAATTCCAAAAAAGGTACGGAAACTCCCCTACGACACCCGGGCTTTTATTTTTTGTGATGAAGTGGGGGGGCTGCAGTGCCACAATCTCTTTCTTCCCCCTTTATTAACCCCGGGGTATTTTGAGACATTTATTTTATTTTCCCCATTCCCCCCTTCAACCTTCTGTTGTTGGGTTTTGATGCAGTTGGGGGGTTTTTCCCCCCCCTTTTTTTTTTTGATGTGGTTTTTGGGGGGTTGCCCATTTTTGGGGGGTTTTTTTTTTGGGGGGGGGTTTTAATGGGTTTTGTGGGGGGGGGGGGGGTTTTGCCCCCCCCAACCCCCGGGGGGGGGGGGGGGGGGGGGGGGGGGGGGGGGGGGGGGGGGGGGGTTTTGGACGCGAGGCAGTTGGCCCCATCGCTGAGGAGGTTGCCCCATCGAGCGGAAAAGTTTGGGGAGGGCCTGCTCCGGTTTTGGTTCTTCCCGTATCATGGGGTACAGTGGGTATCTTCAATTCCTAAGTCGGCCGTGGGAAGGGACATACTTTTCTTTCTCCGCATCTGCGCTTCTGCCCTCTCGACTGGACAGAGGGCGGGAAAGGGCTTTTGACCCCCCCTCTTCGGGGGTCACCCAGGGTACGGTAAGCTCGTTGGGGTTTGTTTGTTTTGGTTTGTTGTTGTTAGCCGCTTGTCCTCTTTTGGGCCAATTTTTTTTTTTTTCAAAATTGTAAGAGAAATATTGTGGGAGACCTTTTTTTGGGTTATTCAATCTTTAACCTGGCCATTTTTAAATTATTTCCCAAAAATTCTTTCTCCTGTTTACATCGGGTGTGCGGGTGGGGGGGTGGGAGAAACCTGGTGTTTCGGGTTGGAATTGCTTGGTCTCGCTCGTCCGCCCCTGTCACATTCGCCGGACTCTTATTTCGGCACCGTCTGTTTGGTGTGCAGGAGAAGGTTTTATTTTCGTGAGCGGCCACCATGTTTTGTCGTTCGGGCGTGGTTGGAGATTTGGTTTTTTAAAATGTGGCTAAAAAATGTGAAAAATTATGCCATTGAATTATTTTTTGCAAATGTGGGGCAGGTAAAGCGATGGCGCGTGTTGGTTATTTCCTAAAAGGCAAATGTAAAACGTAGTGGAAAAGGGTGAAGATAATTCATATTTGTTTTATAACCTTTTGTTTTTAATGATCTTTTACCTGATGGGTTTTGAGAACCCCCTAGTGAACATTCCTGATTCGTTTGGGTTTACTTGTTATGCTCGGTCGGTGTTGGGGGGTATTTTTTGTTTTTTGAACTTCCCCTCGCCCATCATGCGAGTGGTGTTAAGATTTAACGCTGGGTCAGACTGTACTACGGCGGGGTTCCAGCCCTTTCCTCCTTTTTCTTCCTTTCCCCTCCCTTTCTTCTCTCCCCCGCTACGCCCCCCCCCCCCCCCCCGGGGGGGCTTCCCCCGGAGCCCCGGATGGATGGTGCCACGTGTGGTTGAGGCCAGCTCTGGGGGGGACCAGGACGGATGGTGCCACTGCGGGTTGAGGCCAGCTCTGGGGGGGACCGGGGACGGGATGGTCCCACGGCGGGTTGAGGCCAGCTCTGGTGGGACCGGGACTGGAGGTGCCCTTGGGTTGAGGCCACGCCGGCTGGGCCCCGCGGACTGGAGGGCCAGGCTTTTTGGGGGCACGCTCTGGCTGGGACCGGGGGACTGGATGGTGCCACGTGCGGTTGAGGCCACGCTCTGGCGGGGCCCCCCCGGACGGATGGTGCCACGCGGGTTGAGGTACGTTTGGGCGGGCCCCGCGGACGGTAAAAAAAGCCCCCCGGGCTTGACTCCGGCCCGACCCCTCCAGGCCCCCCAGAAACAACGCCCCGTTTCTTCCCCCCCCCCCCCCCCCTCCGGGACCCCCTTTCATCCCGCTTGTTGTCGGGGGTGTCGGCTTTGAGCGACTCCCTTCAGAACCAACCCGGGTTCGGAGCCCCTAGGGGACGGGTGCTCCATAGATTGACGGGGCGGGGGTGGAGGACTCCGGGGTGTGGGAAGGGATGGTGCGGGAATGTTTCTTTATAATTGTGTTTTGTCATAGGTGGAATGCTGTAATTTTTTGATTGTGTACTTTGGTAAAATGTTTATTTATAATCGTGATTTGTGTGTTTTGGGGCTTGATTGTGATTGTGCAGTTTGTGCTTTGGGAATGCTTGTTTGTGTTTGTGATTTTGTGTGTGTTGGAATTTTTTTTTGCCTGTGTGTGCTGGTGTAAATAAATGGGGTGTTGTATCGTAATTTTTCTCGTTGGGCTCTTGCGGGGCTGCGAGGTCACCATTCCCTTCACTCCCACTAGACCGATCCGTCAGGCAGACCCCGGGGGGTCGGTGTGACAATTGTGGGGGCTCGTCCGGGATGTGAAGGGCCTTGACTGTCTCTTCGTTTCGGGGGAGTACCTGTTTTCTGTCTGTTTGTTTCATTTATTATTTTGCGTGTTTGTTCGGGGTGGTTGGCTGGGTGACTTACTAAGGGAGTCTTTTTGGGCCTGGGGGAACTCCGGTTGACCGGGGGGTCGAGGTGAGACCGAGGGGAGCGACCGCTCCAGACTCCTTCCGCCGGGTTACCTCACCAGGTACGGGCCTTAAGTCTTTTTTCGTTGCCGCTCAGTCTTCCATCCTGTTTTTATTTAGCCAGTTTTTGTTTTTGTTTTTCTCCCGGGGTTATTAGTACAGGGGGTTGTATCGGACTTTAGTTCTTTTTTTTTTTTTTCCCTCTCCCCCGGATTCCGTCTGCCTGTTTTTTTTCCGGCCACCCCCACCGCACGTTGTCGTGCTGGGGAGGCGGTGTTCCCAGAGTGGGGGCACCCGGAATATTTTTTTTTTTTTTTTTTTTTCGGTGAGCCCCACGCACTGTTGTGTTTTTTGTAGAGCGCGGTTTTCCCAAGTGGGGCAGGGAACTTGCCCCGCACCCCCACGCCCCAAAACCCCCATCACCAATAAAACACACCCCTAAAATTTTGTTTTTCAAGTGGAATGGTTTTTCCCCTGTTTTTGTAACTGTAGGATTAGTTGTCGGGAACGTCGGTGCTGGAAATGGCTACCGGGGCGCGAAGAAGGGGGGTCTTCAAATGAGCCCCCCCTATTAGTACCGCACTTCGACTACAGTGACTTCCCTTTTTCCCCGTGCGTGCGTGTCCAGCGGTACTTTCACTTCTTCTTCGCTGGGGGATTTTCCTGCTAACCCGACTGGCATCCCTGGAAGGTCGAGTAAGCAAAGCAACTGGGGCTTTTGGAGTCGGAAACCAAGCCCCCTTTTCCTGCTTCCCCTCGTAAGGAGTAGCCCCGGGGGGACTTTCCCAGGGGAAAGGGCGAGCCCCAAAGGGGAGGGGTCAGAGGGTCATCCCCAGTGTCGGGAGGGGTGAATCCCCCCCAGGACATCACCCTGTCCGATGTTCCTAGGCAGCAGCGACGAGAAGAGGCTCCCCGACGGAGGCCCCTTTCGAAAGGGAAAAGCTCCCCGACAGGAGGCCTTCGAAAGGGAAAAAGCCCCCGACAGGGGGCCCCTTCGTGGGGAAGGGGCTGCCCTTGGGGGAAGAGGCGCTCAGGTAGGAAGGTTGGATAGGTGGGGCTCGCGCGGGGGGGAGACTCCCCAAACAGGAATTCGCATGGGGAAAGGTATGTCCCGGAAAGGGCTGCCCGACAGGAGGCCCTTGAAGGAAAGAGGCTCTCAGCGTAGGGAGGAGGCTCCCCAACAGGGGGGAAGCGAGGGAGGGGGTGCAGAGGGGGAGATCGGCGGGGGAAGAGGGCCAGCGGGGAACCCCTCCGTGGGGAAAAGAAACTAGACAGGATGGGGCTCTGCTTTTGGGAGGAAAGGAAAACTTCTTTCGCGGACTCCCGCGTCGTAAATCAGGGGGGTTATCGAAGGCAGGGATAGAGTTAGAGGCCCCAAGTTAAAACTTCCGAGTTTAGACCTAGTGGGAATTGATTGTTTTTTTAGAGCATTTACAAGGTTGTATTTATACCCAAATTTTCTGGGAACAAAAGGCTATGCACCTTTTTCGGATTATCTGGGGCCGCGGGAGGGGTCTCACTCTAAATGAAAGGGCGTCTTATGCAGACATGCGTTGGCTCTGGTAAGCGTTTCACCCTTACCCCAGAGACCACCGGAGGAAGTTCAGGGCCCGAAAAAAAAATAACACGAGCCTTTGTGCAGTTTGGTGATAGGCTGCGCAAAACGCTAGGGGGACTGGGTCAGTTGCTAAGTTTGGGCTGGAGATCTGATCCTTTGAACGTCACAACACTGGCCCCCGAGTTTAGGACCGGATAGGCGAGACAGCACCCCAGGTTTTTTCGGGTGCGATTCACACCGCGAGGTTTTGCTGAAACCGAGGGCTTATGGGCATCGCCCCGATACGGGAGGAAGCCTTCCAAGGATTTTTTGGCTAAGCGCCCACAAATGCTAGCGGGGGGAACAAGGCAGGCATTCATGGGGATTTCAGCGCCCGACTGTGTTTTCTTTTGGTCGTCCCGGCCACATTAGGGAAAATTGCCCTAAAGCCCCTGGTTTTCATGGGGTATCCCCCCTCCCCGTGCCCCGGCTAACGTGGGTTTTATCCAGCTTTTTGGGATTCGAGTGCCCCGGTTTTTTTTCGTTGTTGTTCCTCCTTGGGCGAACCATCGGGGTTTGGGGCATCAACGCTCTTTGTTATAAGGATTTTGTTTCCCAAGGCCCGGCGGGGCGCCATTACATTGTGCGGGTTGGAGGTGGTTTTACCTCCACCGCCCCCCTACCGTTTTATCTCCACCCCCTACTTTTGTTGGGAAAATATGGGCCATCGCGGGGGAGCGACCCCTGTATTTCCCCTTTTCATAGGGAATACTATCACCTTCGCGACGGCGCAGTAGTCTGTGTCTAGGATTTGCCCCCACAGGCGTGTGTGGGGGTACCCCACGCGCCAAAGCTAGACGCAGGAAAAGGAATTGCGTCCGTTCTTCAGCCGATCTTAACAGGTTCGGCAAGGGCCCACCGCAGCATTTTCCCTCTTCAGGCCAGGGACTTGGGGGTCCCCAAAGCCGACAAAATTGTGGATCGTCCCGTCGTCGGCCCCCCCAAAGCCAAGGTGGCTTCAAAACTCCCCAAGGGGGTCCTCTTTGGGTTTTCATCGGGCGTCGTGTGGCCAAAAAAGCTTGTTGTTCCCCAAGCTTGAGAGAGTCTGTTCTCCGGCAGGCCCACGAGTCCCCATGGCAGGTCTATGGGCCCCGCGGGACTCTCGAGCGAGAAAACAAAACTTCTTTTGGGGCCAGGGGGGGAACTCACAGGTTAGGGGAGTACTGCCGCGTTGCGTGTTGCCAAGGAAACGCCCCAAGGGGCTTGAAGCGTGTTCCCCCGGGTCGTGCCACGGGTTGGGGGGGGGCCTTCAGCAAAGGTTGGGGCGACCCGGTGGGCCTTAATCCCCATCCGCGCGGTCCCGTACACTTTTGGGATGGGAGAATCTGCGAGTCGATACCAGAGGCTGTCCCCCTTAGGACTATCATCCCCACGTTGTGAATCTCTCAGGAGATTTGGACGCGCCTGGCGGCCCAAAGAAGTACGGCGGAAGTTTGTATGGGGGAGCGATTCATCCTCTCCAGGCCTGGACCGGGTCGGCCCGTCAGCATCGTATGAGTTAGGCAGTGGAACTGCAGAGTCAGCGTTCCTTTCCCTCCTATCAAAGGGGTTCCGTAATTTCGGGTGCTGACTATTTAGCGACTCCGTGGGCGCATTTTTAAAACAGTAGAGGGACACTCCCTCAACCGGGTTATATCCCCTTTGGTCTCTGTATCAGGGGTAGTGACAGTTTTCACTTTTGAGTTAACGGAGTGAAACACCTGGTTCGGTTGTTACTTTCATGGGTTTGGAGGTTTGCTTAGTTTTTTGATAAAAGTAGTATTTGTATTTCCCCGTGGTTCATCGTGAATGTTGTATTGGATTTTTTCGTACTCTGTCGAACAGAGAGTTGGGTTCTTTTCCCCTTTTTGGAATTTACATGCGTCAAGGTTTAAAGGAAAACACTGTATCTCAGAGAAAAAGAGTTTTAGAAGGGGGGGTTTTTCCGAGTTTTTTCACGAGGGCCACGCGTTTTGGGCCCCTCTAGGGTGGCGGAAAATTTTATTTATTTATTGTCGTTGCTGTTGTCGTGTACCTCCCCAATGTGGGTTGGGTGCGGTTGCCCTTTGTAGTTCAGCTCAACTTCGGTTTTCTTTCCTCCTCTCCTTTTCCAGCCCGGTTTTTTCCCGTAGGGTTTACGGATGGCTGGTACCTTTCCTCGAACTTCTGTTATCGGCCCCTCGCCCGTCTTTTTACCTGTCGCCGTGCTTCATTTTTTTTTAGTTTGGGGTTCTACTCTGTGACGCGCATGGCAGTTGGGCCCCCATGTGAGGGAGGGTTTCTTTCACTCGAGCGGGAAGATTCTTGGGAGGCCTGCTCCGGTTTGGGTTTTTCACCGTATCATCGAGGGTACATCGTATCTTTATTCCTACAGTCGGCCGTAGGAGAGGGGCATCACTTCTTCTTCTCCGCACGCGCTTCTGTCCTCTCGACGGACGGGGCGAGAAGTCGTTTGACCCGCCCCTTTTGGGTCACCACGGGGGCGGTAAGCATCAGTTTCGTGGTTTTTTTGTTTTGGTTTGTTGTTGTTGCCGGGGTTTGTCTTCTCTTTTGCGCAATTTTTTTTTGTTTTTGAAATTGTAAAAGAAATATTTTGGGAGCCTTTTCTCTGGTTTTTTTCAATCTTTAACCGGCCATTCAAATTTAAATTCCCAAAATTTTCTCTGTTTATCATCGGTGAGCGGTAGCGGTGGGGTGGGGGAGAACCGGTGATTCGGGGTTTGGGAAATTGCTTGGTCCGCTCGTCCCCCCCTGTCACTTCGCCGGATCTTACCTTCGGCCCCGGTTTGTGTGTGCAAGGGGGGAACGAGTTTTATGTTGTGAGCGTGCGCACCATGATTTGTCGTTCGGTGCGTGGTTGGAGATTTTTGTTATTTTGAAATGTGGATAAAAGTGACAATTATGCCCTTGAAAATTTTTTTTGCAAATGGGTGGGGAGGTATAAAAACGATGGTCGCTGTTTGGTTATTTCCTAAGAAAGGCAAAAGTTTTAAAAGTGGGGGAGAGAAGGGGTGAAGGGATAATTCATATTTGGTTTTTTAAAACCCGTATTTAAGCATCTTTTACCTGGTGTGAGAAGACCCCCGTGAAATTCCTGATTTGAGGGTTTACGTGTTATGTCAGGTCTGTGTGAGCTGGGGGTTTTTGGGGATTTAGTAGACTTCCCCCCCGCCCCTCAGGAGTGGTGTTAAAATTTAACAGAGGGGTCAGGATGACTGACGGCGGGGTTTTAGTACCCTTCCCCTTCCTTCTTCTTCCCTCCCTTTCTTCTTCCCCCCAGCTACGTTTTTCCCCCCCCCCCCCCCCCCCCCCCCCGGGGGTTCCCCGGGTTCCCCCGGACTGGGTGGTGCCACGTGTGGTTTGGGGGGACGCTCGGCTGGGACCACGGACGGTGGGCCCCGTCTGGTTGAGGCCCACGC
>CM031627.1:3154347-3156847 GCA_018398815.1 Conus ventricosus
CAGTTCTCGTTAACCTTTATTATATAATATGTATGTTTCTTGGCTGTGAGTATCAAAGTACCGATTATGTTTTCTTTACAGCTGGTACCCACACATCAAAAACGGATTGGACTTTCTGGAGGAAATAGAACATGAATTTGGAGACTCTGTCATACTATGTGGAGATCTTAATGCACGCTCAAAATTGTGGGTCTCAACATGGTACCAATTCTCAAGGAATTGCACTGGAAGCGATGTTGAATGAAGTACTTCTTAGTGCACTGACATCATCATCCCAATACATGCAGGGAGGCAGGGTGACACTGACAGTGGCATTGACTTTGTACTCATTGGACCAAAGTTCACAGAAGGTATGAGTGCGAAAGCACTTTTTTATCATGGAAGTGACCATTTCCCTGTTGTGTTCAGTTTACAGAAACCATCAAAAGTTACACAAACGAAACAAAAGGACCCTTTTCAATACAACAACAATGAAGGGGATACCATAGGAACGTTACGGAGTAGACGATGCAAAAGAAACAATGCTACAACCAAACAAATCGTCCAACCCCTTTGGTAGAATATAAACACAGAAAACAGCCTGGAAAGAGAAACGCAAGTCTGTAAGAATTTGGCAGAGAGAAAGAAGAAAACTTTGGCCTGATCTAGCTATTAAAACAGACATGAATCAGAAGACTGAACAATTAGAAAGAGTAGCTCAAGAAGCAAAAGAAACCAAGTGGCAACAGTTTTGTCTGTCACTTAATTATGACACAACACTGACTCAGTTCTGGCACTATTGTAGTCGCATGGAAGAAAAAACCAAAACAAACGCAACCCCGGATATCTTAGGCACTGATGGGATCACAGAACTGGAGGAAAGGAAGAAATTTTTGACCAAGTTAAACCACCACCTAGCTCAGACTGGCATTGATGATGAAATCACAGAATCTGAACTGGATGACGCAATAGTTAGATGCACTAAGGATAGTGCTCCAGGATCAGACAAAGTACGGTATGCAGATATCAAACAGCTTTCAGAAGAGGAGAGAGCCAGACTCTTCAGTCTCTACCAGGAGAGTTTTGATAAAGGCTATGTCCCAGAAGACAGGGACACACAGTGTAATGTTGCAGTATCCTGATTCACACACCATTTATACCACTAAACATTCATTCCCAAAATTTTACTTTTCAATCAAGGAGCCCGCAAAATTAACTAACTCGGCTCGCAATTTCGCTGTCTGACTCCCAGAAATTGATACTCAAAAGATCCAATTAACTTCCACAATTTTTAATTTTCAACAACATCACATCAATTCATCCTTCCTAGCAAAACACAACTTCGCCGTAGTCACAGTTCAATGGCTTTCATTTTAACTGGAGACACTGGTGAGATGTAAATGCATCTAGTCTATCATCACAAACTTAACAATGTCCTGATATTAAATCGTCCCAAACTGGCTATTCCTGATGAATCCTTTCCATGTTGGATATCAGACTATGTTCAACTGCAAGTCAGCACAGATAGATCTACAGAAGAGATCCAGTGGTCAACTTACTGGACATGGCAGAAAAAGAACGAAGGCAGTTGGAATGTCTCCTGAAGTTGAAGCTCTCCATGTCAGTCTCAATCCGTACCAAACCACACACAAACAATATTAATACATTTGGCAATCACATCAGCTCTTCCCCTGGCGTGTATGATCTTCTGCCATTTTGAATACAGTTCACAGCGCAGTAGCAGACACTGTCCAGTCCAACACAGCTCCTTCAGCTCGTCGTGAAATTTCACCACTCAACACAGCTCGATAAAGTAATGATTCAAAAGAATTTTTAGATGACCAGCTTGTCACAACACGGCTGGACCCAAACTAGTAAACACAAGTTGCAAAGCCAGACGACTGCAGGCGGAAATCTAAACAAATCTTAAATAAATGTTAGCGAACCGCCCAGAGAACGTGGACAAACACTTTGTTTTGTCTTGTGACTCGTTTGTCCACGTTCTCTGGGCGGTTCGCTAACATTTATTTAAGATTTAGTAAACACAAGTTCAGTTTCATATAAAAGCATATTCTCGTTCTCTTGAAAGACTAAGATGTCATCCACTATATTTGGTTGCCAAAGTCAACTGACAAAAACTCCATCTTCCTAGTAGTTCCTCCCCAGATGTCATAAAACAAAAATTCAGTCATGAAGCCTATTTTGACGTCATTTCATTTTGCTACGTAATTCTGCATTCACCCCATTAACCATTTATCTTCCTTTCACCTTACTCTTTCTGGTTTATAAATCATTTGTTCCCATCACATGACACACCCCTTCCCATGGTAATTTTTTTATTTATTTATCCAAACAATTTTGTTATAGAAATTGACAGTTTTTATACCCTAAGCATACCTAATATAAAACATGCACATACACAAAAACCTCGATGGGCAAAAACCTCATACATAAAAACCTCATGAAGTCGGTGCCCATTTTCACATCATTTTTCACCTAAGAAATATAGGGCTTTGTATTC
>CM031627.1:3161847-3203652 GCA_018398815.1 Conus ventricosus
ATTTTGACGTCATTTCATTTTGCTACGTAATTCTGGGCTCACCCTCATTAACCATTTATCTTCCTTTCACCTTAACTCTTTCTGGTTTATACATCATTTGTTCCCATCACATGACACACAGCTTACTGAAAGCTTTACCAAAGCAGGAAAAGATCATCATCAGCTGAATGGCTACTGCATACTCACTATGCAAAATATAGCAGGAACGCTCATGGAACGAATCATAGCAAGAAAACTCGCAAAAGATCTTGAAAGTCGACAAATGCTCCCATCAAATCAAGGAGGCTACAAAACAGGTAAAAGTACATGGGAAAATGCAGCCGCTTTTGCCCATGAAGTGTACGAAGGATTCCAAAGTAAGGAAGAAACATAGCTGTGGCAATAGATCTGGAAGATGTATACAACAAAGTCCAGTTCTGGCTTCTCATGGAAATACTCCTTGACTATGGAGTCAGTAAGACACTTACACGATGGCTAGCAGCGGTACGTCGGGAGCGAACCGTCATCCTACGATTTGGAGATTGTACTTCTGAGCCTCATGAACTTTCTATAGGATTATCTCAAGGTTCTCCTCTTCCCTGTTTTGCACAATGTTTACACTAAAGGCCTAGCAGACCTCAACAGAAACGGAATTGCTCTGACATTTGCAGATGATGGTCTGATCTACAAAACATCAAAGAATGCTGAGAAAGAACGAAAGCAGTTCAGCAACAGTTGAACAACATTGCTCAGTGGTGTCAAGAAACTGGATCGTCCAACAACCCTACAAAAGCCCAGACATTAATCTGCATTCTCAACAACAAGACATCAGGACAAGTACCCCCACCACTTTCCTTCAATGGAATACCAATTGAATCAACTAACATCCTACGCTATTTGGGTGTAGGCTTTGACAGAATGCTAACATTTAGAAAGCATGTTGAGAATATTGTTCTTAAATGCAAAAAAAAGGTTTATTCTGCCATGAAAGCATATCAGCTAAAGGCAAAGAACAGTGCCATCTCTACCGGCTGTATCATGCACTTGTACTCAGTGTAATTAGATTATGGATTAGGGCTTACAACACTGTCCAACAGCAACCTTCTCAATTTAGAAAGAATTCAAAATGAAGCAATGAAATTGATCCTGGGAACCACAAAGGACACACCAGTTCAAACTATGCGATACCTGATCGACCTTCCTTCAATGCAGACAAGACACAAGCTGAAACAGGTGAAGGCATATTTCAGAGCACTTGAAAATCCCCCAAACCCACTTCATGCGGCGGTCCAGGAAACAAAAGGCACTCGGCTAGGACGTGGAAAATCATGGATGGGACAGGCAGAAGACGGTACACAGCTTGTGTGCCAGTTAGCAGAAGTCAAAGAAACCAAGGAATGGGAGAAATATCCAGACCACTTGAAGCACCTCTACCAAATTGCCATCGCTCCAGAACTTGGAAGACATTGTCGAGAATGGCTAGAAGGCAGAACCAATGCAGAAATTCAGATGCTGGTAGACCTTTGCACAAAAGATGATATTTCAATATACACTGACGGTTCTGTCAGCAAAGGTAAGTCAGGCTGGGGATACACAGTGATGAAAAATGGCGGAACTATTCAGGAAGACAATGATGCACATAGTTTAACAACTTCAAGTTTAACAATGGAGGCAGATAGCAGTAACACAAGCACTCCACTGGCTTACATCCATAAGCCAGTTTCAGACTCAACAAGCCATGATACTGACTGACTCCATGAACCTACTTCAGAAAGTGAAAAGTGGAATGGGAAGCCCTGCTTGGAATGAACTAATGCGCAGCCTTTCATTGGAGGAGACTCATATGGATGTACTGCCCTGGACATGCTGGCGTTTAAAGGAAACGAGAGAGAGCAAACACACTGGCTGGCAAGGCAACGATAAGAACTGGATCTGCTTGGCCGATCTGATGAGATAAGAAATCTGAAGAATCATGTAAGCAAACAAGAGCAAAGCCACTACACCATAGACCATCTTTCAGATCTGAACATCAAAAGAGGAAGTGGCTGCACATCCAGACTTAAGGGAGGAGCAAGAAACATCACCAACCAAACAAATACTGGAATCATTTCAAGGCCAACGTTGCGAAGACTCCTAGAGATTGGGGCAAACTCATACTGGGCCTTTCCAATAACAGACACAAAAGATGAAACACATGTCAACTGAGATAAGACTGTGAATCTCTTAGGGTCCCCAGCGAAAACTGGAGACGTGTGTACGTAAAAGGTGAAACTTACGCTTTCTACTCCATAGACACAGTAACTAAGTGACATGACCATAAACACACACACACACACACACACACACACACACACACACACACACACACACACACACACACACACACGCGCGCGCGCGCGCGCGCGCGCGCGCGTGCACACACACACACACACACACAATGGTAGGTAGATATTCAAGGTCGGACCAGCGCGTTGGGCTAAAGCGTAGTTCAGACATCCGCTGAGTCGTAGCCACGAGACCCTCTTCTTCAATTGTCTCATCTTTGTTGTTAATTCATTTATCCATCAGCTTCAAATCATGCATAGTGTGGTCTCAAAACTTAGCGGATGTGGTGTAGCGTATATGGACTAGTCCGCACGCAGTGACGCCTCCTTGATGAAACTGAAACTGAAGCTCGTACAACATGCACTTTGTTCTTCTTTGTGTGAAATATGAAGCACACAAAACTGTTTTATCCATAAGTACAACCATACATAATGAAAACTTCGCCATAAACCTTTTCTGAATGCCGTGTGTGAATACCTACCCAGGCATGCATTCAATCTATCCTTACCTGCTCATCATTGTTCTTCCTGGAAGAAAGTTCATTATTTTCTTAATCCTTGACCCCATTCTCTCTGTCCAAACGTGAGTCATTCAGCTGTTGTTCTTCGTGAGAGAAATGGCAGAAATTGAATCTTTGCTTTTTTCTTTGAGAATAATTATCTTTGCGTGCATGTTCTGTCCTAAACTGGATTGTTCATTTGTGTGGGCACAACCACACCATACAGATACTATCGTCATGTTCTTACCAAATTGGTAGTAAACCTCTCTATCTATTAAAAAAAAAAAACAACTATCTTTAGCACCACCATCATCATCATCTCATCATCATCATCATCATCATCATCATTCATCATCTCATCATTATCATCATCATTAGTACTACTTTTTTATTATTATCATTCCTATCATTATCATTATCTCATCATTATGTAACTAGCATTATCTCTTTTCCATGGCTCGTTTCCATTCAGCGTCCATTTTTTGTCCAGTTTGAGAAGATAATTGATCGTTCGTTCTTCGTTTCCATTCTTCTGAATGTTTCCATCTTCCTGGGGCGCGCCTCCATGGCTGAGTCATACTGTTGTAGGTCTTCAGGCCCATTATGATTTCCAGATAAGGTTTATTAGTTTTTTATTAGAACAGGCGTTACGCACTTGCTGCATGCGTTTTAAAGAATGTTTCTGCAGCCATCTGGACCGCTATATAATTCGGGTTCAGAATAAACGCCAACCGACCTGACAACACTGACGGCAAATGAACAAATCTGATGATTACTCATAAGACGTTTTTTTTGAAGTTTTTGTGCGCTTGCCCTTCATACGAACAATGAGTGATTCAAATCTGCGTAAACAACATAGGAGATGTTCGCAGTTTTTTCCATTCTTAAAACTACTTTAGATCCGGGTGGGGCGTAAATGTTCTGTATTACTGTCTACAGAACTTTTAACTATGTTTTATAGTTCACTCTCGCCAGCTTGCCACAGATGGAATTCTGGTTAAACATTTTTCTGCAGAATTCTTGTTTGCTATGTTTGTTTGTAGTTTAACTCAATAATCGACATCATTTGCGTATCACTGTGTACGGGGTAGCCCCGGCATGGTGAAAACATTAGGTAGTAAGTCAACAAAGATTTTTGGTCTGGTTCGCCTATTGGTTGGACTGTTCTTGGACACTTTAATTGGCGCCAAATTGTTTCCTCAACCCATGTGTATACCTAACAGTTATTGGGTTGTTTGTTCTTCAAACTGATTCAATTTGGGTCTACACTAACAGGAAGGATATTCCATTGAATTTAAGATCTTTAGCGTATTGCTGATAGTTAGTCACGCTCTCTGCGTGGTTCGCGGAACATGATGCCAGCCTTGCAAAACGCACCCCCATGAAACTTTTGTTGTCCTAATTTTTATTTTAAAAAACTGCTCTCTTTTAAACCAACTCCCGAAGGTAGCGGAATGTAAGCCTATGCCTACAATCGGCATACTTACCATGGGGGTATGTGCGAATCGCTAGGACTTCGCCCTCTGACCAACCAACCTCTCATTTTGGCGTTCTTCACGGCAGCGTCCACTGTGCAAGCAGTTCGTCTGCCCAGCGGGGGTTTAAGAGTCCGTTATGAGAAAGAAAAGTCTGTTGTTTTATTGAGACCCAACATCGAGATTTTTCATCATTTATTGTTACATAGTCAATTAAAACAGCTAACCTTTACTTTAACTGGCGGGTCTATGTTAAGTTTGCCTGAACTTGAGAAATAGCATGAACAACGACTTGCCTGTACGTTTGTTGGGTCATTTGACTTCTAAACAATATCATTCAGTGCTCTTGATAACGCTCTCTCTCGAGCATTCCTTCAAACAATTCGGCTTGTCCCATCATATATCTTAGCATGCTGTCTTTCCTTTTCTAAGCCTAAATTTTATTAAATAAAAAAAAAATACTTAAACAACCCAATATCAACGGACTTTTTGCGCTTTTGGGACCATAAACTAAAGTAAAAAACACCTTTTGGTGTGTGTTAATGTGAGCTTTTAGAACAGAGTTTAATGTCCTCGTTTACTTTTTATAAGCATTCCTTTTTATCTGCTCGGGTCTGGCTTTGAGAAAACTTGTCCACCGCCTTTCTTTGAAGATCACAAATTTGTCTTTTTAGACATCAAAATCGGCCTGTAAACGCTTAAATTTCTTCATCCGAAGTTTGAGTCAACAACCTTTTATTATTGTCAGTTGAACGAGCTAAGTTTAGCGTTAGTAGTTGAACCAGAGCTTGTGTGCTTGTTTGGAGTTTAGTTTTTATTTTTTTGCTAGCAGCACCTAACGCGCATGAACACCGGCCGGGAAAAGGGGGGGAAAGGCCCCTAAATCAAACCTCCTAGAGGAAAAGCTGCGGGAGCGCCTAATGCCCGTTGCTACGGAACCAACACTTGTTCCTGCTGATAGAGCACTTATAGGCGATGCTCCAGTATTAACATATGTAACAGCATTAAAGGCACAGAAACCTTCGTTGGTTTTGTCTGTATTTTTGAAAAGGTCTTGCTCGATGTAACTGCTGCATTTGCTAATGTCTGGTTAATCCTGAAGTTTTACTTCAGGCTTTCTATAACAGCAAATTGCCAGCCTACTCTTCTCTCGACATCACCGGTGCAGTATGCACATTTGATAAACCAGAACAGACATGCTTTTATAAAATGAAAAATAATTTAGTATATACATATTCTAATCAGTTTTTCTCGAATAATCAGCAGCTGCGCATCAGATAATAAAAACAAAATGTACACTAAAAGCGGTTTTATCGGCTTCTTCTTCTTTTCAATTTGAATGTTTATTAACGTCTCTCAACGTTTTCTTCTCACCGCTTCCATACAACTCATTAGTCCTCTGTTTTGACCTTAGGTCAATCCATAAACCGTTATTTTGCTGTTAAAATAATCAGCGAGTCTAACCCTGTGAAAGATGTACATCTTTAGACACTAGGTCAGCCGTTTGGATTTCTCTACCCCTCCCACCCCCAAACATTTTCTTATTTCGTCAAAATGGATGAATAAGGTCTAAGAGCCGCTAGCGTAGATTTGGTTTAGGACATGCCGTCAATTTACAATGCACTTTCGTTATTTTAGGATTAAAAAACTTTTCACTTTGCTCTTTGAAACGTTCTTCACTTCACACAGCAATAAAAATACCTTTAAACGGATCTTGCTGCAACGCTAAAACTAAAATTCCAAATAGTGTCTGCCCCTCTTCGAGAGATGTTGTATGATGAATCACGCTTTCGTAATATATGGGTAATTTTTTACTGATATAGTTGTTCAATCAGCCTTGCTAAGGAAGGGTGCTAACAACTCAAACTCTAACGAGATGTCAGAAATGCTGTCCTTTGCTTCAGTGGCCTGATGATCTGATAACGCGTTTGTATGTCATTAAAAGTTAGTTCAATATGACAAACTGTCTTTTAATGCTCCGTGCAAGTATGGTCATGCGCTTTTAACAACTCAAAATTCGAAGGGAATGGAAAAACGATTTCCATTACGAGCAAAATTTACAGCTACAGCCTTTTTTGCTGCGTTTTAAGACTAGGGCAGTTCGGCGCCTATTCGAACGTTAGTGCATCTTCATTTTCAATTCCTTGAAACCGCAAATCAGCCCTTTTCGTTCCGGGTGAGCCCATAGATCAGAATAGGTTAAAAATATGTTCTGCATTATGTAAAGAAAATTATCTCATTGGCCCCTCAAGTTTTTTATAGAAATTTTCTTAACGGTGCCCGCCCCAAATTCTGCACAACAGTCCTGTGTGGGGCTGTTGTTTATAATCGAGCGCTTATTTAGAAAGTATGCCGCGCAGAGCCCGGCACAATCACTTCATCATCCGCTCCTAGTCTGGAAAAATTGACAGTAAGAAGTTTGATCTGCATCAATAAGTAGATGGATTATTGGAACAGTTTAATATTCCGCTTATTTCCCTTTCACGCCAAAGGCCTCTTTCATTTTTCTATGCGGTCAAGAATCGAGGCCAGTCTTGTTTCTGGCAATTTTTTATGAAGGCAAAATAAAAAGTTAATTATTTAAAAACATGGCAGGAATTGAAGGCGAAGAAGATTAGGATGTTTTTGATCGTGGAGACGACATGCGTGAAATGATCCCTTACACAGCATCGCTCAACGCTCTCAATGCAGCGTGAATTAACAGAAAGTACGGTCGGAGCATTTTAACAAAAGTGTAAGTCAAGAACCTCCCGAATTTAATAGACCCAATTGATTATTGATTAGAAGATGGTCATTTGTTTGTAAAAAACGATCAAGGCAAACTTGTTCGGCTTACCAACTAAACCCGACCCATCAAAGTTTTTAGCAGTGGGTTCACTTAGAAATAGACTCAGTGGTGAAAGCTCAAAATCGCCTTGGCATTGCTCAGCACAGAAATTACGGGCGGAGGCTGTTGCTAAACGTCAAAACACACACAAGAACTCCCGACAGATAACCAAATGCAAACATGGAACTTAAAGAATTTAAATCATTCAGCAGCGAATTAATAAATACAATAGAATCAGAAACCAGTTTTTTCAGAAGAAACAGCGTTAAAAACAAATTAATGATTCCCCATTGCCTATGCGAGAACTCAAACGGCCCTGATCCATGCTTTAAGAACCATTAAGGCGCTTTAACAAACAAATTTAGCAAAACTAGGTGAACTAGATGACATAAAAAGAGAAAAAGACAAACTCGTTGAGGCTGATGGACCCACCTAGGGCATGATATTAAAGAAAAATAACCCACAGACAAAAGATCTTGCACAAGGAAAGATCAGCAAGACTAGAAGTGCTGTCTACTAACCGGCAAAACAATTACGAACTCAAGTGAGCCAGAATAAGAAAACTATCCAAGGAATTTTATATGAAGACACAACCACTAGCAAACGAATACGAACACTGTTAGAGAGCAAGGAGTTCAAAAGTAGAAAGCGTTAATAACAGCCTTAGGGATTTGCAATAAGTACCCTAGTGGATGGCAATACAGGCGCGGTGGACATAGCCCAGTGCCTCCACCGCCATCACCGGATACATATCATGGTAAAAAAACAGCTGATCATCTTGCGAATATTATTAAAAACATTAGCTGGTAAAGCCGTGGACGCTTACCAGAAAATTGGGGCGTATTGGTCAGCTGGCTTTGACTACTGCAAGCAAAGTATTGCTTTAATGGCCAGCACGTATGGGTACATTAGTTCTCTTAATAGTTGGTTAATATTCGTACAGATATAGACCAAGGAAATCCGAGGCCAGTTAATCCAAGACAAGCGCTGTCTTTTCATATTTCCAGGGTCATCGCGCACAGAAGTCCGCAGCTTTTGGTCTGAGCTTCAATGACTTTTGGGGTTTGGACTTCGGGAATTAAATGACCTTAATCTTGGTGTTCGTTTATTGTTTTGAAATATTACTGGCTCAGAATTTATTTGTTTTTTCCCTAACCTTCTGTATCATTGCCTTGCCTCTAAAATTTCATATTATAGTTTATTATTATTCCTACATGGAGTCCTGAGGTCAGAAGGCCCAAGTAATAAACCAGTGCCAACAGCAAAGTCCAACTTTCGATCTTGCGTATTAGTAAAAACATTTTGGTATCCTTTTAATACTTGAAGTAAATCAACTGGTAGAAATTAATGGCGTCCTCTAAATTTTGCTAAGTATTGTTTGTGCGCGTTCAAAGCCAGTAGAAGGATCAGTTATGCTCAATCTTGGGCCTGTGCATGCGCCCCCTTAGCAAACACCAAAGTAAGTACGAATAGAGTCGTTTATTCGATCTATTCCCTCCCCTAGTTAGGCCCTTCGAGTGTCTAAGATAAATTGTTGTCCATGATGTTTTTATGCTCTTGCTCTATGGACCCAAGTGAAAGCTGTGTACGCTTGAAGAGAAAGATGTAAAGGAGATTCCCGTCAAATTTAAACTTTCTGTGCATGACCCCCACAAATAAGGGTGCCTAAACCATGATGAAGATCCAACTTTTGTCTAAATCCGTCTTGGTGTTAATTTGAATTCGTACAGATCTTTCAAAAGCCTTCATGCCTATTCTGTTTGCTGAATGGATTAAACGGTTTGTCATTCGGTAATGGCGCTGCAGTTTCAGTTTAAATACGTCGGAAGGGTGTAATAGAAATGAAATCTGTACACGGACCTAAACCAAAGAACAGAGATGAGTTTTAGTGATTAGCATACACACCTCTCCACACCCAGTTGATGCACAAAACACAGCAAAGTTGAACTGGTTCTGATCACACTGCATCGGATGACATAATCCAAACCCACGCTTTCGCGATGTAGTCTTATTTAATAGGGGGGTTTAAGATAGCTCTTCAATGAGTACTCTCCTTTTTTAGAAAAGCGGACAGTCTGGGTCACAAAAGTCGAGGTGTCATTGTTAATATTTTTAAGATTGTAGTGCGCCCAACAGAATATTTTGCATCAGTATATTTGATGGCAACTCATTTTTAATTTGGGGGGTTTAAAAAATAGTTGTTAACACTAACAACCAAGACCGCCCTTCGTTTTTTAGACCATGCTAGTAATAACAAATGCGGACAGACGGTCGCGCACCTAAATATTTACAAAGTCCGTATGGTTAAATAGAAGCAAAGCCAGAATGAAGAATAGGTTTCTATAAGTTTAACCGAGCAGGACCAAAAGGACCAGTTAACAAAACCAGATGGTGATTAGGGTTTTGCTCACATAAAAGAACAATGAGGTAACTTTAACATTACTCACCAAACTTAACAATGCAAATCTACAAACAATGTTAACATTTAAGCTTGAAGACGAAGGAACATCTTACTTTTTTGATAGAGAGCTAGCAACAATGTTAGATTTCCAACTAGCAATTTACCCACTCATATTTTAACTGCTGAGCCAGACAAAACTACCTATGAGGGGGAATAATCCGCTCGATCTTTGCATTACATTCATTACTCTATGTTCATTGGATGAGCTGAGCACTGATGAAAACTATATGATGGAAGCCCCTCAACTGTTTTAAGCGCATCCTTCCGTCAGGGACAACCACAAAAAGCCCAAAAAAAAAAAAAATATTTGCGATAGAAATTTATACACATCCTAATTCAAGTTGAAAAGCTTCGTTTGTGGGAGGTCGGATCCAGTTATATAAAAATCACAGACAAAACAGGGAAAGACGTGAACAGAGATAACCTGCACATTGTTTTGGAAATAAAATAATACGCTACTAAAAAAAAAGTCGCCGTGGGCCAGAAAAACCAAGGTTACATTAGCGCCTGTCTGAGTGTATAACTTTTAGAATTAAAAGACCTTGCAGACATGCGACTTTAACAGAATGGGTGAGGATAGCACTTTGTATGGTTTTGATTACACAACAGATGGGATTATAACGCAAAGAGGTTGACGACAACAAAAGGTTTCCTAAACCGAAACAACTACGCAATCTAGAAGCAAATAATGTTGGCCAGTATGATAGAAATAGTTTCGAAAACCTGACCTCAAATGGCACTTAGAACCATATTAAGAATGGGAAATAAAATTGAGAATTCATAAGCCCATGTACATTTTTTTGGCCGTCAAAAAAGTTTTCAGAAAAGCATTACCCCACTGGCCCTTATACATGTAAGTCTTATACCGGAACGATAATAGTCGGAAAGAACTTGGAAATACCGCCGTAATGGGCAAACACGTACATCCTCCACAGAAAAAGAAACAGATTGTAAAAAAAGCTCTACAAAATTACAGTCTTTCCAAGCAGGAAATTAGTAGACAGCGTGCAACAATAATATTTGAAATTTTCTGTCTTTAAGATGGGAGAGGGAGGGGGTATTTGGGGGCGTTATGACCTTATACAAAGGAAATTTAATATTACTGCAAAACTTAGACGTTAAAACACCTTAACGTTACCATCGTCGATCTATCAACAATGGCGAGGATATAAGATCAAACAACACGCCAACAAAATCACTGATGACGTAAATAGAAACAATCTACAGGACTAAATTGGATTAATCTTACATCATTTTAGGCCTCATAGGGTTTTATTATACTGAACAAGTTTTGACGAGAGGTAATGATAAAAAAATAACTGAATTAGATTAAACTCTGTATAAAACAAATGAGCACGTTAAACTTTATGACAAAAACTCCTCATTGCGCATTGATTTGTGGGCAGACCTGGTTTGTGAAAACATATTTAGCCTCGACCTGTATACACACAGTATTATCGATATAATTTTTAAATCATATTGGGGGTTTCCTGTCCAACACTTAAAGGAACCAGCATATCATGATAGAAGGTTTATATGGACTGATAATAACATATTTTTCGTTAATCCTAGCAATAAACTGAGTGAGTGTTTTAGAACAGTATTTATCGCCGTTTGAAGAACGCAGACACTAATATTATAGATGACTGTTCCGGGTCAGAAAGAGACAACGTAATAAAACGAGAAACACTTGGTCGAAACTGAACTTTTCAGAGGAAAAACTGCTGGGATAAGTGTATGTGGATTTTATGCCAGAAATAAAACTTGCGGTTTATAAAAGACTTTAGTGAACATTAAAGACTGCGTTTTTCTTTCACATGCAAGACCAAGCCTCATTTGGAAGAATGTTGGGCGCGAAAATGATGTTAATTGAAAATGCCCAGAAAAACATAGGATTAAACAAAAACTGAAATTGAAAAGTTTAGTTTAAATTAGTATTGAAAACTGATAACCCTACACCGTATGTTTGTATTGTAGGGTCGTTAATTTTAGTTTATTGAAGTCTTACTTGTCAGAGAACCAGGGAAAGGGGCATTCTGGGTTACTTTCGCCCAACAGATGAGGGGCGGAAGTGGCCCAGAAAAATGCCCCTTTCCCTGTTCTCTTCTTCTCTTGTCTCCCGTTTTAACCACTGACAGTGCTGTACAGGGAAAGTCTGCAGCAATGAAAAAGCTAACGAACTGCTCCAACTGCCCTGACGTTTTCTGTCCCACCGGATTTGTCTTCTTCAGTGTGTCAGATCTCGTTGTCACTTCTCACCCCCCCACCCCCCTACCCCTGTATGTAACTTCACCATCCACTTCCCAGAACCAAAGAAAGACAAAGAAAGGAAAGGAACGAAAGAAAGAGACCAAACAAACCACTAAAAAGAAAAAGAAAAGAAAGGAAAACAGACGCGATGATTTATTCAAAACAACACCAATTATTAAAACATTGTGAGAATTACAACTCACATCCCACAAATGAGACACAAATTTGTATGCACTTGGTGTGTGTGTGTGTGTGTGTGTTGTGTGTGGAGAGAGAGAGAAGGAGCAGAGAAGAGAGAGAGAGAGAGAGAGAGAGTGTGCGAGCCGCGCGCGTGGTGTATTGATGCGGTGTGTGTGTGTGTGTGTGTGTGTTGTTGTTGTGTGGGTGTGGTGAGTGGTGTGTGTAGTGCTGCACAAATAATTATTCAGCACTGTAACCATATCAAGATGCCGATCCAGAATGATCCAGACGTCGAGTGGTTAGTTACTTATTTATTATTAATTATTCATTTGGACGAAAATGGCACACCAAGGTAAACTGAATGCCTCCATTAAAGCGGACGAAGAAACAGTAGTCACTGTAATTAGTGTACAATAGATATATATTTAAAAACAGGCATCAGCGTCCGGTTCTTGAATGGTATCTTACCAATTCCTGCCTGTAAAATTACATGCCTACGTGCCCCTTCTTTTCTTTTTCACCGACACAAATTCCATTCTATATAGAGCATTCATGAGTTCATCTATAATGCGTCAATTTGCTATCCTATAATGCAATTGCAGCCTCAGCAAAAATAATATACCAACTACTTTCAAAGCTACATCTACAGGTAAAAGCATATTTTCTTAATACGTTCTCGGTGTTTTTTGTTTTTGTTAGTTTTTTGTTTTTTTTCATTTTGGAGCCCCAACGAAAGAAGCGACTTAGCAGAGATTAATCGAAATCAAACAAATCGATCCAAAAGGAATTTCCCAGTGGGTTTTAACAGTACCCACGCAAATTGTAGACTGTATAGCTATCGTGATGAGAATGTAAAAGGGTTTGGTTTCCCTTGCTAGGTGCCCAGGGCCCACGATGAAAATGCTTAGTGCAATTTTTTTACACGTGATTGATGGTCCACAGGACTGTAGGAAACCTGTAGAACTCTACACACGGCGAATCCATTGTCAATAGCTTCTGCAGTCGCAGAGAAGAAAAACAATTGCCAAGCTCCTGCGATCCTCTTAAATACTCTCTCTCTCCTCTCTCTCTCTCTCTCTCTCCTCCTCTCTCTCTCTCTCTCTCTCCCCTCTCTCCTGAGCACACGCATGGTGTGTGTGTGTGGGTGTGGTGGTGGGTGGTGTTGTGGTGTTGTTTTGTTGGTGTGTTGTATGTTTGTGCGTCGCGCGCTGCGCACGTGTGTGTGTGTGTGTGTGTGTGTGGGTGTGTGTGTGTGTGTGTGGAGTGTTTGTGAGGAGGTGTGTGTGTGTGACTGTGTGCATCCGACCTTTAGTTCTAGTAATGTGTGTTAACCTCTTTACGTTGTTGGATGAAATCAAGATTATTACCATACCCCCCCCGCCCTCTCTCTCTCTCTCTCCTCTCTCTCTCCTCTCTCTCCTCTCTCTTAAGGGCGCAGCTATGTCAATTTCTCTTCGAGTGTCCAGGCGGGCTGAAAACAGGTTGTTTTGTTGTCCTCCCCTGATTTTTTTCATTATTGATATCCGCTGTCCGCTGAAGAGTAAACACGAAAACGGAACGAGACATGGCATTCCATGGTTACCAGGTCCTAAAAGAAATCTTTCCTTTTGTTATTTGCTGACGATACTGTACTCATAATCTACTACCCCTGTCGGATTATCCAAATCAATCGAATAACTTAGTCAACCATAATCAGTTTTGGGGACCAAGTTAATTTAGGGAAAACTAAAGTTAATGATAATTATGAAAAGGGAGTTTATCGTTCAAGTTCAGAAAAAAAGGTTTCATAAAGAAATAGGTAGAGACTGTGAATAGTTCTAGGAACTTAGTCCTTTACGTTTACAACTTACGTATTTTTGAATGTACTGTAGAAGAAATAGTTCGGAGGGCAAAAGCAAAAAAGTCGTTGATATTCTTAGAAAAAAATTGTGGAGTTTGGAGGACTAAGATGACAATGGTTTTCAAGTTGTTTTGAATGCACAGTGAAACCAATGCAGTTTTTATGGCTTTGGAATATGGGGTGTCACTCAATTGAAAACATCGAATCCAGTGCTTCTATTTGCAAGTAAAAAGATTGAAAAAAAACGAATCTGGGCTTTCTATTGTTGCATGTAAACGTTTGAACAACAATCCGAATCTGTGCGTCAATTTGCATGATAAAAAGATTTTAGAATGTCACTTGAGGACCCCGAACACAATGGCATATGGTGAGACCGGAAGATACCTGTTATATATAGATAGCACCTATATCTTGCCTTCGAACTGGTTTTCTCTGCAGAAACTGGACATAACACGTTTTTGCCACACCAGGCATATTAATGCAATATCATTCAGCTCTAAAGGCTGAAGCAAAAGACAGTCAAAAGTTAATAACTGGGTGTCAACTATCAAAGCATAATGTAGACAGATATGGTTGTTCGGGCGGTATTTATCAAGAAGATCGGAAATTATAAAACTGGTTCCCGAGAATTTCCTCAAACCAAAGCCTACAGGCAGACATGGAATCCAAGATTCAAATAGCGACAGATTTAAATTCTATTGCTCTTTCAAAGTAACTTCAGAACCGGGTGGAACAATACTTACAATAATAACCATTAACCAAATTAGATCAGCATTTACCGGATTCAGGATTAGGCATAACTGATTTAAAGATATGTAGCCGCTACCAAAAAATGATTCTGAGGGATATGCAGTTCCCATTTTGTAAGAATTAATGGAAGATTAGCTACTTTTTTGTTCGATGCGAAGCATACGTATATTGCTTAGAGAAAATTATATCAAAGCATGTATAGGTTAACTGTCAACCGAGCAAAGTGCCGACATTTAATGTGTAGTCAGGAAATCAAAGTCATATCGTGATGTACTATTTCTAATTTTTTTTTTAATGCACTGAGGTACAGGGGAGAAGCATATTATTGCTACAATTTTAAGTTTATTCCTATCTCCAAAACCACTTTCATTTGTTAACGTGTACCTATGTTTACAGGCTGGAGGCCCTAAAATAAAACATTGCCATTGTCATTCTCTCTCTCCCTCTCTCTCCTCCTCCTACTCTCTCTCTCACGTAAAGATGAAGAACTACTCTCTCCTAATACTCCTTCCTCTCTCTACTCGCTCTCTCTTCTCTGTTTGTGTGTGTGTCTCTGTCTTCGGTCTTGTCTGTCTTCTCTCTATTTCACACCACACACACACACACACACACACAAACACACACCGCACACACACACACACACATGCATGCACACATGTCATGCACGCACGCACGCACCGCACACACCAAACAACTACAACCCAAACACACACACACACACACACACACACATCACACCCACACGCACGCACGCACGCACGCACGCACCAACGCACGCACGCACACACACACACACACACACACACACACACACACGCAAACGCACACACAACACACACACACACACACACACACACACACAACACACACACACACACACACCAACCACGGGCCCCCCCCCCCAAAAAACCAAAAAAAAAAAAACACGCACGCACATGCACCACAGCCACGCACGCACGCACGCACGCACGCACGCACACACACACTCACACACACACCACACGCACATACACACACTCACACACACACACACACACACACACACACACACACACACACACACCCACACACACACACAAACCCGGCGCGTGCATGCACAGTCTCTCTCTTCTCCTCTCTCTCCTCTCCGCTCTCTCTCTCTCTCTCTCTCTCTCTCTCTCTCTCTCTCTCTCTCTGGGTGTATGAACATGGCAGGCCATAAAATCAAGCCTGGTGAACTCTGAAAAAAGCAAGACAAGTGCAAACACCTCCCTGGGGGGGGGGGGGGGAAATGTCTCTCTCTCTCACCTCTTCCTCTCTCTCTCCTCTCGCTCTCTCTCTCTCTCCTCTCTCTCTCCCCCCCCCCTCTCTCTCTCTCTCTCTCCTCTCTGCTTCTCTCTCTCTTTCGCTCTCTCTCATCTCTCTCTCTCTTCTCATCGCGCTCTCTCTCTCTCTCTCTCTGATGAACTTGGGCAGGCCATAAATCAAGCCTGGGTGACTCTGCAAAAAGCAAGACAAGTGTCACTCGCTCACCTGGGGGAAAATATCTCCCGTCTCTTCTCTCTCTCTCCGCTCTGCTCTCTCTCTCATCTCTCCTCTTCATGAATATATACGCAAATCGCGCATCGCGCGCGCGGCGGGCGCGGCCTGTGGTGTGTTGGTAGCCAATGTACTAATAGAGTGCCTAGCATTACCCAACTGTTCTTTACACAGCAAGCTGCCTATCTGGGGTAACTGCCTGGGCGGGTCATTAGTCGGTTCCCCTTGTCATCAGGTCGAACAACCAGTTCATCATTCCGTCGATTTTCCACAGAGCAAAACGAGTTTTGTGTTTTTTACGTGCTGTCCCTTCAAAACTTTGCGTGCTGCTCCCGAAGTGGGCGGTGGAAGTTTTGTACCGGAAAGAATTTTGGTGTCGTTCATACCACGAGCCTAAATGAACTTTCCTAAATCAAAAGGATTCTGTGGGAAATGCAGCGAGAGCAACTCAGCTTAAAGGGTGAAGCAGCAGAGCAGGGAAAATCTTTTTCATGTTGCCGAGTTCTGGAAGAGATGGCAACCCGAACCATGAGTGTAAAAATAGGCCGGCCATGCAACCTGTCTGAGATGGCAGAAATGATCTGAACCTAAATTTGTGAAACCCTCACCATAACACACCCACACACCCACGCCACCCACCCACCCACACACCCACACACACACACACTGGCATACCCATTCATGTCAGACTGACACTGTGCACAGCAGGATATAACGGTTGCCCAACTGTCGAGAGGCAGGTAACCTAGCTTGTCCGACACTGCTTGGTAAATGCTGTGGCAGCTAACCAAACATGGGGTCATGATTAGCTTTTTTCAAACATCCCCCCCCCTACTGTGCAGAAGAAGTCAGTGTCATTTTGAGCACATTAAAATATCCTTTAAAGGCAACGACCCATTGGTGAATAATACTATGAGTAACATTAAAACCATTGGTCTTTCACACCGTAGGTCATAGACTGATATAGAGCAGTAGCCACACAGAAAAAGAGCAAGCCGGTTGTCTCATGTTTTAGCCACTTGTTGACTATAATCGCGGACGATGATGACTTGCGTTTAAGAGGTTGCTCGATCGTTTTCACGATTATAGAATTTGAATAAATCGCCTATTCATGGGATTGGGTGGATTGTCATGCAGGGCAGGAGGAGGATCTTGTGTCTATCTGTTTAACTCAAGCGCGAGTCAGAAGAACGTCCTCCCCTGTAGTGGTCACCACCAAAGAACTTTATCACGTTGAAGCCTCGACTACCGAAGCAAATTAACCCGAGGATGGAGACTGAAGACTCGTGTGCAGTAACAATATGGTAAATCAGGCCAGCCTTGGCCGAATGTAACCCATCGGTTAATTTTGAATGATAAATTCGGCCAGCCATCTGTAACACGATAAACGGACAATTGAAAACACTGAAACTTCAAGTAACATTTTTCTTCGACAGTACCCCAATCTTAAAATAGACACTATCTTTTGTATAAAAATAAAAAAAAAAAAAAAAAAAAAAATTTTTTTAAGTGAGTGAGACCATTCCTAAGCATTCATGTAAAAAATGCGCTCTGACAATAATCCAAGTGGAATGAGCTAATATTCATATTGTTAAAATCAAATGTAAAACCTTTTAACCAAAAAATCTTAATATTCAGGACAGTTAGCCAAATAATGGGTGTGTGAATATAAAACGGGTTTTATTTGAAAAGTGGTGATTACAAAGGTCGTCCAAGGTGTGTGTTGTGTGTGTGTGTGTGTGTGCGTGCGTGGTGCTGGCGTGCGTGCGTGCCTGCGTGCGTGTGTATTAGGGTGGGTGTGTAGCTGTGCGTGCTTGCGGTGCGTGCTGCGTGCGTCCTGGGTGGTGCGTGTGTGTGTGATGTGTGGTGTGGTGTGTGTGTTTGTGTGTGTGTGTGTGTGTGGTGTGTGTGTGTGTGTGTGAGCGCGCGCGCGCGCGCGGCGCGTGTGTGTGTTGTGTGTGTGTGTGTGTGTGTGTGTGTGGGGGGGTGTGTGGTGTTTGTGTTGAGTCGTGTGTGGTGTGTGTGGGGTGAGTGTGTGGTGTGTGTGTGTGTGTGGTGAACCTATCATTAGTGAGGCGGGTCATTATCTTCCCACCGACTTGTGGGGAGATTTTTTTTTGGGGGAGGTGGATATTCCCTTTACCTCCATCCACAGCACCCTCCGAAACAGCTATTGAAGAGAGCTTCATGACACTTTGCGGCATTTTTCTCAATCATCTACATAAAACTTGATAAGTCCATGTACACACTCTCCCGTGTGTGCATATTCGGAGTTCGGCCGGATTTTGGGGCTCAGGGGCTTGCAGAAGATAATGGGTTTAACATTTTTTCGGTGACCTTCTTCTGAATTGGTTTAAAAATTTCCCGAATAATGCGCGTGTCGGGGAGTTCCGGGGTAGATGAGTTGACCATGCTTCACATGGACGAACAGTGTGCAGTTCACTGATGTTTTTGGCTGGTGGTTTGCCTGGTAAGCCTCCATCTTAACTTATGTCATTCTTTTTGTTTAACATCTGCACTTTCAATACAAAGTGTTTAAGGTACAACTATTTCCCCGACCTTAAACTGGTCATACAACTGGAATGACTTGGGGTTTGGGTCCGTAAGGTTAAACTCTAAAATATAAATAATAAACTTCCGGGCGTGCCAGTAACCAACCACCGACATACCAGGTCAAAATGGAAATCATCTCCACCCCAAGAAACATTACTACACAGCAGAAATGAAACCTGGATCAGGAAAACCAACATAAACTCAACATCTGACGTACCATGGTGCATATGATGGTGCATGAAACATGTGAACTGGTCGGACGATTCATGCTGTCCAACAGCCAAGAAAAAACTCGGAAAACAAGTCGGACTGTACAGAGACGATGGCCTTGCTGCACTAACAAACAACCCAAAGAACCATCGAAAACACGAAGCAAGAACTATCAAAATCTTCCAAAACCACAACTTAAAGCTCACCATGAAGCAAACAAAAATGGTAGTGAACTACTTAGACATAACAACGGGGATCTCAACAACCATATATCTAAACCATACAAGAAACCCTACGAAACACCCAACGATACACCTCTTTGGTACACAACCAAAAGTAACCACCACCATCTGTATAAAGGGACCAACCCCATGGCATAAACAGAGACCATCACACCCTGGTCATGCAATGAGGGAGAGTGTTCAACAATGCACAGTGGAATACCAGAGGCACTACCAACAAGTGGATACAAGTACAAACTACAATACAACACGGACAATCACACACAAATGAAAACAAAGCAAGAAAAATAGGGAAAAGAAAAATCATATGGTTATATCCCCCCCATACGACGGGAACGGGGAAACACAAACAAACATAGGGACAGAATTCTTCAAAATCCTAGGCAACTTCATGTCAAAAGAGCCACAAACTGGTCCCAAAATAGTTAACAAAAACACTGTCAAACAACGGTACTCATGTATGCCCAACCTCAAAACCTGATTGACGCCTCCACCATAATGAAAATCAACACAGCAAAGAGGGTGAAGAAAGGAAATATCATGCAATTGCACCGAGAAAGAGCAGTGCCCACTAAACAAATAAATGTCACCACAAAAACATTGGGATACCAGCTACGGTACCATCAGAAAAATGAAAAAGACACCATACATAGGGATCACTTACCACCACTCTTCAAAACCAGATATGCCAAACCACAAACAGTCCATTCCCAAAGAAAAATATAACAACCAAACAGAACGAGCAAATACTCTGGAACCATAATGATGCAAAAACAAGCTAACAATATATTCTGGAAAAATCATAAAAAGAGCATCACCATACAGCAATGTTACAAAAAGTTGCAACCTATTTTAACTTAAAAAAAGGATTAATACAAGCAAACCACACTTAGCAACGTTAACACCAAAACCGAATATAAACAACTGCATCATAAATGGGAAATCGTTGTTAGTGAACACACCCAAAACAAAAACCTAAAAAGCCCCTACAAAACACTGCAGCCAACCCGCACGTGCAAACAAAACCGCAAACGGGAACCCACACGCTATATAACATCGACGGTGGGCAAACCAAAACATCCAGATGACAGGCACAGCAAGCTCGAAACCAAATTTGTGAGTTTTAACCTCGAGTTTTTAACCTTCCTTTCCAACATCATTGAACCAATGATGCTCCCCAAGGTCGAGCACTTTAAAATCATTTTAGGCACTTTGGTGAATATTCCAACTACCTCTCTCTCTCTCGCATCTCTCTCTCTCTCCTCTATATATATATATATATATATATATATAAAATACCAGTTCAAACAAGGTTTTAAAATGGAAAAAGTAAAAACGACAAAATTGGTTTTCGAGCGGGATGCTCTCCCAGTTGTACAATCGGGGCACCAAAAACCGGGCCCCACCAGGATTAATATAGTGTGTTGTGTTGGTGTGTGAGCTCAGCGCGGTGGCACGCGGCCTGTAGATTTATTCTTTTTTGGGGCGCGGTCAGCCTATATATATATACTGGGGGGGGTACCTGAGATAGTGCAATAATCTAAAACGAAATGACTAATAATCATAATAATAAGAAGTAAATAATAATAAATAATGAAACAATCATGATAACAGTAAATCATATCAAATAATAAAAATAATAAATATCTGTAAAAAAAACACCCTAAAAGATAGTAATCCCAACAAGAGAAATATGACAATTGCCCATAATTTATACAAGAAACTACAAATTAGTAACTTGACAAAGATATTTTCTTTGATTGGACGTATAATAATATATATATATAATATAAATATATATATATAAATATATAATATATTATATATGAATATCCTATATATAATAAAGATCAAGGACCCCTCACATATTTTGGTCAACCCCTAACCTCTTACATTAAAAAAAAAACCCATACTGTTTTGAATTCTAGCACAGAATTCAGGAAATTCAAATTGTAAGTTTTTTTCAAAACAAAATACTGTATTTTTCAATAGAGATGGCTAACGAGCAATTACTAAACGCAACTATACAATAAGTTTGATATTTACAATTGTTTGAATTTAAGAAGAACAAAAGTAGTAAGAACCTATCAATTCAATTTCAGGTTGGTTTTTCTCCTTTTTCGCAGGTGCAAAGCGTGGCGTTTCAATGGGCATAAAGAAGAAATACCATTAAATTATGTTCGTTTCTTACTAAATAATAATCAACAGTAACTTTTTGATACAGGATTCGACTGGAATTTACACGATTACCACCGGAATCCTCTGGAATCTACTTTTTAATCATAAAAAACTAGAGATCGAATAACGTTCATTATTTATTTGAGTGACCATTACTACACTGACATAATTGGGTGAATACAGACAGTCTTTCCCTTTCTGGGTGTGCTGGCTGACACACCCCTGCGGACACCCCCTGTACAGGCAGACGATGAATAAGGATAAACTAATCCATCTAACCAAACAAAAGAAATGATTTTGCGTGCATGACCCGTTTTTGTTCTATTTTTTGCACGAAGGCAGTTAGACCCTCAACTTTGGAGACAAGGTGCCTCTGTGTATATGTTTGTGCCTTACTAAAGTGGGCCTTTTATACAGAATTCTTCCTGCCAGGGACACTCTGTTGTTGAGGTTCGTTTACTTGTGCAGACAGTAAGTTGGACACGGGACGGGGCCTGGTTTTATCGTCTCAGGCCGAAAGACTAGTGGTTTAATCCACCCGCCAAATGGTAATGTGGTTCGGTGAAACAGTTCCTTGCCTCGTATGGGGGGTTGAATCTCTGACTATCGCTTTCCTAAGTCGTGTGCATTGTCTCCAAGTGAATACAACTGATAATTAAATTCAGTTTGATATTGTCAACAAGTTCTGCATAGCCTTGTTAGGTATGCCTATGTCAGCTGTGGTAATAGTCCCTCTTACAAGAATGTTTTAGGTATCCACAGAGTGAGCTAAATTGTTGTCCAAAGCATGATTGTAGCAAATGACAACATTCCCTTGACCGCCAGTAAGCAGATTTTTATTGCCTGTATACAACCGACAGTCGTGCCAGGAAAAAAAATACACCTTCAGAGAAGTTACTGGAATGCTGACTTTGTATACTTAGCACTGATGATTATACAAGTCTCTGAGAGCACCTTAACAAAGGAAGGAGGTATTTAATGAACGGGCAATCCAAGCAGAAATGTCCCGGATTTAACATCATTCCTTTGAATGAACATACACTATGTCAGTCATAGATTTGACTGACAATACATATCCTGGGATGATGCTGACCTAAACAATTTTTGTGTGTGTCATTCACCCACCAAGCAAGGGTGGTTTGATACAATTGTGTTCGATTTTTCACTTAATAGTTTTAATCTCACATGACAAGACTTGCATACCTGCCCAACACAGAAACATTCACCCCCTCCCAGGTTTAATTTATGTTTCATCTGTCAGAGGAGATAAAAAGTTATGATATTTGTACAGATATGTTTGTTGTGGCGTTAGCAGCATGCATGAATACGCTTAGCAAGACCACCCTGACAATGAAATAACACTTCAGGCAGCTATTTGTGTGTTTTTCCAAGATTTTAACCAAGTGGCTTTTTGCAGAAACACTGGCGGGGAGTTCAGAGCCCCAGGTTGTCCGTTTCGGTATAGTGGACAAGCCACTCTGACCTTTAACCTTCAAACCCCCTTTCACATGCTTCTTTTTACCGCAATCCATCTGGTATGGATGCTTGGATCCAAAACGCCACTTCTTCTGGTAACATGGCCCCTTTTTTGGATTGGCTGCATTGGCCGGTGAAGGAGTGGAGTTCCACTGGTTGCAATTTCATCAGCTCCGGTGTCCTGGCCTCGGCTTCTGGGCCCAGGGGGAGCTGGTTATCAGCATGCGAGGGACTTCTGGCTCCAACCCACTGGCGTGGCTGCGTGTTGCTGCAGAGGTTGGCTGAGGTGCGCCGGTTCTACCGTAGGACCCACCCACAGGTCTTCAGTTTACATAGGAGCGAGGACCTGCATTATCTTGATGACCCCTGCATCCTCTCCTTGTGGTTGATGAAAACCTGTTTCTCCTGGTGACAGGAACAGGAAGGGATCTGGCTCTATGCGACTGTCAAATTCCTTCATCTGTGTCACATCTCCTCTTCCAATGGCTGCTTTCATACTTCCGCCAGTCAGGCCAGCCTTGGTTCTAGCAGACGGGGACGGCAGGGGACGCACGTACTCAGACGTCCGTCCGCAGAGCAACTCCGCAGTGACTGTAGCCACACTGCAACGCGTTGCCCCTGTAATTCAGCGTAGCCAGGTAGGGATCTTCACTCTTCGTCAGCAGTTCTCACTGTCTAGACGCCCTCTCTGCTCTCCAGTCGCTTGGGGGGAAGGGACAGCTCGTATTCGTGGACGGAATCCATAGTCCCGAAGGAAAATCTGGTGAACTGCCTGGCTGGAGGAAACTGAAGGCCATTGTCACTTCTGACACCTTCCGGATGCCATGTCTGGCAAAAATACTATTGCAGGGGTTAAACAATGCTCTCTGACGACAGAGGAAGACAGGTCACAGGGCAAGCTCAATATATCTGGAGAAATAGTCACCCTACTAACAGATACAGGATTCCCTCGCCATCGAAAAGAGGTCCATGGCACCTTCCGTCATGGGTATCCGGTACAGGTGTTGGCTAAGAGGTTCTAGGTGTTGGCTTTCTCTCTTTGATGCACGTTGAGCAGTATATTCCACCATGCTTTCGATCTGTTTGGTGAGAACTGGCCATCAGACAAAACTCTGGCAAAGCCTGGCACTTCACAATGCCCTGGTGACCTCGTGGAGTCCTGCAAAGAATTGTCCTTCAACGTCTCTGGATCACCAGTCTGTCCCGAACATTAAAGTCTTTCTTGGACTGACAGATCACCCCCACGTGAAGCGTGGGCTGACCTCTGGGATCCACCACTTGAGACAAAACAGCAGGCATCCCATTGTGCAGTCAATGGCAAAACGTATCTGCAGACTTTGGTCTTCTTGTTGGTTTTGTCCTTATCTCTGCAAGTCAGCTTGGAGATGCTGGCCGGCTTGCTGAAAACAGCTTCCACATAAGCTGTTGTCTCTTGATTCAGCGCAATGGTGTGGTCGCCTCGGGGGAGCCCTACAATACCTGTCTGTACAACGCATCCAACTGTTGTCAGGTTTCTTCCCTGCTGTATAGACACCGCGTAAGCTGTACCCGCATGAGCCCGCATTCGGAAACCTCTGGAATTCGTCGACAGTTTCATCCCAAGCCTTCGTTTCAGGAGGTGCCAAGGGAGGGACGCGTCAGTCTCCATGAGTGAAGGTGGCAGCCCCAGCAGGAAATCTGAACATTTCTCAACACGGACCATAGGGCGGCCAAAGCTTCTATTTCCACCTGGGCGTAAACGAGATTCTGTCGATGTCATAGGTCAGACTGTAAGAATACTGGACACCCACTGGCCCGTCTTTCTTCTGACCAAGTACTGCCTCTGCTTCCGAGTCCATACGAAGATGCATCTGCAGACACTTTAGTCGGCTGCACTGACAGTATGGATCAGCATGTGGGAGAACTCAACTGCGATTTTCAGATGGACAAATGCTACTCACCTGGGCATCTCCCCAGGTTCCATTGAACCTCCTTCTTTTAGCTCTCTCAGGGCTTGGTGGATCGCTGCAAGTGCGGACAAACTTCTTAACCCAAAGTTCAACATCCCTACAAACGACTAAGTCAGGAACATTCTGGGGTCGTGCAGTTCTGGATTGGCCTCCACTTTATCTCCGGAGATCCATGCGAACTCCATCCTTGATATGAATGGCCCCCGAAACTTGATGCTAGACTGGCTGAACAACACTTGTCATTCAGGGGTGACTCTCTGCTCCTTCCAGCTCTGCAGAAACCTCCTCCCCCTCTGGTCATGCTCCTTCTGTCGTGGCCCTACACCAAGATGTCATCAATGTTGCAAATTGACCCTAGGGATGTCTTGACACCAGCTGCGACATTATGCGACGGGAACACCACCGGACCAGATGAACTCCCGAAGTGCAGTCCTCTTGTATCGAACCGACCAACGGCGTTATAAATGTCGTCCGTTCCTGTGTGAGGCCCACCCAGTGGCAGCAGATGAAAACCCTGTGCAAGCCAGCTTGGTAAGAACCGTGGCATGTGCCAGTTGGGCCAGCAACTGACCTGTGAATAGCATGGGTAATTCTCCCCTCCTTACGCGTTCGATCAGCTGGTCAGGTCCACACAGAACCGGATTGCAACCTGTCTGCTTTGAGGGGCCACCCACCACTATGGGTGCACCACCGGTCTGGTGGGTCGCTGACTGGAACGAATGCATCAGCTCCCCCAGAACGTTTCAACTCCTCTGTCACCTTCCTTCCTGAAGAGGCAATGGAAAGCGTCTTGGTGCTGTCATGGCGGTAGGTGTTTGCACTGTCCCTTAGGTGAGGAGGTTTAGGTCTCCAGTTCAGGCAGCGGGCGTTTCTTGGCATGGCTTCCTGTACCACAGTGACTTGAGCGCCAGTTGTACAAGCTTGAAGTTACTTTCCTCCCTCCAGATGTCGTTGGCGCCAGTGGTACATCTTGAAGGTTACTTCCTCCCCTCCAGATGCCGTCTCGCCACTGGACACAGCACCAAAGAAACCAACCCTGTTTTCCTCACTCTAACTGGAAAGGGTCCTTCTTTGAGTGGACATATGCGGGTCCTGCCTCTTGCTGTGCACCACTCCCAGGAATAGATCTTGTTCCGCACTCACATTAAAATTCCTTTGTGTGAGTAGGAATGTACGCCCGGTCGCCCATCTCGTCTTGGAGTAGCACATTTTAGGCGAGTTGTCCTTCTGTGCCAATTGCGGCATTCCCGCATCTATCGGCTGGACAAGGTCACGAGGGCTTGTGTCCAGTGCCGCATTTCTTGCATTTCTTCTTTTGAAATTTTGCTCTGTCCCGCTCCCTAGGTGTTTTTCTACCCTATCTACAGCTGATGCTGAGCCACTGACATACTTTTAGCCTGAAGGTGGGACGACTCTGGCGCTCTACAACATTTCAATACACGACTCAGTGTAAGCTCCCTATCCTCTGGTACGTTCTGACGACTTGTATCGTCACCTCACGCCAAAACAATCTGTCACGAAGCATGCGTTCTTCATTTGTGGCCAAAAGTTGCAAGTTTTCGCAAGCTTTGTGACACACGCATCATCTGTTTCTCTTCTCTTGACTTCTCTTATTACACAGAAGAGAGAGAGAGGAGATTGTCTATAGGTGTGAATATGTGCCCCCCCCCCCCCCCCCAGTTAAGTACGTAATCCCACCCCCTTCTTCCTCCACCTTCATAGCATCAACACCTTAAAGTAACATGTATCACCCACGCACTTCAAATCTCAGCCCACAATATCCTCCCACTAACACACACACACACACACACATCCACCTAACTCCCACTATTCACCTCACACATAAACGTATAGCTATCCTTATTTATGCATGTTATTAGCCATTTTTATTTTATTTTTAATTTTTTTTATTAATTTTTATTATTATTTTTTTAATGTTTCCATTATTTGTTTATTTGAGAATTATAATAAAAATGTAGTTTTCTAAAATATATTTCCTGTATCATGCTCTCGTTACCTTAACCTTCACTATCGTTGTTAGGCAGCATCATTCATAATACTCATTGCTGTATTGGATACTACCACTAGATTGACATCACCGATCGCCCTATTCGCCCTCTGGGAGCTGTTGCCACCACGGCAACCCTGCTGGTTAAAGAATACTCCTAACCCACTCTCCTTTCTCCCTCCATACCCATACTTAAGACACCAAGATTGGTAGTTAATCGTGTCCTTTATTTGTTCTTTTTTTTCCAATCTTTTGACCAATATTAGTATTCCTATCAGTAATAATTATTATCATCATTACGACATTTAGACTCCACTCCCTAATTCCCTTCCACCAGCCTCGTTTTCCATTCAACGCCTACATACCTTGCGCTGAACTCTATGAAGCGGATCTGAAGCGATCAAAAGCTAAGTGAAATTTTTCGGTGTTTTATTGTTTATGTCTCACCTGAGGAAGACCTAGAGGTCGAAACGCGATGTGTTTTTGTCTATGACTCGTTTGTCCACTTTCCTCGGGCGTTCGCTAACATTTTAATTTTAAGATTTGTTTAGGTTGCCGCCTGCAGGCCGTCTCCGCTTTGCAACTCTAGACTGGTGTTTTGTTATGTTTAATCTTTGAAGAATAAAGTCCTAAGATAACCATTGCTCTTGACAAGGCTACAGATGATAAATTACAGTGTTTTTTTTTTCCATGATAAAAGAAAACCAGTTGTTGGAACATTGAATTCCATGGTAATCAAAATTTTTTGCTCACAGTATAAATGCCCACTGAAATTGCCCTCTTGCAAGTTCATGGGTTATGGTAGAGTCCGTTGGTGCTTTAAACTACAACCTTGTTTTAACTGCGTAAACAATACCAATGACATAAAGATAGGGTTAATTTGCTTGGCAATTATTACATGGATCGGCCTAACACTGGATATGAAACAAAGAAGAATTTCGAAAGTAACCTCCTGTGTTCGCAATATTCATGTCCCTCCAAATAGGTTTTGTTTCAAACCGTAGCAGCTGTTATTGTCCAGCTGTGATCCAGACTTCCAGTTCTTGACCTCTCTTTGCTAAGAACGAGCCCAAAAAGAACAGGACCCAGCATTACTGCCAAACATATCAACTTCCCATACCAAAAATGTTCCCTTGACAAGGTTTGGTTTCTATGTGTTTGTGTTTTACTTTTTTGATTTCTCTAGAAAAAGGAAATCCAAGTGTTTGAGGGGGATTTTTTGTCAGTTGTTGTTTTTTGGTTTCTTTCGATTTCTTTTTTAGATTTTCAACGGCATCATGGTTTTCTTGTGTTTTTGTTTTCCTTTTTTCCCTAAGAAGGAAAACTAAATCCTGTGTGGCGTTTTCAACTGCAATATCGAACATTATCAGGTGTCCATTTAGATTACCTCTTTAGTGAATGGCAAAGTACTATTTAAAGTTTGTCGTCTTCCTATTTCCTATTGAATTAGGATTTTTGGTGCACATTTGAAAGATCAGGGGTTTTCATAAAACATCGATTCTTTCTAAAATACCGTGTCAGGCTATGAATGTATTCAGTTTATTTCATGACTAAAGACATTTCCCCCCTTGACTAATTGCATGCTGTATTTGAACACCACAAAAAAACACCCAGAAATGTTCGGTTAAATGCTGACAATCCATTTGCTATTTCATGCAATCAGTGCATTCCATGACAAGAATAGAGGCATTCCGTACAGACAGATTTGTAGAAGTCACACGTGGCAGTTGTTTTAAAGTGCAGATTTGTGTTTGTCACAACAAACATTCCAAATTTTGGATTTTTTTTTCCTTGAAAGGGACATGCAAGTTGCTCTGTTATTGCGAAAAGGAACATAAATGCAACCAAACCTCAGTTTTCAAATCGCATTTGACATAACTGCACTTTTGGTGTGTGATCATTGGGACAACAGCGATCGTAAGCCTGTACAGGTGACGCTTTTTTGGTTTCTATCACTTTACAGTGGAAAGAATTCTTTTCAAATGGTTTTCTTGATTGCGTTTTTCTTGTGTGGTTTGAACCTTTGGCTGCTTAGTCATTATTCAAGTCTTGACAAATCGTCTTTGAACTACGCTAACGGAAACTCCAGTAGCCACAGATCATTGAGTTTAATAAATATTGGACCTGTGAAAAATGTTGTGCATCCAGGTTCATAGTGCGAAAACAACAGTCCATCCTGATTATTTGTTCTTCAGTGGAAGCATAATAATACATTATGGGAAACACTGCTTGCAACTCAGTTTAGTTTGGTGTGACTAAGCTCTCTCTCTCTCTCTCTCTCTCTCTCTCTCTCTCTCTCCTCATACCTCTGTCTCTCTCATCGCTCTCATCCTCCTCTCGCTCTCTTCTCTCTCCTCATCTCTCTCTCACATTCAACATTTTTTACACAAGAAGAACAACAGTACCTCTTTTAAATGTATTTATTTAACACAATCTTCAAACCACTGAGCATGAACAAGTTTGTTTAAACATACCACTAGCAATCGTTAAGTTATCACTGGCGCGTTTTAGTAGGCCCTATACAGAGAATGAAAGTTAACAAAATATCAAGCATTGATTAGGCAATTTATGTTTTACTTTTTGGTCGTGTTTTGTTTTTCCTTTTCCTGTTATTGCTTTAAAAACCCCCTCTCCATACCCCAAAAGGGGCAAAAGAGGAATAAATATAGTAATTGGGATTGGGGTATTGTATTGTAATGTTATTGTATTTTATGGTATTGTAAATGGATTGTATTGTAAATGTGTGGTGTCCCCTCTATCTCACTCTCTCTCTCATTCTCTGTGTGTGTGTGTGTGTGTTGTTGTGTGTGTGTGTGGTGGGTGTGTGTTGTGTGTGTGTGGTGTGTGTGTCCCCTCCCCTCCATGTCCTGTCTATGTACTCTCCAGTATATTTGCTGTCTTCTGTCTGTCCAATCTGTCTGTTCTGTCCTCTCTCCTACACTCTCTCTCTCCTCTCTCTCTCTCCTCTCTCTCACTCTCTCCTCACTCTCTCTCTCTCTCTCTCTGCCGCCGTACTATGGGTACCAGCGGGCATGCGTGCTTGCGCGGCACCGAGCGCACGTCGGGAGTGTTTATTGTGTGTGTGTGTGGTGGGATTGGTGGGGGTGTGTTGTGTGTAGTGTGTGTGTGAGTGTGTGTTGTGTGTGTGCGCGCGTTGCGCATTGCATGTATGTGTGCATACGCACTTATGTGTGTCTGTAGAAATCTATATATATAGATAATATATATAAATATATATATAATATATATATACCTTATAGATGTGTGTGTGTGTGTGTGTGTGTGGTGTGTGTGTGGGGTGTGTGTGTGTGCGTTTGCACAGGTGTGAGTAGAGTGAAAAGAGACAGAGACAGAGACAGACAGATATATATATATATAATATATTAATATATATATAGATATATATAGAGAGAGAGAGAGAGAGAGAGCGAGAGAGAGAAGATCAGGCATATTTAAAATGGCCTAAAACAATGCTATAAGTGCACAACCCCTATATATATATTATAGAAATAATATATATATATAAGAGGAGAGGAGGAGAGAGCAGAGAGGAGAGAGAGAGAGAGAAGGAGAGAGAGAAGAAGAAAGAGAGCGAGGACAGGCAGACAAACAGACAGCTATAAAGACAGACAGACAGACAGACCACACAACAAAACAGTCTGTGCCAAACTGGGCCAGACGGATGCGTGAAAGAGGTTTTTCCCATGAACGATTCTAGCGTGGAATAATTCCTGGACCTTTCATAATTCCTTTCAGGTCAGTACATACTACATCATAACACAGTAAAAATAGTAAAAGATTTCTAATAGTCTAAGAATACTATTCCAATGTATTATTATATCAAACAAGCCAGCTCTCTGATCAACACCAGTAGTCTTTTTCCTTTTGTGTTCAGATCTGTATAGAGCCGGACTTTTGAGCACACATCGGCGGTTCTTTCAGTAACCATGTCCAGAGGGTTTTTTCAGAATTCACAGACAGCACAGAGCCCTCAACAGTCCCAGAATCAGTTAGAAGCTGATTCAAGAGCTAGATGTTGAGCTGGTAACAAAAAAAAGAGACCCTAGCGGGACTAACTATCCTAAGATGCGACAACCAGACAAGACCGAGCCGCAACCCGGCCAACTTGTCCCGTTTCTGGACACGAGTCCAGTGTCAGAACGAGGAACACGACCGTGATATTTAGGAGCGAGAGAAGATGGAAACTGGAAGACATGAGAGGAAAAAGAGGCAACAGCATTTCGTGTCGCAGAATTATAAAAAAATTGACCAGTCCGAGACACCATCTGACCGTGCGAAGAAATGGCCCCTGAGGTAGCGGTACGGACGAAGCTGGAGCGAAGAAGTGACGAGTGAACTGGCGGAAATTGTTAATGGTCGGTTCACAACAAACTAAGCCTGGATCTGGCAAAGAAGAAATTTGAAGCCTACAGCCGACCCGCAAATTGTCAGAACTTTGATTTTCCGACGGAAAATAACGACATATGGTCGAACGTATCGTCTGAAGCCATCAAAAGCGACCATGTAAATGTAGCATATCAGAGAGCGGTCACAACGGCGACGGAGCGTGCGTGCTTGCCGCAAACGAATTACATGATAAGGCCTAGGGCTTGCCTAAGTCAGAGGTCATTCAAGAGGTCAGTCTCAAAGGCCAACCCTGAAGCCGTTAAGCATAGTACTATTAGCGGTGGCTATTTTTTGGTCACGTTTCTGCAATATTTTCGTTGCGCCAGACGCAGTGGCATCAGACCCATGTAAACAAGGACTTCGAGAATTGTGATGAATCGGGCCCGATCACAGACTAAGTTCTTCTGGGACAGTTTGGCCACGACACAGGAAAGACAAGCTGAGACCGACCGCAACAGCTCCATGTAGGCCATGAGTGCAGATCCCGTAGAAATGCCCACTACTATCATGGACAAATCGGCGGTTGCTACATGCAGAGCGGGTCGCGCACGGTGATCCATTTCTTAGGCCCAAGGAACAGAACAAACAAAATACAGCATTGGTTGCAGCAGAAACAGGGACATCAAATCCCAAATCACAATAGAAAGAGATGAGCATTGGTTCCATCTTTAGAACCTCAGAAACATCAGTAGTGTAAACAGTTTGAAGAAGCATGGTCTAAAATCACGTCCGCCCAAGATTTTAAGCGTGTAGCAGGGGTAAGGGGCCCGAATTGGACTGTCCCTTCACGACCAGTTATCTAGGCTATCATGCACTAAAACAAAATGTCACAAAATCCAAAACAGTGCAATCATCCTGATTCGAATTCAAAAAAGTGATAGCTAAGAAAGTAATTTCCCCATTTAGCATTAAGCTGGTGAAAGGTTAGTTTCTCCAGTTTTTTACCAGGGAAAAAAGAAAGATGGATCTTATCGCATGATTATAGAAGTTCAGATATCATCAGTTCAAAATAGATCCTAAAACACAGGCCGGACTTAAGATAGCCTCAAGGATGCTTTAAAGGCCGTAACTGATCTGAAGGATGCCTATAATATGTAGCAATCCAGAACTGCACAAGAACTACTCAGATATCAATAGATCAAACTCTCCGAAACCGTGCTTTACCCTCATGCCTATCATCTCAGCTCCCCAATTGTTTGCTGTTGTTGTTTTTTTCCCTGTCCCAAAAAAACCCTCTGCGCCGACCTCCACGGCAGTGCACCCACGTCACTCCATTCTGACAACCCGTCCACAGCCCCAGCCCTGGTCAGCCCCACCGCAACCCGCGGCACCTGCAATCCACAAACAGTTAATATCAAGTCGTCAAGAGCAACCCACCAGTGGGAGACATGCACTGCGCCATCACTTCCCGTGGTGTTCCGTGGCGCCTGTTCTGATCAACCATACGCCGGACACCACCTACTAAGTCCCCTAACTGACGACAATTAAATAGCTTTAGTTGCGAACAGTTGGCGGGAGTGAGCTCTCCCTCCGGAGGGCGCCACCACGTCCGTCCAACGACAGTCCCCCAAGGTACTCACCGATACCGGTGACACCGGACGGAACCAAACCAAGACCACAGACGTCAGACGGACATCGATATTGAGGTCCCCAGAGAGCAGGGCATGAAGGCCACAGAATTTGATACTTTTTTCTGCTGATCGATGAGAATGAGGATTATTAAGATGATGCATGGGTTATTACAGTTCGTCTGAGACTACAAGACAGTGCTGTACTCTACGCTTCCTTTATAAGATATCCCGGTGTCAACCAGCCCGAGAGATACCGGCACTTGCAGTGTTGGTTAAGGAAATGTGGAGCAACATCTCAGAAACGCATTCATTAAGTGATGAAACTCGACTGTCTTGTACCATTTCATCCCAGCTGAGTCCCAGCAAACTCAACTCTGGGTAGGAGGCCGGTAGGGGCAGAAAAACCTCACATGACTCTCTGATGGGATTCGCACTCACGATCTCCTACCGGGTCCGTGACGCTTACCACTTCGCTACGGCGGCTGTCAGCTCCCCATTTGCTGACGAAGCTGTGTGAAACCTGTCTATGCCTCCCTTACCGTGAAAGGTCATGTAACTAACAGGTGGTTGGAATGATGATCCTCTGTTGGATTGGACTCACAAAGAGCCACTGCATGAGGAATGTTACGGCACCACTGATTTGTTTCAAAGCTAGGGTGATCCTTTACCCAGCCAAGTCGGTTCATTCAGCCCCAACAATGATTCAAAATCTTGAGTCATCAAATAGGTCTGTCTTACATGGAAAGTCACTCTTAGCGTTGAAAGGGGGGCTGGCACATAACAATCTAGATTGGCAAAAGCTTCTTGATGCAAAGTCCACACAAACTATGAGTAGTTTTCAGTAGAGACAAATCGATACCAGCTTTGCTGCTGCGATATGAACCCCTCTATTACAGGACAGCTTGAGAAAGACCAAAAAATGGCTTTGAAAGAGGACCAGAGGGACTTTGACCCACTCATGCAGAGTCTGCAAGAGTACGAGGCAAGTCAATGGGGAATGTAAATGTGTCTGAATACAGAAAATGACATTTGAGGACTGGAACCAGATATATTCGTCACCACTGATGCTAGTGTACAGGTTTGGGTGCCCCGGACAGGGGGGGTGTGAAGAACGCTACAGGGTGGACAGTGATGGCCGCATGAAAGGGTCTTTCACATTAAGTATTTGGAATTGGAAAGCGTTTTACTTGCTTTGCAAGTCATTTAGAAAGCTGGAAAACAAACATGATCCGGATAATGATAGACATACAACGCACAGTCCGCTGTATCAATCCATGAACACAGCCTTTCAAATGCTTGTAATGACATCTCATTAATTTTGATCAGGGCATTTCTAAGAATATCTGGAGTCGGGTCACCACTGTCACACACCACGTTTCGCTACGCCCTCGGATCACCACTCAGCATGCACCACGCAATCAACTCCATTCATTAAAAGGCACACGAACAGATCAAACCGTTCGTTTTTAAGTACTCTCCTTTACAGATAAATAGTGCAAAATCAAAATAAGTACGTAACATTAAATCAAATCAATATTCATGACACTCATGACATAATACTGTCTTCTTTTTTCACTTTCACAACCGTTTTTAAAACACTATGACTCCAGTCACTCAATACTAAATGTTCCTGGTTTTAAAAGGGGTCTTCTTCAACTGTTCAGGGAGGGCTGCAGCCCAAGGCTCGAGGCTGAAGGTGTTCCTCTTGGGAACAAGCACTAAGATAATGTCCCCCCCTAGCAGACTTTCCTGCCGCAATTACACTTCCGAACCTCTCACTGGCCACAGGACCCCATAGGTCCAACTTTCGCAACCCCCCCCCCACCCCCCCACCCCCAAGGGTTTTGTTCTGCCTGACAGGCAATACTCCAAGCTAGACGCAAAAGAGAGTTAAAATCCCTTAACCCCACCAAGGGGGGAACTGTAAAATCCGGCGGCTGCCTTTATGTCCCAGCCAACCCCATGTCTGTTTCAAAAAGTGTTATTTCACTCAGTCACACAAAATGAGGTCTTCACTCATTATTCAAATCTACAGCGTCCTATCCAATCCAAAACATGCTCCCGTTACGTGGTGTCACAACCATAATTTGATTTATTTCACACAGCAGTACAAACAGCGGTGTCCTACACCAACAAGTGGCCAATATTCCACTAAAAAACCTTCATCCATATTTTTTCCAACATCATTACACCAAATACATGTTAACCAATTCCTCATGACACACATAGATTCACTAGTCATGGCAAGCGCTCATTCCAGGGAAGCAGAACAGGTGACACTGAAAAAGGAGTCCAGACGTCAGAACACTGATGCTGATGGAAAAACCTGATGGAGCAGACTCTGTGGTCTGCCTTCCAACTGCTCAGGGCTTCATCCAGATATTGACTTCTATGCTTCCAGGTTGAATTTTCAAATGCGGCGGTAAATTTCATACAGCCAATCCAGAAGCTGAAGCAATTGACGCTTTTCATCTGTTGAGAGCATTGACAGTGGAGATGCTTTTCCACCTTTCAGCACATACCGACGGGTGCTGCAGAAGATCCTGAGAGATCATATAGAGGGAAAAATGGGTACCCGACGGGCCGACACCACCGTGCTCACTGTTTTCAACATCTTCTCAGCTGCCCTCCAGTAGAACTCAGGTGCAGACGCCATCTTCTATCACCTGCCCAGCGACATAAGACAGTTCAACCCTTGGCATTTCAGAAACGTGGGCCTAAAACCTGTTTGTGTCTGCAAGATCTCGGCAAAATTTCGTTACTTCTGGTGTAGCCAGAACTTCAGGTCTCTAATCCCCACAGGGATTCACGGAGACCTCTGCACCCATAGTCCTACAATCCTATATTCAAAAATGGCAGAAGTTTGGAAGCAACATAAAATCCCTTACTTGTACTCAGTGCTGTGACAATTTTTTTGCAGAAACAGTATGCTGCAGGTGCTAGTTATAGTACCGTTACCTAGCCAAGAAGTTGCGGGTTCAGCAACCTTATGTCCCTGATAACGCAGAAACCAATAGGTCATCATCCCGGTGAGTCTGTAAAGATTGTCAAGTGGTGTTGTCAACAATAGACAGTCACTCCCAAAGTATTGTGGACACAGGGGATGTAGACAACCGGTCATTGATTGTTAGCACAGCGGCCAGATGCAGAAAAGCCTCAGCTTTCTGAAACTCACACCGCACACTTACTTACTGCTTTACTCTCTAGTCAGAGAGGACATACTCCCCATAGTCTTACTGTTAATAATGTAAAAATCCATGAGTCTAAATCTGTACTTGTATACAGCTCTTTTTCTAAAACAAAACAAACCAGGGACTCACTTAAAGCCTTTAGTCATACTTTGTTTTGAAAACAAGAAATTGTATCTGCTTCACCACTTCGGCAGTAGTTGAAAAAGACTGCCCACGTACGAACTGGGAAAGTACCTTCTATTAGTTGCATAAAGCCTTTTGCACCTGTGAAAGATACACCAATTTCGTTGGATGAAAGTTTGTGCTGTTTATGGCTGGAATAGACATATCAAAATACTTGGCTGACAGCACTTGGGCTGTTAGTACCTCTGCAGTATTAAGCAGAGGTGTGCCAATAAACAGCATCCTTCAAGCAGGTGGATGGTCAAACAGGAACACTTTTTTTTCAAGATTCTACCACTGGATCATTAAACAGAAATGAAGATGGAATTGGTGGTTCTACAAAGACTAAACGTTTTTCCCCAGTCTGTGCTTGACACATTTGTAGACCAAGGGAAGTAACTCACATTATGAGCTGATTGCCTTTCAGAACCTGACCTGTCAAGGAATAACATGTAATCCCCGACTCTAAAATCTCAACATGTATACATCTGACCAATCAGCAGACGAAGAATAGTTTGAAACTTAAACGAGACTTACCTGGAAGTTGAAGTTTAAATGGAGATTATTTTGAGGATGCTGTTGGGTAGAGGTATACGTTTGCCCACCCACCAGCAACTCGAGGTACTTCCATTGAACCTCCCTTTCCAGTCTGTTCCCGGGGATTACATGTAGCTTAAGTCTGGGGCACGTGCGCGTTTCGTCCTCCACATGTATACCTCCACCCAACAGCATCCTCCAAACAATCTCCATTAAACTCAACTTCCAACTCAAATCAATGGTATAGCCATTGTAGTTTGTGAAGGCGACCGTGTGTTACATGACAAGCTATAAACGTATAATAAACATATATGCAATGCACAATAGAAAATGGAAAAATGTCTTTCTTCAGACGGTGCAAATAACAACCATTAAACATGTAGGAACCAATTCTCTACAGATGGCCGGTAGTATAGTAGACAATGCAGATATGTACAAGGTGGATACAAGCAGATCAATTTTAGTTTGTACAAGGGTGCATGTTAGCATGAAAGCGATGCATTATTGCATAGGGTTTTCTTCTTGAACCATCAAATGCTTGCACACATTACAAGCTACTGCTAATAGAAGCTTTTCTGAATAAGATTTTTCATATGGTAGTAAGTGTTGAAAACCAATGGCCCGAGAACAAGCCGAGACATTTTACAACCTCTGTGAAACTTGATAAACATTTATCTAGAGGAAAGCCTCACAACCATTTATCTAGAGTGAAACCTCAAACCATGACCATGACTGCAATCTCAGATAAAAGATCGCTGAGTGTGGGTCCACAGATAGCTGTTGAGGTCGATCTGGGCCCGGAAAGGAACGCCCACATGTAGGATACATGTGGGTGGGTGCTACAGTGGAGGTGGAGGTAGCTCTTGCCTTGCGTGTGGCTCAATTTCTCTCAGCTTCTGCTGTGCGTCTCTTCTCTGATGTACATTCACCCTTTGTGAGCCTGCTTTGCCACGCTGGGCAGTCCAGTGCAAGCGACTCCCAAGAGTTGAGTGTCCAGGCCTTTGAGGACACTCTGAGGCAGTCCTTGAAACGTTTTCTTCTGCCCCCAACGTTGCCCTTGCCCTGACTCAGTTCTCCATACATCTGCTGTTTAGGTGGTCGACTATCTGGCATTCTGAGATGTGGCCAGATCATCTGGCTAGGAATTTCTAAAGGAGAGTGCAGATGCTGTGGATGCTGACCCTTTCCAAGATCTCAGTGTCTGGGACTTTGTCCTGCCACCTGATGTGTAGGAGTCTGCAGAGACAGCTGAGGTGAAAATGGTTGTGCTGTTTGGCGTGTCTGCTGTTAGACAGTCCAGGTCTCACTGGAACAGAGGAGGGTGGTTAGTACCACTGCATGGTAGACCTTCAGCTTGGTGGTAAGGCGTAGCCCTCTCCACTCCGAGACATTTTGATGGAGTGTCCCAAACACAGAGCTGGGTTTGGCAATCCTGTTCCTTTCCTCTGCGTCAAATGTTCACAGCTCGTGAGAGTGTGCTGCCAGAGAGGTGATGTTGTCAACTGCCTGTAAGTTCTGCCCCTTTACCATGATGTGTGGTTCCTGGTAGGGTTTACATGGCGCAGGCTGATAGATTACATCGGTCTTTTGTGTGCTGACGATGAGACCATAGTTGTCGCAGGCTCGTGAGAGGCAGTCCATTTCGTGCTGCATCATCTGCTCTGTGCTGGCATTGAGGGCGCAGTCATCAGCAAACAGGAAGTCCCTGATGACGGCCTCTTTACATTTGTAACAGCCTGCAGTCGCCTAAGGTTGAACAGCCCACTATCAGTTCCGTATCTGATGGCGGCGGAGAAGACCATGCTGAAGAGTGTAGGGGTGAGAGCGCAGCCTTGCTTTACGCCGTTGGTCACTGGAAAGGCCTCTGACTCGTCTCCATCATCCAGTACTTTCACCATCATGCCGTCGTGGAACTGTCGGACGATCGTAATGAACCTGCTGGGATAGCCGAATTTCTCCATGATCTTCCACAAGCCATCTCTGCTGGCCGTATCAAAGGCCTTGGTCAGATCGATATGGTGGAGTCTGCTGTAAAGTGTTTATATTTTTCGCGTCATGCAAGTCCCTACACTCCAAAAAGATATGTTTCGCTCTAAGTCATACATGACATGGAATGCACCACGGATCTTCTTCTCCTTTCAAAAGATAAGAATGGGTGTAAAACGAGTGGCCTGTATGCAAACGGCACGAAAATGTTTTTTTTTCTTTACGGCCGCCTTAGGAACATGGTAAAAACTTTTTCAGGTTTGGGCGGATTTTAAATAACTTGTTATCCATCTGCGAGTCCCATTCCTCTTGCTAGATGTCTTTGACATAAACCTGGGTTTGGGTTTCAGATCAGTGTGAGGGATAGACAACCTGCTCAACCTTTTCTTTGTGGCACTCTTGGCAAATTGATCAATCATTCTGTTGCCTCGAATGCCTCGAATGCCCATATGGCTGGGAACCCAAGCAAAAACTAAGTTGTATCCCTTTGATTTCAGAGAGGTGTACAGTTTGAATAACTTCTGAGTTAAGGGTGTTGGGGTTATGGCCGGCAATGGCATCCAATGCAGAAAGGGAGTCCGACAAAATGAAGAAATCGCTATGTTTGGATATAGAAACCATTTCAAGAGCCAGGATAAAGGCTGTCAACTCAGCAGTGTAGATGGAGCTGTCATCTGGAATGTGTTTAGAACATCCTGATGAGGACTTGTTACACAACACACAGTGTAGATGGAGCTGTCATCTGGAATGTGTTTAGAACATCCCTGATGAGGACTTGTTACACAACACACAGTGTAGATGGAGCTGTCATCTGGAATGTGTTTAGAACATCCCTGATGAGGACTTGTTACACAACACACAGTGTAGATGGAGCTGTCATCTGGAATGTGTTTAGAACATCCCTGATGAGGACTTGTTACACAACACACAGTGTAGATGAGCTGTCATCTGGAATGTGTTTAGAACATCCCTGATGAGGACTTGTTACACAACACACAGTGTAGATGGAGCTGTCGTCTGGAATGTGTTTTAGAACATCCCTGATGAGGACTTGTTACACAACACACAGTGTAGATGGAGCTGTCATCTGGAATGTGTTTAGAACATCCCTGATGAGGACTTGTTACACAACACACAGTGTAGATGGAGCTGTCATCTGGAATGTGTTTAGAACATCCCTGATGAGGACTTGTTACACAACACACAGTGTAGATGGAGCTGTCATCTGGAATGTGTTTAGAACATCCCTGATGAGGACTTGTTACACAACACACAGTAGAGGCAACCACTCATTTGAACCGTCGGTGAAAATTCTTGTGAAGTATGGAAACTTTGAAAACATCACAAAAAGAGGACTTTTGCCAAGGAACTGGTGAATCTTTACGGATATGTTTAACAAACAAACTGATCATTGGAAAAGAAAGTCCTGGGGTCATAGGAAACTTGAGACAATCAACACACATTCAAGTCTATCTGCATTGTTCAATGGGGAAGATTAGAATTCCCAGGGTGGGATGGAACTGGGTTGTGATCGAATTTCTGTTGAAATTGGGTCAAACACAGTCATGTGCAGGCTTGGAGTCAAGGATAAATTCAAACAGTAGTTCAAGCTAAGTTCACACGATTGAGGAATGGTTTCGTGCTCAGCATCAGGCATAACCGGGTGAGGACGGGTTGCACCAACAGACTCAAGTCCTTGGGGTGCATCGGGACAAGTCTTTTAGTAAGAAATTGCTAAGCTAGTACACACTCGTAGTTTCTTTAGATGGATCGAGTATCATAAAGATGGAGAAGAGTTTCTCTCAAGCCCCAATCCACGTGTGTCGCAATCTTAGAATTCAGTGCTTTGACAAGCAGTTTTTAAGTGTTGGATTGATTTAAGTTCAGTTTTGATCACAAATAACACCCCGAAATCTGACTCTTTCATAGCGGGAATGATGGATTTGTTCACCGAACTTCAGGATAGCAATAACTGACAAAAATTTGAAAATGGATACACTGTGTTTTGATGCTTGAAAAGGTAAACCATTTTCCTCAGCCCACTGTCGAATTTTAATCCACAAAGTTGGCAGTCCACGCTGTACGCTGCATAAGAGGCTCTAACTGTGTACATTGCAAGTCATCAACAAGGAGAGAGGACTCAGAACCCTGGTTTACTGCTATGACAATTCGTTATTTTGACTGAAGAGAGAGAGGAAAGAATGATTCTAAATCACCAACTCTGCCCATGGATGTCAGACAGCGTGGTGCCAACAACTAGGAACAGCGGATCAGCCAGAAGGTTTTGATAACTAAGGTAGATGACCATTAAAACCAAGTTATGAAGAGTCCAGGTTTACAGGGTGACATATACTCAACAAATGAAAATATGCAAATTGTACACTTCAGAGGTGCTGAAAATGAAATTTGTGAACATTTTCATGAGTATTCTTTTTGAAAAACTTCAGATCTGTTGAGGATGAAAACAGTTCTGTGAATGTGGAGGCCAGCAGATTGCAACAATGTTGTCAGTACAAAGCATTGGCGAATTTCAGGTGGTGAAGAAATTGGGTTCATCCCTTGATTTCTTGACTGTCCAGAGTTTTTCTGGAAGTTTTAAGTCACCCACAGAAGTTTTCAAATTGAGTTACTGATTAAAAAAGTGGTTTTGGCATCGATGTGTTGATTTTGAAAACAACCTCTTTGTAATGAGGAGTAAATATGTACTTTTAATTTTCTTTTGATAAAAAGACACTGTTTGTATGGTGGGAAACCTTTCTTTTGTCAATGAAATTTTCAGAAAATAATAGACTTAAAATAAAAATAAATGGGGCTTAAATGACCCTTTTCCTAACAATCAAAGATCCACTGTACGCAAACATTTATTGCACTCATTACCATTTTCTTTTTTCATCTTCTTTTTACTGTAAAACAATTTGAAAAAGTTGTACTAAAAAAAAAAAAAAACCTTCGAAATGAAAGTTCAGTCGTGATCATTTACAAGATTAATCGTTGGGAAGAAAAACAATATAAAAGGGCCATCCCATCTCCTTCCCAGATAAGCAGCTCATGGATTACAGCGGCCACCTGCAGGATAGCTCATATATTGCATGTGACCTCTTGCATCGACCACTAAAGAAAATTAAAAACTATCAATAAATCTTAGCTATCTGACAGCTAGTTGAGGTTTTTAAATGCAGTGACGCTTTTGTATTGCTGGTGTAAAAGTTTATTTTTTTAAAAAAAAAAAAA
>CM031627.1:3203752-3256252 GCA_018398815.1 Conus ventricosus
CAAAGTGTAGTGGAAATTAGTAAGAAGTTGCGGATTTTATTCATTTAATTGAGAGAGAGAAAGAGTGGTGTGTGTGTGTGTGTGTGTCTGTCTGCCCGCCTCTCTGTCTGTCTGTCTGTCTCTCTCTCTGTCTCTCTCTTCTCTGTCTGTCTGTCTGTCTGCCGGTGATTCTCTCTCTCTCTCTCTCTCTCTCTCTCTCTCTCTCTCTTCCGCCACAGGGAAAGGCGGCTTTTAGGCCACTTTCGCCCAAAAACTCGGTGGAGGAGCAAGTGGCGTAGAATGAAGGTTTTCCTGTTCTCTACTCCTAAGTCTTTTCCATGCGTATAGGCTTTCCCTTGTCTTCCTTGTCTTTCTTTTCGCTATGAGGCTGTCTGTATCGTGGAATAGTCAATTGGTAAGACCATTTGGAACAACTTTTGCATTTATTGCTATGATGCCGCCTCTGTCTGTCCGTCTGTCTGTCGGTCTCTCTCTCTCCCTCCCCCCCCCTCCTCTCTCTCTCTCGCTCTCTCTCTCTCTCCCTCTTTCTGTCTCTCCCCCTGTCTCTCTCTCTCTCTCTCTCTCTTGGAAAAAGTGAAAGAAAAGAAAATAATTAAGTCTACTGTTTAACTTATGTTGTTTTCTTTGTATAAACAGCACAATATCAGCGTGAGAGTGCCAGTACAACCACACATTAGAACATAAACAAACCCAGACACTTTGTATCAAACGCAAAAAAAACATTAAAATCAGCAAAAAGATGTACATTTTTAAAGAACATACAGACGATGCATGGAGTGAAAGAGACTGGTTGGAGGTTAAAAAAAAAAAAAAAGCTAGTAGTGGAAATTGTTTCTTTTTTTTTCCGATTTTTGTTTTTTTGGCAGATGAAGAGGACAGTGTGAAGCACCAAAAAATGAAGAGGTGGATTTTGGCATTAGGAAAAAAAAAAAAAGAAAAAGAAAAAAAAAGAGAGAGAAATCACCGCCTTAGGTGCTCCAGTGATCCGATAACTGATGCCACAAAAAAAAAAAAAAAAAAAAAATTACAAATCTACACAGCTTTCTGTCTCTACCTCTCAACCCTCTCAGCCTCCTCTTCCCTTCACACTTCCCCCCTGCATCTGTTGGCTTACGTCTGATGCCACTGAAACAGTGATAGCAGAGAAATGAGACTGAGAATGTTGCCGTATGAGTCGTCCTCTCTCTTCCCTTCCTCCGTCACTTATCTGGTCACACATCAACTGAAAGGCAAGGAGCCCGTGTACTTCAAGAAACTACCCCCTCTCACCCCCCCCTCCCTCCCTCCTCTCCCTTCCTCCTTCACCATGGCCATGGACAGAAAAGGCCCGCTCGTGTCTTTATCAGGTGCAGGCAATGTAGCTTTGTCGATTAGCATGAAGTATAAATATATTACCCACATCTAAGAGGTAGTATTCTCGAATGTTCTACATATTACCTCAATTCATAGATGGTAGGGGATGATCAGACACCCTCTCCACCTCCCCTGCTTACTATCAACCCCCTCCTCTTTGTCTATAGTGACATGTGTCCTCTGACAGCCTGTCAATCAAACAGGCAGCAGAGACTGGATATGTGGCTCAGCACATAAAAAGGGAAACCCATTCTCCTGACTTCACTGCTCTACCAAAGGCTGTCAAACTGATCACCATCAGTGAACCCACAGAGAAAACACAGGCAGAAAAAGTGCAAGTTTATTCCCCCATGCTCTGCAATTCGGAGTAAGGTTTCACTGATCACCAACCCCAAAGAACTGTAAATTGAAACTATGTTTCTAAAATTTGAAACTATGCATTACTTTATGTTTGCATGCCATATGTTTTTGCAGTATAAATGTATGCCAATACTTGGTGACATTTATCAAGATGATGAATGAGTATTCTCTTGTAATATACTGTTTAAAAAAGTTAAGGACCAACATTTCACTGACTTATAAAAAATAAAATTGGGAAGTGATCAATCTCCAAGTGTAACATGAATTTATTGAATATGTGAAAAGTGTGTAAAGACAATGACAAGTCCGAGGAATCAACGAATGGAATCGAGCGCAGTACAAACACCCCCACCCCCAAATTTGAAAGTCACAGGAGGAGTGTTTGTTCAATGGGATGGTTAATAACGTGTGTGTCCCCCGTTATTGGCAAGGCATTCAAGGCAGCGTTGTCGCATGGAGTTCACCAGTATGTGCAGAAAGGCCTGGGGGACAGCAGCCCACTCCTGCTGGAGTGACTCAAACAGCTGACCCAGGTTAGCAGGAGGAGGATGACACTGCTGCAGTCTCCAGCCCAGCTCATCCCAAAGATGTTCGATGGTGTTCAGGTCTGGTCTTTTGGCGGGCCACTGCATTCTGTTGACACCAGCAGCTTGGAGAAACGTGTTTGCTGCTCTGGTGCGATGGGGCCATGCATTGTCGTCTTGAAAGACTGCCTGAGGTCCAAGCTGTTGAAGGGCTGGCAGCACCAGGGGTTGCAAAATCTCTGTTTGGTAGCGAACACCATTCAAGTTCCCTGCCACATTGTAGAGAACCGTTCTGTAGCGTGTGCTTATACCGCCCCAAATCATAACGGATCCCCCACCATAGTCGTTCCTTTCCAGGACAATTTCTTCTGCAAAACGCTCCCCACAGCGTCTCCAGACACCGTTCCATCTATCGGTGGGATCCAGGCAGAACCGCGACTCGTCTGTAAACATCACGTTAGCCCACTGATCATGTGTACATCTCACGTGCTGCGTGCACCATACTCGGCGTGCTGCTCTGTGGGCATCAGTCAAATGAGGTCTTATGGCTGGTTGTCGAGCACGGTGGTTAGCAGCGCGTAGGCGGTTTCGTATGGTCTGATCACTGACAGCAGTGTTGGTGGCATCTCTAAGGCTACGTCTGATGTTGTTTGCACTTGCTGTTCTTCCTTGTGTGGCCTGCCTTTCAATGTATCGGTCTTCTCGTGGTGTTGTTATTCTGGGTCAACCAGAGCGTGGTCGTTCTTGCACTCTTCCTGTGTCTTGAAAGCGTTGTCTGAGTCTGATAACAACAGAGTGTGATACCCCAAGTCTCCATGCCACTTCCCGGACTGCAACTCCTTCTTGGAGCCATCCATGTTGCTCTTCCTCGACCCAACTCGTTCAGTCTTCGACATGGAGGCATGCTGTTGCATTGCATTTTTCGCCAGTACAGTGGCTTTTAAAGACATTTGGTTGAGCATACTTTATGACCTACAGCCTGATTTAGCTCGTGCTTCAAATGATTGTGATTCAGCACATGCTCCTCGGATCCCAAACACATCCGAAATTCACCCCAATTTGTTCCAAAAAATGACAAGTCGCGAGACGTGTTTTTCAAGGCGCGTGAGAAATGTGCGTCACAAAATTGCAGTTGCCGCATTCACTATCAATTGTGTGTGTGGTTCAATTTGTTTGGACTACAAGGCGGTACAATTGAATTGTGATTTTAAAAAGTTTTTGTGCATTCTCAATGTTGGTCCTTAAACTTTTTTGAACAGTATAGTTTGTTTGCTACAACTTGGTTAAAAAACTGTTAAAATTTGTTGATTAACGTTCCATGTTAACAATTTGACTTTTTGCCAGCATTTAATACTATCTGCTAAGATGATCACTGAATGTTACCTTCTGACAGGAAAAACCAGTGCGGTGAAAACTGTTCAGTTGATTGTCTTAATGCTTTGTAGTAGGTGACTCTAAGTCTAATCAATATGTGTACTTTGGCTGAGTGTGTTCCAAATTACTTCAACTTGAATTATAGGAAAAATTGCAGAGTCGTTTGACTTCCATTGTTTAGCATTGTATAACTGTTTCTTACTCTTTGTTGAAATCCATTCAAAATGTGCGTGAAAGTGGGGACTGATATTTATAGCAGATATACTTATGCTAGTCTAGTCTTTTGTTGGCTAAGATTGCATACATATACTGAAAGCCAGAGGGCAGGTGTGAGAACTCAGTAAGCTGGACTCTCAACTACTTAACTACCGACCAGGTTCGTCTTATGTCCAGATCCTGGACCCCTGTGCGCCTGCTATTGGCCCTGCAGGGATAACAATCACAACAGATCAGCTTGCCAAAGAGGTGGACAAGTCACCATAGACCGGAGAGAGATCATCACTCCTCTCCAACATATCATAAGTTCTGATATTCCAAGTGAACTCTTACTCAATTCATCCAGAACTTTCCCTCTCTAAATGATGAGGTAACGTGGGAACAATTCAGCTCACAAAAGACTGAAGTATATTTTACCCTTGTACAAACAACTAAAGTTGATGTGCGAAAGTACACTTAACTTGTATCAGTTTGTGTGTGTGTGTGTGTGTGTGTGTGTGTGTGTGTGTGTGTGTGTGTGTGTGTGTGTGTGCTGTGTGTGTGTGTGTGTGTGTGTGTGTGTGTTGTGTGTTGTGTGTGTGTGTGTGTGTGTTATTCATAGAGATAGCGACTGTTTGAATTTCCCTCTTATTCTGTCCTTGGACCTCACACATCTTGACATGCACAAGGGAAAGGCGAATTATACCTGACCACTCTTGAATATTCTTACAGTCTTGAGAAAAAACAACAACATTCGTTTGATGACGAGTACTGGGATGTTGCTCATTCCATAACTAGTGAGAGAGAGAATGGAGGTGAAATGTTAATGTAGTTCGTAATTTAGAGAAAGCACTATAAGCCCTTCCCCCATAGGTCATACCTACCCACCCCAACACCGCCACATAAACCATACCTTCCTGTATATTGTGACATATCAAAAGCAAGCGAGACTGGTTTGTACAAAAGATACAATCCTTTTGCCATCAAAAGATATCACAGACAATTACAGAAGAAACACCAGCAGGTGCTTCACCATCCAAGCATGCAAAACGGATCAGCTAAGATATTCATTTTTCGATTACACCACCGTAGAATGAAACTCTCCTGGTGACGATACTGTGTACTGTGGTCCGTCACCAGCTTCTGGACATACTTACCCAAAGCCTGGCCACCAACTACCTGAAGGCCAGCAAGCCCCCCCCCCCTTCCCCATCTTCCCATTATCCTGTTGCATTTAGGCCGGTCCATCTGGGTTCAGTTATGACCAGATACAGATACAAGTTCATCGGAACGTAAACACACTGATGAATGGACGCACAACGTAATTATGTTTCATTTTTTTTCTCGTTAACATTTCTATTTGCTTTAATCGCTGTTTAACAGAGATAAAGGTATGATAAAAAAAAAGTAACAAGAACACCAATTAACCAGAAATTAGGTATAAAGCAAGTCAGAAAATTAAATAAATCGATAAACAAATAGAAAAACAAACACACACACACACACACACACACACACACACACACACACACACACACACACACACACACACACACACCACACACACACATACACACACACACACACACACACACACACATACACACACACAGACACACACACACACACACACACACACACACACACACTCACGAAGAGAACATACATAAAGGGAAGGTCATAATTAACAGAAAAGCTTGTACACTGATCAATCAGGCCTACCTGATGGAAAGTGTAGAGAATGCGAAATCCAAGGAATATGCCATCTACCAAATTGTTGATTTCTACCAGTGTTCCGGTTACTTTTTTCTTGTCACTGCCATACTGAAAACGTAATTCTTCTACATGCCTGTAGACATCTGGTAAGGGAAAGAAATCAAAATATGTTGCTGTCCACAGTTGGTTCTTGCTGTAACAGGAAATCCGACCATTGATTCGAAGCATAGAGTACAGAACACTGAGCATGACTGACTGAGAACCTGGAACGCTCAGCCTGGCTTCGTGGTCATACTCACTTGTTTGGAGAATCATGGACTCTGGGTTGAATCCTGATGACTGTACAAATCCTGTCAAATGTACAACTCACTTTACCACAAGCCAAAGATATACCAAGATCACATACACACCTCATCACTTGCACACATGGCTGAGCACATTCGCATTAGAATCTGTTAAATATGTGGTGCAAAATCCTTGTGGGACCTTTGAAAAATCAGTAATAACAGTTACATTAGCGAGGCACTGCCTACTAGATTTTGGTTTATAAAAATCGATTTTCTTTTAATCATTTAATGTAATCATATATTTTAGAGAGCTGAAAAACGTATCTTTTAAATGCGAGTTGTATCACCTTTCCATGTCCAGTGGTTTGCTGGCAATCAGCATGCTAAACAGAGTGAGTGATGTGCCAAAAACCATACTCAGTCCGTCACATTGAACACAATGACACACACACACACACAACACACGCACACGCACATACACACAGGTGCGCGCGGCATAGCAGGGCGTGCGGTACACGCGCACGCACGCGCACGGCGCACACACACACACACACACACACACACACACACACACACACACACACACACACACACCACACACAACACACACACAACACACACACAATCATTCTGTAAACTTGGATTCTACGAGCGATGGCTTTGACGAGTTGTCACGGTCTACGCACTGTCTGGGGGCATCCAATTTCAGTCCAATGTGGTCAACTAGTCACGGTCTATGCACTTCCTTGGAGCATCCAATTTCAGTCAAATGTGGTCAACTAAGTCGACTTATTAGCTCAATTGTTTGTCAAACGTTCCTAACAATTAGACATGATGGTCGAAATGATACAAGCACTTCCTGATCATTATATCAAACATAACACTATAGTCCATGGCAGTCTGAATTATCTGAAACATCTAACACACTTACACAAGCGCTGCATTATCCTCGAACATACCTACGAACTGGCAATAACCTGAAACTTAACTTCCAAACCTCTTTGAGGGTGTGTGTAATTCATGACATTGACGAGAATGGTCACTGTGTAATTCAGCTCAGCTGTTTCACTCGGATGACAATGCCCACCTCATCATCACGGGCAATGTAAACAGGAAAGGGATCGTACGCTGGCTCACACCCTGTCCATGTCACTTTGTTCTGCTCGTGCACACTGAAGACACTGGGATTTGCTGAAAGAGTTCTCATAGATGGTGATAGAGTTTCCGGCAGTGCAGGTCTGATGCTGGTTGTGGACGTGTAATGTCTTCTGGTGCCCCACACGGAGAAGTCATCGTTCAGCTTTGCTTTCCAAAGGAATTATGCAACTCCAGTGTGCAGCTTAAAGAGGTGTTTTGTAGAAGGTGCACACTGTTGATCTTGTAGCTGTGAAAATGAATGCTGGCATGGGATACTATGAACCTGTATCTTTTGTGTTCAGACAGCATACAACGACTATGTCCGACGTGAGTACAGTTATGGTGTCTGTAGATTGCTGGCTTTGACCGTTGGTTTGACTGATTTCTGCCAAATGATGAGAGGTACTTGACTCTCCCACGTTGCATGGCCATCGAAAACAGATGAGAGTCACTCAATACCGTGGTTTCTGCCTACTTGGAAAATAAAGGGCATTAATACAGGCAATGATTTACACTGTTTTGATAACTGAGTCAACACTAAAGTGGTTAAATATCTGTGTGCTGCTTTGTATCATTTAAATGCATGTTGCAGCTTATGGTAAAACGATATTTTAACAAAAGTAACTTAAGATAAGAAAGACGTTGTGCATGCAGAGCTGAACTAAAAGGGAAACGACAATCAAAAGAGATTCCATTCTGAATTCAATTCTGACAGACGTCCCTTCGTGTCCGATTTTTCAAGGCTTTTTGTTCCCTGGACGTTTTGTTCCGCATGAAAACAAACATGCTAATGGACGTGACATGCTGGTATTCGTTGTGCTATAATGGCTTGTTGGAAACGTTGTAACTGTGCATACCCTTGAGTGTAATGTTAGATAACCCAGTGTCGTTTACTTACTTATTGCTATTTTTAAATTCATGAAATTACATAAACACTTCCATGAGTTCATCTGATGATTTTTCTTTCTTCATTGATTAGTCCTGATTTTGCATCATGAAATATTTCTAGTCGCAGCGCAAGTTTGTATTTTGCATGCAACTTATTTGCTACACACACACACGCGCAAGAGTGCATATACATACATACACACATATATATGCATGTGAGCTTGATAGATGAATAGACACGACAGACAGACAGACAGACCGACAGACAGACAGATAGAGAGAAAAAGATAGATAGATAGATAGATAGATAAGATAGATAGATAAATGTGTGTGTAGAAATGATAAACATGATCAGTATGTGTTTGGATCTAGTGATAACATTTCATTACCCATTGCTTGGATGATTGTTTCCAGATTTACTACAAAGGTGAATTGATTCATATGTATGTAGGAAGTTGGAATATACCAGTGCGTACAGGAGACTGATCTTGTGTTCCATTTGTGGTGAACACAGAAACATGACGACGGACTGACTGTGTCGCAGAATGCACAGAGAAAACAATGGAGAAGACCGAACCTTGGCACATAGATGAGTCATTTGAATGGTCTCTAATGCAGACTGCTGTTGATCTTGTTGCCCTATGTCAGCAATGTACTTAAATGCATTCAGTGATGGCTTGGAAGCATTGAAATCAAGAATGCTGGCTGCAGCCATATCCATCGGAGCATGGCATAGCTTTTATATAAAAACAAACAATAACAAACTGTAGTTCTTTAAAGAGATTGTGCTGGCTGCAGCCATATCCATCGGAGCATGGCATAGCTTTTATATAAAAAAACGACTTTATTCATAGAACTGCTCCTAGACCCCAAATGATGATTTTGTCGTCTTCTGTTTCTTTGATTTCTCGGTTTCACTTCGAAGTGTAATCGAGTTCAAACACTGTGGTGACCTGTTAAGGTCATACAATGTGCAGACAGGTGGGTGGTCCCTGAAATGGCTTTCACTGTGTGCGTAAAGGGAAAAAAAAGCTTATGTGTGGTTGTTTTTTATACCATATGATCAAGATAGAAAGGAAACAATTGTCCATGGATGTAGGTTTTTTTTTCGCACTTCAGACTTGCCTTCAAAGAGATTCTACAATAACAAACTGTAGTTCTTTAAAGACATGTGTGGTGGACGAGCAAGGTTGACTGGGATCAATAACAACAGCTGGTTTTGCTCTCTTGTATCTGTGACTCAAACAGTCCTTGTGGCTCTTGGTCTCAGCAAAGATTCACAACTTTAATGGTCATATGTCGTTTTTTAATAGTATAAAACGAATATATAGATATGGCGTTCAGTTTCAACACAATCCAAAAGGGTTGTCTTGACAATCGAAACCCAGCTATTTATATTTAAAACTCAGTAAGGAAACTTAACATCTTGCATGCAATGCGCTTCTCCCCATATCTTTGTGTTTTAATGACAAGCTCTCGATTACAGTTGTTTTCTTCGTGACAAACTCTGTTTGAACCCATCATTAGGAAGATTGGTATTCATTGAAATTACATACATTTGTTTCCACAGATGTATCTAAATACTGACAGGTTACGGTTGCTAATATATGTCTTTACCACTTTCTCTTGTTTCAACATGGAATCCCTCCTCATATTTCCATTGATCTCCTATATTGCATTTGTTTCCACCATAAACCCTCCCCACGCTGATACCCATCCCACCCACTCCGTCTTATCATTTCAGTGCACACTCTCACATTGTTTGTAATGCAGTAAAGATGTCACCAACAGAAGATTCTGTAGCTGGTAAAGTCAAACTATAAGTACACAATATTGTTTATAGCTTTTACCACATTGACTTCTTTATTTCGTTTTAGAACTGATAGATAACTTTTCAATCAGTTGTTAAAGTTCTAAAAGGTTGAATAAAATCGAAATATGGAGGGTTCAGAGAATAATGGATTGTCAGTATAAACCAGAAGCCACACACATTTCACACCTCTCCTGTTCAACTAAAGGAACTATAGTCAGATTATGAAATATGTGTATGCTGAACATGGGATCACATGTATGTGTTCATAGGTGTTTTCCCGCCTTACTTTATCACCCATTTATCTTCCATCCCCTTCCCTCCCTAACATTACCCACACACCTTCACAACTACCCACGCATAACTACCACTACCTCTTTCATCACCCAACGAAATCAGTTATTTTATCCACCTAAACCCCCCTTTTTTCCCCTCAGTTCCACCCCCCCCCTTTTTCCCCCTTACCATTATTATCAATCCACCATTACCACAACCATCACAAAGATATCACACCATCCCATAAACTAGACACACAACCCTATCATATCACACACACACACCTCCCCCTACACAACCCCCCCCTCCTTTTCCTCTCCCATAATCCCCCATGTCATTTCCGCCTACCGGCTATTCTCCCCACCACATGGACAACAACAGATGAGTCATTTTTCGTCCTCTTCTTTTTTTTTTCGTTTTTCGTTCTTTGTTTGTACTGTCCCAAATGCTAAATGTGATTTATTTTTTCGCCTGAAGAAGACCCAAGTGGTTGAAATGCATCGTGTCTTGTCATGTGCTTTGTTTGTCAATGTCATTGGCGGTAAGAAACAACTCTATTTCTAAATTTTACTTCGTTCGCCGCCATCAGTCACTCCATTTTGAAAATTTAAAAGGAGTGTCTGCCATGCTCCAGTGTTTTGAAGATGCTTTTCATTGATGTAAACTGTTCAGTACACTTCCTTATATTGCTTGCACGGCCGAGGGATGTTTGGATAGTTCATAATGTGTCATTCGTCAAGGTGTGACTGTTCAGTGTCATTTTGTATTGAAGTATATTGGATCATCTTGTCAATTCACCACTTGCAGTTTATTGATCTGAGATTGCTTGGTTTAATTCTATGTTTCCACCTATACTACATTTGAATATTATGCGTGAGTAACTCAATTCTTTATCAACCAAATTGAAACTCTGTAGTTCCGTACTGTGCCAGGACAGTACTGGTATGAGATGTCAGAACGATCGTAACTCATACAGAGCTCTTAATGGCTTACTTCAATTTGAATTTGAACCCACTGCAGTAATCTCTCCTCCTTAGCTCTACGCTGTTTCTCTATCAACAAGTTCATGGTGTACAGAAATGGATTAATGGCCGCGTTCAGGGGCAACACGAAGATCGCCATGGCAACATTGACCTCCCCAGACACAGGCACCCCATGAATTGACAGGATTCCTAGAAAGCCGATTGGAAACCAGCACAAAAAGTCTGACATGGCGATAGTAAAGAGGCGACGGGCTATGGCATTGTCCTGTGACCTCTGATCTACTTGTTTTCCCGATAATTCGTTGGCTCGCACTGAATGAAAGATGACGGTTTGCCCCAGAGCAATGATGACGAGAGGGTGAAGTTCAGGACAATCATGATGGCAAAAGCATACTCCTGTCCTGCAAATTGTTTCCTTGTGATTGGCAAAGGGATACAGATGCCTGTCTGACTGTAGAAATCCCAGTGTGCTGTGATTGGAGAGGAAGGCACAGCTGCCAGCAGGATACCAATTACCCAGCATCCAATACTGGCCACTTGAGCATCGTTGCCGTGAAAACGGAGAAAACTGAGAGGAAATCGCACAACGAGAATGCGGTCCAGTGTAATGAGACAGACGATGAAAGCTGACACTTCAGAAGAAAGCATTGACAGAAAGCCCGCAAGCTGACATACAACACTGTGTTTCCATGACACATCCTCCCACACGTAAATGTGCTGGTATATTTTGTCAGCCACCCCTATAATTGCCAGGTAAAGTCCCATCAGAAAGTCTGACACACACAGGTGAATTACAAACACACTGAAACCCAGGGACCCTCTCTGCTGACTGGTTACAACACGGAACATGCCACTGATCAGATTGCCCAAGATGGCCAATGAGGCCAATATGGCAAGGGCAGCACGATACACACTGGAGCGAAGAAGATCATTACACGATGAAATCTCATCCACGGGAGCGTAACAGTTGTTGCTGTTGAACTCTTCTATCAAGGCAGCAGCACAGCACAGTTTGTAATTGTCACCATTCACCATGGTCAGGTGGACAAGATCCTTTAAAGTGTCCATGTGAATAGCCTGCATTGGACAGCCTGTCATGTCCAGAGTCCGTAGCTGTGTCATTAACTGCAGGCCTGGCTCAGCAACACGCTTGTGTGCCACAGCCAGACAAATTCAATCTCTGCACGCTAGGAAATAAACCCCCAATCCTTCCACTGATTGTTGAGAGACTGATTCCAGACAAGTCTAACGTTTTGACATGAGCAAATACTTCACGTGGGAGACCATTCGATTCTCTGTGTCTAGAAATGGACAAAGAATTGGACAGTGGATTGTTGGAAAGAAACAATGCCTTTAAATTAGGGAGTCCATGACCAATGCCTGTCAGAGAGAATATGTGGTTGTCACGGAGGTCCAGTGTAGCAATATTGGGAAAGGAAATGTTTCCTATGACTGACAACTGGCAGCTGGCCAGGTTGAGATAAACCAACATCATGTTGGATGTCAGCTGTTTTAAACTCATACCACTGCCTTCAGCTTTCAAGTAGCGCATGTCTGGGTAATGATGAGAACTGAACCAATGAGGGCACGTGAAAGCAGTCCCAAAACATGTGCACCCACTTGGACACAGTTGATGGCACAGCAGTTCGTCGTCATGCCGCGGGCAATGGACTTTACCATCACACACATGGTTTGGGTGTACACAGATGGAAGAGCCATGACAGCGATAGAAGTCTGGACATTCGTAGCGCTCACACCCCTTCTTCATCGTGCCCCTCTGGACAGTCAATTACCCCGTTGCACCGAGTATACACAGGGAGGCAGTGGCCCTTTGGGCATAAATAAGTAATTTCTGGACACCCATTACCTCCGTATGCGATCAGCGGGAAACTTGCTATGCACGCTTGAATGAAAAACACAATAGCCGGAAGCGAAGGCAGCTCATATGAACATGGACCAATCTTGATGTGACAGTTACTTTCGTCGTATCCATTCAAACAGTCTGCTTGTCCATTACAGAAAAAACTCCACGGATAGCACTGGTCCCACCACAAGTCCAACAACCCCCCCCCCCACACACACACACACATGCATGTTTAATCATACATCCTTTCACCAACTCTAGCTCTGCATTTATAAGTGCATCAAGGTGACTATTGGGTCATAAACCGATAGGCACATTATACATCTTAATTTCGCAGAAACAATTATATGTATACCATTAATTTACTTAAATATAAATTTGAATGTGTGCATGCAGACTTAGAATAACGACAAAGTAAAATTGGCATGCAGATTTCAGTTGCTGAAATAAAATCTTTTATATATCCTTTCTTCTCATGGTTACAGCAATGAATATTCTAATTTCAGTTATTTTCAAACGGTTCATGAAGTTTACAGGTGAAATATGTACATATTATTCTCTACCCCTGTTCCTGTTTCATATGAAAAGCATCACTATCGTAAGTTTTTTTTTATCCACAGCAAATAAAAAAAATAAAAAAGTATTAAAAAAATGTTCTGTACAAACAAAGTCCATGCGAAAAAATGTGAATGGACTCTCCCCTAGGATAGAAACATTTTTTGCTTTACATTGCAGAAACGGCTTGATTCACAATATAGTTTGATGCATCATTAACAGACCACGACGCCGGATGGTTCGTTGGTTTGCTGTCCAGAAACGTCGCGATAAAGAAAGGATTGATGACGGTCTTAGTGTCTGTTGAATACTTTGTCAAGCAATGACCTAAGCGGTAGGCATTCTTCTCTTTTCTTTTTTTTTGAAGTAAATGTCATCCAAGGTTTCTCCCTATTGCAGTGGATGACTGCACCTTTCACCTGTTGTGTAAAGGCAATGGAGAGATGGCTTTCCGCTGGAATCTGCTCGATGAGGACCAAATGGAGCTTTAAAAATACATTGTCCAAAGTTAGAACACATATCCAAAAAGTATCGGTTACGACATCCATCACACAGGCAACGCCTCGAGACTACAGCCACCTAGGAGGTGTAGTTCCAATTCTAGCAGCACTAAAATTATATCCAACAGTTGAAGACTACCTTCATGTTTCGACCTGGAGGTAAGTCAGTCCCTCCTCCCCCTAAAAGATGGAGGGGGGGGGGGGTGTCCTTTAAAGATCTTTTTGCTGCTGCCCCTAGAGTTTCTTCCTACCCTGCCTCAAGTCAATTGAAATGTACACACAGTCAGAGACCTTTGACAGAGCAATGCCAAACTGAAATGTACACACAGTCAGGGACCTTTGACAGAGCAATGCCAAACTGAAATATACACAGTCAGGGACCTTTGACAGAGCAATGCCAAACTGAAATGTACACAGTCAGGGACCTTTGACAGAGCAATGCCAATTGAAATGTACACAGTCAGGGACCTTTGACAGAGCAATGCCAAACTGAAATATACACAGTCAGGGACCTTTGACAGAGCAATGCCAAACTGAAATGTACACACAGTCAGGGACCTTTGACAGAGCAATGCGAAACTGAAATATACACAGTCAGGGACCTTTGACAGAGCAATGCCAAACTGAAATGTACACAGTCAGGGACCTTTGACAGAGCAATGCCAAACTGAAATATACACAGTCAGGGACCTTTGACAGAGCAATGCCAAACTGAAATGTACACACAGTCAGGGACCTTTGACAGAGCAATGCCAAACTGAAATGTACACACAGTCAGGGACCTTTGACAGAGCAATGCGAAACTGAAATATACACAGTCAGGACCTTTGACAGAGCAATGCCAAACTGAAATATACACAGTCAGGGACCTTTGACAGAGCAATGCCAAACTGAAATGTACACACAGTCAGGGACCTTTGACAGAGCAATGCCAAACTGAAATGTACACAGTCAGGGACCTTTGACAGAGCAATGCCAAACTGAAATGTACACAGTCAGGGACCTTTGACAGAGCAATGCCAAACTGAAATGTACACAGTCAGGGACCTTTGACAGAGCAATGCCAAACTGAAATGTACACAGTCAGGGACCTTTGACAGAGCAATGCCAAACTGAAATGTACACAGTCAGGGACCTTTGACAGAGCAATGCCAAACTGAAATGTACACAGTCAGGGACCGTTGACAGAGCGATGCCAATTGAAATGTACACACAGTCAGGGAACTCTGACAGAGCAATGCCAATTGAAATGTACACACAGTCTTCTCAGAAGTGGTAGATCTAGCAGAAATACCTGGCTTCACTAGCTGTGATGTGATTGTTTAGCAGAAAGCCTGCAACTAGCTGCTTGGCAAAGCTGAATCCTCTTTCAAGTGCTTCCCTGCTAGGGTGATGACTGACTTGAGTTTATAGGTTAATTTGTTTTGTACACGTTCGCATATTACAATAGAGCAAGACCAAAAATACTATACAGACGACCAGCCGCCGTGGCGAAGTGGTTAGTGTCGCGGACTCCCGGCTGGGAGGTCGTGGGTTCGAATCCCATCAGAGTCATGTGTGTTTTTTGTTTGTTTTTTTTTTTCCTTTTTTTTTCTGCCCCGACCGGCTCCTACCCAGAGTTGAGTTTGCTGCGGACTCAGTTGGGAAGACTGGGACCACACAGTCGAGTTTCATCCACTTAATGGATGCGTTTCTGAAAGTGTTGCTCAAATTTCCTGACCAACACTGCAGGTGCCTGTATCTCTCGGGCCTGTTTGACGCCGGGATATATTATGAAAGGAAGCGTAGAGTACAGTCCTGTCATGTAGTCTCAGACCGACATGGAAATCCGTAGCATCATCTTAATTATTCCCATTCTTGTTGATCAGCATTAAAAAATAAAATGTCTCAAATTCTGTAGCCCTTCATGCCCTGCTATCACGGTGACCTCAATCTCCACGTCCTCTCCACGTCTGTGGCCTTATTTTGGTTCCGTCGGAGTCACCGGTATCAGCGAGTCCATGGGGGCTGTTGTTGGACGGACGTGGTGGCGCCCTCCGGAGGGAGAGCTCACTCACGCCGGCTCCGCGACTAAGCAATTATTGTCGTCAGTAGGGGGCTTAGTAGGTGGTGTCCTGCGTGTGTTAGATCAGAACAGGCGCCACTGAACACCACCGAAGTGATTCGGCAGCAGTGCAGTGTCTCCTCCAGTGGGTTGCCTCTTGACGACTTGACATTGACTGCTCCCTGTGGAATGCTGGTGCCCGGGCTGTGGCGGGACCGACCGGGCTGTGGATGTGGACAAACAAACAAACAAACAAACAAACAAACAAACAAAATAAACAGATAACTACTCCCTTTCAAAAAAGTTCCTTCTCAGAGAAAAAACAAAACAAAACAAAACAAAACAAACAAACAAAAAACAACAATACAAACAAACAATAACTGGCCGTGAAGACAGATGAAAAGAGCACATTGAAGCTGCCAGAGTAGACGATAAAACACTCCATACACCAGTTCACTGTCTGTTGGTCACTGGGACAAGAATCTTCTGGGTATTTCATAGCTTATATTAAAATAGATCTTATAGGTTATAAACTACGGTTAAAGAAAAGTGAACCGGGTTTTTACTTTAAAAAATATATGCACTTAGTGTGTGATACTGGTGTATTAAACTATCATGCTATTGTATGCAAAACAAGTGCTGGCTCATTCCTTGAGCTTGTAGTTCATAACTTGATCTGAGAGGAACAATTGAAAATCATTCTGTGTTAAGCAGAAGTGGACTCATTATGCGTGTCTTCGTTCATTTTATCGGTGTAGCTTTTTCCATTGTCATCCTGTGTCAAGACCCTTCAGACTGACATTTTTCATCTCCATAATAATTCATTTCATGTCAACTATTTGACGGAAAAGTCATGGATCTCCGATACATAGTGAACCTCGTCCTGTTGCTCTTTGTCAGCAGGGCAAGTACAAAGGAGCTGACAAAGAGCAAATGTCAGAAAATAATGGCGTAAAAATGATGCAGGTTTGCAAGCGATCAGTCGCTTCGAAAAGAATTGAAAAGGAATTCCAAATGGAGGAAGATAGAAGAAGGGAGAGATGAGTAAGACGGACAGGAAATAAAGACATGCAAGTGTAATCATAAAATCATTCAGGGGCAGCAGTGGGAACAAGTAAGTGTTGTGTTGTGAACACAACTACTTGTTTGGTGCCTGTCTGCAGTCAACTTTTGCTTCCTGGGTTATACATCTTCAGTAGACCTTATCTATAGACATGACTGGTTGAAATTATACATCTTCAGTAGACCATTATCTATAGACATGACTGATTGAAGTTGTACGTCTTCAGTAGACCTTTTCTATAGACATGACTGGTTGAAGTTGTACATATTCAGTAGACCTTATCTATAGACATGCCTGGTTGAAGTTATACATCTTCAGTAGACTTTATCTATAGACGTGACTGACTGAAGGTATACATCTTCAGTATGCTTTATCTATAGACATGACTGGTTGAAGTTATACATCTTCAGTAGACCGTACCTATAGACATGACTGATTGGAGTTGTACGTCTTCAGTAGACCTTTTTCTATGGACATGACTGGTTGAAGTTGTACGTCTTCAGTAGACCTTATCTATAGACATGACTGGTTGAAGTTATACATCTTCAGTAGACCTTATCTATAGACATGACTAGTTGAAGTTGTACGTCTTCAGTAGACCTTATCTATAGACATGACTGGTTGAAGTTGTACGTCTTCAGTAGACCTTATCTATAGACATGACTGGTTGAAGTTGTACGTCTTCAGTAGACCTTATCTATAGACATGACTGGTTGAAGTTATACATCTTCAGTAGACCTTATCTATAGACATGACTGGTTGAAGTTGTACGTCTTCAGTAGACCTTATCTATAGACATGACTAGTTGAAGTTGTACGTCTTCAGTAGACCTTTTCTATAGACATGACTGGTTGAAGGTGTTCATCTTCAGTAGACCTTATCTATAGACATGCCTGGTTGAAGTTATACATCTTCAGTAGACCTTATCTATAGACATGACTGGTTGAAGTTGTACGTCTTCAGTAGAGCTTTTCTATAGACATGACTGGTTGAAGGTGTTCATCTTCAGTAGACCTTATCTATAGACATGACTAGTTGAAGTTATACATCTTCAGTAGACCTTATCTATAGACATGACTGGTTGAAGTTATACATCTTCAGTAGACTTTATCTATAGACATGAATGGTTGAAGTTATACATCTTCAGTAGACCGTACCTATAGACATGACTGATTGAAGATGTACGTCTTCAGTAGACCTTATCTATAGACATGACTGGTTGAAGTTGTACGTCTTCAGTAGACCTTTTCTATAGAAATGACTGGTTGAAGGTGTTCATCTTCAGTAGACCTTATCTATAGACATGACTAGTTGAAGTTATACATCTTCAGTAGACCTTATCTATAGACATGACTGGTTGAAGTTATACATCTTCAGTAGACTTTATCTATAGACATGAATGGTTGAAGTTATACATCTTTAGTAGACCGTACCTATAGACATGACTGATTGAAGTTGTACGTCTTCAGTAGACCTTATCTATAGACATGACTGGTTGAAGTTGTACGTCTTCAGTAGACCTTATCTATAGACATGACTGGTTGAAGTTGTACGTCTTCAGCAGACCTTATCTATAGACATGACTGGTTGAAGTTGTACATCTTCAGTACGCTTTATCTATAGACATGACTGGTTGAAGTTATACATCTTCAGTAGACTTTATCTATAGACATGACTGATTGGAGTTGTACGTCTTCAGCAGACCTTTTTCTATGGACATGACTGGTTGAAGTTGTACGTCTTCAGCAGACTTTATCTATAGACATGACTGGTTGAAGTTGTACATCTTCAGTAGACCTTATCTATAGACTTGGCTGGTTGAAGTTGTACGTCTTCAGTAGACCTTATCTATAGACATGACTGGTTGAAGTTGTACATCTTCAGTAGACCTTATCTATAGACATGACTGGTTGAAGTTGTACATCTTCAGTAGACCTTATCTATAGACATGACTGGTTGAAGTTGTACGTCTTCAGTGGACCTTATCTATAGACATGACTGGTTGAAGTCATACATCTTCAGTAGACCTTATCTATAGACATGACAGGTTGAAGTTGTACATCTTCAGTAGACCTTATCTATAGACATGACTGGTTGAAGTTGTACATCTTCAGTAGACCTTATCTATAGACATGACTGGTTGAAGTTATACATCTTCAGTAGACTTTATCTATAGACATGACTGGTTGAAGTTATACATCTTCAGTAGACTTTATCTATAGACATGAATGATTGGAGTTGTACGTCTTCAGCAGACCTTTTTCTATGGACATGACTGGTTGAAGTTGTACGTCTTCAGTAGACCTTATCTATAGACATGACTGGTTGAAGTTGTACGTCTTCAGCAGACCTTATCTATAGACATGACAGGTTGAAGTTGTACATCTTCAGTAGACCTTATCTATAGACTTGGCTGGTTGAAGTTGTACGTCTTCAGTAGACCTTATCTATAGACATGACTGGTTGAAGTTGTACCTCTTCAGTAGACCTTATCTATAGACATGACTGGTTGAAGTTGTACGTCTTCAGCAGACCTTATCTATAGACGTGGCTGGTTGAAGTTGTACATCTTCAGTAGACCTTATCTATAGACATGACTGGTTGAAGTTGTACCTCTTCAGTAGACCTTATCTATAGACATGACTGGTTGAAGTTGTACATCTTCAGCAGACCTTATCTATAGACATGACTGGTTGAAGTTGTGGCAGTCCGCCCATGGTAGTTTTCATTGACCACAATATTTAATGCTGTGGCTCGTTCAACACCATGAGGGGAACATCACAATCCAACAGACCCCCAAATAGGCCAGCAAATATTTGAAAAGAGAAACAACATTGTAAATAACCTACAACAATATGTTATGAATAATTAATTTACAGGACATAATAACCCATACTTAAGGAAGAAAAAAATGAAAGTACCAGCCGCCGTTGCGAAGTGGTTTAGCGTCGCGGACTCCTGGCTGGGATGTCGTGGATTCGAATCCCATCAGAAGTCATGTGGGTTTTTCTGCCCTGGCAGGCTCCTACCCAGAGTTGAGTTGCTGCGGACTCAGTTGGGAAGACTGGGACCACACAGTCGAGTTTCATCCACTTAATGGATGCGTTTCTAAGAGTGTTGCTCAAATGTCCTGACCGACACTGCAGGTGCCTGTATCTCTCGGGCCTGGTTGACGCCAGGATATATTGTGAAAGGAAGCGTAGAGTACAGTCCTGTCATGTAGTCTCAGACCGAAATGGAAATCCGTAGCATCATCTTAATCATCCTCATTCTCATCGATCAGCATAAAAAAATGTCTCAAATTCTGTGGCCCTTCATGCCCTGCTCTCATGGTGACCTCAATTTCGATGTCCTCTCCACGTCTGTGGTCTTGGTTTGGTTCCGTCGGGGTCACCGGTATCGGCGAGTCCATGGGGGGCTGTCGTTGGACGGAGGTGGTGGCGCCCTCCGGAGGGAGAGCTCACTCACGCCGGCTCCGCGACTAAGCAATTATTGTCGTCAGTAGGGGGCTTAGTAGGTGGCGTCCTGCGTATGTTAGATCAGAACAGGCGCCACTGAACACCACCGAAGTGACTCGGCAGCAGTGCAGTGTCTCCTCCGGTGGGTTGCCTCTTGACGACTTGACATTGACTGCTCCCTGTGGATTGCCGGTGCCGGGCTGTGGCGGGGCCGACCGGGCTGTGGCTGTGGACGGGTGTCGGAATGAGCGGCGTGGGTGCACTGCCTCTGAGGTGGCGCAGAGGTTGGGACAGCAAAAAAAAAAAAAAAAAAAAAAAAAAAAAAGAAAAGAAAAGAAAGCAGTTGAACATAGCCCAAGAGACAACACTGCAAATCGAGGAAGGGGAAAATGCAACAAAGAAACGAACACAGTATCCAGCAGACCTGTACCACCCACACCTTATGCAACACGCATCTACAACATTGCAGAGAGTTATACCATGTCTTCATAGACTTCAACATGGTGTTTGACAGAGGCTACCACTTCAACATATGCCTGTCGCACCTGAACAGCAACTAAACACATCCAACTAGTGCAACTCTTTCACTATGAACTTGCAATAATAGCATACCAGGGTCAGCTCTAGATGCCATTTTAGTGTAAATGAAAGAAAGTGCCAACACCGTAGAAAAACAATTTTTCTGTAAATGTTCAGAAGACTTGTCGGAAGAAAATGTTCCATGTGACCTTGTCAGGTTGTTTCCTCTTTGGTTTATCTTTAAATCGATCTCAGCAAACCAGTGAATGGATTTCGGGTAGAATTCAATAAGTCTCAGAAAGGCAGCAAGTCCTTTGCTGGTTAAAATAAGCCTTCTTTACAATCTTTTCTTCCTTACCCTCTGCAGATGTCAGGGAGATTTCCTTGATGACACGAGTCAGGAGAGAGATCGCAGTCTTAGACAGACGAATCGCATGACAAACCACGACGCGTTTCGACCTCTTAGGTCGCCTTTAGGTAAGACACAAACAATCATTACAACTGAAATGATCGAAAATAAGTGACTGCTCGTTCATTACCGTTGTAATGATTGTTTTGTATCTTGCCTGAAGAAGACATAAGAGGTCGAACGTGTGTTTTGTCTTGTGATTCATTTGTCCACGTTTTGGGGGCGGTTCGCTAAAATGTATTTAAAATTTGTATAGATTCCCGCCTGCAGTCATCTCACTTTGCAACTAGATCTTACCACCCGTTATGACGGCCACCACGACCACGAGAACGGTTACTACCAAAGTTATTTCCACGACCGGCTGAGAAAAACAGAGCTATGACGGCCACCACGACCACGATAACGGTTACCACCAGCTGAGTAAGCGGAGCTCTGACCATTACTCTTAAAAGTAGAATACCTGTTTCCTCTGTCAGACTAACAAAGGACTCTACCACACTGATCACTGTATGGAACTCCTGAGACATGCCCAACGGAACCAAATCTGTTAGCATCAGGTTTCTTAGAAAGCACCTTAGTAGGATGAGCACGTCTGTATGATTCAGCAGACTTGATCATATCACCCAAAGTTTTCTCAACCTTTTTACACAGAAAAGTAGCTAAGTCTTTAGAGACACACTCCAAAAATCATCTTTGCCAAAGAGACCCAACGGTCTATCAAACTCCTAAGCTCAAATGTAAAGCTTTCATTCATTCAAGAGAAAAGACACCTAGGAACGTTAAAGAAGCAACACAATCTCCCAAGCAACGACAGAAACAGAAATAATCAGGAGAGATAACTAAAGATAATGAAACCAAAGCCCACAAAGAAAGAAAGAACTAGGCCCTCATATCTCTAGAAACTATACAGAGGGGAAATACCCTGTTACGCTGGAAATGGAAAAGAAATCAAACACAGCCATACAGCAACACGATACAACACAGTTCGATCTCTCAAAAGCAAAGTTGTAAACATGGCCTATCTTTTATAACTGGGCAAACTACAGAGACACAAAAACAAATCCTACCACTGAGACAATTTTAATGTTTAATAATACCAAACGAAAATTTAAGTACGGGGTCACCAGATGTTACGGATGGTGTGCTGTGTGTATGACTGTCTGCCTCTCACTTTGAAAAGTTTGGGTGCGTGTAACAATTATTCCAGACACACACAACACACACACACACACCCACACACACAACCCACACACACACACACACACACACACACACACACACAACACACACACACACACACACACAAACATGGACAGCCATTTAACACACAAGTAAAGGTCTTTCTTTATATGCTGCCTTAACCATTAAAACCTAAACACACATCAATATAAATCGCACAAAATCAATATACGCCTCCACCAGCAAGGCATTCGACAACACAGGGAGCTTCAACCGTCGCCTTCAACCTGATACATTGAATATTTCTTTTCTAGTACAGTTCTCACTGGCATCATCAGCAGTGTCCAAACAGACACAGTCCACACAGCTGGCTACCCACACAGAAGATCACGTTGGACTACCGACCTGTGGGTCAGGCTCTCTGCGTCGTCTTGACAGAGAATCCTCAAGTCACAATCTTCACACAGCGAGCAGAACCGCTCATGAATACAGTTCAACGTCCCATTGGGTATCCCCACAACCCACGACACGAGGATCACACTGAGGAACCCTACCTGACCTGGCGGTCAGCCTCTCCACATCGTCTTGACGGAGAATCATGAGGCCCTTCAATGGCAATTCCACTATTACCTGGCAGTCAGTCTCTCCACGTCGTCTTGACGGAGAATCCTCAGGCCTTTATCACACAACTCCACTACTGACCTGGCGGTCATTCTCTCCACGTCGTCTTGACGGAGACAGCGGCTGGGTAGGGCTGTACTCCCAAACCAGGTGGTAAACAGTTCCAGGCCGGACTCAGGGGCCTCACCATTTCTTTCGCTCTCGTGTTTTATTTTTATTTTTATTTTTTACGTCATGTTGTTACGTGATTTTACTCGACGTCACAATTTACAGTGACGTCACACATATGTGAACAGAGTATGAATCCCTATCCTTTTCTTAGCGTTGATTGGACGCTGAAGCACGTGATAAGTGAGAGAAGTTACTGTTTTGTAGGACAGGTGTGTCCCCAATCTGTAATGTTGACCAGGAGTAGCCAGACAGGAGAGACAGGTGTGTCCCCAATCTGTATGACAGACCAGGAGTGGCCAGACAGGAGTGACAGGTGTGTCCCCAACTGTATGGGAGACCAGAGTGGCCAGACAGGCGAGACAGGTGTGTCCCAATCTGTATGAAGACCAGGAGTGGCCAGACAGGAGTGACAGGTGTGTCCCCAATCTGTATGGGAGACCAGGAGTGGCCAGACAGGCAGAGACAGGTGTGTCCCAATCTGTATGAGAAGACCGGGAGTGGCCAGACAGGAGAGACAGTGTGTCCCCAATCTGTATGGGAGAGCAGGAGTGGCCAAACAGGAGAGACAGGTGTGTCCCCAATCTGTATGGGGGGTATGTGTGTGTCCCCGATCTGTATGGAGAGACCAGGAGTGGCCAGACAGGAGAGCAGCGTGTGTCCCCAATCTGTACGTAACCACGGAGTGGCCAACCGGAGAGGCTGGGGGGACAGGGACAGGTGTGTCCCCAATCTGTATGGGAGACCAGGAGTGGCCAGAACAGGAGAGACAGGTGTGTACCCATCTGTAATGGTATGTGGTGTGTCCCCATCTGTATGGAGACCAGGAATTGCAACAGGACAGGAGAGACAGCTGTGCTCCCCAATCTGTATGTAAGACCAGGAGTTGTCAGACAGGAGAGACAGGTGTGTCCCCAATCTGTATGACAGACCAGGAGTGGCCAGACAGGAGAGACAGGTGTGTCCCCAATCTGCCAAATATGAATACAGGTGTGTCCCCAATCTGTATGGGACCAGGAATGGCCAGACAGCGGAGAGACAGTGTGTCCCCAATCTGTAATGTAGACCAGGAGTTGCCAGACAGGAGAGACAGGTGTGTCCCCAATCTGTATGTAGACCAGGAGTTGCCAGACAGGAGAGACAGGTGTGTCCCCAATCTGTATGGGAGACCAAGAATTGCCAGACAGGAGAGACAGGTGTGTCCCCAATCTGTATGTAGACCAGGAGTATGCCAGACAGGAGAGACAGGTGTGTCCCAATCTGTATGGAGACCAGATGCCAGACAGGAGAGACAGGTGTGTCCCCAATCTGTATGACGAGACCAGGAAGGCCAGACAGGAGAGACAGTGTGTCCAATCTGTATGACAGACCAGATGGCCAGATAGGAGAGACAGGTGTGTTCCCAATCTGTATGTACAGAACCAGGAGTTGCCAGACAGGAGAGACAGGTGTGTTCCCAATCTGTATGTAGACCAGGAGTTGCCAGACAGGGAGACAGGTGTGTCCCAATCTGTATGGGAGACCAGGAGTTGCCAGGAAGGAGAATCAGGTGTATGGCTTGGGCCAAGTCTGTAGTTAATTTTCAAACTTGGGGCTGCAAAAGGAAACGTAGTTTTCCTAAGGACCAGGAGTGGTTGATGTTCATTTAGCACAGACTGAAGGCTCCCATGGATTCTTTTTTTTCCTTCAAAATATTGATTCCCTATGAGTAAGTGGCGAGTTGGGGAAAACAGATAATATTGAGAAAAGAAAAAAAATAAACGTAAAACGATTGAAGTGATTAATAAAAAAATAAAATATGACATCGCGTAATGAGAAGCCAAAACATTTAACTGATTTACAAGAATACAAATCCTTTTTGAAATTGATATTTTGTAAAGATTTCACTTTGTATCCCCAACTGTAGGTAGGAATGTGCTGGAAGCAGAATGCTGCGAATTCATGCGTATGTTATGTGTTATCATGTCTTGTAATATAATGTCCTTAAAAAATAATTCACACTTACAGGTTCCAACCATTGGGTCGTACTACCTACCTCCGGGAAGCATGATTCCCGCTGTTGGAATTAAAAAAAAAGGAAACGAAACACCTAGCGACAACACTTTAGTATAAAGAAAAAAAAAGAGAAATGAAATGTTTCATAGTGTTTTATGAAAAACCAGGACGAAAGTATTATTAGACCCATATGTGCATTGCTTAATACAAATTGTCATTGTAAAATTCTTTGTCGTTGTAGTTGTTCTGGTAATGGGAGCACGAAAAAGTAAATTCTTGTTTCCACAATCTCTCCTTTGAATGGGTAGAGTTGATGCGCGTGTATGGAGTAAGCATGCTGTGTTTGTGATTGAGTATTTGCAAAATGGTGTGTGAAAAACGCACCTGTTTGCTTTCACCACAGCGATGGTATTTAGGAGGACAGGGCTTGTGTACACAAAAGTCTTCATCACTGTTGTCCACACAGTCCTGATGGTGGTCACACAACAGGCTGTAAGGAACTCTCTGACTTCCCTCTCTGACAACTGTGGGAAGGAGGAAGCAGCGTCATCGCCACCGGACACGTAGAGGCTGATGGATGTCCCAGGACTCGGGGCTGTCTCCAAACAAGACAGGATGGCGGCCCCAGCAGTGGCTTGAACTATCGCAGGCGAGAAAATTACGACTGCTATGGTTAGAAGGACAGAACGTCAAATTACCAACCCTTTCGATTTTGTTTGTGCTTCAGCCTAGATTTGATCGTGATTGAAAAGGACGAGGAGGGCTTCTGATTATTATATTCACACAACAAGGCCGTTGGACTTGAGTCGTCGCATAAGACAAAAGAACAGACCTGGCCCAGTAGTTCCTTGGTCCAAACCAGTTTAAATCTGTAATACCACACCTGGCGAAGCGTGGGGATCGATCACGGCGAACGGGATGGAGTACGCTATCGTCCTATCAGCCCACATCGGTACCTGTTGATACCTGTGAATATACAACAATTTTGCTGTAAATTAGTGGAAGCAGTTGGCCTAAGCAAGGTTTGCTGAATAATTGGTGGTTTAGATTTATACATAGCCTCTCTCTCTCTCTCTCTCTCTCTCTTCTCTTCTCTCTCTCTCTCTCTCTCTCTCTTGGGGAGTGTACGCGACTCTTTAGTGCATGACGTGTTTGACATCGGTCCCGCTACTTTTGCACAGTACGACTGTCGTTGGTCACTCTGAGGGTTGACAGTTGGTCATCGTACCTGTGTTGGACCATGCCTGCAGTACCGCTCGTGTTCCGGTCAACATGTGGATGTTTCGTGACTGTATTTTTAAATTTCATGTGTCGTCGGGCCAAGAAGAAGGAAGAATTGAGATGTCGGACATTAAGGGCGAGATCTCGGCTAGACGGTGTCATGGTTGGACTGACCCTCATTGTGTTTTTCTGGAGCGGTATTCTCATGCAGTGCGGTGACATTGAACTTAACCCTGGCCCTCCTAAGTCTGCCAGTGCAAAGCAGTCCCGACTGACGAGCAGCAGCTCGAGGGTGAGTCTGGACAGAGGCGTTGCAGGTCAGGAGGACAGTGGACAGTCAACCAGGCATGAGCAAAGTAAGATGGGTCAGAAGTTACCTTGACAGACGTCATGACCATGTTGACCGGCTTGAGCACGAAGTTTGACAACATGCAGGGTAAATTTGACAAGGTTCAAGAAGACCTCGGGGAGATAAAAGAATCTTTCTCGTCTCTAAAAGATCAAGTTCAGGTTCTTACTGAAGAAGTAGAAATCTTAAGACAGTCAAATTATGAACTCGACCAATCGAATAAGTGCATGCAGGAACAACTGAAAGCTTTAGAAAGAAAAACGGACGATTTAGAGTGCCGATCAAAGAGAAATAACATCATTGTGCATGGAATTCCCAGAGCTGAAAAGGAGACGCCTGAGCAATGTGAGAACCTTCTGAGGGACATGCTGACTGACAAGATGGATCTGACTGATGACTTCTCCTTTGACAGAGTTCATCGTGTGAACGCTAAACGGGACTCACCAGTGATAGCCAGATGTACATTCTACAAAGAAAAAGTTAAGATCTTGAAGGCGAAGTGGAAACTGAAAGGGACTGATCTGTTTGTGGCAGAGGACTATTCTCAGCGAGTTCGGTTAATTAGAAAAAAGTTGTCACCTCATCTGAGAGCTGCCAAGGATCAGGGAAAGAGGGCCACCATGATCTACGACCACCTGGTCATCGAAGGGAAGAAATTCTTCTTGTCTGGTGATGAAACAAGCATCGTGGAGGTGCCATAGGAATACGGCCGGCCTAGTAAAACAAATGTTCTTGACGAGTTAGATAGTTTTTGTGTTGGTAGGTTAGGTGTAAATACAAGTGGCAGCATTTTGGAAAGACACCGGTTTCAAGGGGATGGTCCAATGCGCAGGCGAACACGGCACGGGGAATTCAAAATAGAAAATCTGACATTGCGAGTCCGTGTTCAGATAGGGAGAGGGAGTTTGTTTACAGCGAAGACAGTCGTACGCATGCACCCTTGTGTGTTTCTGAAAGCGTGAAACGCGTGTCTGGATGCGTGCACGAAAATAAAGAAATGTGTGACAGTGTCAGTGTTCTGAAAGCACAGAAGCCTTCTCTGGTGATTAATGGTTGTCATTCTGTATCGGAGAAGTGTTAGCAACACAAGAACCTATTCTTTTCTACATTGGAATATTTGTGGTTTACTCTCTAAACTGTCTGATCCTGATGTTATTGAATATGTTTCTTCCTTTGATTTCATTTGTCTTGTTGAAACTTTCGTTGATAATTTTCAGTGTTCCATGTTTTCTGATCATAACATGTTTGTTAAGCCTGCAGTTAAATTCACTCAGCGTGGAAGAAGATCGGGGGAGTAATATGTCTGATAAGAAATAATCTCATGAAATATGTGTCAAAAATGAGTACTGAGCGTGATAATGTCTTGTTGTTTGTCATTGATAAAAAATTGTTTCATTTGGCGAATGATATTCTATATGTATGTTCGTATGTTCCCCCAGAAAAGTCTCCATACTATTCTGTGTTTAATGTTGATAATGGTATCAATCAACTGGAGGATTGTATAATAGATAATTTGTATTACAAGGACAAAATGTCAATATTGATGTGTGGTGATTTTAACGGCCGAACGGCCGATGTTTCACCGCAACTTGATGAACAAACAAAAGCATTTTCATGGTTTGATAAGTCTGGTATTGTTGAAATGAGACGTCACTCTGAAGATACAGTGTTAAATGCTTATGGCAAAAGTTTACTAAACATGTGTAACGCGCTAGATTTATATATTTTAAACGGTGTATGTCCTGGTGATGACAATTTCTGTTTACTTATATCAGTGAATCTGGTAGTAGTGTGAATGATTATTTTGTTGCTTCTTCTGACCTTTTTGATTTCATACAATTTTCTTGTAGCCTTCATGTAAAAGAACGGATGGAATCAGACCACATGCCTCTTGAATTTCATGTGGGTGCATCTGGTTCTAATGATTGTGAAAAATAAAAGCAAGAAACGAAAGAGTATATAAATAAATTTGTTTGGAATAATAATAGCGCCACGGACTTCGTTAATATGATGCACTCGGATGAAATGAAATTAAAGGTTTTGCATGCTGTTAATTTGATAGATATTAATGTAAATGATGCTCTTGATTTGTTTATCAATACTGTTAAAGACGCTGGTAAATGTATGGAAAAACGAGTATGTGTGAACAGGACCAAAAGACAAAAGGACTGGTTTGATCTAGAGTGTTTACGAGCTAAAAGAGATGTCAGGAGGTTACTTAGGGTATGGAAGAGAACCTTAGATAAAAATAACCGACACTTATACTGTGTATCACGATCAGAGTATAAAAATTTATTATATAGGAAGCAAAAGTCACACAATGATAAAATGTTTAAAGAAATTGTCACTAATATGGACAACCAAGAGGATTTCTGGAAAAGTGTCAAACAAGCGTTTAAAACACGAACACAGAAGCAGAATAGAATCACAATGGAGCAATGGTATTACCATTTTAAAAACGTGTTGGAAAAGGATATCAGCGTTGATACAGACACTGGTGAAAATGAAACATTATTAGATGATGAATATTCTGAATTTTTCGATCGACCAATTACAAAGCATGAAGTACAATTTGTAATAAGGAAACTAAAAAATGGTAAAGCAGCAGGGCCCGATGGACTTGTTGGTGAATTTTTTAAAAACTTAGGGGACTTTGCAATCGATTTTCTTGTAAAATTATTTAATGATCTTTTTGAAAAAGGAATTTATCCCGAGAATTGGACCAGATCGATCATCTTACCTCTGTTTAAAAAGGGTGACGCAAATAATCCTAATAATTATAGAGGAATCTCCTTGTGTGATATTGCTAGTAAACTTTATGGGTCTATAATAAACAAGAGATTATCTGAATGGATCGAATTAAAAAACATAACTGGTGAATACCAAGCAGGTTTTAAGAAGGGTTATAGTACAATCGATCATTTGTTCACTCTACTGGCTGCTGTTCAGAAGCAGTTTTCAAATAATCGTAAGTTATATGTTGCATTTATAGACTTCGAAAAGGCCTTTGATTCTATTTCTAGAAAGCTTCTGTGGCCAATACTGGCAAAACATTGTGGAAGAGGTAAACTATTTAAATGTGTTAAATGTATGTATGATGATGTTAAAGCTAATATAAGGTGTGGTGCAAAATTTAGTGAGTACATTAGATGTACACAGGGTGTTAAGCAGGGTGATGTTTGTAGTCCTGTTTTATTCTCTTTGTTTATTAACGAATTAGCTTTGGAAATTATCGAGAAGGGAAAACATGGTGTTTCATTTGATTTGATTGAAATATTCATTCTACTTTTTGCAGATGATATCGTTTTACTGTCTGAAACTGTTATAGGGCTTCAAAACCAGTTGAACAATTTGTGCTCAGCGGCGCAGAGATTACATCTCAAAGTAAACATGGACAAAACAAACATTATAGTTTTTCGAAAGGGTGGATATTTGTCGTCGCGTGAAAAATGGTTTTATGGAAATTCTAAACTTGTGATTGTAAACGCCTACAAATATCTGGGGTTTTTATTTTTCTACAAAACTAAGTTTTTCGTTTGCCTGCCAAGATCTTGTGGGTAAAGGGAAGCGTGCTGTTATGGCCATTTTAAGCGTCTTGTATAAGTTTGAAAACGAGTCAGTAAAACTATTTTTCAGAATGTTTGATACCCAGGTCCAGCCTATAGTCCAATATGGCGCTGAGATTTGGGGTTTGGAGAAAGGACATGACATAGAGAATTGCACTTATTTGCTATGAAACGGTTTTTGAATGTCGATAGGCGTACCCCAAATGACTTGACTTATGGAGAACTTGGTAGATTCCCTATTTATTTGAATTCATATATAAAATGTGTAAGATACTGGCTTAAACTGTTACGTATGGGGCAACATAGACTGCCAGCCAAAGCTTATAAAACATTGTTTGACCTGGATATGAGAGGGAAAACTACCTGGGCATCGGGCATTCGTAAATGTTTATGTAATTATGGTTTTTCGTTTGTATGGTTAGAACAAGGGGTTGGCTGTGTCAGCAGTTTCTTGGCTTGTTTCAAGCAACGAACAATAGATTGTAGATGGCAAGACTGGGATAGCCATATTCAAAACAGCGAACGATTTTCATTATTTAGACTGTTGAAAAGTAATTATTTAGTAGAAGCAGAAGCTTATTTGTCTCTGAACTTGAATAGATTTATTAGGTCTGAATTAACAAAATTCAGGTTTGGTGTATCGGATATTGCTGTACATCGTCAACGATATAATATCCATACAGAAAATGATTTGTTGTGTCCACTGTGTAAATCTGGTAGGGAAGATGAACTTCATTTTGTATTCTTATGTCCTGTTCTGGCTGACCTACGACAAAAACTTATTCCGTTAAAATATCATCGACGTCCAGCACTGTTCAAGTTAGTCTGTCTTTTGTCGTCAAAAAACTACAACGTTGCAAGAAATCTTGCTTTATATCTGTACAAATCATTTAAAAGAAGGAGTGATTTGACATAGGTAATTTGCATATGTTGAGAATGTTTAAATTTTTGTGATGAAATACCTTGTTTAACTATGTTCTTTATTACTCACCCCCTTCAAATGGGGCTGTGGCCTTTCTGAATAAATTTTCGTTATCGTTATCGTTATCTCTCTCTCTCTCTCTCTCTCTCTTCTCTCTCTCTCTCTCTCTTCTCTCTCCCTCTCTCTCTCTCTCTCTCCCTCTCTCTCTCTCTCTCTCTCTCTCCTCTCTCTCTCTCTCTCTCTCTCCTCTCTCTTCCTCTCTCTCTCTCTCTCAGTAGCTTTTCTTTTCATAAAAAGTCTAAGGGTTGAAGGTTCAAGTCCCATGGCCCAATGACCACAGGTGCTATCAGCTGTCAAATGTTTACCATATCTGTGGTGGTGTGATTGGAAGCAGAGCCCCATTTCTGTCTTCCCACTGCATTTAACGTTTGCTTAACGGTACCATGCGCATTAACTGCTGGGTGAATAGAAATTTCTTTCAAACAGTAATGTGAGGCCAAAAGTGATTAGAACTCAATGATCATCAGCTTTGAGGGTAAACACTTTAATCATTTAACTGGGATGTGTGGACAGTCAGAGCACAGCTTCTTGGATGCGGCAAGGTGAGCTTTTGGTTTTGCTTTTAATTTGCAAGGATCGAAAATGGAACTGCCCAAATATTTGAATCTGTCTACATTTCTTCAGATCAGTGTAGAACTGTCCAATTTGAATCTGTCAACATTTCTTCAGATCAGTGTAGAACTGCCCAAATATTTGAATCTGTCAACATTTGTTTTTTTCAAATCAGTGTAGAACTGCCCAAATATTTGAAGCTATCAACATTTCTTCAGATCAGTTTAATGTATTATGATAAATCAGTGTTGGGTGCAGGCTGGAGGCCTCAGAGAACTCAGTCAGCATTGTCTGCAGGTCATTCGATGTATGGGCAATCAAAACACAGACATATGCTATTACGGCTTCTTGTATATGAGGCTGGAGTGTGTGTACGTTTTTGCTTCCATTCTGTTGAATTTATATCCTACAGGTAACATTTGTCAACTTTGTCTTCCAGATGTTACATCACCCATATGAGGACACATATGTAGATAAGGTTGAGCAGGTCAGTCAGTCAGTCATTCCCCTGACCGATGGGGTCGTTGGGGGGGCGTGATGGGCAGACCGCCGTTTCTCTCCAGGCTCTTCTGTTTGTAGCTGTCGTGAGGAGATCTGGCATGGTCATTTTGGTCCAGTCCTTTATATTTTCAGACCAACTCTTTCTCTGCCGTCCTCGTCTACGCCCTCCTTCAACAGTACCTTGAAGAATGGTTTTGGAGAGGATGTTGTGACGAATGACGTGGCCAAACCATGCCATGTTCCGTCATTTGACGGCTGCCAGAAGTGGGACGTGGGTCCGACTAGGTTGGTAACCAGGTTCCGCACATAATCATTGGTCTTGTGTTCTTTGTAGGAGATGTAGAGTAGTTTCCTCAGGCACCTGGTCTCAAACGCCTGGATTCTTCTTTCTGATTCGGCCATCAGTGTCCATGTCTCGCAGCCATATAACAGGATGGAGACCACTAGTGAATTGTAGAGCCGGAATTTGTGTGTGGAATTTGATGTTGCTCTTCCATACCCGTTCAGTCTGGCCATCGCTGCTGATGCGGAGTTGATCCTGGTTCGGATTTCTGCTGTGCAGGTGCCATCTTTGGACAGGGTTGCTCCAAGTACTTGAAGCTGGTGACTTCTTCCAGGGTTATGTTGGCACTGCTGTTAGTCGTGCTGTCGACCATGACCTTTGACTTCTCTGTTCACAGAGAAGGTTGAGCAGGACAGGTGCCCAAATGCAGCTCTGTTTAATATCATTTGAAAGTTCAAAAGGCTCTGACTGATCTCCGTTAATAAACACTTGGCCTACCATATCATCATCGAAGATTCTGATGATGTGAACCAACACTTAGCCTACCATGCCATCGTGGAAGATTCTGATGATTTGGATGATCTTGCATGGTCAGCCATAATGGGCTAACCTGGCCAAAGGGCTTCTCTGGTGACAGTGTTGAATGCCTTGGTCAGATAAATGAAGATAGAAAGGTGAATATTTTGCTCAGTGGACTTCTTCTGCACCTTGATGACAATTGAAAGTCATATCTGCTGTACTGTGACCTGGGCACAAACCATACAGTGCCCCTGCAGTTTGGTTTCTGCTAGTATGATGGGCCAGTTCAAGATGACATCAGTGAGTATCTCGCCTGTGAATGATTGTAGGGCAATGCTCCAATAGTTTCCACAGTCAGCTTTGCAGCTCTTCTTTTTGTAGTAAGCTGTGATCAGTGCATCTTGAAAGTCTTTCGGACATGTGATCACTATCACAGATGGCCAGAAAGATGCCCTGAGACACTCATGTTGCCTTTAGGCCTGATCACTGTGTAAATTCTAGTATGCCATCTTCACCTGATGCTTAATCCGAGTTCATTTGCTCTATAGTGCTGGTAAGCTCAATACTAAAAGAAGTTAATTTAGTTCCTCTCTGATCAGCTGTTGAGGTATTTGGTCAAGGGCTGTTTGGCTGAATGTTGAGGGTCTGTTCACTTGGATACTGACAGATACTTTCCAACAAATCTCGGGCATTTCTAGTCCTTGATCAAAGTACAAATCTGCAGACTGTAGAAGGGTGAGTCCTGACTTAGAAAGTCTTGAATAGTTTTCAGGGCACTGAAGAGCTTTCTGGAATTGTATCTGTCTGCATTGTTCTAAGCGTCCTTGGCTTCGTTCGTGCATTACCGTTACTCGTCTTCTGTGATTCTCAGCCATTGTGGAGGCCTTTGCTTTAAGATGTTCTTCTTTCTTTAACATGAAGCGTAGATCATTTTGTCATGTCGAATAAACACTGTTTATAGCCTTCAGAGGCTGAGTGATATTTCCAATATTTTCATCGAATCAGTGTTGAGGTACACGTTTCCTTTGTCCAAGGACTGCTTTTGCTGTCTCAGTGATAAAGTCTTTTTTTTTAAAAGTGGTTTCACTTTTCAATGCTCTCCTTAGCAAGTGGCTCTTGTGATTTGAGGGTTTCATCCAGTGCTGCCTGATGGTCACCTCTGTATACCCGAAATCTGTTTTCATAAAACCTCACTAACAAGGCAACTGCCAACATCTGCCTGTTCTGTTGATAAATGTAATGTAAAGACATTTCCACCTATTCTGTTGATAAATGTAATGTAAAACATATTCCACCTTTGTTTAACCAATAGCCATGAGCTCTCAAAATCAACACCAGTGCAACTGTTCATCAACATTTTCATCATTACTGTAAACACTACCTTTCAAAATTGCACTGATGTCTTAGTTTTACGCGTATCTGTACCAAAGCTACAACTGGTCAGTTTGTCTTTAAACAAGCTTTAAATTATTTTTCTTTTCTAACCATTTCCTAAAGCCTCACTGTACCTTTCAGCTGTAGACAAAACAACACATTTTGTCTTCAAAATAGATTATAGAATTTTCAAATTAAACACACACGCATGTCATTAGCATGGCTCAACACACACTAGTATGTACTTTCTCCAGCTCAAAAGTACAAATACACATAGGCTCTGTTTGACTATTAGTTCCATGGACATCAGTGTCAAAGTTACAGCTGTGAAGTGCAAGCACACACATTTTCTGTATGACTGTCACAAGTTAAGTGCACTTCCACGCATCAACTTTACTTGCCTACACACGGGTAAGTAGTTACATGTTGTTCACAATAGACATATCATTTTTTTTGTAGAGGGATTTTGGGTTCTCGCTTTTTCATCATTAAATGTGGGAAAGTTCTGGATGAGTTGAGTTGGAGTCCACTTGGAATATTAGGATTTAAACTAAAGTCGGAGAGGATAGTTGATCTCTCTCTGTGGCTGGTGACTGATCCTGCTGTGTAGACCAGCTACGCTGGGGGGGGGGGGGGGGGGGGGGGTTAGGCGCCACTGGACTTGCCCATGGTAGCCACGATCCCATGTTTCTTGGACAAGGAGAACCTGGTAGAAAAGTGAGGCGGAAACCTAAACAAATTTTAAACATTAATAGCGAACCACCAAGAAAACGTAGACAAAACGAATCACAAGACAAAACACGACGCGTTTCGACCTCTAAGGTCTTCTTCAGGCAAGATACAAACACTCAGGACACACACACACACACACACACACACACACACACACACACACACACACACACACACACACACGCACGTACGCACGCACGCACGCACGCACACGCACCACACAACACCACACACACACACACACACCACACGTTGTTTGTTTGTTTGTTTGTTTTTTCGTTTTTTTTTCGGTGTTTATTTTTTAAAATCAGAATACCTTTTGTTACAACTTCATAACTATTACAAATGTTTTTGTTTACTTCTATCATTAATATGATTATCATTCTTTACAATATTTCTGACATTCCAGCTTAGCAGTTTTCCAGCCTCCTATAGCATCACTACCATTACTGTATGGTTACAATCATGACTAATATTAAAACTATTAGATTCCATCCTTCCCATAATTTATACCTTCTTTCTCCTCTTTGCTCTTTACCTGTCCCCCTCCCCCTCTTATCTTCTTTTTCCCCTCCCTTCCCTTAGTATTAATACTATTATTATCATTACTATTATCAATAAAATTGCTATTAAAAATCTTTTTTTTAAAACTATATTTCTGTATCATGCTTCAAATATCAATATTATTATTACCATTACCATTGTTATAGTTGTTAGCATTATCATAATCATTATCAATATGATCGTTATTATTAACATTACCATCACTACCATTAACATCACTATCGACATCGCCACAAAGACCGTTGCCACGGCAACAATGATGTTTAAGAATCCTCCACCTACTCTCCGTTCTCCATACTACAACTGCTATTGCGATATTATCACCAAAAGTGGTGGTAATCTTCTCGTTTTTCATTTTTTTTAAAAAAATAATATTTTGATCATCATCATTACCATTATCATTATTCATATGAGAAATAATTACCATCATGAATACCTTGACTCACACACTGTCTCCTTCTTCACATCCTCATTTTCATTCAACAACTATCTTGAGCTGACGTGAATGAAGATAAGTGATTGCTTGTTCATTTTCGTTCTCCCGAGTGTTTTGTATCTTGCCTGACTATGAGTTCGAAGCGCGTCGTGTTTTGTCTTGTGATTCATGTGTCTACATTTTCTTGGTGGTTGGCTATTAATAACATTAAAAAGAGAACCTGATTTGTAGTGAAGTAGCTGACAGTCTGGCTTGTTGAGTTCACTCATCTGCCCTCTACCTTTCAGAAGAGGTGTCAGAACCCAGCCAACAAAGGATTACTCAAGAGTAGAGTTTCTACTATAATTATCAATCTCCACTTTTATTTAGAGGATGAGTGGCGTTTACAAAGGGTAGGAGACAGAAATACAATGCTAAAAAATTTTAGTCAAATGACTCTTCAATGTTTCTTATGATTAAAATAACATTAACTTCCAACAGTCACCACTATTCATATATCAACTTAGCAGTTTTCACCTAGTACAGGCATACTGTCTTTCTGATCAAAGTTTATCATTCAGTTATCTTCCTAACAGATAGAATTGCAAACTGGCAAAAGTCAGACTGTACACAAAGAATAGCGGTCAGATTGTTAACAAATAACCTTAATCACACGGTAATAGCTTTTACCACATGGTGGTAAACAAACTATTACAACAGAATACTCGTTTATCATGGTGATAAATGTCACCAAGTATTAGCATAAAGTTACACAGTTAAATCACATGGCATTCATACAATCAATGCATAGATTAAATATGTAGATACCTACTTTCAGCTAACATTTCTGCAAAGATTGGTAAAGCTTAGACTTTTTTTTTCCAGAGTAGAGGGAGATTACCATGCCCTTTCTCTTGTTTCCCACGTGGTCTTTCTTGCTACATGGCTTTCCATTTCTGCTGCACTTGGCAGGGTGTCACTAAAGACACTGAAAGGGAGAGGGAGGTCTTGCTTTGATCTAGCACAGTGACAACATGCCTGGGCTACGGGGGAGTAGGGGAGAGGGAGGGTGGCGGGTGTGACGGACTTTGAAATTGACGTAATTTGTTTTCGCCTGGGTTGTCATAGCCATACTGTCGCTGATTTAAGAGTGTTTCCGACCGAGGGTGGGTAAAGTGTGTGTGTGTGTGTGTGTGTGTGTGTGGGGGGGGGGGGGGGGGGGGGTTGAGAAGGGAAGGATGGTGGGGAGAGACGGGCGATGTGGTCACGACCTCACTTAACCTTTCTTGGCAACAGATGTTGTTATGCTGTTCTAAGAGAGAGAGAGAGAGAAAGAGAGAGAGAGAGAGAGAGAGAGGTGGGTGGGGGGTGGGTGGGCAATGTTGTTACGAAGCGAATTAAACTTTTCACTGTGTCAATGTTACATCTGGGTGGGCAGGAAGGCAAGGGGAGAGGGAGGGGGGGGGGGTTGGCATAGATTTGAATAGATTTGAAATCTGCACTTCCATGAGTGAGAAACAGGGACAAAGAGAAAGGGAGGGGGGTGGCGCGCGCGCGCGCGCGCGCGTGTGTGTGTGTGCAATTTGTACAAGAGGGTGGTTGGGACCGGTCGGGTGGAGTTGTCAAGTGACTTGATACAATTCCAACCCAGAACAAAAGGAAAGGACCACTTGAGATCAGCACAATCTGTTGTCAGGAGAATTAACAGTCAGGTGAAACTAGGACTTCATAAATCTGTGTGTGAACATAGAGATACCAAAGAAGACATTGATTTAACTCCAGCCAACGAGCGTGTGTACTGAGTGCTGTGCTTAACAAATATTGTATTGTGTGTGCCCATAATCATTTGTTTTCACATGTGTCCCCAGCTCTCTCTCTTCTCTCTCTCTCTCTCTCTCTCTCTCTCTCTCTCTCTCTCTCTCTCTCTCTCTCTCTCTCTCTACTATTTTTGATTGAGATATTAGCTGGCAACTGATACGACGATTTACAGTCCACCTCAAAGGAAAGTAATTGAAGGCCAAAACAATATCAATCTATGGTTACAATCATCAGCTTACATGATGAAACTGATGGTCAACGCTGCTATTTGTGGATTAAGAATTGTTCAAAAATCATGTAGTTGCAAAGCGAGACGACTGCAGGCGGAAATCTAAACAAATCTTAAATAAATGTTAGCGAACCGCCCAGAGAACGTGGACAAACGAGTCACAAGACAAAACACAACGCGTTTCGACCTCTTAGGTCTTCGTCGGGTGATGCATAAACGAATAAAACAACGAAAATTCACTTAGCTTTGATCGCTTCAGATCGCTTAGGGTTCAGCGCAAGGAAGAAGGCGTTGAATGAGAACGAGGCTGTTGGAAGGGAAAATGAAGGCCAAAACAATATCAATCCAGCTCTCTCTCTCTCTCTCTCTCTCTCTCTCTCTCTCTCTCTCTCTCTCTCTCTCTACTAATTTTGATTGAGGTTATCTTTTTTTTTTTATATTTTCTTTTTTTTTAATTTTTTTTTTTACTTTTCACAAGAAAATGCAGCTTGTTTTCTTCTTTCATTATCTTCTTTTGCTTCTTAGGTGGCACTCAGTACACACGCTCGTTGGCTGGAGTTAAATCAATGTCTTCTTTGGTATCTCTATGTTCACACACAGATTTATGAAGTCCTAGTTTCACCTGACTGTTAATTCTCCTGACAACAGATTGTGCTGATCTCAAGTGGTCCTTTCCTTTTGTTCTGGGTTGGAATTCTTAATCCACAAATAGCAGCGTTGAACATCATTTTCATCATGTAAGCTGATGATTGTAACCATAGATTGATATTGTTTTGGCCTTCATTTTCCCTTCCAACAGCCTCGTTCTCATTCAACGCCTTCTTCCTTGCGCTGAACCCTAAGCGATCTGAAGCGATCAAAGCTAAGTGAATTTTCGTTGTTTTATTCGTTTATGCATCACCCGACGAAGACTTAAGAGGTCGAAGCGCGTTGTGTTTTGTCTTGTGACTCGTTTGTCCACGTTCTCTGGGCGGTTCGCTGAACATTTATTTAAGATTTGCAAAAATCATGTATTTTATATTGATTGCATCTCTTAGGAGATCCAAGCTGATCTGCACAATTCCTAGCCACTGACAATCTTTGAGTTATTAACAGCAGAGCTGACCACTCAGACTGTTCCATATCTTTTGATCTCCCGTACATCTTTGAATGGATCCTCAAGCACAGCCTCAAAGATGTTCCCCTCCGTTTTATGCTGTTTGCATAATGTTTTTAGCTATTCAGCAACTTTTTTTTCCTCTCCACACATTTGTTTTGTTTCGATTTACTTACCCTTCGCTGGCTGCTTTGGGGGTGCTGTTGAATTCTTTTCTGAACCCTTGGTGGTGATAACACCACAGATTTTTGGACTGTGGTGTGTCTCTATTTGACGCCTAGAGCACAGACACAATCAGCCATGTCTCCTTCATGAGTGCAATTCAGCGGACGAAAGGCCTAGGAGCAGGTATTACAGGGTCGAACTTTAATTAAGGACCACCCGAAAAAAGGCCCTTTCTTTTTAAATTGGCCAAAAATACAAGCAATGCATTTTTTCGAAGAATTCGACTGGAAAAGGTTTAAGGGGTTAACAGAGTATTCCGCAAAGCTTGCGAAAGCTGTCTTATTGTTACGTGCGGCATGCAGAGGGGGGGGGGGGGGGGGGGGGGGGGGGGGGGGGGGGGGGGGGCGGGGGGGGGGGGGGGGTTGAAAGTTGCAGATTGTTGTCAAAATTGCTTGTTTTTTAAGCAAGAGTGAACACTGCTTCAAACGGTTTTGCACTGAAATTCCAAATGCACGTGCAAAAACCAATGCATTGCAGAGCATTTTACTGACTGGAATGCCCTAAAGCAGCCCGACGTGCATATTTCTTCATGACACAAAAATGCCTCCAGACGCAAGCTGTCTGATTTTGACCGGACCCGGGCGATTGCATGGCTGTAGGATCGAGTTGGCGTTCGAGAAGTGGCCAGAACACTACAAGTGTCCCACTCCGTCATCATTCGGCTGAGAGAACGTTTTCAAGCCACTGGAACTGTCAAAGAGAGACCCGTCCAGGCCAGCCAAGAAGACCACTGCAAGAGATGACAGGTTCATCCGCAGACATGCTCTTCGGACCAGGACCACCACCTCCAACACCATCAGGCGTCGGCTCCAAGCTGCCACTAACACAGCAGTGTGTGAGATGACCATACGGCGGTGCCTCAATGCTGCCAACCTTCGAGCAAGGCGCCCAGTCCGGAAACCAAAACTGACTGCGGCCCACCGGGCACATCGCCTGTCTGGTGCACAGCTCATCGAACATGGACTCGAGCTCAGTGGCGGATGGTGCTTTTCACCGATGAGTCCAAGTTCCAGTTGAAGCCACGAGATGGACGCATTCGGGTTGTGGCGGCGTCCCAGGGAGCAGTTGGTAGATGACATCATCCAGGAGGTCGTCGCTTTTGGTGGTGGCTCCGTCATGGTTATGGGGGGGGGGGGGGGGGGGGGGGGCATCAGCAGTCACCACAAGACTCCCCTGTACAATGTGGATGGCAATCTGAACAGCCAACGCTACCTGCAGGAGATTTTACGGCCTTTGGTTGTCCCAGCACTCCAGCAGATTGGGGCTCAGGCTGTGTTCATGGACGATAATGCCACCCCACATCGTTGTCGAGCCGTGAACACTTTTGTGGTGCAAGCTGGCATCACCAGGATGCCATGGCCGGCAAACAGCCCGGACATGAACCCTATTGAGAACATCTGGGGCGAGCTTGGGAGGAGGTTCAAGAAAATCACCCTGTTCGGCAAATCGACAGGAGCTGCTGCACTACCTGCAGCAGGAGTGGGCAAACCTCCCCAGGCACTCATTACAAGAACAGTCAACACCATGAGGCAGCGCTGTGTGGATTGTGTGGCAGCACGAGGGGGGCACACTCGGTTTTGATCAGACTGTAAAGAAACACTCTTTTTGTGAATGTCATTTTGGGGGGTAGTCTCATTCAGGCTCCCCTGTCTAATCAGAAAGAATGATTTTTTCGATGAAAGTGACAAAATGTTGTTCACTGATAACGAAATTAAACATTTATAAAGTTTCTGTCGTTTGTCGGTTTTTCTTTCTATGTTTTGTGAGACTGTGTATAAGTGGTCCTTAATTAAATTTCGACCCTGTATGAAGAGATCTGCCTTCAAGTGGGTGAATGGGGAATAATAAATGCTTTTCAAAATGAGCCTTTAGCAAGCTTATAGTCTCCAAGGGGAGAGACAATCTCCAATGGGGAGGAAAACTTACTAACATGTAACTCCTGGTCAGAAACCGATATTTCGAAACCTGATTGTTTCGCCTCAGTGACCGCGGAAAGTGGTAACTTGACTCATCTGCCTTTTCGGTTTTAAGAAGAATGCTATCCCAGAAAAAGGCTGGTGTGCAATACCGTAGTATGTTTGTTGAGTTTTCAAAACACCAACCAAAGGTGCCACCTAAGAAGGAAAAGAAGATCATGAAAGACGAAAACAAGCTACATTTTCTTGTGAAAAGTGGGAAAAAAATAACCTCTTAAGACACAAGTGCTGAGGGCTAGTTCTTGGAATGAATCCGCACAGGACTAAATTACAAAAAACTAATAAATTCCAAGGTTAAACCCAGAGTACCCAGGGTTTCCTTTTTTGCTTTGGCTCCTAGTTGGACTTAAAGTTTGTGTTTTGCTCTACTGTTTTGAAATATGTTAGGACAATCATATTTTTAGGCCCCCATTCCAGCCCACCTTTGCCAGTCACCATCATGTAGGCGTGCGATGGGCTGTTTGGTAATCCATGTGGCAGTACCTGAATAACTGTTCAGCTGCTGCTGTCATAAACACACTGACACACACGCGCTTACACACACACACCACACACACACACACACACACACACACACACACACACACACACACACACACACACACACATGCACACTTACAAAACACAAACACACATATACTCACTCACTCATTCACTCCTCCCACACGCACGCACAACACACACACACACACACACACACACACACACAACACACACACACACACACCCCACACACACACACACACACACACACACACACACGCACGCACGCACGCACACACGCACGCACGCACGCACGCACGCACGCACGCACGCACGCACGCACACACACACACACACACACACACACACACACATAGTGGGGATGTAAGGGGAGAACCGCAAGTACCTAGGTTGATCGATGATTCAGAGGATCAGGGGTATTGTGCAGAATATTCTGATTCCCAATGCTTTGCGATCTTTCTGTTGTGTTTAGGGCACACTTTTGGTGTTATTCGTTTTGTATTAATAGTGTGGAGCCTGGATTTCGCCACATGATGGTCATGAACAGGTGTCAGGTAAAAACAGGGTATGAAAGTGAGAATATGTGGACGTATGAGTGTGAAAGATACACCTATCTCTTGTCGGTCTACTCTAACTCTCTCCTGTCCGTTATCTTTCTACTCTGTCTTTTCACAATCTTTGGTATGATTCCTTACTTAGAAAGAACCCCCAAAACAAATCTGCGAGATACTCTACTTGTGCGGTGTCCTTGTATGTGTATAATGTTGACCTAATGTTACCAGTTTTGAAATAATTATGGACTTAGATTTCAGTGTGTGTTCAAATATGATCCCTTTCTCGTTGGCCATATTTTCAGATTTAGGTTTTTTCATTATCTAGATTGGCAATGGATATTCACTGTTACTAATTTGTGTACTGATGGAAAAAAAATTGTGTTTTAAAGATATGTACCTTCAGCTGTAATGGTCTGAATGATATGAGAAAAGAAAAGATGCTTTTGATTTTTTGAGACAACAGAATTGCAACATTTCTCTTTTACAAGAAACCCACTGGAAAACTGAATCTGAGAACTTTATTAGATCAAACTGGGGTTACAATGTATGGATTAGTGGCGAGGACACAAACAAGAACGGTGTTGCAGTACTTTTTAATAACAATTTTGAATACAAATAACTAACGTAATTAGATATCAAGATGGTTGCTATATTTTTTTTATGAATGTGCAATTGCCAAATAAGAATGTTACTATAGTAAATACTTATGGCCCAAAGAGTGGAGATGACCCAGCCTTTTATGACAAGATTTTTGAGTTGATTGAAACCAACAACAATGAACAAGTTATTGTTGGAGGAGACTAGAATTGTGCACTGAATTTAAAATTGGATATTCGTAATTATAAGTGTACAGCAAACCGTCAGAGGACCTGTAAGAAAATCATTGATATTATGGGACGTTATGGTTTTTGCGACATGTACAGAACATTATATCCAGAAACACGTCATATACCTGGCGTAAATTCAATACAATTAAGCAGGCCAGGCTTGACTATTTTATATGTTCAGAGGATATAATGAATGACGTCAAAGGTATTGATGTCAAACCAGGCTATCGATCTGACAACTCACTGGTGCAGTTATCCTTAAAAATGGATGAATTAAAACGTGACAGACCTTTCTGGAAATTCAACAATTCACTATTAAAAGATGAACAGTACATAGCAGAAATTAAAAAAAAAGTAATTACCAATATCATACAGCAATATGCTGTACCAGGTTACAACATGGCCGGTATTGACAATGTTGTTAATGATGATTTAACATTTACAATAAGTGATAAATTGTTCTTTGAGACTCTGCTACTGGAAATAAGAGGTAGGACAATTTCTTATGCAACTTTTAAGAAAAGGCCAACAAACCAGCAAGAGAATGATTTAGAAAAACAGATTAAAAAGAATCGAAGAGAATGTCAATGATAATAACATGCATGAACTAGAGAATTAAAACAAATAAAACTACAAGAAATAAGAAATATGCAAATCGAAGGCAAACTAATTCGCCCCAGAGTCGGATGGATAAATGAAGGTGAAAAGGTCAGTAAGTATTTTTGTAACCTTGAAAAAAGAAATTTTATCGATAAAACGATGCCCTTTTTGGAAACAGAGTCTGGTAACATATCTCAGAACACGAAACCATTTTGAAAGAAGTACAACAATTTTACAAACAACTATATTCCCAGATGACTGTGCGTGATTTTTGTTTAACATCTCATATACCGGAAGCAACAAAATTAACTGTCATAGATAAGCATAGCATAGAAGGAAAAATTTCGTATACGGAAGCGGTTTTTAAGAAGAATGCTATCCCAGAAAACGGCTGGTGCGCAATACCGTAGTATGTTTGTTGAGTTTTCAATCTAAGAGATAAGAGCAAGCTTTGTTTATAATTGAATATTCTTGCAGTCATTGCAACACCAAGCTGCTCTGTAAGTTGCTGGAATGGTGCTCAGTACTTATCTTTGGAATTTATTAGTTTTTTGTATATATATATATATATATATATATATATATATATATAATATATATATATATGTGTGTGTGTGTGTGTGTGGTTGTGTGTGTGTGTGTGTTCTGTGTCTGTGTCTGTGTGTGTGTGTGTGGTATGTGCTATTTTATGTTCACATGATTTATTATTATTATTTTTTTTTATTATTTTTTTGTATTGGAAGGATGCTCATGTCAGCTTATTACATAATAGGATAGCCATTAGGAGTGGACTGCAAGCCGACAAACATGGGAAATTCCTGATATTTCCACAACGGTTTGGTCACATCCCTGTACTCCTCCATCGTGTTCAGACTAACGAGTTGCGCCCCTTCCTTTGCACACTCTTCTGCAGGACCTGAGGGTCCTTTGCACCACTCCAGAACCGAAGTATGTAACATCGACCTTTGACCTCAAAGCCCAGACGCTCACATCTGGTGTAGCCACAGTCTTCTTCATCTCTGCCGTCCAGGCACTGGGTGACCATGTTGCAGGCCAGGTGAGACTGGAAGCTTGGCCAGGTGTGCACTGAACAGTTCCATTGGCCCTGTGGGGAACGAGCTGGCCTCTTGTGGTGCTGTGCCGACAGAGAGAAAACATGGATACTTGCAACAAGGTAATACTCAAACATGCGGTTTTGTTCACATGTCCTGAAATCCTCTTGAGGTGTTATCTAAAAAAACACATTCCCAGAAATTATGTCGCAACGCAACACTGTGGTCAAAATGTTGCTACGTAGGAGAAGGGCTACCAGCAAAACATACTTTCAACACTTCAGGTAAAATCATCCGTTTTTCGTCAAGAACATTTATCATTATGCATGTTGGTGGCCTACCGTCTAGTGTTAAAGCTTGCTGAATCTTCGGCTTCAAGAAATGTCTATCCTGTCGTTCAAAGTTGAAGGCAGAGAGAATCAAACATTGCTGTTCTCAGATTGACAGCAACTACCGTCCGATCCCCTTCCATGCAAGCTGCAACTCAAGATGCTTTCCAATGCAAATGTTCGAGGCAGGTGACAAAATACATGAAGAGGGCAGATTTCATTGAAATCAGCAGAAAAGGCAAGTGAAAATTTACCTTGGCCATCTGCTTGTTTTTACGCTCTCCACCCAGTTTATTTTACACTAATTGCGACGTCAGTGATAATGCTAGCAGCATTCTTCAAACTAAAAGTCAGTCTCTCTCTCTGTCTCTCTGTCTCTGTCTCTGTCTCTGTCTCTCTCTCTCTCTCTCTCTCTTCTCTCTTCTCTCTTCTCTCTCTCTCTCTCTCTCTCTCTCTCTCTCGGAGTGAGTTTGTGTTCACGAACGTGGAAGCAAGGTTTTTTGAATCGCTCTGAAATTGCGGCGTGGTTTTGCTTAATTACTCCAAGTTAATTCCAGATAAGTGTTTGAAAATTATACGATTAGGTTGCTCGTGGTGTGCTGAAGACAATGGTGTAAGTTTTGTTTTTCAATTTACGTTCTTAGTGTTTTATTTTATTTTTGGATCATGGGAATTGACATTGAGTCCTACCGCAGGGCTATTGGTACATTTGCACCGATACTGGGCAGCTTGCTGTTGAAAAAGGCAAACCGTGTGAAATCCCATGTAAATCGTGAACCGTTCTGTTGCAAGGTGCACTCAGGTTTGGATGTGGCAGTGTTTGTCAGTTGGCTTGTTTTGTTGACACTGATTGTGTACAGTTTGCCGTTCTGCCTGCATGGATTATTATGCACAGGATCTGTTCACCGCAGGCTGAGTGTGTGTGACAAGGCTCTTCTGACTGTGAGGAATGATTCCATTTTGATCCAGGGACAGTTTTTGTTCGGTCGCCAGACATTGTTTTCTGTGACAACAACCTTACTCATCATCTGATGGCCTTTCCCTGCACCCTCCCCCTGATCTACGTTTTCTTCTGTTGATGTCTGGACAAGTGGAACGAAACCCAGGGCCAGCGCCTGTGGACACCACCACCCCCGTCAACACCCAGTCCGCTCAAATGGAACTAAAATTGAACAAACTGATGGATATGATGGATGACATGAAATCTCAGTTTATTTAAAAAATTACAACGTGTAGAAGACCATATCAGTGTACAGTGTGAGCAACTGCAATGTCAATTTGCTGATCTTCAAAACTTTTTTCTGCTTTGCAGTCCTCCTTAAAGAACATAGAAGTGCAGGTTAACAATGTGAAGAAACATGAGAGTTTACCTAGACAGCCGACTTAGACGGCTTGAAGATGAAGTTGAAAGACAAGAGAGATATTCCAGGAGATGTAATCTACTGTTATATGGCATGCCTGAAGAAAGAGGGGAGACTTACGAAAAGTGCCTAGAGAGAGTGATCCAGTCCCTGAACCAGCATTTCCCACAGAACACGTGGTCTGAGGATGATGTCGACAGAGCACATTGCCTTGGTTCACTGCCTGCTGTCTCTGGCAGACCACGCCCAGTGATCGTGGAAGTTTCTCAGGTGGAGAGACTACATGATCATAATGAAGGACAGACAAGGGAAAGATCAAATGCGGGCCTCTGAAGGCATACGAGTGGCAGCAGACCTGACCAGACAGCGAGGGATACCATGGCGCAGTATCAGCAGAAGGGAAGCACGCCTACTACTCCAAGGCAAGCTGGTGTGACGGAATCCAGGAGACGACATGAAAATGGCAGCAGCAACCGTGACAGCAGGCCCCACCCCGATCTTTGTGCCCCTGATGGTGATCCCTGCTTTCTGTCCTGTTCTCCCACACTGTCCCAGACCCACACTGACACTCGTGCTGCATACAGGGCCAAGGCCCCCCAGTGCGTACCCTGGGCAAACGAGGATGCTGATGATGTCAGTGTCTCGGATGACCTGGCAGTGGACAGGGGTCCAGACGAGGGTCAGCGCCAGGACAGCACGGACGCGGCCAATGCCTGGAGTGCAGTACGTAAGGGTGAGCAGCCAGGTGACGGCGGGGAAGCGGCAGCCAGCGGCAGTCGCCATCCTTGCGGGGCTTTGGTCGGGGATCTCCTGTCAGCACCCCTACCACGCAGCCATCCAGTGCATCAAAGTCACAGCGAGATGGTGGTGGAGGGAGGGGCGAGGGAAGGCACATGCTGCCAATGAAAGACGTTCAGTGAGTAGACAACCGTCAGCAGCCACTCCAGTACATACTAGGCAGCAATCATTACGCTCTGACGTTACTACCTCCGCACAAGGTAAACTGCCCAAAGACTGGTGTCAGAACCCGTCAAGAAAAGGCCCAGCAAAATCAGGGAAAGGTTGTCCAAACAAATAGCGGTCAGGCCACAGCCCATGTTTTGATTCTCATGATAGTTCGATAAGTCTGGCTTATTCCGGCGATGTTTCTGAACACTCAAATAATGTTTGTTTTGCTTCTGTTAATGTTTCTTTAAATGCGGTAAACAGTAATGTCAGTAATGTTGCTAAACTGAAGACAGATATTGTTGATACTGGTCTTGTAAGCATACTCACGCGAATGTCCATTTTGGTAACATCAAAGCGTCTCTTTCCATTGTGTCACTGAATGTAGAAGGTATATGGAGCGTTACAAATCAACTTGATCTGTCTTATTTTGTTATGAAATATGATTTCGCGTTGCTGGTTGAAACCTTTTCCCAGACATTTCCAGAGTCTTTAATCCCTTCTCATGTAGCATATGTCTCTCCTGGGTCAAACTGTCAGACAGTACCCACAGTCGTCTTTCAGGAGGGTCGTGTTTCTAGTCAGAAAAACTTTGACTGAATATGTGACTAGAATTGAATGTGAACTCGACAATATTATTGTGTTAAAGATTTCCCAAAAGCTCATTGGAACAATGGCTGATTGCTTATTAATTGGTGCTTATATACCCCCCGAGCATTCAGTCTATATGAAGAAACAGATATTTATAATGGTATCTCCATGCTAGAAGACTCTTTGCTTGATCTCGCTAGAGAGTATGATAGTGCTCCCGTTATAATCTGTGGAGATTTAAATTCAAGAACTGGTTCACTCAGTGTTAAAGCTTTGACATACATGATTCTTTTTATGATTTGCGGGAATCTGTTGACAGTAATGATTTAAAAGAACCCCCTGATAAAGTGAGTATGTCAACGGACAATGTAGTTAATTCTTTTGGTCGCTATCTGTTATCTGTGTGTGAACTGTATGAATGTGCATTTTAAATGGACTTGTGTCCCGGAATTTCTAGGGAGATTTCACATATGTATCATCGAATGGAAGCAGTGTCATAGACTATTGTCTGGTTTCCAATTCCTCAGTAAATAAGTGTAATTGTTTTAAGGTTATACCTATGGTTGAAACAAAACACGCTGCCATTGAATTGTCTCTCAATCTTCATGATGTTTTTTTTATTCCGAACAAAACATGATCGTGAAACCTTTTTAATTACAAAATACCATGGAATGATGATCAGCATGTTGCTTACAATGACCTCATGTGCAGTGTCGAGGTGAGAGCTATCTTGGATGAAGCCATGTCACTTATTGAAAATGATTTAAATCTGGCGCTTGCTAAATTTAATGAGTGTTTTGTTTATGCAGGAAATTGCATGAAGAAAACTAAACGTATTGGATGTGAAAAGATGAAATATATGGTTTGACTTGGAATGTAGGCAGAGTAGAACTCTCTTGCGCCTGCATCAGCGCCAACTTGGCAAAAGCCACATCGATGCTAAAAGTCTAGCTTACTCTGAAGAAAGAAAACAGTATAAAGAGTTATTAGAATCGAAAAAGAAACTACATAAAGAAAAGATTGTGCGCTCAATACAGGATAATTTAAATGATGCAAGAAAATTCTGGGATACCATTCGTTCTGTGAAACCTAGGACTGGTGTGTGCAAAATACGATAACGAAAAAGGAATGGTGTCATCATTTTGATAATGTGTTTAATTCTATGTCAGACACTGTTGCAAGTGCAGTTGGTGATATTGATGTTCCTTGTGATGATGGCGATAATTGCACATTTAACAGTAACGAGGATTCAATTCCCCTTGATAACACGCGTACCATCGAATGTGACGCACTCAATGAATCGATAACAGCAGAAGAAATTTGAGCTGCTGTGCAAGCACTTAAATCTCGGAAGGCACCCGGCCCGGATGGACTCATTGGGGAATTTTACAAAAATAGCATTGAACAAATATTGCCTTTCCTTGTTAAATTCTTTAACTATCTCTTTGATCATGGGCTTTTTCCTGACGAGTGGTCATTGTCTATTATTCAGCCTCTGCACAAAAAGGGCGATTTGAATGTTCCAGACTATTATAGAGGTATTTCTCTTCTCAATATTTGTAGTAAAGTTGTATAGTTTTGTATTAAATAAGCGCATTTCAAACTGGATTGACGACAAGGGAATTGTTGGTGAAGAGCAAGCTGGATTCAGGGAGGGTTACTGTACAGCAGATCACATATTCACTCTCTATGCTATGGTACAAAAGCAACTTGTGAGACACAGGAAATTGTATGTAGCATTTATAGATTTCCGCAAAGCTTTTGATACTGTGTGCAAGAAAAGTTGTGGATTATCTTGCATAAAAACGGCCTACAAGGCAAGATACTCAGTGCTTTAAAATCGATGTATAATGTTGTCAAAGCAAGGGTGTGTGTTGGTGCTGAATTAACAGATGCTTTTTTGTGTCCTCGAGGCTTGAAACAGGGGGAGGTTTGCTCACCTGTGCTTTTTTCGCTTTTTATAAATGAGCTGACGAAAGATGTGCTTGATTCTGGTCGCCATGGTGTTCAGTTAACGCCAGATTTTATTCAAATACTAATCCTCCTATTTGCTGATGATGTTGCACTGATATCTGATAGTGTTACTGGTCTTCAGACGCAGTTGAATATTTTGTCTGATGCAGCTAAACGTCTTGATCTCATTGTAAATATGGAAAAATCGAACATTGTTATTTTTCGGAATGGGGGATACCATGCCTTAGGGAACGATGGTTTTTTGGTGATAACGAGTTAAAAATTGTGAATATGTATAAATACCTTGGCATTTACTTGTCAACGAGATTAAGTTTTGTGTATACGATGTCTGATCTCGCAGACAGGGCCAAGAAAGGAATTACAGAATATCATAAGAACGATGTGGTCAATTAGCGAGCATTCTCCTGCCTTCTTTTTCAAACTTTTTCGATTGTCAGATTCAACCCATTTTAACATATGGAGCTGAAATCTGGGGCTTGACGCAAAATCAAGCACAGATAGAAAGAATCCACTTGTTTGCTCTGAAACGTTTTCTGGGTTGTCAATATAAAATCGCCGAAGCATGATATTTATGGAGAAACAGGCAGGTATCCTTTGTATATATTCACGTTTGTCAGATGTGTGAAGTTTTGGTTACGACTTGTACAGATGGACAATGATCGATATCCCCAAAAGGCCTATGAAATGCTTTTAAATTTGCAACGCCAAAATTATGAAACGTGGGCATGTAAAGTAAGAAATGTGCTGTATAAGTTTGGTTTTGGGGAAGTTTGGGAAGCTCAAGGGTTTGGTAACGTGAACATCTTCCTAGCATGCTTCAAGGAAAGGCGTATAGACTGTTTTAAGCAGGACTGGCATGCGTCTTTGGAGTCGCATACATTTTATAGCGTGTATGCTTCTTTCAAGCAGTCCTTTTCAATAAGTTCACATTTATGTGAGATCAGTTACATCAAGAAGCGTAATGTATATACAAGATTTAGAATTGGAATGTCTCCATTGAAATGTCATTTTTTATGCATAGACCCTACCTGAACAGTGATGTGAATTGTCCATTTTGTCCCAATGTTCCAGAAACTGAACTCCATTTTTTGTTTGTTTGTCACCAGTATGAAAACCTTAGACAAGAACTGTTGCCTAGAAAGTTTTATAGACAGCCCTCCATGTTTACATTTTCGTTGTTGCTTGCGAATACGAACAAACGCATTATGGAAAGGCTGTCCCTCTTCATATTCAAGCAGAGTATGAATGTGATTTGTTGATTTGATTATTGATTTTGAATATTCACTCCATTGTATGGGCAAATGGCCTGATCAATTAAAACATTCCGACTCCGACTCTCTTCTCTCTCCTCTCTCTCTCTCTCTCTCCTCTCTCTCTCTCTCTCTCTCTCTCTCTCTCTCTCTCTTCTCTCTCTCTCTCTCTCTCTTCTCTCCTGTTCTACAGCTGGAACAGTGACGGCCATCGAATCAACATACCCAGAGTTAAATGGTTAGTGACATTACTACATGAGAAAGGTTTTTGATCAGACAATGAGTGTAAAAAGTAATTAAAATTAATAATAATAAAAATAAAAAATAATATAAAAATTTTAATAAAAATTTAATTAATAATAATAATGGTTTCTTATATAGCGCTTAATCAACAAATTTCTCTAAGCGCTTTACAAAATCATACTAAAATTCGCCTTCCATATACAATTATACCCCTTACACCCAACTACCAATATTTAATAATACAGTAACTAACAAATCCTAATCCTTAAAATATGACATTCATTTTATTTTTCAGTATCAGTACAACAACTAAACCCTGTAACGTTCAATCATACAACAAATACATATAATAGAAAACATACACTACTTTTTGAAAAGGCCCAGAGGGACTATGAGTTGGGTTTGTACCCCCTCCCCCCCCCCCCCCCCCCCCCCCCCCCCCCCCACAGAAACAAAAACACACAGCTTTGACTAATTATAAAAATAGTAGATGGGGTTTTAAGTTTAGATTGAAAGAAGAGATAAAATTTCTGAATATTGAGAGTCTTGAGTTGTTCATTTCGCTGGGTTGAAAAAAGAAAGATCTTTCA
>CM031627.1:3261252-3273562 GCA_018398815.1 Conus ventricosus
GTAAGAACTGGAGATACCTTTCTAGATTGGTTCCACTACAAGACAAAGTCACAGGGGAAAGGAGGAAAAAGTCATTTGTCATCCAAGAACCAGAACGGGATTATATCTAATATCGGCTTCGCAAGGAATCGTGGAGAAACTGCCTGGGGACCTTTAATTACGAGACGAAACAACCCCCCAGAAAACTTCCCCCCCTGAAAACCGTCAATAAAGATAAGATAAACGACAAATATGAAATCTTCTGCTGAAAATTTGGAAAACCATTAAGTTAAACTCAAATCGATGATTAAAAAGTACAAAGTGTTCTTCGCCCTTGGGAAAAGCAAAAAAAGGTTTTTAAAATTTTACCCTGTGGAAAAATTTTAAAAAGGCAAAAACCTTGAGAACTGAAAATAAAGCCCCTTTCCTTTACATAATTACAAAGGTAAGCTCTTCTTTCCTAATGACACACTACAGGATATAAGTCTGTACCTATGTCTGCTCTTAAATCCATCCTCTGGAGCAGGTATGGTCGACTAATGCTTAAAGGCAGGCTTCTCTATCGGTTTGAGAACCCATCCTGGACATTAACGTGTCTTCCTACACGTCTGTCGAACCAACATAGGATGCATCAGTCTCATGTGCAAAACCCACTTCTTTACAGCATGCATACATTACACACACTGCTAATGCTAATGTACATCTACTCTTTAACTGTGATCGATATGCAACAAAGAATGCAAAAAATATTATGCCGTGTTTCTTTTCAATTGAACAGTGAGATAACGTTTGACACTCATCGGGACATGCACTGGAGAAAAAGGATTTTGGAAGCAAGGGTCGTAGAGAAAGTAGATAGTGAGATTGACATTTGCTCCCGGACACGTGGAATAGTATAGGCGGGTCTTTTAATCTTTTTACCTGTTTACGTGCAAAGAAGTGAGAATTCAGATGCGGGTTCAGATCATATTCATATGATTTACGAAATAATGGCAAACATTTTCAAAACCTGACAATGTATCTAAATTTAATTTGAAGGCTTAAAAAACAGCTCCAGCAGAAATAAACGAACAGAGTAGGCACAATTTAAATAAGGATTGGAGCATGTAGTTTGACTTAATAAATTTTTCTCTCGGCTCATGAAAACTCGGCAGCAAGGAATGAAATATAGTGCAGTTTCCTGTAATTCTCCATACAAAGAAGAAAGCAATCGCAACCATTACATGTTTGATTTCTAAAATAGAGAAACCTTGTTCGAATATTCATAGCCTAAATTTCTGTTGTGATAGGTGTTTAGTGCCTATCAAGTTTAAGGTTAAATACGTTTTCAAACCATGAACATCGTAAATTTCAGTATAAGTCAGATTTATTATTAGATAAATTGGTTACATACTCAGAATCAAACTTATTTGGAGATTATTTCGACAGGTCGCCTGTCTTCTTCAGCTCACTGTTGCTGTTGTGGCAGCGAGGCTTGATGGGACGACTGTTGTGGGGGGGTGAACGGTTGTCAGGATCTGATTGTAGATGGGGGGGGGGGGGGGGGGGGGGGGGGTGTCAAGCCTTGATCTCTGTTCAGGCTGGGGCGTCTGGTCTTATTTGATGGCTTCTTTGACTTTTCTTTTGTGAGGAAGGGCTCTGTAGATAAGATCGTGGTTTCTTGGGGGCTGTAATTGTGGCTGTGGCTTGTAGATGTTATGTATGGCAGAAGTAGATCGATTTTGGTGTTCTGTAGAGGGTGGTGGTGGTCTTGCTGTCTCGCCAATGTAGGTATGGGTACTTCTTGACACCTACCTGGTACACTACCCACACTGCTTGAGGTGGTCGTTTTGTCTTTGACATGGGTCAGTTGCTGGGTAGGGAGTTGGTGGGTTTGTGAACACTTTGCATCCATGTTGTTGGAAGGTCCTGGCTAGACGCTCTGAGACTCCTTTAATGTAAGGGATCCCCACTTTCACAGTGTCCGTATCTGTGGAAGAAGGGTAGCGAATTCGAGGACTGTCCCACATCCATGCAGGGTATCCATTAGCGGAAAGGGCAGTCTTGATGTGTTCTTCTTCTTTTAGCTCTTCCTCCTTAGGGGGAACACTGTACAGTGGCTCTGTGCATGAGGGTGTTGACAACAGGTCTCCTGTGCTGGAGGGGGGTGGGTTAGAGTGAAAGTTCAGATATTGGTCAGTGTGGATGGGTTTCCTATAAACGGTGGTCTCCACCCTGTCGTCATGGGTTCGGGTGATGAGTGTGTCCAGGAACGGGATCTTCCCTTCTACTTAAGTTTCGGAAGTGAATTGGATACTGTCGTCGATGGAATTCATGGTGAGTGGTGAAGCTGTCAACCTCCGTCTCCAGTATGCGGGTCATGGTGTCATCCACATAGCGGTACCACATGCTGGGAGGGTTGGCAGCAGTCTCAAGGGCTACTTTTTCAAATTTCATGTACAGGTTGGCTGCCACTGGAGATACTGGCAAAACCATAGCAGCTCCTTGTTTCTGCTGGTAGAACTCATGGTTAAATGAAAAGTAGGTGCTAGTGAGGCACAGTTCCAAGAATTCCAGCACCTGTTTTGTAGTGAGTTCACACCGGTGACGAAGGTGGTAGTCATCCTCAATCTTCTCCCGAATGACTTGGAGACCCTTGGGTACAGGATGCTAGTGAATAGTGCACATACATCATAGGAGACCAGTTTCTCCCCTGGAGCCAGTTGCTGGTTTTCCATCTTCTGTACGAATTCTGTGCTGTTGACTATGTGGTGCTTGGTCTGCCGACTGAAGGTCCCAATATTTGTGTCAGGAAATTTGAAGGCATCGTACATGACACTGCCACAGCTGGACACAATGGGGTGGAGGGGGGCATCCTTCTTGTGTATCTTGGGTAATCCATACAGCTGAGGCGTAGATTCTGAAGTGGGGTAAAGACGTTGGTAATATTATGGGAGATAGAATTCTTCTTTCCTCCATTTCTTTAGCAGGTTGATAAGCTGGTTTTTCACTTTCTTCGTAGGGTCAGTCTTGAGTTTTTCATAGGGTCTGTATCGCTGAGAAGGGTCTGTACTTTCTTGTTGTACTCATCTTTCGGGAACAATACTGTGGTTTCCTTTGTCAGATGGAAGTATGACGATGCTGTTGTCCTGTCTCAAGTTTTTCAAGGCTTGTTTTTCCTCTCGTGAAATGTTGGACTTGGGTGGCTTACTGGACTTTATGACTTTGACCACTTCGCTCCGTAGGCTGTCTGCTGTGGCTTTTGTCTTTGATCTGGCTGCACGCTGCTTCAGTGGAGCTACGATTTCCTTGATGGAATCGATGTGATCGCAACACAAAAGTTAAGTCCTTTCTTCAGCACACTGGATTCACTGTCACTAAGAGCACGGTTGGAGAGATTGATAATCCATTTGTTTGTGTCTATGGCGTTGGAGGTCAGTAAGTTTCCGTTGGGGTGTTGTTTCTGGCGAAAGCGTTCGAACTTTTGGCGTTGCCTGTGTTTGTAACATTGAACTCGTGCGCATGCGCGAGGCGGCATGAAAGTGAAATGTTGTCTGCTATTTCCTGTGGGAGGATTCTGTAAAGTTCCGCGTTTGTCTCTCGGATTTCGTCATCGAGCCTCCGGATGTTGTGGTCGCATTGTCTGATTCTTTCTTGGATCAGAAGTCGTTCAGCTTTCTTCAAGATCTGGGGAAACATTGATTCCCTTTACACAAGTTTTTAAATGAAGGCTTGGGGGAGTGACTCGTTCACGATGGCACCGAATGTTGAAATGTTTATGGTTTTGCCATCTCGCTAGTTTTAGTTGTCGTTTTTCTTGTTTCCTCACTGTCCTCAAAACTTCTCGTCCATGTTGGCGAAATAAATAAGAATATAAGTTTCTGGATTCTGGATTCGACATTAGAAAAATAGTTACATACTCAGAATTAAAACTTACTTGGAGAATATTTCGACAGGGTCGCCCTGTCTTCTTCAGCTCACTGTTGCTGTTGTGGCAACGAGGCTTGTTGTTGGGGGGGGGGGGGGGGGATGAACGGTTGTCAGGATCTGATTGTAGATGGAGGGGGGGGGGGGGGGGTTCAAAGCCTTGATCTCTGTTCAGGCTGGGGCGTCTGGTCTTAATTTCGATGGCCTCTTTGACTTTTCCTTTTGTGCGGAAGGGCTCTGTAGATAGGATCGTGGTTTCTTGGGGGCTGAAACTGTGGCCTGTGGCTTGTTTGATGTTCATGTATGGCAGAAGTAAATCGGTTTTGGTGTTCCTGTAGAGGGTGGTGAGTGGTCTTGCTGTCTCGCCAATGTAGGTATGGGTACAGTCTTTACACCCTACCTGGTACACTACACCACACTGCTTGAGGTGGTCCGTTTTGTCTTTGACATGGGTCAGTTGCTGGCGTAGGGAGTTGGTGCGTTTGTGGAACACTTTGCATCCATGTTGTTGGAAGGTCCTGGCTAGACAGGCTAGAGTTTTTGATAAAAGTGTTCAGGCCTTTGCACAACTTCTGAAATAACAACAACAACAACAACAACACAACAGCAATAAAACATCCTCAGTCCGCAAAACCATTGCCTACTCAGCTTGTGTGTGTGTGTGTGTGTGTGTGTGTGTGTGTGTGTGTGTGTGTGTGTGTGTGTGTGTGTGTGTGTGTGTGTGTGGTGCGTGCGGCGCGTTTCGTGCGAGTGCGTGTGCACATGTGTGTGCGTGCGTGTGTGTGTGTGTGTGTGTGTGTGTGGGGTGTGTGTGTGTGTGTGCGTGCGTGCGTGCGTGCGTTTCGTGCGCGCGCGCGCGCGCGCGCGCGTGTGTGTGTGTGTGTGTGTGTGTGTGTGTGTGTGTGTGTGTGTGTGGTGTGTGGTGTAAACTAAAGTTTGAAAATGCTGAGGTAGGTATTTGTCTGTCTGTCTGTCTGTCTGTCTGTCTGTCTGTCTATCTAATCTATTATCTATCTATCTATCTATCTATCCTATCTGTCCGTCCGTCCGTCCGTCCGTCCGTCCGTCCGTCCACCCATCCATCCATCCATCTATCTATCTATCTATCTATCTATCTATCTATCTATCTATCTATCTATCTATCTATCTATCTATCTATCTATCTATCTATCTATCTATCTATCTACATGCGTGTCAGTCTCTCTGTCTATCTATCTATATATCTACCTATCCATCCATCTATCTATCTATCTATCTATCTAGCTATCTAGCTATCTAGCTATCTATCTCTCTCTTTCTCTATCTATCTATCTATCTATCTATCTATCTATCTATCTATCTATCTATCTATCTATCTATCTCCTGTATGTCCTTATACATACGGTTTATATTTGAATGTTTAAAACTGAAAATGTATTTATTTTGTTCATTACTGTCCTATCGCATGATAGAAAGACATGCGGCGAATGAATGTTTTTTAGACTTTGTAAGACTCATTAAATATCTCTATGTTACCCATTTTTGATGAAAGATGGTACATCTGAAGCGGGTGCATTGGTGTGAGAGGTCACAGTGGTGACCTTGACCTTGACGAACGTAAGGCAGGCGGGGATTGTGCACCACGATGGCCAAGAGGAGAAAGTTGCCGTCTGCTGACCCAGTCCATGAGGTGAGGGGACATCAGGTCCTCACAGCCACTTCTCCTGTCAAATACTCTGAACTTTCGTGCACCTGAATCTTCACAGACAGAAAGTTGTCCCGGGAACACGTCTGCTCCAGGAACTGAACCTGAGGCACGTGATCGTCAGAGGTGGTGACGTTGATCCAGCAAGAGAGACTAGACAGCGATCCGTTGTACACCGTTGGACCCCTGTGATCTTCCTGACGCTGAGCTTTACACCATGGTCACCTCCTTCACCTGCATCGTCACGATGTGGTTCTCCTGTGTGCACTGTGCTAAATGGTGGGCTGTGAGACTCAGGTGCCGACTGTTGTTCTGTAGCATTTGGTTCAAGGAACGCTGGAACGAGTGTGTCGTGTTCACAGGTTTGTCGTGGAAGCTGTCACTTTCAGCAGCACATTTTGCACTCAGGCACATGTTCAGAATTGCCACGAGAGCACAGGAATGCATTTCTAATTCGCTTTTGTTCAATAGTCGGGTGCACTCTAATTTCCTGAATGACATTACATTTCACGGGCTTGGTGTATGGGTAGCGCCTTAAGTTGTATGCATTTTGTTAGATCATTATCATAAAAAGTGTAAAAATCATTTAACACATCATAACTAAGTGTTGGGGCAATTTCAGTACATCCTAAAAATTTACTGCTTTAGACATGTTTGGATCGGTGAAGTATCAATTAAAGAAAAAAAAAAATAGTATATATATATATATATATATATATATATATATATATATATTATATATATATATATATTATACTGTTTGAATAATGCTTTTAGTTTTTCAGCCACTTTTTTCGTCTCCACACTTTTGTTTTGTTCCATTTTACTACCCTTCGCTGGCTGCTTTGGGGGTGCTGTTGGATTCTTTTTTGAACCCTTAGTGGTGAGAACACCACAGAATTATGGACTGTGGTGTGTCTCTATTTGACACCAAGAGCACAGACACAATCGCCGTATCTCCCTGATGAGTCCGATTTCCCGCGGACGAAAGGCCTAGGAGCAGGCAATAAAAATAATGTGCTTTCAAGAGGGATTACGATGGTTCCCTCAGGCAGCTAGTGAAGGGGCTTCTCATATTTATAATATATTTCCCCCCCCCCATTTTCTCCATCTTCAATTTTTTTTAAAGTTCAAATCCTTGCCAAGTCATTACTATAACGACTGAAGAATTGTTAACCTGCACTTGTTTTCCCCCACTACTTAATTGTTCAGCATTCTATTGTTTTGTCAAACAGTGGAAAATTGCATCTCTTAGGAGATCCAAGTAAAGGTTGTTCTGTACAATTCTTAGCCACACACAATGCTTGGGTTATTGAACAGCAGAGCTGACCACTCAGACTGTTCCATATCTTTTGATCTCCTTGCATCCTTGAATGGATCCTCAAGCATAGGCTCAAAGATTGTCCCCTATATTTTATACTGTTTGAATAATGCTTTTAGTTTTTCAGCCACTTCTTTCGTCTCCACACTTTTGTTTTGTTCCATTTTACTACCCTTCGCTGGCTGCTTTGGGGGTGCTGTTGGATTCTTTTTTTGTACCCTTAGTGGTGAGAACACCACAGAATTATGGACTGTGGTGTGTCTCTATTTGACACCAAGAGCACAGACACAATCAGCCGTATCTCCCTGATGAGTCCGATCCAGCGGACGAAAGGCCTAGGAGCAGGCAATAAAAATAATGTGCTTTCAAGAGGGATTACGATGGTTCCCTCAGGCAGCTAGTGAAGGGGCTTCTCATATTTATAATATATTTTTCCCCCCATTTTTCTCCATCTTCAATTTTTTTTAAAAGTTCAAATCCTTGCCAAGTCATTACTATAACGTCTGAAGGGGGAGGGTAAGATTCATATCTGCAGTGGTAGATAATTCTGCCTAGCTAACAGTATTTCTTCAACCTAAGACATAAGAGCAAGCTTTGTTTATATATAATTTAATATTTCTTGCAGTCATTGCAACACCAAGCTGCTTTGTAAGTTGCTGGAATGGTGCTCGGTGCTTATCCTTGGAATTATTAGTTTGTTGTATATATATATTTTATATATATATATATATTATATATATATATTTTTATATATATATATATTTATATATGTGTGTGTGTGTGTGTGTGTGTGTGTGTATCTATCTATCTCTCTCTCTCTCTCTCTCTCTCTCTCTCTCTCTATATATATATTATATATATATATTTTATATATATAATTTTAAACAAAGCTTGCTCTTATGTCTTAGATTGAAGAAATAGCGGGTTGTATTTTAGTCCCTTGTGGATTCATTCCAAGAACTGGCCCTCAGCACTTGTGTCTTAAGAGGATATCTTTTTATATTTTCTACTTTTCACAAGAAAATGTAGTTTGTTTTGCTCTTCATGATTTTCTTTTGCTTCTTAGGTGGCACCTTTGGTTGGTTTTTTGAAAAACTCAACAAACATACTACGGTATTGCACACCAGCCTTTTCTGGGATTGCATTCTTCTTAAATGAAAAGGCAGAGGAGTCAAATTACCACTTTCCGCGGTCACTGAGGAGAAACCAACAAGGTTTCGAAATATCGGTATATGACCAGGAGTTATATGTTAATGAGTTTCCCTCCCCATTGGAGGATGCCTCTCCCCTTGGAGACTATAAGCTTGCTGAAGGCTCATTTTGAGAAGCATTTATTTTATTTTTCCCCATTCACCCACTCAAAACACATACTGTTAGTTTGGCAGAATCATCTACCACTGTAGATTATGAATGCTTATCTCTCCCGCTATTTCTTCAATCTAAGACATAAGAGCAAGCTTTGTTTATAATTCAATATTTCTTGCAGTCATTGCAACACCAAGCTGCTCTGTAATTTGCTGGAACGGTGCTCGGTACTTACCCTTGGAATTTATTAGTTTGTTGTATTTTAGTCCCTTGTGGATTGATTCCAAGAACTGGCCCTCAGCACTTGTGTCTTAAGAGGATATCTTTTTATATTTTCTACTTTTCACAAGAAAATGTAGTTTGTTTTGCTCTTTCATGATTTTCTTTTGCTTCTTAGGTGGCACCTTTGGTTGGTTTTTTGAAAACTCAACAAACATACTACGGTATTGCACACCAGCCTTTTCTGGGATTGCATTCTTCTAAACTGAAAGGCAGAGGAGTCAAATTACTACTTTCCGCGGTCACTGAGGAGAAACAAACAAGGTTTCAAAAATATCGGTATATGACCAGGAGTTATATGTTAGTGAGTTTTCTCTCCCTATTGGAGGATGCCTCTCCCCCTTGGGGGACTATAAGCTTGCTGAAGGCTCATTTTGAGAAGCATTTATTTTATTTTTCCCCATTCACCCACTCAGGCAGATACTGTTAGTTAGGCAAAAATCATCTACCACTGTAGATTGAATGCTTATCTCTCCCGCTATTTCTTCAATCTAAGACATAAGAGCAAGCTTTGTTTATTAATTCAATATTTCTTGCAGTCATTGCAATACCAAGCTGCTCTGTAAGTTGCTGGAACGGTGCTCGGAAACTTACCCTTTGGAATTTATTTAGTTTGTTGTATTTTAGTCCCTTGTGGATTCATTTCAAGAACTGGCCTCAGCACTTGTGTCTTAAGAGGATATCTTTTTTTTTTTTTCTACTTTTCACAAGAAAATGTAGTTTGTTTTGCTCTTTCATGTTTTTTCTTTTGCTTCTTAGGTGGCAACCTTTGGTTGGTGTTTTGAAAATCAACAAACATACTACGGTATTGCACCCCAGCCTTTTCTGGGATTGCATTCTTCTTAAACTGAAAGGCAAAGAGGAGTCAAATTACCACTTTCCGCGGTCACTGAGGAGAAACAACAAGGTTTCGAAATATCGGTATATGACCAGGAGTTATATGTTAGTGAGTTTCCCTCCCTATTGGAGGATGACTCTCCCCCTTGGAGACTATAAGCTTGCTGAAGGCTCATTTTGAGAAGCATTTATTTTATTTTTCCCCATTCACCCACTCAAGCACATACTGTTAGTTAGGCAGAATCATCTACCACTGTAGATATGAATGCTTATCTCTCCCGCTATTTCTTCAATCTAAGACATAAGAGCAAGCTTTGTTTATAATTCAATATTTCTTGCAGTCATTGCAACACCAAGCTGCTCTGTAAGTTGCTGGAACGGTGCTCGGTACTTATCCTTGGAATTTATTAGTTTGTTGCATATATATATATTATATATATATATATATATATATATATATATATATATATATATATATATATATATATATATATATATATATATATATATAACGCAAACAACAGGCTATCATCAGTGCTTATTATTTCAATTGTTATTGCATTTTCCTTTGGTGATAAGTAAACCCTAAATGTTGTGAAGCGTTTTAGATGTAGCATTATGTTGAAGAAGAATCAAAAAGTTCTACACTGCACATTACCTAATGCTGTAAGCAAATACAAAAACGAGCTCGTATCTCATTCATGTTCCTGGCATTAAAAAGGGTGTGTTTGTGTGTGTGTGTGTGTTTTGTGTGTGTGTGTGTGTGTGTGTGTGTGTGTGTGTGTGTGTGTGCGTCTATGATTAACAGACGAGCAATGTGCCATACACTGTTATCATTAGCAAAGTAAAAGGAAAAAAAACAACAACTAATACACCAGAAAACAAAGCAATCACTGCATTTACAAACACTTCAACTAGCTCTTACATAGCAAGGAATTTATTGAATAGTTCTTGAATGAGACTTACTTAGAACTTTAACTGCGTTGTTAATTTCCTCCAGACAATCGAGGCGAAGAGGAGTCATATGAAATATGGTGTGGTCAATCCCGCCAGTCTTTAGCCCTCTGTATTCCATGAGTTGCTTATCTGGGAAGGATCTACAAATTATTTCAAATCAGTGGCGGAATGGCTTATAATTTCCTCTTCCCATCAATAGTCTTGAAATAATCACGATAAAACTTTCACTTCCCAGGTTAGTTTCTTTTAATTTTAGAATAATACCGAGACTACCAATTGATCCTGGGGAGGGGGGGGGGGGGGGGGGGGAATAAAATAAAAATAAAAATTCGACTTTCGAGTCAAGAAACAAGTTATGAGGTGAACAGGCAGTGCTTCATCTTGCATTCTTGACGGACGAAGGTGTTCAGAGATGACCATCAACTATTTATGCTTTGATGAATCAGTTCGTCAAGTACAGACCAGGAATGCAATATCATTTACTTTTTCCATGAGAGGTTTACACCAGCAACGTCTGAACAAAACAGACAAACCTTATTTTCTGGGCAGCATGTCACCTTCACAAGTCATCAGAGGAGTGTTGCGGCTGAAGGCAACAGAAATGTCAGTACTGCTAGTGCTGTAGGCTACAGAAATGTCAGTACTGCTAGTGCGGTAGGCTACAGAAATGTCAGCACTGCTGGTGCTGTAGGCTACAGAAATGTCAGCACTGCTAGTGCTGTAGGCTACAGAAATGTCAGCACTGCTAGTGCTGTAGGCTACAGAAAATGTCAGTACTGCTAGTGCTGTAGGCTACAGAAATGTCAGTACTGCTAGTGCTGTAGGCTACAGAAATGTCAGCACTGCTAGTGCTGTAGGCTACAGAAATGTCAGCACTGCTAGTGCTGTAGGCTACAGAAATGTCAGTACTGCTAGTGCTGTAGGCTGCAGAAATGTCAGCACTGCTAGTGCTGTAGGCTACAGAAATGTCAGCACTGCTAGTGCTGTAGGCTCCAGAAATGTCAGTACTGCTAGTGCTGTAGGCCGCAGAAATGTCAGCACTGCCAGTGCTCCAGGCTATAGAAATGTCAGCACTGTGTCACGCTCGGACTGGTACAGGTCGCCTCAGTGACAATTATGGAGTGTGGCCCGTCCATTCCCAGGTGGGCAGTGGACATGAAGTGCGTGATTCCTGTCGGGAGTACGGTTGCCTGTCAATCCGTATAGGGGGGAAGGAGGAGAACGCATAAACTCGCCGCAATGGGGTGTTTTACGTGCGTAAACGAACACTCGTGAAACTGGAGTTCCTCGATGTGATCGGGGGAATTCCATGCGTGTGAGTGCTTTCTTGTGAGTTCCCGAGGTGAATTCGGAGCGTCATCGTGTGTCTGCAAGTCAGTACGAATTGAGGCTTCCTCCGCGAAGGTTGGGTTGGCCTCGTGCTCAAGCTTGAGGTCAATTCTGCCGTTGAGGCAGGGGTTCTGGGTATGTCCTCGACCGACGGTTTGGCTACCTGTTTTGACTGTCGGTGTTTCGGTGTTCAGTGACGGGTTCGACATCACCCGGGCGTTGGCTGTCTGGCAGTGTCTCCGTGACTGAGGGTGTCGTCCAGTGTGTATCGTTCCTGTTTTGACCAAGATTCCGGCGAGTTTTCTTACTTTCCCCTGCACAGCGACTCCGTGAGGGTCGGCCTCTCGGGTTGGGGGGGGGGGGGGGGGGGGGGGTCGTCTTACCCCCACTTCCACTGTCATCACTGCCCATTCCTCTGCCTGGAGTGGGGAACGCACCTAGATCCAGCAGGGTGTGTTCTGGACTGGGAGCCAACTCCGTCTTCTGCAGTCCCAGTGTTTGCAGTTCCTCCAGCTTCGGTTCCATCTTTTCTTCGGGGTGGGCAAGCACCTCTGGCACCTCAAAGTGTTTTTGAGCATAAGACGAAAATCCGACAACCTCCATAACCTGAAAGGGATTTTAGAAAGATAATATTAAATAGAAACACAAATTGCGCAAAAATAATCATCGAACGAAAAAAACTTTAAAATCGATTGCAATTCATAATGAGGCAT
>CM031627.1:3274562-3307062 GCA_018398815.1 Conus ventricosus
AAAAAGGCAATGTACGTGATGAGAGAGGGTGAAGATAATTCATATTTGTTTTATAACCTTGATTTAATGCAGTCTTTACTGCATCGTGTGAGAAGACCCTAGTGAACTTTCCTGATTCGAGGGTTACTGTGTTATGCTCAGGTCGTGTTGAGCTGGGGTTATTGTGTATTTAGTAGATTTCCCCTCGCCCATCATGCGAGTGGCTGTTAAGATTTAACAGCATGGTCAGACTGTACTGACGGCGGGTTCCAGTACCCTTCCTCCTTCCTTCTTCCTTCCCTCCCTTTCTTCTCTCTCTCCCCTCCCAGCTCCGTTTCCCCCCCCCCCCCCCCCCCCCCCTCCCGGGGCTTCACCCGGAGTCCGGACTGGATGGTGCCACGTGCTGGTTGAGGCCACGCTCTGGCTGGGACCACGGACTGGATGGTGCCACGTGCTGGTTGAGGCCACGCTCTGGCTGGGACCACGGACGGGAAATGGGGGCCACGTGCTGTTGAGGCCACGCTCTGGCTGGGACCGGGGACTGGATGGTGCCACGTGCTGGTTGAGGCCACGCTCTGGCTGGGACCGCGGACTGGATGGTGCCACGTGCTGGTTGAGGCCACGCTCTGGCTGGGACCGCGGACTGGATGGTCCCCACGTGCTGGTTGAGGCCACGCTCTGGCTGGGACCGCGACTGGATGGTGCCCAACGCCTGGTTGAGGCTACGCTCTGGTCAGGACCGCGGACTGGTAGAAAAGCCCGCCGGCTTGACTGGCCGGCCCTGATCCCCGTCCAGGACCTCCATAACAACGCCACGGTTTCTTTCCTCCCCCCCCCCCCCCCCCCCCCCCCCCCCTCCGGACGCGCTCTTCACTGCCTGCTTGTGTGTCGAGGGTGTCGGCTTTGAGCGACTCCCTTCAAGAACCAATCCGGTTCGGAGCACCTAGTGCGACAGGGTGCTCCCAGTAGACTTGACGGAGGCAGGGGTGTGGAGGCACTCCAGGGTGTGGGAAGGGATGGAGCTGGAAATGTTTCTTTATAATTGTGTATATGTCATATGTGCTGGAATGCTGTAATTGTGATTGTGTACGTCGTATGGTAAAAGTTTATTATAATCGTGCATGTTGTGTGTGTTGGAGTGCTGATTGTGATTGTGCATGTTGTGTGCGTTGGAATGCTTGATTGTGATTGTGCATGTTGTGTGTGTTGGAATGCTTATTTATGACTGTGTGTGCTGGTGTGAATAAATGGGGTGTTGTATCGTAATCTTTCTCGTGTGGGCTCTTGCGAGGCGTGCGAGGTCAGCCATTCCCTTTCACTCCCATCTAGACCGTCCTGTCAGGGCAGACCTCCAGGGGTCGGTCGTGACAAAGACATAAGAGCAAGCTTTGTTTATATATAAAATATATATATATAAATATATATATATATATATATATAAATATATATATATAATATAAATATTTATATATATATATATATATATATATATATATATATATATATATATATAAAAAAAATATATATATATATATATACCATATATGTTAACTATTTCTTTTGTCAATCTAAGATCATACTCTTTGCCATTACATAACACATAGTTCTTCAATCTGGGTGGTATATTTACATAAGGATACCAGTAGTACTTTTTTGCAAATACTGTAAAGATTCTTTTTTTTCCTTTTATTCATTTTTTTTTGCTATTAATATTAAATTCAGCTTTTGTAATGAAAATGTTGTTCGTGTTGTCATGAACTTGGTATACATGTTTACTGGCATTAGCATAAAACTGTCTATAGTTATTGGTATACATGTTTACTGGCATTAGCATAAAACTGTCTATAGTTATTCTTTTCTAGTGCATGACCACTGTATCTGCAGTTTTTCTTTCCCTTTAATAATGAGATACTAGAAGTTTTGTGGCAGTGAAACATACGTGTATTTCTCCATTCACACTTACACAGAGATTCTGAGAGTCATCATTTGCCAGTAGTAACATTATCTACTTCTTCTGCGTCATTGTCATACATGTCATTTTGTTCTCTATGCCACATACAGACAGATATAACGTTTGATTGTAGTGTCTCAAAATATATAAACTTTCCTTCAACCGTAAACATAAAAGACGGAGAAAATTCTTCTTTATCATTTACTCCACAGCTCATATTGTTCTTCACAATTAACGTAAAGACGCAAACACACACACACACACACACACACACACACACACACACACACACACACACACACACACACAAACACGCACACACACACACACACACACACACACACACACACACACACACACACACACACACACACACACACACACACACACACGTTTTTCTTTGTCACATTCTAAATACTATGTCCTTCCTCGGCATCAGCATAGCCGCATTTATAGTTTCACTTAAACATTTTAATAGAAAGACATATCACTCTTCGCAGTTTGAAGAAAAGCTACGATTCTTGTCTAAAACAAACATACAAACAAGCTAAACAACAGCAACAAAAAAAACACAAAAAAACAAAAAACCCACACAAACACCACACAAAGCGGTTTTTCGCCTTTAAAATTTAAAGGCGTTCATACTATTCTGGGCGGTTGCTTCCCTTTGGAAACACTATACTGGCCAATTGTATAGGTTATCAAGAAAAAAAAAATTAAATATTAGCGTGACAACATACCAAAGTGAAATTTTGGCCACATGTGTACAGCAATTTGAACTAGTACCTTGAAAAGCTTCAAAGCAAGTGTTTGACCGACTTTGACCCACGCAAGACGGTTGACCTATGAACATGAATGTTTAGAATTGAGGTGCACTCACATTGCACCTCCGTAACAAAGCGTTTTGCATGGCAGGTGCGATGAGATCGCATCTTAGTATAGAAAGAGAAGAGGCGGACACCTCCCCCCCCCCCCCCCCCCCCCCCCCACACACACTTTATGTAACACTTCACCATAAACACAAAACTACATCAAGTTCTTATCTGCCATAAACATGGCGATATAAACAGTTCTCGTTAACCTTTATTATATAATATGTATGTTTCTTGGCTGTGAGTATCAAAGTACCGATTATGTTTTCTTACAGCTGGTACCCACACATCAAAAACGGATTGGACTTTCTGGAGGAAATAGAACATGAATTTGGAGACCTCTGTCATACTATGTGGAGATCTTAATGCACGCTCAAAATTGTGGGTCTCAACATGGTACCAATTCTCAAGGAATTGCACTGGAAGCGATGTTGAATGAAGTACTTCTTAGTGCACTGACATCATCATCCCCAATACATGCAGGGAGGCAGGGTGACACTGACAGTGGCATTGACTTTGTACTCATTGGACCAAAGTTCACAGAAGGTATGAGTGCGAAAGCACTTTTTTATCATGGAAGTGACCATTTCCCTGTTGTGTTCAGTTTACAGAAACCATCAAAAGTTACACAAACGAAACAAAAGGACCCTTTTCAATACAACAACAATGAAGGGGATACCATAGGAACGTTACGGAGTAGACGATGCAAAAGAAACAATGCTACAACCAAACAAATCGTCCAACCCCTTTGGTAGAATATAAACACAGAAACAGCCTGGAAAGAGAAACGCAAGTCTGTAAGAATTTGGCAGAGAGAAAGAAGAAAACTTTGGCCTGATCTAGCTATTAAAACAGACATGAATCAGAAGACTGAACAATTAGAAAGAGTAGCTCAAGAAGCAAAAGAAACCAAGTGGCAACAGTTTTGTCTGTCACTTAATTATGACACAACACTGACTCAGTTCTGGCACTATTGTAGTCGCATGGAAGAAAAAACCAAAACAAACGCAACCCCGGATATCTTAGGCACTGATGGGATCACAGAACTGGAGGAAAGGAAGAAATATTTGACCAAGTTAAACCACCACCTAGCTCAGACTGGCATTGATGATGAAATCACAGAATCTGAACTGGATGACGCAATAGTTAGATGCACTAAGGATAGTGCTCCAGGATCAGACAAAGTACGGTATGCAGATATCAAACAGCTTTCAGAAGAGGAGAGAGCCAGACTCTTCAGTCTCTACCAGGAGAGTTTTGATAAAGGCTATGTCCCAGAAGACAGGACACACAGTGTAATGTTGCAGTATCCTGATTCACACACCATTTATACCACTAACATTCATTCCCAAAATTTTACTTTTCAATCAAGGAGCCCGCAAAATTAACTAACTCGGCTCGCAATTTCGCTGTCTGACTCCCAGAAATTGATACTCAAAAGATCCAATTAACTTCCACAATTTTCTAATTTTCAACAACATCACATCACATTCATCCTTCCTAGCAAAACAACAACTTCGCCGTAGTCACAGTTCAATGGCTTTCATTTTAACTGGAGACACTGGTGAGATGTAAATGCATCTAGTCTATCATCACAAACTTAACAATGTCCTGATATTAAATCGTCCCAAACTGGCTATTCCTGATGAATCCTTTCCATGTTGGATATCAGACTACTGTTCAACTGCAAGTCAGCACAGATAGATCTACAGAAGAGATCCAGTGGTCAACTTACTGGACATGGCAGAAAAGAACGAAGGCAGTTGGAATGTCTCCTGAAGTTGAAGCTCTCCATGTCAGTCTCAATCCGTACCAAACCACACACAAACAATATTAATACATTTGGCAATCACATCAGCTCTTCCCCTGGCGTGTATGATCTTCTGCCATTTTGAATACAGTTCACAGCGCAGTAGCAGACACTGTCCAGTCCAACACAGCTCCTTCAGCTCGTCGTGAAATTTCACCACTCAACACAGCTCGATAAAGTAATGATTCAAAAAGAATTTTTAGATGACCCAGCTTGTCACAACACGGCTGGACCCAAACTAGTAAACACAAGTTGCAAAGCCAGACGACTGCAGGCGGAAATCTAAACAAATCTTAAATAAATGTTAGCGAACCGCCCAGAGAACGTGGACAAACACTTTGTTTTGTCTTGTGACTCGTTTGTCCACGTTCTCTGGGCGGTTCGCTAACATTTATTTAAGATTTAGTAAACACAAGTTCAGTTATCATATAAAAGCATATTCTCGTTCTCTTGAAAGACTAAGATGTCATCCACTATATTCTGGTTGCCAAAGTCAACTGACAAAAACTCCATCTTCCTAGTAGTTCCTCCCCAGATGTCATAAAACAAAAATTCAGTCATGAAGCCTATTTTGACGTCATTTCATTTTGCTACGTAATTCTGCATTCACCCCCATTAACCATTTATCTTCCTTTCACCTTAACTCTTTCTGGTTTATAAATCATTTGTTCCCATCACATGACACACCCCTTCCCATGGTAATTTTTTTATTTATTTATCCAAACAATTTTGTTATAGAAATTGACAGTTTTTATACCCTAAGCATACCTAAATATAAAACATGCACATACACAAAAACCTCGATGGGCAAAAACCTCATACATAAAAACCTCATGAAGTCGGTGCCCATTTTCACATCATTTTTCACCTAAGAAATATAGGGCTTTGTATTCTTAAACAAAAACAAAACAAAACAACTGTCATAACCCTGTCAAGGCCACATGTCTGTCAAGCACATCCTTAATGAAGTATTGAAAATTTCCAGAACAACTATCAATGCAGTAAGTCTCAATAATCAAATACACAACATCGCAAATATCAAACTTCCTAAATTATTTGTTGTCCTCATTATACAAACATTCTTTGCCATTCCCAGTTTCCTTCATCAAAGAAGTGTCTCACTCATCCCCAGCAATCTTTCCAAAATAGACGTGGTAGGGGATATGGTTTCATGAAAATAGGTTTCTCAGTCGTCAACATTAAGCGATGAGGGTCTACGTTGTGACCGCTACCTGGTTTGTCAGTTAGTACATCCTTGTAGTCTTTGAGAAGATCAGTCAGTTTTGTTCTGTACTCTGATGGTAAGTTTTCGTCTACTACCACGTCGTGATATGTCTCACCTTTTACCGTCAGAGTTGGGAGTTTGACTATGTCTTCTTGGTCCACAATCACACCAACATTTGCACAAGTATTGACACCCTCACTCATCGGTTGTACATTGGGGACAGAGGGAGGTGTGCTTATAGTGTCGAGGGGTAGGATGTCAGAGTTGGGGATGGTTTGCTACCTGTCTGTTTTTTGTCTGTTGGCGAGTCGCTACATTGTATGGTATATGTACGACCCACTTTGTCCCCCATGTGTAGAAGTGACTCCCTCAAGGTTCCCCAGTATGAGATCTGCTACTGTCTCCTCGATGACACATGCCAGTAGGGTGCCAGTGTAATATGGACAAGAAACTTCTATCTTGGCCAGAGGGAAGGTTTCTACTCTATCTCTAAAAGAGCGGTACTGTTGTTCTTCACCAGTGTACTGGTCCTCTCTGACAAGGCTTTTCTTTACCCCTGCAATGGTACACCCGGTATCTCTCAGCAGAGAAGCCTCGGACCCATTTACAGTGCATGGTTCAATCATGAGGCTCTCTGTGGAGGCACCAAACACCGAGGCATGCTTCACCCCCTCTACACCTTGGTTTTGTCGTTCATTTTCAGCATATGCTTCTACCATCTCTGGGACTGTGTTGGCATTTTCAACCTGTGCTGCAACATTCGCAAAGGTGGCTGGACACTGGCTGCGCAGGTGGAATCTGCCCCCACAAGTCCAACATGTGACATCTGCACTGGACCTGCTCTGTTGGAAAGTTCGACCTCTACTTCTTCTTGCGCCATGCGAAACAAAATTTTGGAAATCCCCATGTGGTGGATACATGTATTGCCCCGACTGGCGAAACTTCTGCGATTTGAATTTTGAGGAGGGGTATAAAATGGGCGTGGTGCTCTGAAATCTTGTGACGGTCCCGGTGGTCTGTAGTTTCCTCTGCCATTTCCATAAGGTGGACCTGATGCAAACCGGTAGAAACTCCCTCTTGTGAACCGATTGTTTTGCACTTGGGCGCTGACATTTGCGTCAAACACAGACTGAATTTGGCCGCTTTTTGCGCAAGATCTGTCTGGGTGCGCTGTACGGTATTGATCAGCCAATTTGCACAATTCTCCGGCGGAATGAAATGACCGCTCTTTGAGAAAAATCGCCAGATCTTTTGATACGCTGTTAATAATTTGTTCTCTCACAAATAGATCGCGAAGGTCATCGAAAGTTTTTGTGGTTTTTGAAAGATCGATCCAGCGATCCAACAAATGACTTATGCGGATGAGGTACGCGGCAAAGGATTTACCCTTTTCCGGATGACCCGATCTGAATCTCTGTCTGAATCTTTCGTCCGTACATTGGAACTTTTAAAGCAGTTCGGCTTTGAGCTCCGTTCAAGTCAGATCCTCATTTGCTACTAGCGTGTGGTACAGTGTGAGAGCACTACCCTTGAAAAGAGAGGCAATGTATAGCGTCCATTTGTCTTCAGGCCAACTGCATGATTTGGCATGACTCTCAAACCTGAACAAGAAGGAGTCAATTTCATCCTTTGTTTCATCAAATTGTGGGAGCTTGGGAATGTACTTATTGTTTTGAAAGGAAGTGTTCTATGAATAATGAGTAATGTAACTACATACTGTTTTCAAAATTGTCTTCACAATAAAAGTTTTTCACTGTTTAAAATATCATTCGCTCTCTCAGTCACACAATATAATAAAACACACTATAACACTGTTCAATCTAAACACAGACTAAATACATACGTAACCAAAATTGAAAATCGTAGACTCCTGGCAAGTAATAATCCATTTTAAATATTCTGTGCTAACCTAGCATCACGTCGGGGTCACCACTGTAATGTTGCAGTATACCGATCCACACACCATTTATACCACTAACATTCATTCCCACAAATTTACTTTTCAATCAAGGAGCCTGCAACATTAACTAACTCGGCTCGCAATTTTGCTATCTGACTCTCAGAAATTAATACTCAAAAGACCCAATTAACTTCCACAATTTTCTAATTTTCAAACAACATCACATCACATTCATCCTTCCTAGCAAAACAACAACTTCGCCGTAGTCACAGTTCAATGGCTTTCATTACAACTGGAGATACTGCTGAGATGTAAATGCATCTAGTCTATCATCACAAACTTAACAATGTCCTGTCGTTCGGGACTGGATGGCTGAAAACAAACTTCAGCTAAACCATTACAAAACTGAAGCCTTACTGTTCAGCAGACCAGGAGCAAAAACACCCGCTCTTTCTGTAAATTCTTCACTTCTGATCTGCAGTACTGTTATTCCCTTCTCAGTAAAGGTTAAAAACCTTGGTGTCTTTATTGAGTGCGATCTTGATATGAAGGCACAGGTGAACCATGTCTGTAAAATATGCTTTCTGGAAATTAGACGTATAGGTGCTATCCGACATCTCCTTACCACTGAAGCAACCAAAACTCTCACCACTTCTCTCGTGCTTTCGCGTCTCGATTATTGTAATTCTCTACTAGCAGGCCTTCCCGACTACCTCACAAAAAAACTTCAGCACGTTCAAAACTGTGCAGCTAGACTAATTCTCAAAGCTCCCTTCAAAGAACACCCTCAACTATTATTACGCAGACTTCACTGGTTGCCGGTCAAAGCCAGGGTGACATATAAAATCGCATGCCTCTGTTTCAATGATGTTAAATCTGAAACTCCAGCCTATCTGTCTGACCTTCTAAACTCATACTGCCCAGCTAGAACCCTTCGCTCGTCTTCTGACTCGTTGCTCCTGGTTCCTCCCAGGTTCAAATGCAAAAGAAGGGGGATCGTTCGTTCTCCTTCCTGGCTCCTAAAACTTGGAATTCTCTTCCACACGACATCAGACACTGTGACTCTTTTCCAGTTTTTAAAACGAAACTAAAAACTCATCTTTTTACCGTCTATTTGGGCTGATAATTCGAAAGTCCCGGTCATACACAGATGTCAGTTTGTGTTAGTGCGTGTGTGCGAAGGTGTGCGTGGGTGGTTGTGCGTGTCTGCTTTCTCGTGTGTGCTGTGCGTATCTGCTTCCCCGTGCCTGAGTATGCGGTTTGTGTGTGTGTGTGTGTGTGTGTGTGTGTGTGTGTGTGTGTGTGTGTGTGTGTGTGTGTGTGTGTGGTGCGTGCGTGCGTGCGTGCGTGCGTGCGTGCGTGCGTGCGTGCGTGCGTGTGTGTGTGTGTGTGTGTGTGTGTGTGTGTGTGTGTGTGTGTGTGTGTGTGTGTGTGTGTGGTGTGCGTGTTTTCGTTAGTCCTTGTATTGTAAAGCGCTTAGAGCTAATCTAGGATTTGCGCTATAGAAATATTCATCATTATTATTATTATTATTATATCAAATCATCCCAAACTGGCTATGCCTAATGAAAACTTTCCATGTTGGATATCAGACTACTGTTCAACTGCAAGTCAGCGCAGATAGATCTACAGAAGAGATCCAGTGGTCAACTTACTGGACCTGGCAGGAAAAGAACGAAGGCAGTTTGAATGTCTCCTGAAGTTGAAGCTCTCCATGTCAGTCTCAATCCGTACCAAACCACACACAAACAATATTATTATTAATACATTTGGCAGTCACATCAGCTCCTCACCTGGCGTGTATGATTTTCTGACATTTTGAATACAGTTCACAGCGCAGTAGCAGACACTGTCCAGTCCAACACAGCTCCTTCAGCTCGTCGTGAAATTTCACCACTCAACACAGCTCGATAAAGTAATGTTCAAAGCTCTAGTGAGACCAATTATTGAATATGGAAACTCAGTATGGTCCCCCTATCTTAAAAAACATATAAATATGATTGAAGGTGTTCAACGAAGATTTACCAAGTGTATAACTAGAACGAGTACTCATGATCTTAGTTATGAGGAGCGCCTATCTCTGTTTAGGTTGCCTAGCCTAGAATTCAGAAGACTAAGAGGTGATCTCATTGAAGTATACAAAATTATGCACAATATTTATGATCCTTGCACCACCTCTTCCTTGTTCACTATGGCTAACTATGAAAAGACTCGAGGACATAACTTCAAAATAACCAAAACTAATTTTGCAACTAACCAGTTTCGCAAATTTTTTACTAATCGTATCATTAATCTGTGGAATAACCTTTCCGATGACACTATCAACGCGCCATCAGTAAACGCATTTAAAAATCAAATTGACAAAAAGTTTAAAGACCAGGTATTTTCCACTGAGTTGGATCTTTATTAAGATGATGATAAATGTAGTATACACTATGCCTGACTTAAGCCATGGGACTTTCACGAGAAAGTGATCTAAAAGCACATAAACGGATACTGATTATGAGGGCAAAAGGCTATTAGCCTATAGCCATACATTTCTGTGATTCTGTGATTCTGTGAAAAAGATGACCCAGCTTGTCACAACACGGCTGGACCCAAACTAGTAAACGCAAGTTCGTTATGTTATCATATAAAAGCATATTCTCTTTCTCTTGAAAGACTAAGATTTCATCCACTATATTCTGGTTGCCAAAGTCAACTGACAAAAACTCCATCTCCCTAGTAGTTCCTCCTCAAATGTCATAAAACACAAATTCTGTCATCAAGCCTATTTTGACGTCATTTCATTTTGCTACGTAATTCTGGGCTCACCCTCATTAACCATTTATCTTCCTTTCACCTTAACTCTTTCTGGTTTATACATCATTTGTTCCCATCACATGACACACAGCTTACTGAAAGCTTTACCAAAGCCAGGAAAAGATCATCATCAGCTGAATGGCTACTGCATACTCACTATGCAAAATATAGCAGGAACGCTCATGGAACGAATCATAGCAAGAAAACTCGCAAAAGATCTTGAAAGTCGACAAATGCTCCCATCAAATCAAGGAGGCTACAAAACAGGTAAAAGTACATGGGAAAATGCAGCCGCTTTTGCCCATGAAGTGTACGAAGGATTCCAAAGTAAGGAAGAAACACTAGCTGTGGCAATAGATCTGGAAGATGTATACAACAAAGTCCAGTTCTGGCTTCTCATGGAAATACTCCTTGACTATGGAGTCAGTAAGACACTTACACGATGGCTAGCAGCGGTACGTCGGGAGCGAACCGTCATCCTACGATTTGGAGATTGTACTTCTGAGCCTCATGAACTTTCTATAGGATTATCTCAAGGTTCTCCTCTTCCCCTGTTTTGCACAATGTTTACACTAAAGGCCTAGCAGACCTCAACAGAAACGGAATTGCTCTGACATTTGCAGATGATGGTCTGATCTACAAAACATCAAAGAATGCTGAGAAAGAACGAAAGCAGTTCAGCAACAGTTGAACAACATTGCTCAGTGGTGTCAAGAAACTGGATCGTCCAACAACCCTACAAAAGCCCAGACATTAATCTGCATTCTCAACAACAAGACATCAGGACAAGTACCCCCACCACTTTCCTTCAATGGAATACCAATTGAATCAACTAACATCCTACGCTATTTGGGTGTAGGCTTTGACAGAATGCTAACATTTAGAAAGCATGTTGAGAATATTGTTCTTAAATGCAAAAAAAAGGTTTATCTGCCATGAAAGCAATATCAGCTAAAGGCAAAGAACAGTGCCATCTCTACCGGCTGTATCATGCACTTGTACTCAGTGTAATAGATTATGGATTAGGGCTTACAACACTGTCCAACAGCAACCTTCTCAATTTAGAAAGAATTCAAAATGAAGCAATGAAATTGATCCTGGGAACCACAAAGGACACACCAGTTCAAACTATGCGATACCTGATCGACCTTCCTTCAATGCAGACAAGACACAAGCTGAAACAGGTGAAGGCATATTTCAGAGCACTTGAAAATCCCCCAAACCCACTTCATGCGGCGGTCCAGGAAACAAAAGGCACTCGGCTAGGACGTGGAAAATCATGGATGGGACAGGCAGAAGACGGTACACAGCTTGTGTGCCAGTTAGCAGAAGTCAAAGAAACCAAGGAATGGGAGAAATATCCAGACCACTTGAAGCACCTCTACCAAATTGCCATCGCTCCAGAACTTGGAAGACATTGTCGAGAATGGCTAGAAGGCAGAACCAATGCAGAAATTCAGATGCTGGTAGACCTTTGCACAAAAGATGATATTTCAATATACACTGACGGTTCTGTCAGCAAAGGTAAGTCAGGCTGGGGATACACAGTGATGAAAAATGGCGGAACTATTCAGGAAGACAATGATGCACATAGTTTAACAACTTCAAGTTTAACAATGGAGGCAGAAGCAGTAACACAAGCACTCCACTGGCTTACATCCATAAGCCAGTTTCAGACTCAACAAGCCATGATACTGACTGACTCCATGAACCTACTTCAGAAAGTGAAAAGTGGAATGGGAAGCCCTGCTTGGAATGAACTAATGCGCAGCCTTTCATTGGAGAGACTCATATGGATGTACTGCCCTGGACATGCTGGCGTTAAAGGAAACGAGAGAGCAAACACACTGGCTGGCAAGGCAACGATAAGAACTGGATCTGCTTGGCCGATCTGATGAGATAAGAAATCTGAAGAATCATGTAAGCAAACAAGAGCAAAGCCACTACACCATAGACCATCTTTCAGATCTGAACATCAAAAGAGGAAGTGGCTGCACATCCAGACTTAAGGGAGGAGCAAGAAACATCACCAACCAAACAAATACTGGAATCATTTCAAGGCCAACGTTGCGAAGACTCCTAGAGATTGGGGCAAACTCATACTGGGCCTTTCCAATAACAGACACAAAAGATGAAACACATGTCAACTGAGATAAGACTGTGAATCTCTTAGGGTCCCCAGCGAAAACTGGAGACGTGTGTACGTAAAAGGTGAAACTTACGCTTTCTACTCCATAGACACAGTAACTAAGTGACATGACCATAAACACACACACACACACACACACACACACACACACACACACACACACACACACACACACACACACACGCGCGCGCGCGCGCGCGCGCGCGCGCGCGTGCACACACACACACACACACACAATGGTAGGTAGATATTCAAGGTCGGACCAGCGCGTTGGGCTAAAGCGTAGTTCAGACATCCGCTGAGTCGTAGCCACGAGACCCTCTTCTTCAATTGTCTCATCTTTGTTGTTAATTCATTTATCCATCAGCTTCAAATCATGCATAGTGTGGTCTCAAAACTTAGCGGATGTGGTGTAGCGTATATGGACTAGTCCGCACGCAGTGACGCCTCCTTGATGAAACTGAAACTGAAGCTCGTACAACATGCACTTTGTTCTTCTTTGTGTGAAATATGAAGCACACAAAACTGTTTTATCCATAAGTACAACCATACATAATGAAAACTTCGCCATAAACCTTTTCTGAATGCCGTGTGTGAATACCTACCCAGGCATGCATTCAATCTATCCTTACCTGCTCATCATTGTTCTTCCTGGAAGAAAGTTCATTATTTTCTTAATCCTTGACCCCATTCTCTCTGTCCAAACGTGAGTCATTCAGCTGTTGTTCTTCGTGAGAGAAATGGCAGAAATTGAATCTTTGCTTTTTTCTTTGAGAATAATTATCTTTGCGTGCATGTTCTGTCCTAAACTGGATTGTTCATTTGTGTGGGCACAACCACACCATACAGATACTATCGTCATGTTCTTACCAAATTGGTAGTAAACCTCTCTATCTATTAAAAAAAAAAAACAACTATCTTTAGCACCACCATCATCATCATCATCATCATCATCATCATCATCATCATCATCATCATCATCATCATTATCATCATCATTAGTACTACTTTTATTATTATTATCATTCCTATCATTATCATTATCATCATCATTATTGTAACTAGCATTATCTCTTTTTCCAATGGCCTCGTTTCCATTCAGCGTCCATTTTTTGTCCAGTTTGAGAAGATAATTGATCGTTCGTTCTTCGTTTCCATTCTTCTGAATGTTGTCCATCTTCCCTGGGGCGCGCCCTGTTTGGTTTTCTTGGTATTGGTTTGTCGCTTTTGTCCGGCGGATTAATGACACTTTCCCTTCTAAATCTGTTTGAATGTCCACCTGCAGTCACCTCCCTTTGAAAGTTGCCTTTATCAGGTCGGGTATTCGGGAGGTTTTCTGCTGTCCAAACCTGCAAACATGAGACATGAAAGAACAAGCAGGGGAACTCTTGCTCCTTGATGAAATGAATAAACGCCCATAGCTCCAAACGAATGATGTTAACGACACCCAATCGCCTTGCAGAAATGACAAGAGAAAAGAGAGAGAGAGAGAGAGAGAGAGAGAGAGAGAGAGAGAGAGAGAGAGAGAGAGAGAGAGAGAGAGAGAGAGAGAATACAGAACAAAGTGTCAACCTTAAAAATGATGTTCGAAACTTGCCCATATACCCTGTACCCAGACACATCAACACAGCAACAACTGGAGAAATGAACAAACACAAATTAACTTTCATTCAAAACTGGCACAGCCTCTTCGATCTTGAATAAAATCAAAACAAACACACTGACTAACAGTAACAAATATAGGTAGCCTCGGTTTGGAAGGTTGGAAAGAACATCTTAAAAGAGGCAGGGAACAGTAAACATTAATGAAAGAACAGGCAGGGTAACCCTTGCTTCCTTGATGAAATGAATAAACGCCTTTAACTCCAACATGAATGCTGCTTACGACACACAATCGCCTTGTAGAAATGACGAGAGAGAGAGAGAGAGAGAGAGAGAGAGAGAGAGAGAGAGAGAGAGAGAGAGAGAGAGAGAGAGAGAGAGAGAGAGAGAGAGAACACAGCACAAACAAGGAATCATCTCCCCCAAAAGATGTTCCAAGCTTGCCCATATAGCCTAAGGTCCTCCTCCTCCTCTTCCTCCTACTCCTCCTCCTCCGCCTCCTCCTCCTCATTACAGTCATCGTCATCATCATCATCGTCAACATCATCATCATCATGATCATCATCATCATGATCATCATCATCATCATCATCATCATCATCATCATCATCATCATCATCATCATCATCATCATCTCTTCTTCTCATTTATATTATCACTATCTTTAATCATCAACATCATCATCATCATCATCATCATCATCATCATCATCATCATCATCATCATCAACATTATTGTTATTATTGCTATATCATTATTATCATTAGTAGTAGTATCATTATTTTATTGCTATTATTACTGTAATAACTATAGAGGGATCATGCTCCTGTCAGTGCCGGGCAAGGTTCTAAACAGAGTGTTATTGGAGAGGATGAAGGAAGCAGTTGACTATAGAGGGATCATGCTCCTGTCAGTGCCGGGCAAGGTTCTAAACAGAGTGTTATTGGAGAGGATGATGGAAGCAGTTGACCCAAAGCTCTGAGACCAGCAGGCGGGCTTCTGGCGAAACAGATCATGTGCCGACCAGATACCAGCCTGATGATCATCATCGAACAGTCCTTGGAGTGGAACTCGCCCCTTTATATTAACTTCATCGACAATGAAAAGGCCTTCGACAGTGTAGACAGAGAGACACTATGGAAGCTACTGAGACACTATGGAATACCAGAGATCATCTCTCTCATCCGGAGCACCTAACAGGATATGAACTGCAGGGTGGCTCATGCAGGCTAGTTGTCAGACGGTTTTGAGGTGAAGACAGGAGTGCGCCAGGGATGTCTGTTGTCACCTTTCCTCTTCCTCCTGGTCATCAACTGGATCATGAAGACCACAACAACAGGCAGGAACAATGGGATACAATGGACACTCTGGACGCAGCTAGATGACCTTGACTTTGCTGACGACCTGGCACTCCTCTCCCACAGTCACACACTGATGCAGGACAAGACCACCCGCCTTGAGACAACATCAGCAGGAACAGGGCTCAAGATAAACAAGAAGAAGACCGAGCTGATAAAAATCAACACCACAGGCAGCAGCCCAGTCACAGTCGGAGGTGAGCCCATCAGGGAAGTAGATTCCTTTGTCTACTTGGGAAGCGTAGTTGACAAGCAGGGGGGCACCGACCGAAACACCATAGCCAGGATAGGCAAGGCGCGAGCAGCATTCATCATGCTAAAGAACACCTGGGCCTCAGGAGAGATCAGAAGGACAACAAAATTGCGTATCTTCAATTCAAACGTGAAGTCGGTTCTGCTCTACGGCTGCGAGACTTGGAGAATGACCAAGGCAATACAGCAAAATAAATTCAGACCTTCATCAACACGTGTCTGAGGCGCATCTTCAAAATCAGATGGCCAGAGAAGATAAACAATGAAGATCTATGGAAGCAAGCAGGACAGAAACCAGTGGCCCAGCAGATTATGCGGAGGAAGTGGGGCTCGATTGGACACACTCTCGGGAAGCCAGCATCCAGCACCACACGCCAAACCCTGACATGGAACCCGCAGGGGAAAAGGAAGAGAGGCCGACCTCGCAGCAGCTGGAGGCGAGACACTGAGGCAGAGATAAAGAGGCAGGGGACCAACTGGACAGGCATTCAGCGAGCAGCCCAGAACCGAGTGCGATGACGGAGTATTGTCGATGGCCTATGCTCACCCTTGAGCTATGGGCCTAAGGGGCCTAAGGGATTACTATTACTATTATTTTTATTATTATCATCATCATTGTTGTTGTTGTTATTGTTATCATTTATGTATCCCTCTTCCCTCAGTAAAGAATCATTATGCTTTTCGTTATGACTGCCCCAGTCACATCCAGACTGGTTCTGCAGCAGTCCCGGCAACACCAGTCCACAGGGAACTATAAATGTCAGGTCACCAGGAGGCAGCCCACCAGAGGACACCCTGCACTGCCCCTGAGGAGCAAACGAACACCGAGTAAACAATGTAAAGGAGGAGCGATCAGAGTAGAAGTGAATCGCAATGCAGTTCCGTGACAGGAAAGAACATGGATTTGACAGAGACAAGGGGTGTTTTGATCCAAGGAAGAAGATTCAGCAGGTGCTGCTGATTGCTTCAGGGAAGGTCGGAGCTGGGTACGTGTTTTGTCTTGACATGCATTCAAGTGCCTTTAACGCTATGCTGTGATCAGTGGCTACAAGTGCCTTTAACGCTATGCTATAATCAGTGGCTAAAAGTGCCTTTAACGCTATGCTATAATCAGTGGCTACAAGTGCCTTTAACGCTGTGCTATAATCAGTGGCTACAAGTGCCTTTAATGCTATGCTATGATCAGTGGCTACAAGTGCCTTTAACGCTATGCTGTGATCAGTGGCTACAGGTTGATTTCAAGTGAATATAAAATACTACAAAATGCTGACTGAAATTCATTCAGTGCAATCATTATGGAACTGTTTGCTGTTTCTTCCTTTTTAACTCAGATGAATTTCATCACAGGAGAAAGAGTTGCCTTACTTGTCCATTTATTGCTGTTCGCTGTTTCCTACCTCGTTTAAGATTTCCTCAAACTGGAGTCTTAAGCAGCGTAGAAGAAAAACCATAAACCTCCGGGGCATCTCAGTGTCCTCTGTGTGTTAGGAGAGGTCACAGAAACCACGTGACACATAGCTACACGGTGCAACATGGTGCAGAGTAACAGCATGGGAACAGTTCTGCTTCTTGGGGAATGCAGTCTGTGTGGTGACAGAATACAGATCTAATCCAATGAACAACGTCCACCTGAAACTGGTTGCAACCGTACGGTATAAATCAATGGAAAACTGTTACTGAATACTGCGTATCACTTGTAACCTTTCCAACGCACTACAGTGACGTATTAGATGCGTGGCCCGCTGTGCAGAAGGAGAAGAGAGACATTTCAGTTTATCGATTCTTTTGTGAACAGACTCTTAAATGCTTCTCTTGTCTCGTTAACCTCTGACAGTGCTGTACAGGGAAAGTCTGCAGCAATGAAAGAAGCTAACGAACTGCTCCAACTGGCCTTGACGTTTTCTGTCCCACAGGATTTGTCTTCTTCAGTGTGTCAGATCTCGTTGTCACTTCTCACCCCCACCCCCTACCCCTGTATGTAACTGCACTCATCCACTCCATAACCAAAGAAAGACAAAGAAAGAAAGAAAGAAAGAAAGAGACAAACAAACCAACTAAAAAGAAAAGAAAAGAAAGGAAAACAGAACGCTTGATTTTATTCAAAACAAAACAATTATTTAAAACATTGTGAGAATTCCAACTCACATCCACAAATGAGACACAATTTGTATGCTCTTGGTGTGTGTGTGTGTGTGTGTGTGTGTGTGTGAGAGAGAGAGAGAGAGAGAGAGAGAGAGAGAGAGAGAGAGAGAGAGAGAGAGTGTGCGCGCGCGCGTGTGTATGTGAGTGCGTGTGTGTGTGTGTGTGTGTGTGTGTGTGTGTGTGTGTGTGTGTGTGTGTGTGTGTGTGTGTGTGTGTGTGTGTGCTGCATCAAGATAATTTTCAGCACTGTAACATATCAAGATGCGATCAGAATGATCCAGAGGCGTAGAGTGTAGTTACTTTTTTTTTAAATTATTCATTTGGAAGAAAATGACACAAAGGTAAACTGAATGCCTCATTAAGCGGACGAAGAAACAGTAGTCACTGTAATTAGTGTACATTAGAAATATATTTAAAAACAGCAGTCTGCGTCCTGTTCTTGAATGGTATCTTGACCAATTCCTGCCTGTAAAATTACATGCCTAGCTGTGCCCCTTCTTTTATTTTCACAGACACAAATTCCATTATATATATGAGGCATTCAAGAGTTTATCTATAATGCGACAATTTCTACATATAATGCAATTTGCAGCCTCAGAAAAATAATATACCAACGTACTTCAAAGCTAAAACTACAGGTAAAAGCATATTTTCTTAATTACGTTGCTCGGTGTTTTTTGTTTTTGTTTTTTTTGTTTTTTCATTTTGAGCCCCAACGAAAGAAGCAGACTTAGCAGAGATTAAATCGAAATCAAACAAATCGATCCCTAAAGGAATTTCACATTGTGTTAACAGTACCCACGCAAATTGTAGGACAGTATAGCTATACGTGATGAGAATGTAAAAGGGTTGGTTTCCCTTGGCTGAGTGCCCAGTTCCCACGATGAAAATGCTTAGTGCATTTTTTTTACACGTGATGATGGTCAGCAGGACTTGTAGGAAACCTGTAGAACTCTACACACGGCGAATCCATTGTCAATAGCTCTGCAGTCGCAGAGAAGAAAAACAAATGGCCAGATCTCCTGCGTCTTAAATACTCTCTCTCTCTCTCTCTCTCTCTCTCTCTCTCTCTCTCTCTCTCTCTCTCTCTCTCTCTCTCTCTCTCTCTCTCTCTCTCCTTGTGCACACGCATGTGTGTGTGTGTGTGTGTGTGTGTGTGTGTGTGTGTGTGTGTGTATGTGTGTGCGTGCGCGCGCGCGCACGTGTGTGTGTGTGGTGTGTGTGTGTGTGTGTGTGTGTGTGTGTGTGTGTGTGTGTGTGTGTGTGTGTGTGTGTGTGACTGTGTGCATCCGACCTTTGAACAATTTGTGCTCAGCGGCGCAGAGATTACATCTCAAAGTAAACATGGACAAAACAAACATTATAGTTTTTCGAAAGGGTGGATATTTGTCGTCGCGTGAAAAATGGTTTTATGGAAATTCTAAAATTGTGATTGTAAACGCCTACAAATATCTGGGTTTATATTTTTCTACAAAACTAAGTTTTTCGTTTGCCTGCCAAGATCTTGTGGGTAAAGGGAAGCGTGCTGTTATGGCCATTTTAAGCGTCTTGTATAAGTTTGAAAACGAGTCAGTAAAACTATTTTTCAGAATGTTTGATACCCAGGTCCAGCCTATAGTCCAATATGGCGCTGAGATTTGGGGTTTGGAGAAAGGACATGACATAGAGAAATTGCACTTATTTGCTATGAAACGGTTTTTGAATGTCGATAGGCGTACCCAAATGACTTGACTTATGGAGAACTTGGTAGATTCCCTATTTATTTGAATTCATATATAAAATGTGTAAGATACTGGCTTAAATTGTTACGTATGGGGCAACATAGACTGCCAGCCAAAGCTTATAAAACATTGTTTGACCTGGATATGAGAGGGAAAACTACGTGGGCATCGGGCATTCGTAAATCTTTATGTAATTATGGTTTTTCGTTTGTATGGTTAGAACAAGGGGTTGGTTGTGTCAGCAGTTTCTTGGCTTGTTTCAAACAACGAACAATAGATTGTAAATGGCAAGACTGGGATAGCCATATTCAAAACAGCGAACGATTTTCATTATTTAGATTGCTGAAAAGTAATTATTTAGTAGAAGCAGAAGCTTATTTGTCTCTGAACTTGAATAGATTTATCAGGTCTGAATTAACAAAATTCAGGTTTGGTGTATCGGATATTGCTGTACATCGTCAACGATATAATATCCATACAGAAAATGATTTGTTGTGTCCACTGTGTAAATCTGGTAGGGAAGATGAACTTCATTTTGTATTCTTATGTCCTGTTCTGGCTGACCTACGACAAAAACTTATTCCGTTAAAATATTATCGACGTCCAGCACTGTTCAAGTTAGTCTGTCTTTTGTCGTCAAAAAATTACAACGTTGCAAGAAATCTTGCTTTATATCTGTACAAATCATTTAAAAGAAGGAGTGATTTGACATAGGTAATCTGCATATGTTGAGAATGTTTAAATTTTTGTGATGAAATACCTTGTTTAACTATGTTCTTTAATACTCACCCCCTTCAAATGGGGCTGTGGCCTTTCTGAATAAATTATCGTTATCGTTATCGTTATCGTTATCTCTCTCTCTCTCTCTCTCTCTCTGATGAACTTGGCAGGCCATAAATCAAGCCTGGTGAACTCTGCAAAAAGCAAGACAAGTGTCAATCGCTTTACCTGGGGGGAAATATCTCCCGTCTCTCTCTCTCTCTCTCTCTCTCTCTCTCTCATGAATATATACGCATTCGCGCTCGCGCGCGCGCGCGCGCCTGTGTGTGTGTTATCCAGAGTACTTATATATTGCCTATCAGTTACCAACTTTTCGTTTACACAGCAGGCTGCCTATCTGGGTAGAGCTGCCTGTTGGCGGTCATTATTCGTTTCCCGTGTCATTCAGTCGAACACCAGTCATCATTCCGTCTATTTTCCACAGAGCAAACGAGTTATGTGTTTACGTGCCGTCTCTTCAAAACTTTGCGTTCTGCTCCCGAAGTTGGCGGTGGAAGTTTTTGTACCTGAAAGAAGTTTTGTGTGCGTTCATACACGGAGCATAAATGAACTTTCTAAATCAAAAGGATTCTGTGGGAAATGCAGCGAGAGGAAATCTCAGCTTAAGGTGAAGCAGCAGGAGCAGGGAAAATCTTTTCATGTTGCAGAGTTCTGGAAGAGATGCACCCGAAACATGAGTGTAAAAATATGCCGGCCATGCAACCTGTTCTTAGATGCAGAAATGATCTGATACCAAAATTTGTGAACAACTCACCATAAGCACACCCACACACCCACCCACCCACCCACCCACACACCCACACACACACACACTGCATACCCATTCATGTCAGACTGACACTGGTGCACAGCAGATAGTAACGGTTGCCCAATGTCGAGAGCAGGTAACCATGCGTGTCCGACACTTGGTAAATGCTGTGGCCACCTACCATACATGGGGTCATGAGAGCAGGTAACCATGCGTGTCCGACACTTGGTAAATGCTGTGGCCAGCCTACCATACATGGGGTCATGATTATCTTTTTTCAAACATCTACTGTGCAGAAAGAAGTCAGTGTCATTTTGATCACATTAAAAATATCTTTAAAGGCAACTACCCATTTTGAATATACTATGTGTAACATTAAAACCATTGTCTTTCACACCAAGTCATAGACTGATATAGGATGCAGTAGCCACTCAGAATAAGAGCAAGCCGGTTGTCTCATGTTTGCCACTTGTTGACATAATAGCGGACGATGATGACTTGCGTTTTATGGTTGTCTCTTCGTTTTCAAGATTATAGAATTTGAATAATCGCCTATTCATGGATTGGTGGATTGTCATGAGGTCAGGGAAGGAGGATCTTGTGTCTATCTGTTACTCAAGCGAGTCAGAAGAACGTCCTCCCCTGTAGTGTCACCACCAAGAACTTTATCACGTTGAAGCCTCGACTACCGAAGCAAATTCAACCCGAGGGATGGAGACTAAACTATGTGCAGTAACAATATGTAAATCAGGCCAGCTCTTGGCCTAATGTAACCCATCTGTTTATTTTGATGATAAATTCGGCCAGCCTCTGTAACACGATAAACTGACAATGAAACAACTGAAACTTCAAGTAACATTTTCTTGACATTACCCCATCTTGAAATAGAACACTATCTTTTGTAAAAAAAAAAAAAAAAAAAAAAAAATTTTTTTTAAGTGAGTGAGACCTTTCTAAGCATTCATGTGAAAATGCGATCTGACAATAATCATGTGGATTTGCTAATATTCATATTGTTAAAAACAAATGTAAAACTCTTTTACATCTTAAATATTCAGGAAAGTTAGCCAAATAATGGTGTGTGATATAAACGGGTTTATTTGAAAAGTGGGTATTACAAGTCGTCCTGGTGTGTGTGTGTGTGTGTGTGTGTGTGCGTGCGTGCGTGCGTGCGTGCGTGTGCGTGCGTGCGTGTGTATGTATGTGTGTGTGTGTATCTGTGCGTGCTTGCGTGCGTGCTTGCGTGCGTCTGTGTGTGCGTGTGTGTGTGTGTGTGTGTGTGTGTGTGTGTGTGTGTGTGTGTGTGTGTGTGTGTGTGAGCGCGCGCGCGCGCGCGTGTGTGTGTGTGTGTGTGTGTGTGTGTGTGTGTGTGTGTGTGTGTGTGTGTGTGTGTGGGTGTTGTGTGTGTGTGTGTGTGTGTGTGTGTGTACCTATCATTGTGAGGCGGGTCATTAGTCTTCCCACCGGACTTGTGAGGGAGATTTTTTTTGGTGAGGTGGATATTCCCTTTACCTCTCAACAACACACACCTCCGAAACAGCTTGAAGAGAGCTTCATGACACTTTGCGGCATTTTTCTCAATCATCTTACATAAAACGTTGATAAGTCAATGTACACACACTCTCCGTGTGGCATATTTCGGCCGGATTTTGGCTCAGGGGCTTGCAGAGATAATGGGTTTAACATTTTTCGTGACCTCTCTTCTGATTGGTTGTAAAAATTTCGCCGGAAAAATGCGCGGTGTCGATTTCCGGTAAGATGTTGACATGCTTCACATGGACGACAGTGTGCAGTTCACTGATGTTTTGGCTGGTGTTTTGCCTGGTAAGTTCTAACTTATGTCATTCTTTTTGTTTAACATCTGCACTTTCAATACAAGTGTTAAGTACACAATTTTCCCGACGCTTAAACTGGGTCATACAACTGGAATGACTTGGGGTTTGGGTCAGTAAGGTTAAACTCTAAAATATAAATATATAAACTTCAGGGCTTGCCAGTAACCACACAGACATAACAGGGTCAGAAATGGAAATCATTCTCCACACCAAGAAAACATTACTACACAGCAGAAATGAAACCTGGATCAGGAAAACCAACAGAAACTCAACATCTGACGTAACCATGGGTTCATATGATGGTGCAGAAACATGTGAACTGGTCGGACTATTCATGCTGTCCAACATCAAGAAAAAACTCGGAAAACAAGTCGGACTGTACAGAGACGATGGCCTTGCTGCACTAACAAACAACCCAAGAACCATCGAAAACAAGAAGAAAGAACTATGCAAAATCTTCCAAAACCACAACTTAAAGCTCACCATTGAAGCAAACAAAAAGGTAGTGAACTACTTAGACATAACACTGGATCTCAACAACCATATATATAAACCATACAAGAAACCCAACGATACACCCAACGATACACCTCTTTATGTACACACCAAAAGTAACCATCCACCATCTGTATTAAAGACCATACCCCATGGCATAAACAAGAGACTATCAAACCTGTCATGCAATGAGAGAGTGTTCAACAATGCAGCAGTGGAATACCAGGAGGCACTACAAACAAGTGGATACAATTACAAACTACAATACAACCCGGACAACAACACAAATAAAAGCAAGAAAAATAGGAAAAGAAAAATCATATGGTATAACCCCCCCATACGACGGGAAACTCAAAACAAACATAGGGAAAGAATTCTTCAAAATCCTAGCAACTTCATTTCCAAAAGAGCACAAACTGTCCAAAATATTTAACAAAAACACTGTCAAACTATCGTACTCATGTATGCCCAACCTCAAAAACCTGATTGACGCATCCAACAAAATGAAAATCAACACAGCAAAGAAGGGTGAAGAAAGGAAATCTTGCAATTGCACGAGAAAGGAGCAGTGCCCACTAAACAATAAATGTCTCCACAAAAACATTGTATACCAGGCTACTGTAACATCAGAAAATGAAAAGAAACATACATAGGGATCACTGAAAACCACTTCAAAACCAGATATGCAAACCACAAACAGTCATTCAATAAAGAAAAATATAAAAACCAAACAGAACTGAGCAAATATATCTGGAAACTTAAAGATGCAAAAACAAGCTACAATATATCCTGGAAAATCATAAAAAGAGCATCACCATACAGCAATGTTTCAAAAAGGTGCAACCTATGTTTAACTGAAAAATGGTTAATACTATGCAAACCACACTTAGCAACTTTAAACACCAAAACAGAAATAGTAAACAACTGCAGGCATAAATGGAAATCGTTGTTAGTGAACACACCCAAAACAAAAACCTAAAAGCCCCCAAAAACACGTGCAGCCAACCCGCACGTGCAAACAACCGCAAACGGGAACCCACACGCTATATAACATCGGCGGTGGGCAAACCCAAAAACATCCTGATGACAGCACAGCAAGCTCGAAACAAATTTGTAGAGTTTTAACCTCGAGTTTTAACCTTCCTTTTCAACATCATTGACAAATGTTGCTCCCCAAGGGGTCGAGCACTTTTAAAATCATTTTAGGCTCTTTGGTTATATTCATCTATATTATATTTATATATTATATATTTATATATATAATATATATATTATATATATATATATATATACAGAACAGGATAATCTTAAAACGAAATGAAAAATAAAAATGAATAATAATAATAATGTTAGTGTTAAAAATAAGACAACAGTAATAATAGTAATAATCTAATACTAATAATATAATTGTATAAAAAAACCCTAAAAGATAGTAATCCAAACAAGAGAATATGACAATTGCCATAATTTTACAAGAACCTACATATTTAATAGACTTGACAAAAGATATTATCTTTGAATTGGACTTATAATTATAAAATATATTATAATAATATAATATATAAAATATATATATATATATATATATATATATATATATATATATATAAACGCTCATACTATTTTGGTCAACCCCTAACCCTCTACATTAAAAAAAAACCCAACTTTTTGAATTATAGCACAGGAAGTTCAGGCAATTTCAAATTGTAAGTTTTTTTCAAAACAATAGCTGTATTTTTTCAATAGAGATGGCTAACGAGCAATTACTAAAAGCTACTATCAATATGTTTGATATTTACAGATTGTTTGAATTTAAGAGAAAAAAAAGTAGTAAGAACCTATCATTCAATTTCAGTTGGTTTTTCTCCTTTTCGCAGGTGCAAAGCGTGGCGTTTCATGGGCAGTAAAGAAGGTAATACTCATTGAAATTAGTGTTCGTTCTTACTAAATATATCAACAGTAACTTTTGATACAGGATTCGACTGGAATTTACACGATTCCACCGGAATCCTCTGGAATCTACTTTTTAATAATAAAAAAGAGAGATCGAATAACGTTTCATTATTTTTTGAGTGACCATTTCTACACTGACTTAATTGGGTGAATACAGATCTGTCTTTCCTTTCTGTGTGTGCTGGCTGACACCCCTGCGGACACCCCTGTACAGGCAGACGATGATTAATGGATTAACTAATCCCATCTAACCTACAAAAGAAGTGGAGTTTTGCGTGCATGACTGTTTTTGTTCTATTTTGCCACTAAGGCAGTTATACTCCAACTTTGGAGAAAGTGCCTATGTGTATATGTTTGTGCCTACTAAAGTGGGCTTTTATACAGAATTCTGCCAGGGACAACTCTTGTTGTTGTAGGTTCTTTTACTTGTGCAGAAAGTATGTTGTACACGGGGCCTTGGTTTATCGTCTCAGCCGAAAGACTAGTGTTTAGATCACACCCAAATGGTCAAGTGGTTCGGTGAAAAAGTTCCTTGCCTCGTATGGGGTTTGAATCTCTGACGTATCGCTTTCTAGTCGGGTGCTTTGTCTCCATGTGAATACAAATGTAATTAAATTCAGTTGATATTGTCAACAAGTTGCATAGCCTTGTTAGTATGCATATTGTCAGCTGTGGTAATATCCCTCTTACAAGAATGTTTGTATCCACTGAGTGAGCTAATTGTTGTCCAAAGCAGATTGTTGCAAATGACAACATGCCTTGACCGCAGTAAGCAGATTTTTTGTCTGTATGACACCGACAGTCGTGCCAGGGAAAAAAAAATACAGCCTCAGAGAAGTTCTGGAATGCTGACTTTGTATACTTAGCACTGATGATTTATACAAGTTCTGAGTGCACCTTAACAAAGGAAGGTGGTTTATGATACGGGCATATGCCAAGCTGAATGTCCAGGATTTACATCATTCCTTTGAATGAACATACACTCTGTCAGTGCTTAGATTTGACTGAAAATACTTCATGGGATGATGCTGACCTAAACAATTTTGTGTGGTGTCATTCAGCAAACAAGAAAGGTGTTTGATACAATTGTGTTAGGATTTTTCACTTAATAGTTTTAATCGTCACATGACAAGACTTGTCAAACCCTGCCATCACAGAAACATTCACAACCCTCCCAGGTTTAATTATGTTTCGTCTGTCAGAGGAGATAAAAAGTTATGATTTTTTTTTACAGATTGTTGTTGTGGCGTTAGCAGCATGCATGAATACTTAGCAAGACCAACCTGACAATGAAATACACTTCAGGCAGATATTTGTGTTCAAGATTTACAAAGTGGCTTTTGCAGATACAATGGCGGGGAGCTCAGAGCCCCAGATGTCGTTTCGGTATATGGACATGCACTATGACCTTTAACCTTACAACCCCCTTTCACATGATTCTTTTTAACTACAAGTCCATTCTGTTGGATGCTTGGACAAACGGCCACTTCTGGTAACATGGCCCTTTTGATTGGCTGCATTGGCCGGTGAAGGAGGCGTTGCCCTGGTGGCAATTTCATCAGGCTCCCGGGTGTACTGGCCTCTGCTTCTGGGCCCAGGGGAGCTGGTATCAGCTGAGGGACTGCTGGCTCCACCCACTGGCGTGCTGGCGTGTTGCTGCAGTGTTGGCTGAGGTGTCGCCGGTTTCTACGTAGGACACCACCCAGAGGGGTCTTCAGTTCATAGGAGCGAGGACCTGTATTCTTGATGACCCCTGCATCACTCCTCCTTGGGTGGTTGATGAAAACCTGTTCTCCTGGTGACAGGACAGGAAGGGATCTGGCTCTATGGCGACTGTCAAAGTTCTTCTTCTGTGTCACCTTCTCCTCTTCCATGGCTGCTTTCATCTTCGACAGTTCAGGCCAGCTTGGTTGTAGCAGACTGGGACTGCAGGGGACGCACGTTCTCAGACGTCGTCCGAAGAGCATCTCCGCAGGACTGTAGCCACACTGCAAAGGCGTTGCCCTGTAATTCAGCATAGCCAGGTAGGGATCTTCACTCTTCGTCAGCAGGTTCTTCACTGTCTGGACGGCCCTCTCTGCCTCTCCATTCGCTTGGGGGGAATGGGGACTGCTCGTTTCGTGACGGAATCCATAGTCCGAAGAAAATCTGGTGAACTGCCTGGCTGCGAACTGAGGCCCATTGTCACTTCTGACAACTTCCGGGATCGCCATGTCTGGCAGAAAATACTTTTGCAGGGGTTAACAATGCTCTCTGACGACAGAGAAGACAGGTGGGCAAGCTCAATATATCTGGAGAAATAGTCAGCTACTAACAGATACTGTTTCCCTCGCCAGTCGAAGAGGCCCATGGCCACCTTCTGTCATGGGTAGTCCGGTACTGGTGTTGGCTGAAGAGGTTCTGGTGTTGGCTTTCTCTCTTTGATGCACGTTGAGCAGTTATCCACCATGCTTTGGATCTGTTTGGTGAGACCTGGCCATCAGACAAAACTCTTGGCAAGAGCTCTGCACTTCACAATGCCATGGTGACCTTCGTGGAGTCTGCAAAGAATCTCCTTCAGCGTCTCTGGGATCACCAGTCGTGTCCGGAACATTAAGAGTCTTTCTTGGACTGACAGATCACCCCTCAGCTTGAAGAGGGCCTGACCTCTGGATCCACTTGAGACAAAACAGCAGGCTATCCCTTTGTGCAGTAATGGAAAACGTTTCTGCAGGCTTGGTCTTCTTGTTGTTTTGTCCTGATCACTGCAAGTCGGCTTGGAGATGCTGGCAGGCTGCTGATAACAGCTTCCACATAAGCTGTTGTCTCTTGATTCAGCGCAATGTGTTCGGCCTCGGGGAGCCCTACAGAGACTCTGTACAACGCATCCACTGTTGTCAGGTTCTTCCCTACTGTATAGACCACCTCGTAGCTGTACCGCATGAGCCGCATTCGGAACCTCTGGATTCGTCGTGACAGCTCATCCAAGGCCTTCGTTTTCAGGAGTGCCAGGAGGGGACGGTGGTCAGTCTCCAGTGTGAAGGAAGGCAGCCCCAGCAGGAAATCTGAACATTTCTCACACGTCCATATTGCGGCCAATGCTTCCTTTTCCACCTGGGCGTAACGTTGTTCTGTCGATGTCATTGATCTAGAACTGTGGAATACTGGACACCACTGGTCTTCTTTCTTCTGAAGCAGTACTGCTCCGAGTCCATACGATGATGCATCTGCAGACACTTTAGTCGGCTGCTCTAGACTGTAGTGGATCAGCACTGGTGGTGAACTCAATTGCGTTTTCAGCTGGACAAATGCACTCTCCTGGGCATCTCCCCAGGTCCATTGAACCTCCTTTTCAGCAGCTCTCTCAGGGCTTGGTGATCTCTGCAAGGTTCTGGACAAACTTCTTAACAAAGTTCAACATCCCTAAAAATCGACGAAGGTCAGGAACATTCTGGGGTCGTGGCAGGTTCTGGATTGCCTCCACTTTTTCCGGATCCATGCGAACTCCATCCTTGGATATGATGTGCCCCAGAAACTTGACGCTGGACTGGCTGTCATTCAGGGTGACTCCTGCTCCTTCCAGCTTCTGCAGAACCTCCTTCAGCCTCTGGTCATGCTCCTTCTGGTCCTGGCCTGACACCAAGATGTCATCAATGTTGCAAATGACCCCTGGGATGTCTGACAACAGCTCCGACATTATGCGATGGAACACCTCCGGACCAGATGAAATCCCGAATGGCAGTCTCTTGTAGCAGAACCGACCAACTGGCGTTATAAATGTCGTCGGTTCCTGTGAGGCCTCACCCAGTGGCAGCTGATGAAAACCACTGTTGCAATCCAGCTTGGTGAAGACCGTGGCATGTGCCAGTTGTGCCAGCAACTGACCTGTTGATAGCATGGGGTAATTCTCCCTCCTTACGCTTTCGTTCAGCTGGTCAGGTCCACACAGATCCGGATTGCACCTGTCTGCTTTGGAACCACCACTATGGGTGCACACCGGTCTGTTGGGTCGCTGACTGGACGAATGACATCAGCTCCCCCAGACGTTTCAACTCCTCTTTCACCTTCTCCTGAAGAGGCAATGGAATGCGTCTTGGTGCTGTCATGGCGTAGGGTGTTGCACTGTCCCTTAGGTGGATGGTGTAGGTCTCCGTTTTAGCAGCGGGCGTTTCTTGGCGATGGCTTCTGGTACCACAGTGACGTTGGCGCCAGTGTCCATCTTGAAGGTTACTTTCCTCCCCTCCAGATGTCCGTCTCTCTACTGGACACAGCACCAAGAAACCAACCCTGTTCCTCACTCATACTGGAAATGTCCATTCTTTGAGTGGGACATACGCGGGTCTGCCTCTTGGCTGTGCACCACTCCCAGGAATAGATCTTGTTCCGCACTCACATTAGAAATGCCTTTGTGTGAGTATGATGTACGCCGGTCGCCCATCTTCGTCTTGAAGTAGCACATCTTGGCGTAGTGTCCTTTCCTGTGCAATTGCGGCATTCCGCATCTTCGGCTGACAAGGTCACGTGGGCTTGTGGTCAGTGCCGCATTTCTTGCATTTCTTCTTTTGAAATGTTTGCTCTGTCCCGCTCCTATGGTGTTCTACCCTATCTACAGCTGATGCTGAGCCACTGACTATAGCTTTAGCCTGAAGGTGGGAAGACTCGTGCGCTCTACACATTTCAATACACGACTTCAGTGTAAGCTCCCTATCCTCTGGAAGTTTCTGACGAACTGTATCGTCTCTCACGCCAAAAACAATTCTGTCACGAAGCATGCGTTCTTCATTGTGGCCAAAGTTGCAAGTTTTCGCAAGCTTGTGACACACGCATCAACTGTTTCTCTTCTTCTTGATTCTCTTATTAAACAAGAAGGAGAGAGAGAGATTGTCTATAGGTGTGAATATGTTGCCCCTCCCCCTCCCCCAGTTAGTACGTAAACCCACCCCCTTCTTCCCTCCACCTTCATAGCATCAACACCTTAAAGTAACATGTATCAACCCACCACTTCAATCTCAGCCCACAATATCCTCCACAAACACACACACACACACACATACTACCTTATCTCCCACTATTCACCTCACACATAACTTATAGCTATCTTATTTATGCATTTATTATCATTTTTATTTTATTTTTAATTTATTATTATTTTTTTAATGTTTCATTTATTTATTTATTTGATTATTATAAAAATGTATTTTCTAAATATTATTTCTGTATCATGCTCTCGTTACCTTAACCTTCACTATCGTTGTTAGCAGCATCATTCAGTAATACTATTGCTAGTATTGATACTACCACTAGCATTGACATCACCATCGCCTTCGCCTCTGGGACTGTTGCCACGGCAACCCTGCTGTTTAAGAATACTCTAACCACTCTCCTTTCTCCCATACCCATACTTATTGACACCAAGATTGGTAGTAATCTTGTCCTTTATTTGTTCTTTTTTTTCCAATATTTTGACCATTATTAGTATTCCTATCAGTAATATTATTATCATCATTACGACTTTGACTCACTCACTATTTCCCTTCCACAGCCTCGTTCTCATTCAACGCCTTCTTCCTTGCGCTGAACTCTGTGAAGCGATCTGAAGCGATCAAAGCTAAGTGAATTTTCGTTGTTTTATTCGTTTATGTCTCACCTGAGGAAGACCTGAGAGGTCGAAACGCGTTGTGTTTTGTCTTGTGACTCGTTTGTCCACGTTCTCTGGGCGGTTCGCTAACATTTATTTAAGATTTGTTTAGGTTTCCGCCTGCAGTCGTCTCGCTTTGCAACTAGATGTGTTTTGTTATGTTTAATCTTGAAGAGATAACAGTCCTAAGATAACCATTGCTCTTGACAAGGCTACAGATGATAAATTACAGTGTTTTTTTTTCATGATAAAAGAAAACTGTTGTTGTACGTTTGAATTCCATGGTAATCAAAATTTTGCTCACAGATAAATGCACAATGATGGCCCTCTTTCAAGTTCATGGTTATGGTAAGTCGTTGGTGGCTTTAAACTAAAACCTTTTTTTAACTGCGTATACAATACCATGACATACAGATAGGGTTATTGCTTGGCAATTAGTACATGGTCGGCCTAACACTGGATAGTGAAACAAAGAAGAAATTGAAAGTACCTCCTGTGTTCGCAATATTCATGTCCCTCCAAATAGGTTTTGTTTCACCGTAGCCGCTGTTATTTGTACTGCTGTGAACAAGACTTCTGTTCTTGACCTCTCTTTGCTAATGATCGAGCCCAAAAAGAGACATGACCCAGCATTACGGCCAAACATTCAACTTCCCTTTCCAAAAATGTTCCCTTGACAAGGTTGTGTTCTATGTGTTTGTGTTTTACTTTTTTGATTTCTCTTGAAAAAGGAAATCCAAGTGTTGTGTGGGTTTTTGTCAGTTGTTGTTTTTTTTCTTTCTATTTCTTTTTAGATTTTCATCGGCTAATGGTTTTGCTTGTGGTTTTTGTTTTTTTTTCCCCTAAGAAGGAAAACTAATTCCTGTGTGGCGTTTTCAACTGCAAATATCGAACATTCAGTTAGTCATGTTAGATTACCTTCATTATTGAATGGCAATGTTAATATTTAAATGTTGTCGTCTTTCCTATTTCTATTGATTTAGTTTTTTTGGTGCAAATTTAAAAAGATCAGTGTTTGCATATAACATCGTTCTTTCTAAAATCCGTTTCAGGCTATGATTGTTTTTCAGGTTTTATTTCATGACTAAAGACATCTTGACTAATTGCATGCTTATTTGAACACCACAAAAAAACACCCAGAAATGTTCGGTTATATGCTGACAAATCCATTTGCTATTTCTGGAAATCAGTGCATTAAATGACAAGATATAGAGGCATTATTACAGACAGATTTGTAGAGAGTCACACGTGCAGTTGTTTTAAAGGCAGATTTGTGTTTGTCACAACAAACATCCAAATTTTTGGATTT
>CM031627.1:3309562-3367062 GCA_018398815.1 Conus ventricosus
TGCAGAAGAAGAAATTTGAAGCCTACAGCAGACCAGCAAATTGTCAGACTTTGATTGTTCCGACGGTAAATAACGAAATATGGTCGAACTTATCGTCTGAAGCCATCAAAAGCGACCTGAAAATGTAGCATATTCAGAGAGCGGTCATCAACGTGGCGACGGCGTGCGTGCTTGCCGCAAACGGATTACTTGATAGGCCTAGTGGCTTGCCTAGTTCAGAGGTCAGTTAGAGTCAGAGGCACCTGAAGCCGTTAAGCATTGTACTAATGCGGTGGCTATTTTTGGTCACGTTTCGTGCAATATTTCGTTGCGCAGACGCAGTGGCATCAGACCACATGTAAACAAGGAGCTTTCGAGAATCTGTGATGAATCGGTCCCGATCACAGACTAGTTCTTTGGGGACAGTTTGTCCACGACACTGAAAGACATGCGTGAGACCGACCGCATCAGCTCCAGTGTAGGCCATGAGTGCAGATACCGTAGAAATGCCCACTACTATCATGGTCAAGCGGGCGGTTGCTACTATTCAGAGTCGGGTCGCGCACGTGATCATTTCTTAGGCCAAAGGAACAGAACAAACAAAAGACAGCATTGGTTGCAGCAGAAACAGTGACATCAGAATCCCAAATCACAATAGAAGAGATGAGCTTGGTTCCATCTTTAGAACCTCAGAAACATCAGTAGTGTAAGACAGTTTGAAGATGCATGGTCTAAAATCACTTCAGCCCAGAGATTTTAAGCATGGTAGCAGGGGTTAAGGTCGAATTTGACTTGTCCTTCAGACCAGTTATCTAGGCTATCATGCACTAAAACAAATGTCACAAATCCAAAACAGTGCAATATCACTGATTCAGAAGTTCAAAAGTTGATAGCTAAGAAAGTAATTTCCCCATGTGAGCATTAAGCTGGTGAAGTTAGTTCTCCAGTTTTTACCAGGGAAAAGAAAGATGGATCTTATCGCATGATTTTAGAAGTCAGTTATCATCATTTCAAAATAGATACTATAAACACAGCCCTGACTTTGATAGCTCAAGGATGCTTTATGGCCTTAACTGATCTGAAGGATGCCTATAATAGTGTAGGAATCCAGGAACAGCACAAGAAACTACTCAGATTTCAATAGATCAACTCTCCGAATCCAGTGCTTTACCTCATGGCCTATCATCAGCTCCCCATTTGTTTGTTGTTGTGTTTTTTTCCTGTCCCAACCTCTGCGCCACCTCAGAGGCAGTGCACCCACGTCACTCATTCTGACATCCCGTCCACAGCCACAGCCTGGTCAGCCCCACCGCAACCCCGGCACTGGCAATCCACAAGAGCAGTCAATATCAAGTCGTCAAGAGGCAACCCACCAGTGGAGACACTGCACTGCTGCCGAGTCACTTCCGTGGTGTTCCGTGGCGCCTGTTCTGATCTAACATACGCAGGACACCACCTACTAAGTCCCCTACTGACGACAATAATTGCTTAGTCGCGAAGCTGGCGTGAGTGAGCTCTCCCTCCGGAGGGCGCCACCACGTCCGTCCAACGACAGCCCCCATGGACTCACCGATACCGGTGACCCGGACGGAACCAAACCAAGACCACGACGTGCAGAGGACATCGATATTGAGGTCACCATGAGAGCAGGGCATGAAGGGCCACAGAATTTGATACTTTTTTCTGCTGATCGATGAGAATGAGGATTATTAAGATGATGCTATGGATTTACAGTTCGGTCTGAGACTACATGACAGGGCTGTACTCTACGCTTCCTTTCATAATATATCCCGGTGTCAACCAGGCCCGAGAGATACAGGCACTTGCAGTGTTGGTTAGGAAATTTGAGCAACACTCTCAGAAACGCATTCATTAAGTGGATGAAACTCGACTGTGTTGTACCATTCTTCCCAGCTGAGTCCGCAGCAAACTCAACTCTGGGTAGGAGCCGGTAGGGGCAGAAAAACCACATGACTCTGATGGGATTCGAACTCACGATCTCCTAGCCGGGAGTCCGTGACGCTTACCACTTCGCTACGGCGGCTGGTCAGCTCCCCATTTGCTGACGAAGCTGTTGAAACCTGTCTATGCCTCCCTTACAGTGAAAGGTCATGTATCTACAGGGTTTTTGGATGATTCTCTGTTGATTGGACTCACAAAGAGCAACTGCATGAGGAATGTTACGGACACCACTGATTTGTTTCAAAAGCTAGGGTTTATCATTCACCCAGCCAAGTCGGTTATTCAGCCCCAACAATGATTCAATATCTTGGAGTCATCATATGTTCTGTCTTCATGAAAGTCACTCTTAGCGTTGAAAGGGCTGTCAGCATACTATCTAGTTGTCAAAAGCTTCTTGATGAGCAAAGTCACACAATCTATGAGGTTGTTCAAGTTATAGGACAAATCGATACTAGCTTTGCTGCTGCCAAGTATGAACCCCTCTATTACAGACAGCTTGTGAAAGACAAAAAAAGGCTTTGAAGAGGAGCAGAGGTGACTTTGACCCACTCATGCAGTTGTCTGAAGAGAGTAAGGAGGAAATTAAATGGTGGATTGTAAATGTTCTGATACAGAAAATGACATTTGCAAGACTGAACCAGATATAGTCGTCACCACTGATGCTAGTGGTACAGGTTGGGGGTGCGAGTGTGAAGATACAGCTACAGGTGGACATTGATTGCGCATGAAAGGGTCTTTCACATTAATTATTTGGAATTGAAAGCTGTTTACTTGCTTTGCAGTCATTTTAGGGAAAGCTGGAAAACAAACATGTCCGGATAATGATAGACAATACAACAGCAGTCAGCTGTATCAATCGCATGGGAACAAGCCATTCAAATGCTTGTAATGACATCTCATTTATATTTTGTCATGGTGCATTTCTAAGAATATCTGGAGTCGGGGTCACCACTGTCACACACCACGTTCGCACGCCCTCGGTCACCAACTCAGCATGCACACGCATTCAACTCCATTCATTAAAAGGAACACTAACAGATCAAACCGTTGTTTTTAAGTACTCCCTTTAAAGATAATGATTGTCAAAATCAAAATAAGTACGTATACATAAATCAAATCAATATTTCATGACACTCATGACAAAATCCTTTCTTCTTTTTCACTTTCACCCGTTTTTACACTATGACTCCAGTCACTCAATACTAAATGTTTCTGGTTAAGAAGGGTCTTCTTCCAGACTGTTCAGGGGAGGCTGCGCTCTAGGCTCGGATGCTGAGGTGTTCTCTTGGGAACAAGCACTAAGATAATGCCCTAGCAGACTTCTGCCTGCAATTACACTTCCGACCTCTCACAGGCCACAGGACCCAAAGTCCTACTTTCGCAACCCCCCCAAAGGGTTGTTCTGCCTGACAGGCAATACTCCAAGCTAGACGCAAAAGAGAGTTAAAATCCCTTAACCCACAAGGGTTAACTGTAAGAATCCGGCGTCTGCTTTTGTCCAAGACATCCCCAAGTCTGTTTCAAAAATTGTTATTCACTCAGTCACACACAAAGTGAGCTTCACTCATTATTCAAATCTACAGCGTCCTATCCAATCCAAATCATGCTCACTTACGTGGTGTCACACCCATAATTTGATTTATTTCACACAGCTGTACAAACAGCGTGGTCCTACACCACAAGTGCAAATATTCACTAAAAACATTCATCCATATTTTTCCAACATCATTACACCAAATACATGTTCCAATTCCGTTCATGACACACATAGAATCTAGTCATGGCAAGCGCACATTCCAGGGAAGCAGAAAGGGGCAGAAGACTGGAGAGACGTAGAGAAATGATGCTGACTGGCAAACCTGTGAGAGGCTCATGGTCTCCCTTCCCAAAAGTCTCATGGCCCTCCAGATCATGCACCATCCTTCTCATTGACATTTCAATGCGCGGTACATTCATACTTCATCCAGAACTGAGCAATGACCTTTTCCCTAGATCTGGCAAAAATTATGGTTGCATTCCTTTTTCAGACATTACAGTGCTGATGCAGAGATTGGAGGAACTTAGACCCGAGAATCTAAGTACCTATGACGAAACAGACGTTGGATGTCTCAAAAAATCCTCTTGTACTCAGACTCGGCAGACTTTCTTAAACCTGCCCGCAGTGCATAAGGGAGTTCACCTTTTCAGAAATGCGGGCAAACCTTTGTCCTTACGCAGATCTCGGAAAAATTTCGTACTTCTGGTTTATCAAGAAATTTTCAGGTGCCTCTAATCATGGATTCACGGAGACTAGCACCCATAAGTCCTACAATACCTATATTCAAAAATGGCAGAAGTTTGGAAGCAGAAATAAAATCCCTACTTGTACTTCATGTGCATGTGACAATTTTTTTTGCAGAACTGTATGCTGCAGGTGCTAGTTATAGTACGTTAACCTAGCCAAGAGTGCGGTTTCAGCATACCTTTGTCCTGATAACGCAGAAACAATAGGTCAACATCCTGTAGTCTGTAAAATTGTCAAAGGTGTGTTCAACAATAGACAGTCACTCCCAAAGTATTGTGACACAGGGGATGTAGACACCGTCATTGATATGTTAGCACAGCGGCCAGATGCAGAAAAGCTCAGCTTTCTGAAACTCACACTCAGCACACTTACGTTACTTGCTTTACTCTCTAGTCAGAGAGGACATACTCCCATAGTCTTACTGTTAATAATGTAAAAATCCATGAGTCTAAATCTGTACTTGTATACAGCTCTTTTTCTAAAACAAAACAAACCAGGGACTCACTTAAAGCCTTTAGTCATACTTTGTTTTGAAAACAAGAAATTGTATCTGCTTCACCACCTTCGGCAGTAGTTGAAAAAGACTGCCCACGTACGAACTGGGAAAGTACCTTCTATTAGTTGCATAAAGCCTTTTGCACCTGTGAAAGATACACCAATTATCGTTGGATGAAAGATGTGCTGTTTATGGCTGGAATAGACATATCAAAATACTTGGCTGACAGCACTTGGGCTGTTAGTACCTCTGCAGTATTAAGCAGAGGTGTGCCAATAAACAGCATCCTTCAAGCAGGTGGATGGTCAAACAGGAACACTTTTTTTTCAAGATTCTACCACTGGATCATTAAACAGAATGAAGATGGAATTGGTGGTTCTACAAAGACTAAACGTATTTCCCAGTCTGTGCTTGACACATTTGTAGACCAAGGGAAGTAACTCACATTATGAGCTGATTGCCTTTCAGAACCTGACTGTTCAAGGAATAACATGTAATCCCCGACTCTAAAATCTCCACATGTATACATCTGACCAATCAGCAGACGAAGAATATTTGAAACTTAAACGAGACTTACCTGGAAGTTGAAGTTTAATGGAGATTATTTTGAGGATGCTGTTGGGTAGAGGTATACGTTTGCCCACCCACCAGCAACTCGAGGTACTTCCATTGAAACCTCCCTTTCGAGTCTGTTCCCGGGGATTACATGTAGCTTAAGTCTGGGGCACGTGCGCGTTTCGTCCTCCACATGTATACCTCCACCCAACAGCATCCTCCAAACAATCTCCATTAAACTCAACTTCCAATCTCAAATCAATGGTATAGCCATTGTAGTTTGTGAAGGCGACCGTGTGTTACATGACAAGCTATAAACGTATAATAAACATATATGCAATGCACAATAGAAAATGGAAAAATGTTCTTTCTTCAGACGGTGCAAATAACAACCATTAAACATGTAGGAACCAATTCTCTACAGATGGCCGGTAGTTAGAGACAATGCAGATATGTACAAGGTGGATACAAGCAGATCAATTTTAGTTTGTACAAGGGTGCATGTTAGCATGAAAGCGATGCATTATTGCATAGGGTTTTCTTCTTGAACCATCAAATGCTTGCACACATTTACAAGCTACTGCTAATAGAAGCTTTTCTGAATAAGATTTTTCATATGGTAGTAAGTGTTGAAAACCAATGGCCCGAGAACAAGCCGAGACATTTTACAACCTCTGTGAAACTTGATAAACATTTATCTAGAGGAAAGCCTCACAAACCATTTATCTAGAGTGAAACCTCAAACCATGACCATGACTGCAAAACTCAGATAAAGATCGCTGAGTGTGGGTCCACAGATAGCTGTTGAGGTCGATCTGGGCCGGAAGGAACGCCCACATGTACGGATACATGTGGGTGGGTGCTACAGTGGAGGTGGAGGTAGCTCTTGCCTTGCGTGTGGCTCAATTTCTCTCAGCTTCTGCTGTGCGTCTCTTCTCTGATGTACATTCACCCTTTGTGATGCTGCTTTGCCACGCTGGGCAGTCCAGTGCAAGCGACTCCCAAGAGTTGAGTGTCCAGGCCTTTGAGGGACACTCTGAGGCAGTCCTTGAAACGTTTCTTCTGCCCCAACGTTGCCCTTGCCCTGACTCAGTTCTCCATACATCTGCTGTTTAGGTGGTCGACTATCTGGCATTCTGATGTGGCCAGATCATCTGGCTAGGAATTTCTAAAGGAGAGTGCAGATGCTGTGGATGCTGACCCTTTCCAAGATCTCAGTGTCTGGGACTTTGTCCTGCCACCTGATGTGTAGGAGTCTGCAGAGACAGCTGAGGTGAAAATGGTTGTGCTGTTTGGCGTGTCTGCTGTAGACAGTCCAGGTCTCACTGGAACAGAGGAGGGTGGTTAGTACCACTGCATGGTAGACCTTCAGCTTGGTGGTAAGGCGTAGCCTCTCCACTCCGAGACATTTTGATGGAGTGTCCCAAACACAGAGCTGGGTTTGGCAATCCTGTTCCTTTCCTCTGCGTCAATGTTCACAGCTCGTGAGAGTGTGCTGCCCAGAGAGGTGATGTTGTCAACTGCCTGTAAGTTCTGCCCCTTTACCATGATGTGTGGTTCCTGGTAGGGTTTACATGGCGCAGGCTGATAGATTACATCGGTCTTTTGTGTGCTGACGATGAGACCATAGTTGTCGCAGGCTCGTGAGAGGCAGTCCATTTCGTGCTGCATCATCTGCTCTGTGCTGGCATTGAGGGCGCAGTCATCAGCAAACAGGAAGTCCTGATGACGGCCTCTTTTACATTTGTAACAGCCTGCAGTCGCCTAAGGTTGAACAGCCCACTATCAGTTCCGTATCTGATGGCGGCGGAGAAGACCATGCTGAAGAGTGTAGGGGTGAGAGCGCAGCCTTGCTTTACGCCGTTGGTCACTGGAAAGGCCTCTGACTCGTCTCCATCATCCAGTACTTTCACCATCATGCCGTCGTGGAACTGTCGGACGATCGTAATGAACTGCTGGGATAGCCGAATTTCTCCATGATCTTCCACAAGCCATCTCTGCTGGCCGTATCAAAGGCCTTGGTCAGATCGATATGGTGGAGTCTGCTGTAAAGTGTTTATATTTTTCGCGTCATGCAAGTCCCTACACTCCAAAAAGATATGTTTCGCTCTAAGTCATACATGACATGGAATGCACCACGGATCTTCTTCTCCTTTCAAAAGATAAGAATGGGTGTAAAACGAGTGGCCTGTATGCAAACGGCACGAAAATGTTTTTTTTCTTTACGGCCGCCTTAGGAACATGGTAAAAACTTTTTCAGGTTTGGGCGGATTTTAAATAACTTGTTATCCATCTGCGAGTCCCATTCCTCTTGCTAGATGTCTTTGACATAAACCTGGGTTTGGGGTTTCAGATCAGTGTGAGGGATAGACAACCTGCTCAACCTTTTCTTTGTGGCACTCTTGGCAAATTGATCAATCATTCTGTTGCCTCGAATGCCTCGAATGCCCATATGGCTGGGAACCCAAGCAAAAACTAAGTTGTATCCCTTTGATTTCAGAGAGGTGTACAGTTTGAATAACTTCTGAGTTAAGGGTGTTGGGGGTTATGGCCGGCAATGGCATCCAATGCAGAAAGGGAGTCCGACAAAATGAAGAAATCGCTATGTTTGGATATAGAAACCATTTCAAGAGCCAGGATAAAGGCTGTCAACTCAGCAGTGTAGATGGAGCTGTCATCTGGAATGTGTTTAGAACATCCCTGATGAGGACTTGTTACACAACACACAGTGTAGATGGAGCTGTCATCTGGAATGTGTTTAGAACATCCCTGATGAGGACTTGTTACACAACACACAGTGTAGATGGAGCTGTCATCTGGAATGTGTTTAGAACATCCCTGATGAGGACTTGTTACACAACACCAGTGTAGATGGAGCTGTCATCTGGAATGTGTTTAGAACATCCCTGATGAGGACTTGTTACACAACACACAGTGTAGATGGAGCTGTCATCTGGAATGTGTTTAGAACATCCCTGATGAGGACTTGTTACACAACACACAGTGTAGATGGAGCTGTCGTCTGGAATGTGTTTAGAACATCCCTGATGAGGACTTGTTACACAACACACAGTGTAGATGGAGCTGTCATCTGGAATGTGTTTAGAACATCCCTGATGAGGACTTGTTACACAACACACAGTGTAGATGGAGCTGTCATCTGGAATGTGTTTAGAACATCCCTGATGAGGACTTGTTACACAACACACAGTGTAGATGGAGCTGTCATCTGGAATGTGTTTAGAACATCCCTGATGAGGACTTGTTACACAACACACAGTAGAGGCAACACACTCATATTTGAACCGTCGGTGAAAATTCTTGTGAAGTATGGAAACTTTGAAAACAGTTCAGCAAAAAGGGACTTGTATGCCAAGGAACTGGTGGAATCTTTACGGTATGATGCTAAATCAAACCGGATCACTGGAGGAAAGAAAGTCCTTGGTGGGTCATCAGGAAACTTGGAGAAATCACACACCACTTCAAGTTCTATATCTGCATTGTTAAAATGGGGAAGAATATGAATTCCCAGGGGTGGGATGGAACTGGGTTGTGATCGAATTTCTGTTGAAATTGGGGTCAAACACAGTCATGTGCAGGGCTTGGAGGTTCAGAGGATAAATTCAAACAGTAGTTCAAGCTAAGTTCCAGCCAACGATTTGAGAGAGATGGTTCTCGTGCCTCAGCATACAGGCGATAAACAGGGGTGGTGCGGGTTGCACCGAACAGACTCGAAGTCCTTGGTGGTGCATGGGAGCAGGTCTTTTCAGGTAAGAAAGTTTGGCTAAGCTAGACTACACACCCGTAGTTCAGTTTAGAGTGGATCAGAGTATCATAAAGATGGAGAAGAGTTTCTCATCAATGCCCAATCCACGTGTGTCGCAACTCTTAGAATATTCAGTGCTTTTTGACAAGCAGTTTTTAAGTGTTGGATATGACTTTTAAAGTTCAGTTTTTGATCACAAATAACACCCAGAAATCTGACTTCTTCATAGCGGGAATGATGGATTTGTCCAGCCGAACTTCAGGATCAGCAAATAACTGACGAAAATTTGAAAATGGATAACACTGTGTTTTGATGCTTGAAAAGGTAAAACCATTTTCCTCAGCCCACTGTCGAATTTTAATCCACACAAAGTTGGAGTCCACGCTGTACGCTGGCATAAGAGGCTCTAACTGTGTACATTTGCAAAGTCATCAACAGGAGAGAGGACTCAGAACCCTGGTTTACTGCTATGACAATGTCGTTAATTTTGATACTGAAGAGAGCAGGAGAAAGAATGATCCCTTAAAGTACACCCAACCCCTGCCCATGGATGTCAGACAGCGTGGTGCCAATACGAACTAGGAACAGCGGATCAGCCAGAAGGTTTTGAATAACTAAAGGTAGATGACCATTAAAACCAAGTTTATGAAGATCCAGGTTTACAGGGCTGACTTTAGCTCAACAAATGAAAAATGCAAATTGTACACTTCAGAGGTCCCTGAAATGAAATTGTGTGAAACATTTTCTCTGAGTTATTTCCTTTTTGAAAAAGCTTCAGATCTGCTTGAGGATGATCAGTTCTGTTGAATGGTGGAGGCCAGCAGATTGGCAACAACGTGTTTGTCAGTTATCAAAGCATTGGCGAGTTTCAGGTGGTGAATTGAGCAATTGGTGTTCTTCCCTTGATTTTCTTGACGATGTTCCAGATTTTTTCCTGGACGTTTTAGATGTCAGCCCAGATCAGAAGTTTCTCCCAAATTTGACGTTTACTGATTTTAAAAATGTGTCTCGTTTTGGCTCGGAGTGTTTGATGTTTGATCAACCTCTTTGTAATTGGGAGGTAATTACTGGTACCTTTTTTTTCCTTTTGATGAAATATGACACTGTTTGTATGGTGGTAAACCTTTCTTTTTGTCAAGTAAATTATTACCAGAAATATCAATCAGACTTATTAATATACTGTTGGAGAACGGTTCACAATGTCTGCTTTCTCTCGGTTTCCTAACATCAAAGCCATTCTGTCCGACAACATTTTTGCCTCTATTTCATTCCCTTTTTTCTTTTTTTTCTCTTCTTCTTTTTACTGTGTTTAAAAAATTTGAAAAAGTTAGTGGACTAAAAAAAAAAAAAAACCTTCGGAATGAAAGTTCAGTCGTGATCATTTCAAGATTATCGTTGGGAAGAAAACATTAAAAGCCATCCCATCCTCCTTCCCAGATAAGCAGCTCATGGATTACAGGCGGCCACACTGGCAGGATTAAGCTCATCATATTGCATGTGACCCCTCCTTGCATCGACCATCTAAAGAAAATTAAAAACTATTCAATAAATTCTTAGCTATCTGACAGCTAGTTGAAGGGTTTTTAAATGCAGTGACGCTTTTGTATTGCTGGTGTATAGTTTTATTTTTCTTTCACTTTACTAGTTATATCAGCGTATGGTACAGTGTTCGTATGTCAAACACACACACACACACACAACACACACACACACACACACACACACACACACACACACACACACACACACACACGCACGCACGCACGCATGCACGCACGCACGCACGCAACGCACGCACGCACGCACACACACACATACCCACACACACTTACTGTGCAGAACTCCGTGGTTCTTCTGAACATAATTCTACACCTAAAAACCCACACAACATTTAGGGTGTACTAATCACAAGAACAAATGCGATACCAGCTGAAATAATGATACTAATGATAGCCTATTGTTTGCATAATATTTTTTTTTTATTGGTTTTCCACTTATCCAAATAAGTCGAAAGCAGTCAATATTAGGATTACTCAAATTGTCACCACACTTAGTTTATAATGTGTCCAATGATTTTTACACTTTCAATGATAATGATCTAACACAAAATGCATACAACTAATGGCACTATCCATACACCCTTGGCGTGAAATTTGATGTCATTCAGGAAATTAGAATGCAGCATCTATTAAACAGAAAGCAAATTAGAAATGCATTTCTGTGATCTCGTATCAATCTGAACATATTGTATCTGTGTGCACAATGTGCTGCTGAAAGCAACAGCTTCATCGACAAGTCTGTAAACAGGACACACTCGTTCCAGCATTCCATGAATGAAATGCTAAAGAACAACAGTCGGCACTGAGTCTCACAATCCACCATTTAGCACAGTGCACACAAGAGAACCACACCGTGACGATGAGGTGAAGAGTTGACCATGGTGTATACTCAGCGTCAGGAAGGTCACGGGGAGTCATGGTGTACAAACAGATCTCTGTCAAATTTCTCTTGCTGGATCAAACGTCACCACCTCTGACGATCACGTGCTGAAAGTTCAGTTCCTGGAGCAGACATGTTCCGGGACAACTTTCTGTCACTGAAGATTCGGTGTGAATGACAGTTCAGAGTATGTTGATAGGAGAAGTGGCTGTGAGGACCTGATGTCCCCTCTCCTCATAAACTGGATCAACAGACGACACTTTCTCCTCTTGGCCATCGTGGTGAACAATCCCCGCCTGCCTTACGTCATCAAAGTCAAGGTCACCACTGTGACATCAAACACCAAAGCCCAGCTTCAGATGTACCATCTTTCATCAAAAATGGGTAAGAAGAAAAATCTTCGATGAATTCTGCCAAACAAAACACATCCTTTATATTCCTTTTTCTCTTACTTTTGATGTGATGGTTAAAAAAATCCAGATATAAAGTTTTGTATTGATATCAACATTTTTTTCTTGATGCTTATTCAATAACACACACACACACACACACACACACACACACACACACACACACACACACACACACACACACACAAACACACACACACACACACACACACACACACACACACACACACACACACACACACCACACACACACACATGCTGACCAAGCAGTTCGTTTGCCGAATATAGAGAATGTAAATATCTTCGTTCAAGACCACCCATCTTATTTTGCATGAAAACCCCCTTTTCACATAGAAATCACGTCCTTCTCATGTCAGTTTTGGCCAACATTAACACCTATTTTACAAAATAATATATGCGCAAAACCTCTAAAATTGACGTAATCAGTACATTAAAATGGGGGCTTACGTGCTAGATAAGATTTGGTGATCGTGAACAAAGATATTTACATTCTCTCCTAGACACATAAAATGAACTAAAAATGTATATGGCTTAACAGTTACAGACCGGCTATAATCAATATTGCTGACTGGGCCCTCCTCTTGCACGCTTCACTGAGCAGGAGGTCTGCAGCCCACGTGTGCACGCTCAATCGACAGGGGGTATGACGTCATTTTTGGCCGGGGAAGTCAGGTCTCATTATTCAGCGAGCGACCTACCCGTGAGGACGTGTTTTAGCCCGCTGTTGCTCAAGCCGACCGGCCAAAAGATATAGTTTAAATCTTTTTAGAAACGAAGCAACGAAAACGTGAAATGACGTTCAATCTGCAATATGGAGGTGTTCTGGAAACTACTTTTAAGTTTTTTGAAGCAGAACAAGGGAAAGGAATGCACAGTGAAACGTGGAATGAGTGGTTGAAAACAAAGATTGGAATTTGCCCTTCCTACGCGCGGAGACTGAGAGAGATATTTCGTTTGTTATCTCCATACATTTTCAAATTCAGCACTGTTGGACTGTCTTTCTATGAAGTCTTTAACATGAAAAAAGAGCTTAAAACCATGTTTGAAAGCAGTGAGGAGATCAGACGCTATTGGGTTGAGAAGACACCGTCAATTTTTTCCGACTGTGAACAACAACAATCCCAGTAAAAATGGCGGAACTGATCAATAATACTAGTCAGTTCACTCACCGCCACATGCAGTGGCTGCCGCGGGTTGAGGAGGCGCTGGCTGCTGTTGAGCACTGAAGTAGGTCGCGCCACTGCCTGTAGCACCGAAATGGGTCAACTAGTATTGATCGTTTTGCTTTACCTGCTTAAAGGCTGTCTCAGGCAGCCGCTGACGGAACTTTGAAAATGATTCTGTGATTCATTCAGGACTTTGATAAGCGTTGGCGGCTGTTTTGAATTTACATCGCTCAAAGTGTGAACTACAAAAAGTCCCTTTCACTTTCCCCACAAACACTGCCCTGTCTATTGTGTGAATGATTCCCGTGTGTGTGTGTGTTGGAGAGAGAGTGTGTGGGTGAATGAGAGGGAGGGAGAGAGGCGGAGACAGACAGACAGACAAAGAAGTAAACAGACAGACAGACAGACAGAGATGCGGGAGTGAATGAGGGAGAGAGAGATGTGGGAGTGAATGAGGGAGAGAGAAACTGATTAATTAATTTTTTTATTTATTTTAGATTTAAAAATGGCTGCCGAACTCAGCGAATCTGATTTAAAAAATTGTAGTGAACTATTTGACGAAACAATGAAAGTACTAAACATTGATTTTAGTGAATCTGGCTTTGAGAATGATGTAAACAATATAATAAAAGACCATAGTGAACTATTTAATGAAGCAATCAAAGGGATGAGCATTGACTGTAGTGATGTAGAAAAAGCTAAAATATTGGCGGGCATTATTATAAGGTTAACGTGTCTTGAAGTGTTGCAACGCTTGGGTGAAGAATAAAAAGCGTGTTTTACTTACTTTTATATACATTTATTTTTTTAATCTACGTAAATATTGTGGCTTTAAAAATGACGACCACAAGTAAATTCGAGGACGGAAAACTATATACGATGGAAGAAATATTTGATATTGAAAAAAAACAATTAAACGATACGTTTAGTAAATTAGACATGAATATTATTAACCCTACAAACGTTCATGAAAGTGTAGCACATGCTATCTCTAAAATCCCAGAGTCTCTTCAGATGGAGCCGCCAGTAAAAGTGCTATTGACCGTTCTGATTGATTATATAACGCCCGATGATAGTAATATGGAAGTCTGGGTTTCAACTAAACAGAAAGAGTTAGAAATAGAGTTTGTTTAGAACTTACCGCCAATGACATTGACAAACAAAGCACATGACAAGACACGATGCATTTCAACCACTTGGGTCTTCTTCAGGCGAAAAAATAAATCACATTTAACATGTGGGACAGTACAGACAAAGAACGAAAAAAGAAGAAAAATGACTCATCCGTTGTCGGCCATGCGGTCGGTGGGCAGAAATGATATGGGGCCAGAGGGATTATGGGAGAGGAAACGGAGGGGGGGGGGGGGGGGGGGTTGCGTCGGGGGAGGTGTGTGTGTGTGTGATATGATAGGGTTGTGTGTCTAGTTTATTGGGATGGTGTGGTATCCTTGTGATGGTTGTGGTAATGGTGGATTGATAATAATGGTAAGGGGAAAGAAGGGGGGGGGGGGGGGAACTGGGGAAGGAAAAAAAAAAAAAAAAGGTGGGGTGGGGGGGGGAATTTAAGGGGAAGGATAAAACAAAATTAGGATTAAATAGATGGAGGGTTGCTGTAACTACTGTATGAAGTGAGTGAAGGGGATGTGGTGGTGGTGTATGTATGTGTGTGTGTATGTGTGTGTGTTGGTCGGGGATATTGCCAACTGATGTGGAAGTGGTGGGTATGTGTGTTTGGTTATTGTTGGATATTGATGCCTTGGGGGTGTAGTGTGCCCAGTTTGGCTAAAAGCAATATCCCCGACCAACACACACACATACACACACACATACATACACCACCACCACATCCCCTTCACTCACTTCATACAGTAGTTACAGCAACCCTCCATCTATTTAATCCTAATTTTGTTTTATCCTTCCCCTTAAATTCCCCCCCCCCCCCACCTTTTTTTTTTTTTTTTTTTTTTTTCCCCAGTTCCCCCCCCCCCCCTTCTTTCCCCTTACCATTATTATCAATCCACCATTACCACAACCATCACAAGGATACCACACCATCCCAATAAACTAGACACACAACCCTATCATATCACACACACACACACCTCCCCCGACGCAACCCCCCCCCCCCCCCCCTCCGTTTCCTCTCCCATAATCCCCCTGGCCCCCGACCGCATGGTCGACAACGGATGAGTCATTTTTCTTCTTTTTTCGTTCTTTGTCTGTACTGTCCCACATGTTAAATGTGATTTATTTTTTTCGCCTGAAGAAGACCCAAGTGGTTGAAATGCATCGTGTCTTGTCATGTGCTTTGTTTGTCAATGTCATTGGCGGTAAGTTCTAAACAAACTCTATTTCTAACTTTGCTTCGTTCGCCGCCATCAGTCAACCATTTTGAAATTAAACAGAAAGAAGTAATCAGCTATCACGACTTTAACTCTAACTGGGCTGACTACATGCTTACCCAGTTTTAATCATGCAAGTGAGGAGGCAAAGTTAAGGGGTTCTGGCTGGTCTGAAGGGACAGTCCTTGAAATCAAATTAAGACAAAGTTCTATCCTATAGTTGGCAATTCCCTACCTTCCTCTCCCAAAAGAGTTAGAGTTAAAACGAGCAGTCTTAAAACATACATAATTCTGACAACATGTGTTTTTATGTGGTGTGTTTTAGCGCATTTACATCCTGTCAAAAATCATGCAAACAGAGTTTCCAATTATGAACAATATAAGCAATGAGCTGAACTTTGATAACATAACCTTCCCAGTAAGCATAGAAAGCATATCTCAGTTTGAAGAGCAAAACAAACCAATCACCGTAAACGTATACACATGGTCTGTAGTAGACAATCTAGTGCCTCTAAGGGTTTCTCCCAACGCTCCTACTTTAGGCGAACCGCTTAACAAGCATGTAGACTGATCCTGTTTACAGACAGCCCTAAGAGTCATTATGTATTAATCAGAACAATAAGCAGACTTATGGTTTTTACATCAAGGATCATGCTAAACAAGGGCTTTGTAGAAGGTGTCTGGTCAGAATCCCAACTATAGAAGAGCAGCCGCCAGCCATAAAAAACATTGTAAAAGTTTTGTAGACTGTGAAACCAAACTCCTTACACCTAAACCTGGGTCTAAGGCCAGTTTTAAGAATGTACACACAAAATGCAGATGAGTCCATACGTGGTTTATGCCGACTTTGAATCAATCTTGCCACAGTACTACGGCCCACAACAGCAAGAACAAAAAACAACCTTATTAACTTACCATCAGATCTGTTCTTATGCGTTTATTGTTGTTAGGTCAGACGGCCAACACACAACACCCGAGATTTACAGAGGCCCTAACGCAGCTAGCAGATTTTTAGAACAGATGAAACAACTTCGCAATTACTACTCCAACCAACTAAATCTTTCAGACATTGTTATGACTCCTGAAGCCCAAGAACGTTATGATTCATCTACACACTGTTGGATTTGCAATAAGAATTATTAGGCAGCGCAGTAAGAGACCACGATCACATTACTGGGAAGTTTAGAGGGGCCGCGCACAACAATTGTAATCTTCAACTTAAGGTTGATCCTAAGACATGGAAACTGCCTATCTTCTTTCATAACCTACGAGGCTACGATTCTCATTTTATCATGCAAGCAGTGACTTCTGAATATAAGAGGGTTACCTGCATTGCACAGTCTCAGAAAAGTACATGACTTTTACTCTTGACAGTTTATCCTTTTATGACTCTGCCCAACATCTGATGGCCAGTTTAGATAAATTAGCGGATCTCTACAAGACTTTCCAGTCACTAAACAATACTTTGATCCATCTTTAGTGCGTAAAGGTGTTTACCCCTATGAATACATGAACTCGTGGGATAGGTTTGACGAAGACTCACTTCCTCCTAAAGGCGCTTTCTTTTCTAGTCTTAGAGGCAAAGACATAACTGACTCTGACTATGAATACGCTCAGAAAGCCTGGGCAGAATTACACTGTGAAACGATGGGCGATTATCATGATCAGTATTTATTGGCTGACGTGTGTTTATTGGCAGACGTCTTTCAGAATTACAGATCTACATGCATGAAACATTTACAACTTAGACTCATCACATTACATCTCTGCCCCAGGGTTATCTTGGGACGCTTTCTTAAAGTTTACAAACATTCAGATTGACTTAATTTCTGATCTACCCACACTTCAGATGATTGAAGATGGTTGAGGGGAGGTATTAGCATGGCCTCACATCCTTACTGCAAAGCCAACAACAAATATTTAGACGATTATGACCCCACCAAACCATCCAACTATCTAATGTACTTAGACGCTAACAATCTGTATGGATGGGCCATGAGTCAGCCGCTCCCACTTAGAAACTTTACAATGATAAAAGGGCCTCATGATGTTAATACTGTGTTAGGTGCGTTGTCACAGCTTACGCCTGATAATCCAATAGGACTAATCTTAGAAGTAGACTTAGATTATCCTTATGAACTACACGATCTCCATAACGATTACCCCCTAGCCGCAGAAAGATTAAAGATGAGTCCTATTGAACCGCCTAAACTTGTGCCTAATCTTAGACACAAAACTAAATATGTGTGCCATTACAGACTCCTACAGTTTTACCTAAGACACGGACTGAAACTGACAGCTGTTCATAGAATAATTATCTGCGATCAAGAGCCCTTTATGAGACCATACATCAAAAAGAACACCGATCTTAGAACTCAAGCCACTGATGCTTCAGAAAAGACTTCTTTAAACGAGAAAAAACATTTTTTTTGGGAAAAACCCAGGAGAACAAACACAATCGAAAAGATGTTAAATTATTACAAAAAAAACAAGCAATAAGTTTCCCCTAAACCCTAACTATCAAACATTAGAAATTTAACGACAGCCTTTGGGGCTTATAAAAGAAAAAAGATGTTAATTTTGGACAACCGGGTTTATTGGCTTACTGTTTTAGAGTTGCAAAGTTATGATGTTAGAATTCGTACACATTTTAAAAAAACCGCGGTACCCAAAGAAAGTATTTTAAAAACAGACATGACTCTTTTTATTCTAGACTTCCCAACGAAGACTTCTATAAAGACTTAGAAATAGTGGTAAAGGGGCGAGGGGTACGACACCTGCACTATCCAAGGACTTCCTTTCATTCAACTGTAACAAAAAGGTTTGGGGGAAGATAAGGATGAACTTAAGGGAACGAAAATCAAAGAATAGTTGGTTTGCGGAAAAAGATGTCAGCTTTGCTGAAAGACTTCTTAAGAAAAAGGGCTAAAGGCTAATAAAGAATTTGTCAAAAAAAAAAACTCACGATAACTACAACAAGCTCTCTTTGAAAACAAAGTATTTCATCACCAAATGTTAATCTGCGCCTACTCTTCATCAAGAAAACCAACGCTTTTAACAAAAAACACTATCTCAACAATAACAAAGAACTTACGTAAAACCGGGGTTTCATATGCGAACAGGGGGAGAATTTTAAAAAGATTAATTGCAGCGGGGTTGTACTAGCTAAGAACATAACTAGTACTTACTTAGGAATTAACAAGAACTAATTTAAGAACAAACAAGAACTTAACAAGATTTATTTTTTTTTGCACTTAACTTTAATTTCTTGCGTTTAATTTAAAAATATTTTCCCTAAACTAACTTAATTTGTACTTATTTAGTTCTTAACTTTCTTTATCTATTTCTTAAAAATTACAGAGAAAATGGATCACAACGGGAGGCGCATTTTTTTGCAAAAGGGCGCCTTCTTCTTTATTTGGGGGTTGGGGTTTTTGGTTGTTAAGTATGGCGTTGGGGGTATTGTTGAAAAAAAAACCCCCCCCAGCAACAACACACCCCAATACAAAAATACATCTTATCTTTGAGTTTTTGGCAAAAGGGGTTTTTTTGGGCGCGGGAGTTGTATTACTACTAATAATTTTGTTTTGCGTTTGGTTGTTTTTTTCATCGTTCCACAGCTATTTACGCCCCGCCTCAACACCCCCGGGACTTTTAGACTGTAATTTACCATTCGGTACATTTACTTGGGGGTACTTTCACGTGGTACTTTTGCCCGCGGGGCCCGCGCTTTTCTTCTCCTGACGCCATTTTTTTTATGCTTTAAAATTTAAAATAAAAAAAATTAAAAGAAAAAAGTAATTAACCCATGATAAAGGGGGCAAAACATGTCCCAAACTGTAATAAAAAAAGCACTCAAGAGTTTAGACTTTTTTTAAAAAACCGGACTTGTGACAATCGTATTTTAAAATTTTCTTCTGAATCCCCGGGCGCCATTTACTTACAACTTGGCATTAACAATCATTTTCGGGACCCACAAACTAACCTTTTTGACCCAGCTTCTTCGTATAGGTAGTACTTTTAAATGTCGAGTAGACATTTGTTGGATCGTTCAATTTTTTTTTTTCAACACCAAAAAAACTGCTATTTTTTTTTCCACAAGCGGCCGAGAGTATAACTTCTTTATGGCAGTGGTCACGGAGTAGTCGCTTGCTCCTCACACTTAATAGTCTCACAATCCTTTTAAAAAACAAAAAAAATAAAAAATTTTTTTAAAAACCATATTTTAACGCTGGTAATTATGCATCCCTATCCTGGTGGTTAATTCTATTCAACCCTTGCAAAATGTTTTTAGGATAAAACCCCCCAAACGGGGGAAGGGAAGAAGACGCCAAAACATTTGCAACTTTTTTTTTAGCTTTAACAACAAAAGATTATCATTAAAAGCACATAACAGTCTTTCGTATTATATTATTTTAAATTTTTTATTTTAATAAAAAGATAGTGAAAAAAAGTTATCAATACAATTTACCTTCTGCGAAATTTAGGGGTCTTAGAAAGGGGGCTTGGGGTTTTAGAAAAAAACATTTTAAAAAATGAACCGGCTGATCTAGAAGGTTAGACATGAGAGTTTTTTAAGGGTTTAGTTGAAATTTACTGCGGGATTGCCTCAAAAACTTTCTTTTTTACACGGGGGAAACCCCAAAAAATTTTAGTTCATAGAAAATATCTAAAAAATTTTGATTATAAAAAGATGGGGGAGATTAGAGGTAGGGGGAGTTTTTTTAATGCTTTAGCCTTTCCTTAAACAATTATTTTTTTAGTAAATAAGGGTCCGATGAAGAGAGAGAACGTCAAACAAGGGAAAAGAAATTACTAAGGGAAGAGCGCTTACGAGAAAAGAAAGAATTGCTCCTTAGACTTTATATAAAAAATTTAAAAGAAAAAAGGCCTGCGAGCACACTTTACAACGTTTATGGGGCAATGAATTAGTTTCTTTGACAGAAGAAGTTTCTAACATCGCCACCGCCAAACTGTCTGACTTTTTTGAACCGCGAAGAACAGAAAAAGCAGAAATTGGGTTTTTTTGTGGGTGCTATGGAGCAAATCATATTCTTGCGCAAACATCTAAAAACAATTAAAAAAACAAAATTTAAAAAACAGCCCTTTTTTATGGCAATACAAGTAAAAAAATAATTATTCTCCCAAAGGTTATTGAAAGGAAAGGCTGCTATTGAAAAAACTATAAACCGCTAGGGTCTGAAACAGATGCAAAGACTGCTTTTAAAAAAGGGAATTTTGGGAAATATACTGCCCCCCCCAAAAAAATAAAAAGCCTAGATTGTTAAACTCAGTTCCCAATAAAAACCCCACCAAATGGCTTGCTGTTCTTTCCCCATGATAAAGTTAGAAGAAAAAAGTTTAAGTATGCTCGACAGTTGTTTACATGGCTTCAAAGGGATAAAACCTGAAACCCTTTAAAGGGTAAAGCTCAACTGCTGTGGCTGTGGGGTTTACAACAAATATACAGCAGCCCATTAAAAGTTCCCAGGTTTTCCAGAATGAGATGGAAAAGAGTTTAAAGGGCCCGTAAACCAGCGTTTTTAAAGCGGCAGTTACTTAAGAAGGGACCCAGGCAACCATCGACACAAGCCCTATGAAAACTTTAATAAGAATCTACTGAACCCTTTTACCATTAATATCACAGAGAAATTTTGGACACTACAAAACCTAGAAGTAAAGAAGCAACACGAAGGGTTGGAGATTGCCTCGTCTTACGTGCCATAACAAGAAGCATTTAAAGCAACGGACTGAAGCCATGAACCAATCAATTAAAAAAAAAAAACATTACTGAAGATTCAGGGACTCAAAAACTCTTTCCGTTTGGGCTAAACTAAATATTTTATGCCCTGAGAGGCAGAAGGGATTTAGAATAGACCACAGCCCAAATGGAGCGTAGATGAATTTAATTGAAAAAATTATGAAAACAGACCCCCCGTAAATTTAAAAGAACTCTCTCTTTAGCGGGGCTACTACGTTAAAAGGCCCCCCCTAAAAATCCTTGTTCGTGAAAGCTGCAAGTTTCCCGCCAAACACAGTTTGTTAACAAAAAAAAAAAAAGTATTTATTTTTGTTAAACTTTTTTATTTTTTAAACTTATTTTTTTTTTTTTATTTTTTGGGGTTTTGCCGATCATGTTTTGTTTTTTCAATGTTTTTTTTAATTGCATCAGGGGCTACCTGTCTGATGTAAAAATCTTTTTTCCACTCCTTTTTTTAGTTCAATTTTCTGTCGTCTATAACTTCGCCATCAGCCAAAAATTTTCAAATTCTTCTTCGTAATGTTTTTTATCCGTAATGATTTTCTTTTTCTTTTAAACTTAATAGCAAATTTGCTGAGCTAGGGAACAATAGCAGTTCTTTTTTAAATTTGGTTTTAATTTTTTAAAACGCCTTACAACCAAGACATAGCGCCTAAAACCCCAACCCGAACCCCCCCTAATGCTAAAAGGCTGGCGCACCAACCCCTTTCTAAAACAGCAATGCCAGACCCAGCACTTACGCTACTACAGCGATGACCTAATAAATAAGAAAGAGTATTTAAAGCTTTACAATTTCTTTCTATAAACCCTTACTTTTCCAAGTCGCTTTTTAATTTTCCTTTTTTAAGTTCATTATTTGCTTTAAACCTAAACGGAAAAATCCATTTTTAAATAAGATTTTTTTTTAAATAATCTTATACAACTTTTTATAATCCTTCGCGCACTTCATCAACGATAAAACGCAAAAAAATCAACATACTTAAATTTAAAAAAAAGTCGGTACTGTTATTTGCTTTGTCAACCTTATATAACCTTTCGGATGATGCAAAGGGGATTTTTTTTCATCCCGTTTTTAGTAAAACAATAAGAGCTAAAAGGGGCACCAAATTTTTTAGCCTTTTTTTGACCTCTAATAAAGCTTTCTGGCAAAAAAGTATCGCCCCCCCCGGGGTAATAAATAAGCGAAAAAACTCGTCATTTGCCTAGGGGATGATTCTAATTTGGGGGGGAAATCAAGCCTCTGTCACCCCCCACTTCAGCTAGGACTTCTTTCTCTGTACAAAATATCAAACCTCGCTTATTTTTTCAATCTTTTTCTGTTTGTTTCCCGGGGCAAAGGGAACAAAAGGGGGCCCTTCATTTAAAACTTTTTTTAAAAGTTTTTTTTATCAAGTAACTTTTGGGGTTTCGTAGTTTAAATTTTAAATTCCAGTCAATTTCAGGAAGCAAACGCCCAAGCATTCTCTCTTTATGAAGTTTTTATACATTTGCCAAAACATTTTTCCTTAAATTCTTTTTCTTCGGGCAGGGTGCTGCGCCGTTTTTTTTTCTTCAATTTTTGTTTGTTTTTTAAACCCCCCCTCATCTATATTCAAATCCATAAACTTTTCCCGGGACTCCTATTAAACAAACTCAGTTTGGTCCTAGGGCTTTTTGCTCTACTGCGCTTTAGGGGCAAACTCCACTTTGATTTGGGCCCCCGAACATTCTTTTATAAATTAAAAAAAAATAAACAATTGTTATAACAATCAAAAAAACATCTACAAAAAACAAACGATTGAACTGGGGGGCAGTCCGTAAGCATAGCTTAGCGTGTTTAGAATTTTTTAAAAGCTCTTTTATTTTTTTTACTCATCTTTTTTCCCCATTATATAATTTTCACTTAAACATTCTTCAAAAAATATCTTTGTCCTTTGTGTAAAAAAAAACAATGATTTTTAACTGCGATCTAAAGAAAAAGAAACACCCGAAGGTGCTGGGGAGGACCCAGAGAAGCACTGTCTTCACCTGCCCTTAGAGCAGTCCTGTACCACCCCTGGAGGCCTGCGCTGTGTTGACGATGGGTACAGGCACGCGCAGGACACTCCATTAAGATATCAAGGGACATAACTGCTCCTGAACAGAGGTAAATTAGACTACAGGATGCAGCTCAAAACAGCCTCAAAGTAGCATCCCCCATGTGTGTACCAGCCCGTATTTCATGACTGCAGAGCCCACCGGCGAAAAACACCACCCCCCAGCTGCCGAGCACACCCCACAGACCCAACCACCCCTGCCCACGGACAGATGAAGACAGTGCCACTCCAGACACAGCCAAGCTTTCGCCATAACGGTCTTATGTGCCCTCAAGAGAGAATCCAAAGTTGTAGTCTTTCCCACTGTCAACAGGACTTTCCCTTGGTCAGTGGGTCTTTCCTCACCGCCACTGGACCTTTCTCCAGGCAGCCTAGTTAAGGCAATCTAAAGAAAAGAAACTCTAATTTAGAAAAGACTTTAGAAAGATCTAAAGTCTTTTAAAACTGCGTTGTAGTTTTTGAGTTAAAGCCACACAGAAACTAAGGCGTGGCGCCCACTAAAGGCTAGCTTTGAAAGAGCTTTTTTTTTTTAACATGTCTCGTTCAGCTGAACAGTCATCAATAATAAACAGTGTTTCAGTTCCCTCAAATAGTCTATAGTAAATTTCTAAACAGTTTGCTCAGTTTGTCGCTAGATCAACTAAAAATATATTTCGTCTGTCCAAATAAACTTCCTTTCTTTGTAAGACTTGTTTTTGCTTAATGTTGTGCAGAATATAACTATTTGTTCGTAATGAAACCTGTATATTGTTTGTAACAAATCAAGTACGAAGACAGTTTTCCCACACCAGTAATCCGCAGGATAATGAGAACAGTGCGGATCTTTAGGGAAGAAACTTCAAGCTATCCATCTGGTTTTTTATTAGAATATTTCTTCTGCATTTTTAAAAAGCTCGTGTTCTTTTAGCCTGTTTCTTTTCAATGTTTAACTGAGATCACAAACCATAAAAATGTTGCATTTTTATTGGACCTTTTCCGTCTGCCTTTCTTGTGTATATTTATTTTTATACAATCTTGCCAATCCTTTCTCACTTCCAAAACGATCTGTTGGTCAAATGTGATTATAATTCCCAGCACAGACCATATTTGGTTATTAAAGTAGTCTTCGAGTATTACATCATAAAGGCGAAGTTTTTTACTTACGCGATCATCTGCAGGATCCCTTTGCCTACCTCCAGCGAACAACTTCTTATTTCATCAAAGTGTTGGTGAGTAAAGTCCGCGCCCGAATACAACTGATCGGACTTTTGCCATTTATTACACAGTCATCCTTCTCAATTTTTGGATTTATAAAACGCTTTGATTTCTCTCTGAAAAGGAGTTGTTCCTGAGTAAACAAGAGAACAAAATTCCTTTTAAAGACTTCAGAGACTGATTTAGATGTATGTTCCAGAGAGTGTCTCGCTTGTTTTTATTTTCTGTAATGGAGTGCATAACGTTTTCATAATAAATACGTTTTACTTTTATATGGGTTAAGTTAAGACATGTTATGCTAGTCCGGGGTTAGTAACACATCAAACTCAGGAAATGTCGCTAACTGTGTATTTAGCTAAAGGATCTTCAGACAGAACAACAGAATCGCTGGGTTTATATGTCAGATCATAATAAGTTTTTCTTTTGTGCGCATTGGTAATATGGCATATGCGTCCTTTAACAGCTCAAATATCTAGTGGGATGCAGGAATTATTGCCAAAATGCTTCTGCTGCTGCCTCATCTTTAACATAATTCTTTGACATCCTCCGCTTTAACGGCTGTGCTTGAGACGTTTGAGTATAGTTATTCCCTGATAAACTTTCTCTTTTCTTTTTTTTAGGCAGCCATTGATCTGATAGAGGGCAAAAATGTTGCCTCGTTTGTACAAAGACGTTTTCTGCCTTCCTGTTTAATTGTTATATGTTTAAACGATAGCCCTGCCATATTAAGCACAACAGTAGCATTAGGTTCTGTCGCTTTAATATCTTTTTTGAATGATAGTTTAGCTGTGCCTGGCATTATAACATCGTCAGCGCCAAGATCAGGGAACTTGACTGTTTAAGGTTGTTCAGGACTCAACTGTTGTTGGGTATTTCATAATTACAGTCTGCATTATACTTTTATCCTTGGGGATCCTTCTCTTTTCTGTAGGGATCGAGGTCACAACGTATGAGTTTCATTTTTATTTAAAACAAAAATGAATATAAATAAAAATATGGCTGAAGACTTTGACGCAATTGATCCTGTTGAAGAGAAGATGAAACAATAGGCCCTCATTGCCAAGAAGATCTTGAATGGGCCGCAAGCAGGCCAATTGAGTAAAAGACTAAAGGAGATGAGTTCTCAATCCTTAAAGCTCGTCATGAACTAGTAGGAGTAGGTTTCTTCCACTCCTAAAGCCCGTAAAGAACTTATTGCGAGATAGAATTCATTCATTCTATAAAAGCATGGACGAGAGCTACCAGAAGTAGTTGACCCTAACGATTTTTTGGAGATGGTGGACATTTGTATATAAGAACCGGTGCTGGACGATTCGCGATAAAAGTTAATTCAACGCAAAACCCAAAAAAGTTTTTAATAAAATAAAGCTCAATTAGGCGATAACTCCCTATTGCTAAGGCAGAACACTTAAACCTTTTAGAGCTTAGAGCCGAAAGTCGTTAGTCTTTTACAGAGGTTTTTTGGCAAGAGTTGCCAGCACAATATATAATACAAACATTCCTCTTCCAAGATTTAAACTCAAGAAGCAGATGAATCAATTAAAGAGCAGAAGAGAACTAATAGCAGAATTGAAACAAGTTTTTATGAGGAGACGCAGTTAAAACAATTGGACGATTCTCCATGCACTAGCGTGAAAGCTGGTGCTTCAATGAGGCTTACGACAATAAGGGGCGAATTATATGCATACATTGGCTAAAACTTGGCGGAAGAGCTGGTTAGAGTATTCGCTACATAGAGGCTGACGGTTCATTCTCCAAAATGGCAGATTGAGAAATGCCCACTTGAAGTTTTTAAACTATGGCAGAAGTCACACGAGTACTCTATAGTCACATTAACTCACAATGGTTCAAGTTCAAGTTGTTATGTATAAGTGCTGTTAGCAGCAGCAAGTAGTAGTCATCAGAAAACCATAAAAAACACACATTTACAATAAAAATAGTAATTCCTTGCTTGAAATACTGCATAGCAGGGATCTTCATTATTTGCAGACACACAGGACTTTCCAGTTGGTAAGCCTGGTGTAGTGCTCCTTATCTCGACGGTCCTAGCCTCTCACTCCACATGGCAGAAGAGGCCATAAATCAGTGTAATGAGGAAGGCAGACGTTTTTTTACCGCTACTGCTGGCCCTTATCTTTCCACAGCAGGAACAGTATCGCAAAGTGTACGGAGGGGGTGCCCTACCCTCCCTTCCTTTCCTTAACATATCCTTACTCAGCAAGTTGGTTAGCCGGGTGTCGTGTTCCGCTGTTGTCTCCAAACAAATAGGTATCTTGGTCTGTGCCACAAAGTGTTTTTTCGCTTTATTCCTCTGCTATTATGCAACAATCACATCACCAGGTTTGGTCTCTTTGGATAACATGAAAAGACTTACAAGCACCAACAAAAAATCCCAAAACCCAAATTCGGAGGTAATATGGTGTGGCTCTCAATGTAGCGATTGAAGATAGAAAAAAATAAACTGGAGACTGATGCAGGTGACAACAATTTAGGGCAGAAGAAAAAAGGGTGGGCTAGAATAACAGCAGAAAATACAAGGATTTAATGCTACATAGGTCAGCTAGGTTGAAGTGCTGGTATACTATCAGAGCGCAGCTAGCATCACAAACAAGCAGAGTAAGAGAAACTATAAAACAGAATAATTTATGAAAATACTACGCTAGCAGACCTAACTTACTGTTCAGGAACAGGGGATTACAATAGTTAGTATATTAACAGCTGTTAGGGTTTTGCTATCTCTACACTGTTTATGCTTTAACAGGCAGTGCGCCAAAAGGGCAGGTTTAGCGCCTCCAACGCCCTCAGCCTGGTAAAAGTTGGATTAGAAAACTATGCATCATCTAGCAAACTTAATTAAAGAAGTTAGCGCTAGCGCTTGATGCTCTGCCTGGCATAATAGGGAGTGTTGTTAGTTGGGTTTTGTCTACTTATAGCAAAGTTGCTGGGTTATATGGCTGACCATCTGTGGACGTTAGGAGTGATAGCTGCTTGGATAATTTTATTTTTAGTGAAATATAAGTACAGCTAACCAGTAAAAGTTAAAAACACAACAAGGCTGTCTTTTCGATAGTTGTGATGTCAGTGTGAGGTAGATCAACAGGTTGAATGTTTCTGGGCTGCTTTTCTGGCTGTGGGGCGTTTTAGGCTGTGGGGTGCATTCTGCTGTGGGGTGTTATAACTGGATCGCTTTCTTCAGGGGTAGGTACTTTCTTTAAAATGATGGAGCAGGCATGTGTTTAAGTAATTCTTTTGTGAGCACTAAGTCTTGGTCGTCTCCAGCTATGAGGTGTTCATTGTTATACATTCTGTTCATGCCAATCTGTGTCTAAGGTCAGAAGGTCAGCATGTATAATCCATGACTACAACAAAGTACAACCTTAGACCTAGCATGTGCAAGAACGTGCTTGATACCTTTGTATGCTGGAAGGCAATCAACAGCGAGTTAATAGCATCTTCTAAATTAGCTCGAAATGTTTTTCTGGCATCTAAGCCTGTAGATTGATTACTATCGCGAGACTTGGTCTGTGCTTGCGCTCCTAATGACACCAAACATTATGTCCCGTATGGAGTCATTAAGTACTTTGCCAATCCTGGCATTGTTAGGACCTTTACTTTTATCTTAGATAATTGTTGTCCAGGCTTTTGGGTGTTTTTGTTATATGGCCCACCCATTCGAACTTGTGCGTTTGGTTGTAAAAGAGGTGTGGCTGGGACACGTAGTCGCAAGTATATTCTCTACGTTCACCCACAAAATACAATGTGCCTAAACCCATAAATGCGTTAACTTTTGTTTAAAATCAGTTGAGGTTTTATGTTAATTCGTTGCAAATTATTTCATATGCATTTATTGTCATTGGGCTGTTAATAGGATTAAAAGCGTTGTCGTTGGGAGGGGCACTTTAGTTCTGTTAGTTATTAGTCTGTACTGGTAATAAACTTGAAGTTATTTAATGTCCTTTCCAAGAGATTAGTGTGTTTAAATGGTTTGCATATGATAACCGCAGCCAGTAGTTGCACAGTATAACGGCAAAATTTAACTGATTCTGAAAAAAGCCATAGGGTGGGAATGACCATGATGATGGCACTCTATCTTCTTTATTGGGGATTTAATATTAGTTAGCGGGCGTTACAAGTCTAACTTGGCAAGTCGTATGAGTCGTTACTGAAAAGGTTAGTAAGCTGAAGGTCCTAAAGATTTGGGGTTAAAACGCTCCTACATTGTAAAGTAAAATGGTTCAATGTATTTGAAAGCTTTCCATTTTTAATTAGTTTTTTTAATTAGTTTTTTTAATTAGTTATAAAAAGTTGCTATATCTATATAACATAACAAAACGGCGGTGTGTTCCTTAACGTATACAATTGAAATAGGCGCGGCGATTGTAGGGCTACCCTTAGAGAAGTAGGGTTTATAATAAAATTGGAATTAACATATCTGAAAAGATAAGATAACTGGGTGGATATTATGGATGGGCTAGGAAATCTATTATAAACATTTAAAAATACAACAATGGTTTACTTAAACTTTTGTTTTTAAGAGAAGTATTAGCAATTTTAACATTAAGTTAAAAGTAATGAGGCAAAATCTTATAGATACTATGGAATTTCCAGTAATTGATGAATGGGAGTACGTTTTTCCTGAGAGGCCCTTGCTCGAATTTTAGGCTTTATGACTGTGGTTGATGAAACATATCATATTAAAACACATATGTAATTAAAAGGAGGTCTTTATGAGTATGTAGGCAGTAGACCATTGATTTTCTCGTTGAACCCAATTTTGTTTGTCCATTTACAACAGTTAAAAACAGATTACTAATTTGTTTAATGGGCTATCCATCTACTGTTACTACGAGCATTGCGCCAACTTATGTAGGGTTTTGCGATTTTCAGTTTGCATTGCGTTTGGTGGGTAGAGGTGAATTTAAGGAATTAATTGAGGGTTCCTTTAAATTCTTGGATGTAAAAAATTGTAAATCAAGACGGGAAAGGCCAGGTGGTTTGTTCTGATTTATTAATGGTGCTGGAAGTAGAACATGTTAGAATAGTAAGAAGGACTAATATCCCGGCGGGGCGTTAATTTTTATGTGTCTAGGAGAGAATTGTAATAAATATTTGTTCACGATTAAACCAAATCTTATCTAGCCACGTAGCCCCCGTTTTAATGTACTGATTACGTCAATTTAAGAGGTTTTGCGCAGTTAATTTTGTTTGTAAAATAGGTGTTAATTTTGGCCAAAACTGGACATGAGCAAGGACGTGATTTCTATGTGAAAATATGAAAATGGGGGGTTTTCGTGCAATATAAGATGGGTGGTCTTGAACGAAGATATTTACATTTCTAGTATATTGCCTAATGGTTGTTTCTTGTTGGTGGTGGTGGTTGCTGTTGTTGTCATTGTTGTTTGTTCGTTTGAAAAAAAATTGAAATTCAGTTCATTTTAAAAAAAAGTAAATATGACACTTTTTTGTGATATCAGGACACTAGAAACAAATTACAAATGTGGGTGGGATTTTAATGTTAGCATCCACTTTTTTTTTTCTAAATTACATAATTCGTCATTTCAGGGATTCTTTCCTTACATAATCATATTTTGGAAACAGGATTGTTGGTTTGTGTTTGCTGTATTTGCATTTTGCCCATCCCAATAAACCCAGGGGGTTTTTTGACCAAAATCAAGTCGGAAATCACATCTGACTGACAAATGCTGGAAAAGATCAGAGATTCAACAAAGATACCACACAGGCTGAACAATTTCTGAAAAAGATCAGGTGATTCTTAACAAAGGTCACTGCCAATAGAGTTTATTGGATTATCAAGCTGTTTTATCTTGTTTTACTTAGTTCATCTGAATTGCGGTACGACATATAAACGTTTGGAATTGTCTTTTATAGTTTATTTTCGTGGCATTTTGTCGTAGTTTTATCTTGATTTAGTTGAAGCTTTCTTTGGCAGTCTATCTTTAGTTCTTATGAAGCGTAAGATTAAATACAATTTGTATCACTTGATGACAGGATAAGCAGTAAAGTCTAATTAGTCCATGCCTCACATTCGCTCCATCCAGGGCTGGTACCAATCCCCGGTGTGGCATCCACAGCTGGTGTGACTCACCTCGTGGCTGGCATCATTGACAGGCACGCTTGTCATCCGCATCCCTCGCCACCCTGTTGATGTGAACAGCTATCTGTACATTCCTGCCCTCGCTATGTATCAGTCAGGTTCTATCTGACCAAGGGACTCCATGTGCCCCAGGCTCCCAGATTTACTGAAACATGGGAATGCACAAGTGGACACAAAGTCTCTTGGAGTGAAATGGCAGAAAAAACACATGGATCCTTTCATATTGCCTTTTCGCCAAGAAGATCTGTGACAATTGTGTTTCAAGTGGGGAAACACGACAAAATCTTTCCTTGATTTCGTCTGCTGTTCACCTTCCATCAGGCAAGCTCTGTATTTTGGACGGTTTGTTAATGGATTGTTGCCATGGTTTTCAATGTAAGGCCGATTGTGCCATGGTTTTCCCCAAAGTACGACGATTGGCCATGGTTTTCAATGTAAGAAGATTGTGCCTTGGTTTTCAATGTAAGACGATGGTGCATGGTTTTCAATGTAGACGATATGTGGCCAGGGTTTTCAATTTAAGAGACCATTGTGCCATGGTATTCAAGTAAGCCGGATTGTGCCATGGGTTTCAATGTAAGAGATTGTGCCATGGCTTTCTATGTAAGACGATTGTGCCCATGGTTTCAATGTAGTCGTTTGGGACCATGGTTTTCAATGTAAGACGTTTGTGCCTTGGTTTTCTAGGTTAAGACGATTGTGCCATGGGATTTTCAATGTATGACGATTGTGCCAATGGTTTTCAATGTATGCACGTTTGTGCCATGGTTTTCTATGTAAGTCGTTTGTGCAATGGTTTTCTTTGTAAGACGATTGTGACTTGGTTTTCAATGTATGACCTGAAGTGTCTTGCTTGCATTGGTTTTAACAAGCAAGCTTAAAACCTTTGAACCTGTATTTTTTGAGGTCGGTGTACTCAGTTTAGAAATTTGTTTTGCTTTTTTCACATAATATTATTAAATCTTACTGTTTTATAGTGGAATCAATTCAACATATTGTCCCAATGTGCAGTTGCTTGGCTTAGTTTCTCGGGAAAAGGATTTTGTTAGTTATTTTGAATCAAGAGGAATTTGTAAAAAAACATAAGTTGATATACTAAATAACATGCCAATGTTTGGAGAGCAAGCTGTTGTTCTGATATCTAACTAAAAACCCATAACATATACATTTTGCCAAACACCACAAACTACATCCCCCCCCCCCCCCCGGGCCCAGCTCGTTCCCTCACATGGCCAATGGAACTGCTCAGTGAAACTGGCCCAGCTTCAGTCTCACCTGGCCTGCAACTGGTCACCCAGTGCCTGGAGACGGCAGAGATGATGAAGACTGTGGCTACACAGTTGTGAACGTCTGGGTTTGAGGTCAAAGGCCGATGTTACTTACTTCGGTTCGGGAGTGGTGCAAAGGGACCCTCAGGTCCTGCAGACGAGTGTGCAAAGGAAGGGCGCAACTCGTTAGTCTGAACACGATGGTCGAGTACAGGATTGTGCGCAGACTGGTTGTGGAAATACCAGGAATTCCTATGTTCGTCGGCTTTGCCGTCCTCGCCAGGGGGCTTTCCTATTATGTAATCAGCTGGGCCTTGGCAACCTCTGAACAAGGTATCAAACAAACATTACCACACATACACAACACTTATTTCTTGCACATGATATATTGATATACTGTAAGTGGGTTCTAGATTGTAAATAATTTCTAGATAAGAGACTGAATGTCGTAAATAATCACGTCGAATGGTTTTTCTCCTTGTGTTGATTGATTTAAAACTATCTACTTTTTTTCTTCTAGTGTTACAAAAAAAGACTCGGCCAAAGGAAATGTCATTACACAAAACGGCATTTTTACAACGTACTTACTGCATTTGTAAATTAACCATACGTGAATTCATTGCATGAAAAAACACAGGATTGATTCGTTAATCAAATGAATAACATGTTTGACTTCAAAACTGATGGTTGCTGAGTTCCATGATGGTGGTGTCAGGATTATATTTCTGTTTACAAACAATCCTGTTCACCAGCAGTAAACGTGCAACTCGTTCTGTTAGTGAGGTGAAATGCAGTGAGAAGAGAGAGTGGGGATCTGCCTCCAATCTATCGCCACTGACTTGGTGCACAGTGTCGCTCTTTGCATATTTCAGTTCAATTTTTTTTTATTTTTGGGGGGGGGCCCCTTCGCAGCGACAATCATTAGGCATGGAACTGGAAACTTCAACACGTAATCTTTTCTTATAGAAGAAAAGGCCACACCACACACACAGCGCTGCGCGCACACACAATACACACACACAGTGAGAGAGAGAGAATGACGTGAGTTGAGTCGAGAGAGAGAGGAGAGTCGAGAGAGAGTGAAGTGAGTGAGAGAGAGAGAGAGAGAATTCTGAGTCTGGAGGTTTATTAATAGGCCATTTGTACAATTTTAATATATGAGCGCACATGAGAAACATGCACTAAATGCTATTTCTTGTTTCCCTACAATTCAAATTGCTGGAAGAGAGAGAAGCGTGAGAGAGAGAGAGAGAGAGAGAGAGACGATGAGAGAGAGAGTGAGTGAGAGTGAGAGAGAGAGAGAGATGGGTATACATTAATCTAATCCATCAATTATTCAACAAAAACTTTGCATGGGCCAACTTCTTCCACTTCTGTGTACAGCCAAAGCTGTTAGTTTGTTTCAAGATATCAAAGGGTATCGATGTGGGCTGATGAAACGATAGCGTTCTATCCCCGTTAAACGTGATCCTTCCACTAGCTCTGACAAGTGTGGTATTACATGTAACTGTTTCATAAACATAACTGGCAACAAAGAACTATTGCGATAGGTCTGTTGAAAGGTCTTCATGCCGACGACCTCAAGTCAAACAGCCTTATTGTGCGAGTACAACGATAGGAAGTAATCTATTCCTTTCATGTGGATCAAGTCTGGGCCTGAGGAGAAGCACGGCTCTTTTAGCTTGGCGAGACTGAAGTTTCTGTCTTCGAACCATAGCACCCGTGATTTTCTCGCCTGCGATAGTTCAAGCCACTGCTGGGGCCGCCATCCTGTCTTGTTTGGGAGACAGCCCCGAGTCTGGGACATTCCATCAGGGACTCTACTTGTACATTGGCGATGTGCCAACTTCATCCTTCCTACAGTGTCAGAGAGGAAATCCGAGCGTTCCTTACAGCTTGTTGTGTGGACCACCACCAGAGTGTGGGACAACAGTGATGAAGTCTTTGTGAACATGAGCCCTGTATTCAAAAACAGCAGCTGTGGTGAAAAACTAACAGTAATTCATGCGTGGGCATAAGATCTAAGAGAGAATCAGCGCCTAAAAAATCATTGGCACTAACATCTCAAACAGAATGTTCTAAAGGAAAAAAAACAGTCAGAATTACTTCTGACTAAACAGGAACGATTCTCAGTTGTTCTGCTCAGATCAAGTAATGTCATTTCAGCAATAGTATCTGTTTGATTCAATATACATGATAGTTTATAATACAGCAGAATCCACTACCAGTTGTTGCTATATTTTAAAGTAATAACGCATTGGTTTTGTCTTTTTAAATAAAGATTTATTTTATAACAACTGAAACAATTATTTGAAATTCTTATTATGGAATAATTCCTAGAAGACTCATGTTCGTGAATGAAACTGACACTAAATGGTGAACAGGAGTCTTTAGCTTATAACTGGCTTCTTCGATGTGCTTGTTGTGATCGAGAGTTAAGAGGTGGGTCGGTGTGTCCTCTAAGGGAAGATAACGTCAGTGTCTCGACCGACCAATGGTGGTCTGCACTGACAGGGATCGTCTAGGTGGGAGTGAAGGGAGGACTGACCTCACACGACCGCAGAGACCACACAATAAAAAGATATACGATATACAACACCCCATTTATTTCACACCAACATACATAGTCATTAATAAGATTCCAACACACACAACTTGAACAATCACAATCAAGGCATTACAATACCACCAACATGCACAATTTAATAAAACATTTCACATACGACGTACACAATCTAATCACAGCATTTCAACACCATATGGGGGGGGGGAACATATACACAATTATAAATAAACATTTCCAGCCATCCATCCCTTCCCACACCATGGGAGTGCATCACACCCCTGACCTCTCAAAGTCTACTGGGAGCACACTGTCGCACTAGGTGCTCGAACCGGGTAGGTTCTTGAAAAGAGTCGTTCAAGGCCGTACACCCTTGACTGCACAAGCAGGACAGTGAAGCAAGCGCGTCCTGGGGGGGGGGGGGTGGGGTGGGTCGGGAACGTTTCGCGTTGGTATGGAGTCTGGGACGGGTGGACAGGGCGGCCAGTCAAAAACAACGGGCTTTTTCTACCAGAACGTGGTACCGACCAGTGCGTGATCCCAAACCAGAGCGCGGCTACCAACCTGGAGCGTGGGCACCAACCAGCGCGTATGGCAACAACAGTCCGCTGTCAGACCAGAGCGCTGGCCCCAGCCAGCTGCGTTGGCACCAAAACAGTCTTGCAGGTCCCAACAGAGCGTGCGCCCAAACCAGAGCGTTGGACCCATACCAGAGAGTGGCAACAACCAGTATGGGTTGTCCTCAACCAGAGCGTGGCCCCAAAACCGGAGCGGGGCCCCAACCAGGCGTGCCACCAACAGTCCAGGGCTCGGGTGATGCCCCGCGAAGGGGGGGGGGAAAGGTTGCTGGGAGGAGAGAAGAATGGGAGGAAGGAAGGCACTGGAACAACGCCGTCAGTCATCTGACCCTTGCTGTTAAATCCTAACAGCCACTGCATGATGGGCGAGGGAGGTCTACTAAATACACAAATCACCAGCTCAACACAGACCTGAGATAACACAGTAAACCAATCAAATCAGGAATGTTCGTTAAAGTCTTCTCACACGAAGCATTGTAAAAGACTTGCATTAAATTACGCAGGCTATAAAACAATTATGAATTATCTTAACCCTTCGCTCCACTCACGTTTAACAATTTCCTTTCTTAGGAAATAAACAACACAGCGACCATCGCTTTATAACTGCCACCACATTTGTCAAATATAATAATTCAATGGCATAATTGTCACATTTGATAGCCACATTTCAAAATAACACAAATCTCCAACCACGCATCCCGAAACGACAATCATGGTAGCACGGCTGGCGAACATAAAACTCTTTTCTCCTTGCACACACAAACAGTGGTGGCCGAAGCAATAAGAGGTCCGGCGAATGTGACCAGGGCGGGACGAGCGAGACCATGAAGTACCAACCATGAAGCACCAGGTTCACTCCCATCCCCACGACTACCGAATCACAGAAGATGCATAAACAGGAGGAAAGAAATTTTGGATATAATTTAGAATGGCCCGGTTAAAGATTGAAATTCAACCAGAGAAAAGGTCTCAAACAATATTTCTCTTACAATTGTGAAAACAAAAGAAACTTTGCGCAAAAGAGAAGAATAAGCCGGCTAACAACAATCAAACCAAAAAAACAAACCACGAAACTGATGCTTACCAGCACCTACCGTGGGTGACCCCGAAGAGGCGGGGTCAAACAACTCTCTCTATGCCCTCTGTCCAGTCGAGAGGACAGAGGCGCTGATGCGGCAAAGAAGAAGTGAATTGTCCACTCACAGGCCGGACTGTAGGAATTGGAGATACCGATGTACTTCGACGATACGGTGAAGAACCAAGAACACGGAGCAGGCGCTCCAGAGCATCTTCGCTAGAGTGAAGAGCTAAACCTCCCTCAGCGATGGCGTCAACATGCACGCTAAGTACAGATTGAGCATACTTCAAACTAAAAGAAATGAAGCCGTACCTCTAGGCGACAGGTTAAAAAGGACAGGCGGTTGGCCGATAAGACAGCAAGTTCGAGAGGAAAGTACCAGCCACCCGTGAACCTGCAGGGATGAGTAGCACGGCAGTGGAATTAGAGAGAGAGAGGAGAGTGAAAGCAAAACGAACGTGAGCTGCACTACAACCAAGGTGCAACCGCACCACAAGCCACTCTTAGGGACGGAAGTGACACAACCGATAATAAAAAAAAATGAATAATTCCGCCACCCAGTTGGGTCAAAGTCGTAGGCCCGTGACAAAACTCGTGACAACCCCCCTTCTAAAAAGCATCTGTTTCTCTGAGATACAGTGCTCCTTTGAACCTTGACGCATTGTGCAAAATTCACAACAATGGGACCGAACCCAACTTTCTCTGTGATCGACAGAGTACGATACTCCCAATACAAAATATCTACGATAGAATCCACAAGAGAAATCTTAATACTACATTATCAAACAATAAGCAAACCTTCCGACCTGAAAGTAACAATCGAACAATTGGTGATTCACTTCCGTTAACATCACTGAAGTGAAACTGTCACTACACCTGATTCAAAGACCAAAAGGGGATATGACCCTGGTTGAGGGGAAGTGTCCTCTGAATGAGTTTCCAATGTGGCTGACTACGGAGTCATCGGCTAAGATAGTCCAGCATCCGTATTACAGGAACCATTGATATGACGAAAAAGTAGAACGCTGTACTCTGGCAGTTCATGCTAACTAATGAGTCGACGACTGACTGGGCAGGATCCGGTCCAAGCACTGGAGAGGATGATGATCGCTCTCCAGTACCAAACTTCCGGCCGTCTTCTTCTTGGGCACGCAGTGCGTGTCAAATCTGCCGGAGAGCTTTCAGCAATAGTAGGGGTAATCGATAGTCCTAGCGGGGCAGCCTCTGGCATCGAGTCGCCATAGTCTACCGCTTACCAAAATGTAGCGGTGACCGCGATTGGAGGGTGGATTAACGGGTCCCACCAGGTAGACCCCAACCTTGCTGATGGCTCCCAATCCCGTGGCACTGACCTAGGGGAACACAGCTTCAAGCGACCCTTAGCGTTGTCCGTGGGCGACATCGCAACTGCCGGCAGTACTGCTAACCTGTGGTTCATCATGGGGGACTAAAACGAAGTCCTTGTCTGACTCGACTGAGTGTCCGCTTGGGAGCCCATTATATTAATTTTATATATTTTTTCTTAAAAGTTATATAATATAAAATTTATTATTTTATATGATGTAATTTATATTGTTCATTATATATTTATAAAATATTATTTTTTTATTTTTCTTTATTATTATTATTTTTAATTATAATATATTATTCAATTTATTTTATAATTTTATCTATTATTTTTTATTTATTTCTTTTATGATTATGATTTATTTTTAATATATTATTTTTTTAATTTTATTATGCTTTTTTTTTTTTGTTTTATATAATCCTTTTATAAACTTTCTTAATTTATGTATATTTTATTATATTTTTTATTTTATTTATTATAAAATATTATTTATGACTGCCAATGGGGGGAATATGGCCTGCCGGAGAAACGATTCTCTAAAGCTTTGGGGAACAAACAAGCTGCTGGCCACACGATCTGCCTGAGTGAAAAACCCTGAAGAGGATCCCCTTGTGGAGCTTGAAGCTCCATTGCCGTTTCGGGCTGACTGTGCGGGACGATCTACCAGTTGTCGCAGGCGTTGACATCCAAGTCACTGGCCTGAAGACGGACAATGGTAGCAGTGTTCGGCCCTGGCCAGAGACCTCAGTCAGAGTCGGCTGGAGATACGGGACGCAATTCTGTTCTGATTATTTGCTTTGGCGCGTGTGGTAACCCCCACACACGCCCTGTACGGGCAGATCCGCTAGACACGGACTGACTGCGTACAGGCCGCAAACGGTGACTGTATTCCTATGAGGAAGAGGAAATACATGGACCGTGCTCCACCGCGTGGCCCACCCATACTTAGCCCACAGAGTAGGGGGGTGAGATAGGATGAGTACAGAAGGAGCGGTGGAGGCGTAAACCAGCCTCAAAACCCGAACTCATCATAACTAGCGCCCCGACGGGCCTCAGAGGAAAACCAATTCCTTAGCAACAATGAGCGTTGATGGCTCCCGAATCCCTGGTGGTGTCGACCAAGGAGGAACCAACAACAGAGAGATACACTGCCGCACTCTGACATCACACAGAAGCTGGATGGAATCCACGTTAGCCGAGGCACGAGGACGTTGGAAAGGATAGCCACGAATACCGCGGCTTTGGACAATCTTCCTAATGTGGCCAGGACGACACAAAGAAAAACCACGTTCGGGGTGCTGAAATCCGATGAAAAATGCTGACTTTTTCACCACGCTAGCAGTTGTCGGCGCCTTTGGCCACTAAATCCTGTGGGGCTTCCTCTCCGTATCTGGGCGATGCCCATAAGCCATGCGTGCTTCAGCAAACACCTCGCGGTATGAATCGCAGCCGCGAAATCCTGTGAGCTGTCTCGCCCTATCCGATCCTCATACTCTGGGGGAATCACCAGTGTTGGTGTGCTGTTCAATGATGGAATCAGAGCATCCAGCTACAAAAACTTAGCCCATACTGAGCCTGTTACCCTAGGTTTTGCACGCAGCCTTTCACCAAACTGCACGAAGGTTCTCGTCGTTATTTTCTTAATGGAACCTGAACTTCCTCCTGTTACGTCTCTGGTGGTAAGTGGAACGCTACGCAGAGCCAACTGCATGTCTGCATAAGACGCGCCTCATTTAGAGTGAGCACTCACTCCCTTGCAGACAGATAATCAGGGAGAACAAAAGGGGCCATAGCCTTTTGTTCCTCAGACAATTGGTATGATAGCCCACTTTGTCAAAATGCTCTAAGAACATATCAATGTCCTCACTAGGTCTGAACTCTGGAAGGTTTATACTTTGGGACCTCTATGCTCTATCACTTGGCCTGTCGAATAACCCCCTGATTTACAGATGCGGAGAGAACGCGTAAGAAGTTGTTCCATATCTCCCTACGCAGAGCTTCATTCCTGTTAGTTCTTCCCTCGGAGGGCAGGCCTCTTCCTTCGCTGTGCCTTCTTGGCTGGCAGCTACTCTCTTGCGCCAGAGACAGGACTTTCCATACGCTGAGTCCAACTCTTTCCCGACGGAGGGCTTCCTGTCGGACAGACCTCTTCCTACGCAGAGCTTCCAGGCCTAGACAGCCTCTTCCCCTACGCAGCGGCTTACTGCCTAGCAGCTCTTCACTACGCTGCCGCTCAGAAACATAAGGACGGTGGCGATGTCCTGGGCGGGATTCACCACTCCCGACAACGGGAGGATGACCCGTTTACACGTCCACTTGGGTCTTCGACTTTCCATAAGGAAAGTCTTCTGGGAATAATCTTACGAGGGACGGAAGCATGGAGAAGTGAGGCTTTGGTTTGCTGCGAGCCTTACAGAAGCCACAGTTGCTTCGCTATGCTCTGACACTTACGACGCGGAAGTGCCAGTCGGGTCTCGACAGGTAGATTCACCTTAGCGAAGAGGTAGTAAAAGTTCTCACTGGACTATCTGCTACAGCATGGGAATAAGTAGAAGTTACTGCAGTCGAAGTATGGTACTAATAGTAGGGACTACATTTTGAATGCCTTTCTTCTTCGAAGCACACGTCGCACCACTCCAGCCACCGGGACAGTTTGCCATGACAACTAATATCCTCGGTTTTAAATACGGGGGAAAGACGATTCCATTGAAAACAAATTTTTTTGGGTGTGTTGGTGTATATGTGTGTTTGTGTGTGTTGTGTGTGTAGGTCGGACAAGTTCCGGCTGCTCCACTCTGGCATCACCGCGCTCCAAAGCATGAGCAACAGTGCAGTGGGCTCACCGAAAAAAAAGAAACAAAAAAAACTCATGTCCGGCTGCCCCACTCTGGCAAACCGACGCTCCCCAGCACGAGAAACTGTGGGTGGGGCTGGCCGAAAAAAAAACAAACAAAACTGGCAGACGGAATCCGGAGAGGAAAAAAAAAAAGGACACTAAACGCGAAACAACCTCTGTACTCATATATCCCACCCGAAAAAACAAACAAACAAAAAAGAATGGCTAACTACAAAACAGGGATTGCGACTGAGCGGCGACAGAAGGCAAGGTAAAATCCCTTTTTTTTTTAACCCGGCCGTACCTGCGGAGCGCACCGGCGGAAGGAGGTCTGGACGCGGTCGACTCCCCCTGGTCTCACCTCAACTCCCGAGTCACACCGGATTGTCTTCAGGCCACCAAAAAGGACTCCTTCACGCTAGAGTCACCCAGCCAACCACCCACGAAAAACACGACAAATTGACTCTAAACATATACAACAGGACAAAACTAACAGGTCTCCGCGAAACGAGAGAGACAGTCAGGAGGCCACTTCACATCCCGGACGAGCCCCCACAAATTGTCACGACCGACCCCTGGAGGTTATGCCCTGACAGGATCAGGTCTAGCGTGGGAGTGAAAGGTGTGATGACTCACACGCCCCGCAGAGAGGACCACACAATAAAGATTACGATACAAACATCCCATTTATTTCTCACCAATACACCAGTCATAAATAAGCTATTCCAAAAACACAACATGCACAATCACAATCAAGCATTTCCAACACCACACAACATGCACATTTATAAAATAAACATTTCCAGCATCCTCCTTCCCACACATGGAGTGCCTCCACACCCTGGCCCTCTCCAAAGTCTAATGGGAGCACCCTGTCGCACTAGGTGCTCCGTGAACCGGAGTCGGTTCTTGAAAAGAGTCTTTCAAGGCCGACACCCTTGACACGCACAAGGACAGTGAAGAGAAAGTCATGGGGGAGGGGGGGGGGGCGGAAACGTGGCGTTGTTACTTGGTGGTCCTGGACGGGGACAGGGCCGGCAGTCAAAACCAACGGGGCTTTTCTACCAAGTACGTGGGTCCCGACCAGTGCGTGAGCCAACCAGCACGCACGGTCCAACCAGAGCGTGGCCCACAAACAAGTCGTTCGGCACCAAACCAGTCCGCGGTCACGACCAGAGCGTGGCCCCAGCCAGGAGTGGCACCAACCAGTCTGCGGTCACAACCAGAGCGTGGCCCCAACCCAGAGCGTGGACCCCAACCAGGCGCGTGGCACCAAACCAGTCTGCCGGGATCCCTACCAGAGCTGGCCCACCGGAGCGTGGACCCCAACAAGCGGATGGCAGCTCACCAACCAGTCCAGGCTCGGTTGAAGCCACCGGGAGGGGGGGAGGAAAAGGAGCTGGGAGGAGAGAAGAAAGGGAGGAAGGAAGGGCACTGGGACACGCCGTCAGTACAATCTGACCCATGCTGTTAAAATCCTAACAGCCACAGCCTTTGATGGGGAGTGGGACGGTCTACTAATACACCACAACACCAGCTCAAACACAAGACTGAGCATAACACAGTAAACCAATCAAATCAGGAATGTTCGTTAAGTCTTCTCTCACGGAAGCAGGTTAAAAGACTGCATTAAATTAACAGGCTATAAAACAAATATGAATTATCTTAACCTTCTCCTCACTCCACGTTTTAAAATTTCATTCTTAGGAATAAACCAACACAGCGACAATCGCTTTATAACTGACACCAACATTGCAAATAATAATTCAATGGCATAATTGTCACATTTTATAGCCACATTTCACAAAATAACACATCTCCATCCACGCATACGAACGCAAATCATGCGTACGCCGCTTCGCGAACATAAACTCGTTCTCCTTGCACACACAAACAGACGGTGGCGAAGAATAAGAGTCCGGCGAACGGTGCAGAAATAAATGGGCGGATACGAGCGAAGACCAAGCAAGTACCAACCTGAATCACCTGGTTCTCTCCATCCCACCGACTACCACATCACCAGATGAATAAACAGGAGAAAGAATTTTGGATTATAATTTAGATTGGCCAGGTTAAAGATTGAATTAACAGAGAAAAGGTCTCAAACAATTTTCTCATACATTTTTGAAAACAAAAGAAAATTGCGCAAAAGAGAAGAATAGCCGGCTAACAAAACCCCCCCCCCCCCCCCTAACCAAAAAAAAACAAAACCACGAAAATGATGCTTACCAGCTACCGTGGGTGACCCCGAGAGGCGGGTCAAACAACTCTCTCTGCCCTCTGTCCAGTAGAGAGGTCAGAGGCGCTGATGCGGAAAAAATGAAGAAGTGATGTCCCTCTCATACAGGCCGACTGTAGGAATTGAAGATTCGACTTTTACTTCGTGATACGGTGATGACAACAAACCGGAGCAGGCGCTCCAGAGACATCTTCCGCTTCGAGTGAAGAGCTAACCTCCTCAGCCGATGGCGGCCAAACATGCCCGTAGTCACAGGAGTGAGCATACTTCAAACTAATAAGAGTGATGCACGTGCGATAAGGTAAAAAAGACAGGCGAGCGGGCCGAATAGACTGCAAGAGGTTCGAGAGAAGGTACAGCCACCGTGAACTTGCAGGATGAATAGCACGGGCAGGGAATTAGAGAGAGATGAGAGAGAGGAAAGCAAACCGACGGTGAGCTGCACTACACCAAGGTGCAACAGCCACCACAAGCACCTAAGGTGGACAAGTGACAACAACACCGAAATAAACAAATGAAATAATTCCGCCACCCAGTGTGGGTCAAAAGTCGTAGGGCCTGTGACAAACTCGTGACACTTAGATTATTTTCTCCAATAGATTTGTGTTAAAATTTCCCTCACCCTCTCTCTACTAGCGATGGAAGTTTGCACCTTTTCAGTACTAGTCATCAAAAAAAAAATCTTTCTCGGGACTGTTAAATTACTTTTAATGCTCAGCCATGAGTGTAAGTTTCCTTAGGCTTGTACTCTTAAAAGTACTTGTAGCTCCAACAGACAGAATTAGATGAGAAGTTTGATAGATTCAAGATTGACTGTACCACAAAAACTGACACAAGTTAAGTGCAATCTCATCCATCAGCTTTAGCTGTTTACACATTGGGTTGAAGTAATCATTCGTCATTTCACAATAGAAAAAATCAGCTTGCATTCACTTTCTCTGGTTTATCCCTGTTGTCTTTGTGGAGTCTCACTGTCTTGAGCTACAGCTGGTTGAGGAATCAGTGAATGGGAAGGCCTGGGCTTTCCAATGTTTATATGCTAACTGTCAATCCGGTTGGCTTTCCCCATTTGATATGTAAACTGTCCCAATCCGGTTTGGCTTCCCCATTTGATATGCTAAATACTGTCACAATCAGGTTTTGGCTTCCCATTTGATATGCTAAAACTGTCCAATCCGGGGTTTGGCTTTCCCCATTTGATATGCTAAACTGTTCCAATCCGGTTTTGCTTTACCCCAGTGATATGCTAAATGTCCAAGCGGTTTGGCTTTCCCATATGATTTGCTAATGTCAATCCGGTTTGGCTTTCACATTTGATATGCTAAACTGTCATCCGTTTGCTTTCCCATTTGATATGCTAAACTGTCCATTCCGGTTTGGCGTTCCCATTTATAGTGTAAACTGTCCAATCCGCTTTCAGTTCAGGGGCAACAGTGCATCATGCAAACCAATGAAAAGGGGGAGGGGGGGGGGGTGATAGTTTAGTCCTCCCTACCGCTCACTGAGGAGATATTTTCCAACAGTCAGAAGAACGCAATGCTAAATGATAAGCAATGCGAATGCAATTGCATCAATGCTTGGGCTTGGTGCCGTGATCTGGATGAGTGCAGGTGGAGAAAATGAAAAAGGGTGGGGAAGGGGGGGGGGGGGCAGGGGGGGGCAAGGGGAGTGTAGGGAGAGGTTCTCTGTGTTATCCGACTACCAGTCGATCGCTAGACGTGAGTTAGTTTTGCGACGAGAAAAAGAGAAGATGGAAAGATGGGCGACGAGCCACAAAGTGGACAATTATAAAATTTTCTTGTAACAATTGTCACAACTTCGGAAGAGTTGATAGTGTGAGGTCGTCTGGGTGGGGAGGAGATGGAGTAATGTAGTACGACATGACGTCAAATTTGTTTTGGCTGTTTAAGTGAGGGGGTGGAAAGAGAGGGGATGGGGGGGGGGTGAGGGGCAGCAATTGTTACAAAAGATGTAACGTTTTGCTGTGTCATGTGCCAACAGGAAGAGAAAACAGGGGGAGGGGGGAGGGGGGGGGGGGAGTATGTGAGGATTTTGAGGAGGGAGGAGTTGGCATTGCGATTTGATATCTATACTGCTGTTGGTGAGATTTGAGATAGACTGGGAAAAAAAAAATAGGGGGAGGGAAAAAGGGGAAATGGACCATGTGTTTTTTATTTGTACAGTTTGTGCAAGAGGTTGCGGTGTTTGGGCCTGATCGGATGGAGTTGTCAAGTGAATCGTCACACAGGCCATGAACATTGATTTCCTCTCCTTGAGAGAAACCCCTACTGACGACCCACACTGATCCTGGTTCATTGTTTTTGCAACTAGCTCTGGGTTCACCCAAGACACCGATGGAAGCCTCAGAATGTATTATTTTGGCTTTGTTTGGCCTGTGACTGAGTTGTCTGGATGGCCTGGGAAGAGTCAGCCCACTGAACGGGTGACGGTTTTGGAACATGGGGCGGGAATCGAACTTATTACTTGATGTCCTCTGCCGATTCCCTGGCAACAGTATTGATTTCATCACTATTTGCATGGTCAGGCTCTACTTCCATGTGCTTTGGAGTGGAGTGTATGTCCAGTATTTGGATCGCGTGTGGAGCTGGGGACCACCAAGTTGAGAGCGGACTTTCTTTATCTTTGGTATCAAAGACAGTTCTGCCCTGCCCAAATCCCCTCTTTGAGGGGGGTTATGAGGTTTTGTGGTTGCTTAGTCAAAGCGCTTAGCCTAATCTGGGTCAGTTCGCTAAAGCCTTTCATCTCCTTTAGAGAGCTTTTAGTTGGTTTGGAAGCCTCCCCTGAAGTGTCTCATTACTATTGCAGGCTGAGATGGGTTTCCCAAGGATGACATAACAGCCCCCAAAGGATGAGGTTTAGATTGGTATTGTCCATGACTGCCACCTTTATCTGTCCTATGGACATGCCTACTGTCAACCATAATTGTTGCTACAGTAAGGTTGCAGGAGGGCAGAGTCAGGTCTGCCCTGTAAAGGCACAACTTCTCTGTGACAGCAGGTGCTTCAAACAAGTGTGCTCTTACTACTGCATAATATATTATCTGGTGTCATACAGACATGATGGAGTGTAGTGTTGTTGGGTTACATTGCGGGAATCACCTCTTAGGGAGCAGTCACTACAAGGTACGTGGGCAATTGTTTGGAGTCTTGGTTCCCCCCAAAAATTCTGCAGTCTGATGTGTTGTGAGAAATCATTCTACCATTGCATGCAGTAATGCTTTTGTGCACTGTTTATGTCTACAGGGCTGAAGTTTCCAATTTGTGATTTACTAGTTTGTGGTTTATCACTTTGTGTGGTTTCCCACTTGGTGTGGGGTTTAATTTTGAGCACTGTTGATGATGGTGCTGTTGGAAGGTTCAAATCACTATTTTGTTTGTCACGCATTGCTTATCAATGGGCAAGCCAGTGTTCCTCTTGCTAACTTGATCAGGCAGCTAGCGTAGAAGCACATTGTTCTGCAGCAAAGTTTGTAGCTCAGTGGACATGGTGTCATGCAGCTGCTCACTGAAGATGAGCTCAGTCAGACCATCAAAAGTCTGATCTTGGTGGAAAAAATGGTCAAGCATTTTTCCAGATAAAGTCCCTTACCTATCTCTAAGCTTGGCTGTAATTTTCACCTCTGCGTGGCACCGCAAGTTTTGAAATTTCTTTCAGCATGCTTCAGCTGTCAGTTCATAAAAGGTGAGTAGGGCTTGTCTGTGAGAATCATGATCAGTTACTTTGTTTGTGGTTAACGTTGAAAAGGCATCATACGCAGCACTATCAAAACTTGTGCAAGTTCATGTTCCACTTATCTGGTCTGGCCAAATTAAATTGATAATCTTCGGACCCATCTAGTAACGTCCAATACTTTCTTGTTCTCATGTATGGATCTAAAGAAATTGAAATTGCTAGAATTTGGATTGGAGGCTGTGAATTTTGTGGCATTCTTGCTGGCCATGTTGAAGAACTATCAATCAGTCATTTTTTTCAATCTTTCTGAGTGCAAGGTCATGTCTTGGACATTTTCACACCTCTTCAGCTTCTGGATTCTTTCTTGTTCGTTCCTGTTCATGCCGTCTTATTTTCTACTGTCTGCAACTTCATGATGTCAACTTTCATGGTCATTGGCTTCAAGCTCTTTTAATCCTACTGTTTCTTTGCTTTGTGTGCCTTTTTTTCACAAGTTTTTTGTTTTTACCTTTTTCATATTGTGTAATCACAAATGTGACTAAATCTTGGACCAGATGAGATCTAGGGATTCTCCACAATCCTTGATTTTCCATTAATCAGCCATGTTAATGCATCTTATAAAGTGTAAACAATCAAATATCACTAAGTACAAAACAAAGCAAATATTTTTCACAAAATCAAAATGAATTGATTGTATAAGATCAACCCAACACAACGCTAGTTATATCATATATGACAACATGTAACAACAAACATAAAAGTTTTCCTCCTGGACTTCAAAACTTCATTCAGCCTATTTTGCTTGGAATTCTGTTATTTTGTCCACATTTTTGTACTAGCAAAGGAAATATCATTTTGTGTTAATTTTGTTTTAACAATCCTGGACAAGCCCCCACTTTCGATGTGATAGAGAGTTTGGGATTGGGACACGGCGGTGTCCTCTAGAGGAAGGACTTGGATATATTTCTCTAATAGAGTTGTGTTAATTTACACTCCACATTCTCCCTTACTTGTGAGAAGGAAAATCTTCCAAGTAACTAGCGCCACGACAGAAAATTTCAATTTTCTGTCGATGTTTCCTTAGGCTTGTATATGTTTCCTTAGGCTTGTATTCTTAAAAGTACTTGTAGCTCCAAAAGACAGATTTAGAGAGAAGTTCAAACATTCAAGACTGATTGAACCACAAAGAACTAAACAAGTGTATTTTCATACATCAACTTTGCTTGTTTACACAAGGTAAAAGAGGTAAAGTTATTTCACAATAGAAAAATCAGTTCGTATAAGCTGAGTTATGGTTCTCATGCTCCATCCTTAAGTTAGGGGAAGCTCTAGATGGTTGAGTTGGAGTCCACTTGGGATATCAGAACTTATCCGATGTTGGAGAGAATAATTGTTCTCTCTCTCTCTCTCTCTCTCTCTTCCTCTCTCTCTCTCTCTCTCTCTTCATCTCTCTCTCTCTCCTCTCTCTCTCTTGCGGCTGGTGACCAAACAACTTGTGTAGACTGGTTGCTATAATGCTGGGCTGTGGTGTCTCTTCACAGCCTGTGTTGCCCAGGGTAGGTAGGGTTCCAGGTTTTACTGGGACGACAATGAACCTTAGACCAGGATTAGATTAGATGAGCTCAACATTCACTCCCTTTGATTGACCCCTGTTGTCTTTCATGATTCACTGCTTTGATCTGCAGCTGGTTTGAGGAATCAGTGAATAGGAAGCCAGGCTTTCTCCTTTTCATATGCTAAATTTTCCAATCCGGTTTCGTTTTGGGGTGACAGTGGATCACTCAAGACATGGAAAAGGAGAGGGAGAGGTTTGGTTTTCCCCAAAACTCACAGGGGAGAATATTTTCCAGCAGTCAGAAGAACGCATGCTAAATGACAAAGCACTGTCCAATGCAACTGCATCAATTGCTGGTTTGGTGCATGAGTGTCTGCGTGTATATGATGAACGTGAAAAAAGGAGAGGGGAGGGGAGGGGGGAGCAAGGGGAGGGTTCTCTATAGTATGCCGACTATCAGCCAATCGCTGAGTGGATAGATATGTGAGAGAGAACAGGAAGGGGGAAAGAGAGGCGACCAGCCACAAAGTGACATAAACTTTTCTTGTAACAATTGTCACAACTTCAGGGAGAGAAAGGGTGTGAGAAGTTTGGGTGGGGAGAGACGGGTCATGTAGCTGTGATGTGACGTACATTGTGTTTTTGCTGTTCTAAGAGAGGGGGTGGAGAGAGAGAGAGAGAGAGAGAGAGAGAGAGAGAGAGAGAGAGAGAGAGAGAGAGGGGGGGGGGAGACGGGCGAGATTGTTACAGACGAAAATGTTTCATTGTGTCATTACCCCCACATCAGGGAGACAAGGGGAGGAGGGGGTGGGGGTGGGGTGGGGGGTGGTGGAGGGGTTGATTTTGAGAGGGCAGAGTTGGCATAGATTTGAAATGAATACTGCTGTTGGTCAGATGGACGGGAAAGAGAAAGGGGGTAATAGGGTGTGTGTTTTGTACAGTTTATACAAAGTGGATGGGTGCTTGGGACCGATCAGGTGGAGTTGTCAAGTGACTCGTCACACTTGTGTCATGTAATGTAACACAGAAGAAGATTAGAGTGTGTACACTCTTTACATACCTTATCTGTCTGGATATTTTCTTTTTTCACGAGGGACACGTTTAAACAGAGTAATTATTTTCCGATTGAGTTTTTTTTTATCAACGCAACCAAATCACGGTGAAAGGAATATGAACATAAAGTACTGCTCCAAGGGAAACGTGTCAGTTTCTTTCCTTTGCTAATTTGCTGATGTGTTTTTACAAACAACTCAAACCAGCCAATGGTATGAAGTCAGCTATCTGCCTGCCTGGAGAGTACAACTCAAACCAGCCAATGGTATGAAGTCAGCTATCTGCCTGCCTGGAGAGCACTTGAAAGAGGATTCAGCTGGGCCTAACAGCTACTTGCAGGTGTTCTGTGTTTACCGAATATTCATATCACAGCTGCTGAAGCCAGCTATTTCTGCTAGATTCACTATGTATGAGAAAACTGCTGATATACTTTAGAATGGTATTGCTCTGTCACAAATTCCTGACTTGGTGCAGGGTAGAAAGAAACTCACGAGACAGAGGCACAAGATTGTTTAAGAACCCCCCCCCCCCCCCCCCTCCCCTCCCCTCCCGGCCGTCCTCAACAAGTGTTTTGGCTCTGAAACCCATGAACATGTACTTTAATTTAAGTTGGGCTGACCGCATCCAGGTCACCATTCAAAAATAACCTTCTACTGTCAAGAATAATTGTGGTGCTGCTGGGACTCAAACCTGCACCTCCAGGATGGCTGGAATCTTGAGGCCTTGCCTTTGTGACAGATGGATTACCCAGATAGTCATTGGAAACGTGTTTGAACTTTGGAAAATTGAATTTAAGTATGATGCAGTTCAGTTCTGGTCCTCCTCATCCAGATCCAGCTGAAACATTTTAACTGCCTCTATCACTATGTTTACTCCATTGGCTGAAGAGCACATTCATATACTACAAGGGGGAGAAATCTCTGCTGACGATTATTTGAAGAAAACTGAGAAGATGGCTCACCACTTGAGTCACCACTTCTCAGAGTATTCAGCAGATATAAAGACTATCCACAATCCTTTCTGTATCGTGACATTTCTGAACAACAAAGCACTGAAGAATCTGGAATTGTGTTCACTGTATTTGTGCCGAATGGTGATACCTCAAAGCCTATGATGAACCCCGCAGCTTCTGCAGTGTGATTTACATACATTTGTTTTCTCTTGTGGTGCTTCCTTTTTAATTTTCGAACATGAGCTATGTTTGTATTGTGCATTTATGGAATACTGTCAGAGACTTTTTGTGAATTAGAACCTTAAGATGTTGGCGTTTTTTTCTTTTAAAAATGCGTAGGAGGTAGCAGAATCACATAATCATAATAATAATCCTTTTGAAAATGGCTGAAATTATAATTCATCACTGTAAATGCAGATAGAAAGGAAATACAATAATTTTGTTTCAATTATTGAAATTCGTGTGTTGAGTTTACTTTGATGTTTTTCTTAGTCTGAAGTGTCTTGTAAACTGACTGCATGCACGCAATGACACAAAAATGTCCATTTTAGAAACAAATGTCCATTTTAGAAAAGAAAAGGTTATTTTTAATATAAAAAATCAGTGCCATATACATTTTACTTTCTTCTGTAAATTAAGATGTATAATCTGCCTATCAGTGCATACCCAAATCTGTTCCCTTGATATACTCACTAATGTATAGCCAGGGGTAGCAAAAGGAGTACATGTTTAAAATGGTATGTGTGTGTGGTGTGTTTGGGTGGTATGTGTGTGTGGTGTGTTTGGGTGGGATTGGGGGTGGAAGCAGTGCTACTCTCCAAAGGCAATTCTTTGTGATGGACGCACGCACTGTTTGGACGGATATGACGAAAACAACTGTCACGACAGAAGACCTGTTATTACATGGCCATATCATCTGCTTCCGCCTCCTGCTCATCTGTATTTCAATGAAGGGTCCATAGAAACTTTCCGCTATATAGGTACCCAAATAATGAGTGCCCTGAAAATACTTATGTGTGCCCCAAGGGCTACTGCCTCCCAGTGTTTACTAGGTGCAATGGGGTACTTGACTGTCCAGAAGGGCAGGATGAAGAAGGATGTGAGCTCTACGAATGTCCAGAATTTTATCGTTGTCGTGGCTCTTTCATCTGTATATATCCAGACAAAGTGTGTGATAAGCAGGTCAATTGTCCACATCATGATGATGAATTGCTGTGTCGGCTACATTGTCCCAGTGGATGCACGTGTTTTGGGACTGCTTTCACGTGCCCTCATGGGTTCAATTTTTATGATTACTCAAACATACGCTACTTGAAAGCTGAAGGCAGTGGTATGAATTTAAAGCAGCTGACATCCAACATGATGTTGGTTTATCTCAACCTGGCCAGCTGCCAGTTGTCAGTCATAGGAAACATTTCCTTTCCCAATCTTGCTACACTGGATCTCCGTGACAACCATATATTCTCTCTTACAGGCATTAGTCATGGAATGCCTAATTTAAAGGCATTGTTTCTTTCCGGCAACCCACTGTCCAACTCTTTGCACGGAGGCATATCTGGACAAAGAGAATTAAAAGATCTCCCATTTGAAGTATTTGCTCATGTCAACACTTTAGACTTGTCTGGGATTAATCTTCCAACAATAAATGGAAGGGTTGGGGGTCTGTTTCCTAGCGTGCAGAGACTAAATTTATCTGGCTGTGGCACACAACGTGTTACTGAACCAGGCTTGCAGGTAATGACACAGCTACGGACTCTGGACATGACAGGCTGTCCAATGCATGCTATTCACAGAGACACTTTACAGAATCTTGTCCACCTAACCATGGTGAGTGGTGACCATTACAAACTGTGCTGTGCTGCTGCCTTGATAGAAGAGTTCAACAGCAACAATTGTTATGCTCCCGTGGATGAGATTTCATCGTGTAATGATCTTCTTCGCTCCAATGTGTATCGTGTTGCACTTGCCATCTTGGCCTCACTGGCCATCTTGGGCAATCTGGTCAGTGGAGTGTTTCGTGTTGTAACCATTCAGCAGAGAGGGTCCCCGGGTTTCAGTGTGTTTGTAATTCACCTGTGTGTGTCAGACTTTCTGATGGGACTCTACCAGGCAACTATAGGGGTAGCTGACAAAATATACCAGGACGTTTACGTGTGGGAAGATGTGTCATGGAGGCACAGTGTTATATGTCAGCTTGCAGGCTTTCTGTCGCTGCTTTCTTCTGAAGTGTCAGCTTTCATTGTCTGTCTCATTACACTGGACCGCATTCTCGTTGTACGATTTCCTCTCAGTTTTCTCCATTTTCGGTGCAGCAATGCTCAAGTGGCCAGTATTGGATGCTGGGTAATTGGCATCCTGCTGGCAGCTGTGCCTTCCTCTCTAATCACAGCAGACTGGAATTTCTACAGTCAGACAGGCATCTGCATCCCTTTGCCAATCACAAAGAAACAATTTGCAGGACAGGAGTATAGTTTCGCTATTTTGATTGTCCTGAACTTCATCCTCTTCATCATCATCGCTCTGGGACAAATCGTCATCTTCCATTCTGTGCGAGCCAACGAATTATCGGGACAACAACTGGATCAGAGGTCAAAGGACAATGCCATAGCCCGTCGCCTGTTTACTATCGCCATCTCAGACTTTTTATGCTGGTTCCCAATTGGACTTGTGGGCATCATGTCAGTTCATGGAGTGCCTGTGTCTGGAGAGGTCAATGTCGCCATGGCGATCTTCATGTTGCCCCTGAACGCGGCCATTAATCCATTTCTGTACACCATGAACTTGCTAATGGAGAAACAGCGTAATGCCAAGGAGCAGAGATTACTGCAGTGGATTCAAATTCACACTCAAATAAGCCATTAGGAGCTCTGTATGAATTACGATCGTACTGAGACCTCATCCCAATGATGTCCTGGCAGAGTACACAACTATAGCATTTCAATTTAGTTAATAAAAAAATTGGGTAATTACGTATAATATTCAAATGTAGTACTGGTGGAAATATACAAATTTAAACCAGGCATTCACAGATCAATGAACAACACGTAGTGAACTGACAAGATAATCCAATATACTAAAATACAAAATGACATTGAACAGTTTTCCCGGACTTGGAGTATGACTGCTTTAATGGCAAGATGAAAAACGGTCATACACACAAAACTCCAGTCCCTTTGTTGGGTAAATGGGATTAATCCCATTTACAAAGTGTGTCCGCAGGAGTATGAGTCTGTGCATGCGAATGGATATGAGTGTGTGGAGGGTTTATGGTGGAAACAAATGTAATATCGGAGATCAATAAGAATATTAGGGAGGATTCCATTCTCAAACAAGCGAAAGTGGCAAAGACATATCGGCAATCATAACCTTTCAGTATTTAGGTACATTTGAGGAAACAAATATATGTAATTTTTATGAATACCAATCTTCCTAGAGCTGGGTTTTGTGTGAGCTTGTCAAGACACCCTTTTGGATTTTGTTGAAGCTGAACGTCATAGATATATATTTATTTTGTACTATCATAACAATATAGGAACATTTAAGTTGTGAATCTTTGCTGGGACCAAGAACCTAAAGGACTATTTGAGTCAGCGAGACAAGAGAGCAAGACCAGTTCTTGTCACTGATGCCAGTCAACCTTGCTCGTCCACTGCAATGTCTTCAAGAACTACAGTTTGCTACTGTAAGAATCTCTGTTGAAGGAGGTCTAAATTACGAAAGAGAACTACATCCATGGACAATTGTTTCCTTTATATCTTGATCCTCTGACATTAACAACAATCCACATTAAGCATGTTTTTCCTTTACGCCACACACTGAACGCCAGGCCAAGGACCATGGAACAATCGGGATTTTCTTTCTTTCTTTGCATTTTGGATGATGATGATCATCATCATAAAACATCATCACTGCCATCATCATCATGGACAATGGAACTTGAGGAAAAGAGACCATACTTTTTGTTTGTTTCTTTCTTTCTGTCTTTGGTGTGCCTTGATACCAGTCTGTTTCTTCAACGGGAGGAAATGATTGTGGCGCAAATAACGAAAAAGAGTTCACCACCAAGCTGATCCTTGCTGTTGAACGCGTGTCCATGGAAAAAGCCTGAACTGCCCAAAGACATCCACCGGACCTCTCGCCCCACCCCGCACCCCCCACCCCCCTTTTTCTGATGCCCCCTCATTCCACCTGACATCCCCTCTGAAATATAGATTTCAGAAGGAAAAAAAAAAGGAGAAAATTGGGTGCAAATTATACCGTCTGAAAAGGTGCCACAGCTGTTTTGTTGGCAAGGACAGGGAGATAATCCGAACTGAGGTGACCTGTAAGTTTTTTTTTGTTTGTTTGTTAGAGTTTTATTTTCCCCTTTAAGATTGAGTTTCTTTAGTGACAATTCTTAACCCTTAGCAGCTGAAGGGGCCAAGAGAGGCAGGTAGGGTTGCTTTCTTTTTTGTTCCTTCCTCGCAGCCTTGTCATTATAAAGCATGCAGATGAGAAGAATGTTCACGCCCTGCTGGCGCTGTCTGCGGGCATTAGCAGGCAGGAAACATGAACAATTTCTCGATGTTCATCCATGCAATGCAGTTCAGTGATACAATTAATCCCTAATAAGAAAAGAAGTTCAGCAAGTTCAGTGTAATAATTAAATCACATTGGAAGGAGATTTAGCCAGGAAGAGAGTTTTCATCTTGTTCAGTGTTACAATTACTCCTATTGGAAGGAGAGTTAGCCAGTTCTATGCTGTATTTATGCCTGTAATGTATCAGGAAGAGAGTTTTTATCTTGATCAGTATTACAATTACTCCTATTGGAAGGAAAGTTTAACAGTTCAGTGTCATGATGATTAAAGTTGAACAGTTCAGTGTTATCATTATTAATCATGTTTGGAGTAGAGTCAAAGCAGTTCAAGGTAACAATGCGACTTGAAGGTGACTTTAGCCGCTTTGATGTTAGTGTTCAAGAGCTTAACCAGTTCAGTGGTGTAACTTATTTTGTTTAAAGGACAGTTAACCACTTCAGTGTTCTAATCAAACCTTTGGGAAGGAGAGTTTGAACCGGTTCAATGTTACAGTTAATCCTGTTGGAAGAAGAGCTCAGCCATTTCAGTGTTTCAAGTAATGTCATTGAAGGATGAGTTTGGTCACCTCACCTGTTACAACTGATTTCATCGGAGGAGAAGTTAACTGCTTCAATGTTATAACTTTAAGTATTAGAGAAAGAGACTAACCCCTTAAATGTTATAAGCTATGAAAAGAGCATGTCGTCATAGTGTAGCACTACCCATCTTTGTGTGCGTGTGCGTATGTATGTGTGTGTGTGTTTGTGTATTTTCTCTTCCTTCAGTGTATTTTCTGCAAAATTTTGCCCAGATTTCTGTTCATGTGGGCTTAGGGTTTGCCGATGACATGACATCAGTTTATTGCCTCAACTGCGAGACTGGTCTAATCTAGTTCATATTAGTCAGGTGCAATGATACGCAGAAGAAAAATTGGGGATTTTCTTTCTTTCTTTGCATTTTGGATGATGATGATCATCATCAACATAATCACCACCATCATCATCACTGACAAGGGATCTTGAGGAAAAGAAACCATGATTTTTGTTTCTTTCTTTCTGTCTTTGGTGTGCAGTGATACCGGTCTATTTCTTCAACAGGGAGGAAATGATTGTCGGCGCACAGAGTGAAGAAGAGTTCACCATCAAGCTGATCCTTGCTGAACGCTTGTCCATGGAAAAGGCCTGAACTGCCCAAAGGTATCGACCAGGACCCCCCACCCCCACCCCCTCCCTGCTTTTTCTGATGTCCCCACATTCCCCCTGCCGTCCCATCTAAAATCTAATTTCAGAAGGAAAAAAAAAGGAGAAAATTGGGTACAAATATTGTCTGAAAAGGTGCCACAGCTGTTTTGTTGGCAAGGTAAGGGAGATAATCCGAAATGAGGCAACTTGTAATGGTTTTTTTTTGTTTGTTGGTTGGTGTTAATTTTTCCCCTTTAAGATTGAGTTTCCTTAGTGACAATTCTTAACCCTTGGCAGCCGTAGGGGCCAAGAGAGGCAGGTAGGGTTTTTTGTTTTTAAAAAATATTTTGTTCTTTCCTCACAGCCTTGTCATTACAAGCATGCAGACGAGAAGAATGTGCACTCCCTGCTGGCGCTGTCCGCAGGCGTTAGCAGGCAGGAAACATGAACAATTCCTTAATGTTCATCGATGCAGTCAAGTTCAGTGATACAATTAATCCTTAATAAGAAAAGAAGTTGAGCAAGTTCAGTGTATTAATTAAATCCGATTAGAAGGAGAGTTAGCCCGTTCTATGCTGTGTTTATACCTATCAGGAAGAGAGTTTTCATCTTGTTCCGTGTTACAATTACTTCTATTTGAAGGACAGTTGGCCAGTTCTATGCTGTATTTATACCTATCAGGAAGAGAGTTTTCATCTTGTTCCGTGTTACAATTACTTCTATTTGAAGGACAGTTGGCCTGTTCTATGCTGTATTTATACCTATCAGGAAGAGAGTTTATATCTTGATCAGTATTACAATTACTCCTATTGGAAGGAAAGTTTTACAGTTCACTGTCATAATTAGGAAAGTTTAACAGTTCAGTGTCATAATTAGGAAAGTTTCACAGTTCAGTGTTATGATTAGTTGAACACTTTAGTGTTATGATGATTAATCATGTTTGGAGTAGAGTCAAAGCAGTTTAATGTAACAATCAATGCGACTTGAAGGTGTCTTTAACCGCTTTGATGTTAGTGTTCAAGAGCTTAACCAGTTCAGTGTTCATTTTTGTTTAAAGGACAGTTAACCACTTCAGTGTTCTAATCAAACCTTTGGGAAGGAGAGTTTGAACCGGTTCAGTGTTACAGTTAATCCTGTTGGAAGAAGAGCTCAGCCATTTCAGTGTTTCAAGTAATGTCATTGAAGGATGGGTTTGGTCACCTCACCTGTCACAACCGATTTCATCGGAGGAGAAGTTAACCACATCAGTGTTATACTTAAAGTATTAGAGAAAGAGTCAAAACCCCTTAAATGTCACTATGCAAAGAGCATGTCATACAACATAGTGTAGCACTACCCCTCTTAGTGTGTGTGTGCGTGTGTGTATGCGCACGCACACATTTTCATTTATGTGTGCGTGTATTTTCTTTTCCTTAAGTGTATTTACTGCAGAATTTTGCCCAGATTTCTGTTCATGTGGGCTTAGGGTTTGCTGATTACATAACATCAGTTTATTGTCTCAGCTGCGAGACTGGTCTAATCTAGTTCGTATTAGTCAGGTGCAAAGATACGCAGAAGAAAAAATTGTGGATTTTCTTTCTTTCTTTACATTTTGGATGATGATGATCATCATTATCCACATCATCACAGCCATCATCATCATCACTGACGATGGAACTTGAGAAAAGGAAACCATCTTTTTTGTTTGTTTCTGTCTTTGGTGTGCAGTGATAACAGCCTGTGTCCTCAGCGGGGAGGAAATGATGAGACAATTACATTATACACATACATAACTTCAAACGAACACGTCTTATGACACCAAGTCACCTCACAAAAATGCCAACACGGAGCAAACTAGAGGACCACCACCACCCCCACCCCCCCATCCCAAATACGCACACAAAAAGTTCTAAGCTCATCCATATACTCTTTACCTGACACATGTACACAGCTACAACAGCTGAAGAAATAAACAAACACAAACTGACATTGTTTCAGAGACCGGCACAGCCTTTTTGATCTTGAATATTGTCAAACGGAACACATGAACGGAA
>CM031627.1:3369562-3384562 GCA_018398815.1 Conus ventricosus
AGTACCACTGATCTCACCCATGCCAGTGAGCATCACCCACAGGTCATTGGTATTTTCCTATGTCCTCCCACCTTGCACCATTGCACAATCACCACTTCATTTTTGCACTTGTATAACAATGGTCATCACATTGTGGTACTACTGATTTAAAATGATTACCATTTATCAGTCACTGAAAATACTCCCATCCAGTGAACACCTTCATACTGCACTATATGGAAATGAAGAAGCCAACTAACTGACAAAGGAAGGAGGACAGCAGCCCCAACTGTAAAAGGTAGCCTCCTTGGAATAAATCTAAAATATTTCCAAGGAGACAAATAGGAAGATGACTTGAGCAGCACCCAGACTTCAACAAGAGGATGCATACTACCGGATGCCCCGATCAGACCAAGTGAACATTGTTGGACTTAAGATGAGGCTCCCCTGACCTCAACATCACAGGTCCACTATACTCCACACCTGTGAGTCTTCCAAACTATCAATGCAGTGCAGCCCAAGAGACAGCGGAGCATTCCCAGCTAGGCCTAAAGTCGAAACCTGGCCTGCCAACTCACCAATCCTACTGACCACTGGAGGGTCTTCACCATACAGCGGCCTCCGTCAGTACCTCCAGGATTCCTACCCAAGTAAACGAATAAGAAGACTATCATTGTGATAATGAGAACTGGGCACTCCAGACTGTGACATCACACCTCTGCAATACTCGACACTGGCGAGTCTTCAATTTATCCATGCAGCCCCAATGACGGCGGAACAGTCCCAACAACACAAAAAGTAGAAACCTGGCCTGCTAACACCCCGGTGAGTGCAAAACTTTATTGACCACTGGAGGGCCTTCACCATACAGAAGCCTTTGCCAGTACCTCCATGATTCCTGCCCAAGGGAAGGGAGAAGAATCTCTTCCTACACTACCGTTGATCTCACATGATCATACCCATCAGTGACTGATTGATGATAATAATTAATAATTTTTACTCCCCTTTTTTTCTTTTGTAAATATATATATATATATATATATATATATATATATATATATATATATATATATATATATATATATATATATATATGTATGTGTGGATATTTGTATGAAAACTTTCCACAGTCAGTCGCATTATGATCATATGATCATAACTCACCCACAACATTGTTTACATGTGGTCCCCCACCAACCCCCCCCCCCCTTTGTGTGTGTGTGTGTGTGTGTGTGTGTGTGTGTGTGTGTGTGTGCAACACATGATACCCTGTTTTTCATTGATCACTACTATCTTCTCTCAACAAACATCAGCATATTGATTCCAACACATTATTTCACCTGTTACAATGAACATCATCCCACAGCATTGTTTACTTTTTCAACAACACTATTTATATGAACCTCCCAACCCCACCCCATAGTGGATGAAGAGATATGAGCTCTCCTTCTCTTGCCCACCCCCCCCCCCCCACACACACACACATTACCCTCCTACCCCCCCCCCACCCTACCCCCCCTTTTTTCTCCAACCCCCCCCCCCCCCCATTATAGCTTATCACCCATTTATCCCCTTCTACACACCTTCCACAACTACCCACGCAAAGCTACTACCACCTCTTTCATCACCCAGCGAAATCATTTATTTTATTCACCTAACCTTTTTTTTTTAATTACAGTTTCTTTCATTCTATTCATCTACTTATTTATCCCTTCTATATATATATTTTTTTTCCTCTACAATCTCCCCCCCACAACTCCCCCCCCCCCTTATCATTATTATCAATCCTCCATTACCACTAACGTCACAAATATATCACACCACCCCACTAAACTACACACACAACCCTATCGTATCAACCCCCCACACCCACGCACCCCCCCCCCCCCCTCCTTTTCCTCTGTCATAATCCCCTCTGTCATTTCCGCCTGGCGGCCATTCTCCCTACCACATGGACAACAACAGATGAGTCACTCTTTGTTCTTTGTTTGTACTGTCCTAAATGTTAAATGTGATCTATATTTTTTTTTGCCTGAAGAAGACCCAAGAGGTTGAAATGCATCGTGTCTTGTCATGTGCTTTGTTTGTCAATGTCATTGGCGGTAACTAACACCCTCTCTAAATGAAAGCTGTATATCAAAGGGAGGTCATCTTTTGAAGATTTTACTGGGGCGCCTTCTGATAGATAACTTCCCTTGGTAGAGTTACGATCACTGTCCGTATTTCCGGCGTTCATATCAAACGAAACTAATTCTAGTCCGGAGACGTAGAAAAGACTATGCTGCTCATCAATCATAGAGCTTCCCTGGTCTGATCTCCCTTGGACACAGTCTAGATTAGAGTCAACACCACCTTCCCATGCATCGCTCATACACACACGCGCGCGTACGTGCACACACACAGGGATCTCTCTCTCAATATATATATATATGCATGCACGCGCACACTTAATGGAAATTTAGGATAGGCTACATTTATACTAAATTTGGCACTTAATTTCGTCTTTTCCAGATAGAAGAATGAACGGCATATTCACAGCAGATTTCCCATCAGGATTGGGAGGGAGGGCACATTTACACTGAGTTTGCCACCAATGGTTTTTTTTTTTTTTTTTTTTCTTCTTCTTCTCGCGAGAGCAAAGGGCACACTTGTGACATTAGACTGACCACCAGATTTCTTCTTCTTCTTCTTGTTTTTTTTGCTGGAATAAAGGACGCATTTACATCTATGACAGGTTGTTGTTTTTGTGCCAGAATAAAGGGTACTTTCACACTAGATGTTGCCACAGGTTGTCCATCGCTCCAGAAAGGCACGTTTGCCATAGATATGATTGCCACAACAGATGGGGAAGAATTGGGAGAGGGGATTGGCGCTGGAATGAAAGTCACTCGATTTGTCACCAGAATTTGGTTTTTAGAGCTACAATGAAGGGTACGTTTGAACTAGGTTTGGCACCTAGGGTTGGTTGGTTGTTTGTCTGTTTTGGTGCTGACATAAAGCCCTCCCCACACTTGTTTCATCATCACTTTTCATTGAAGGTTTTTTTTTCCACAAAAAGTCACACTCACTCAAGATTTGTCATCAGATTTTTTTTTCTCTCCAACAGAATTAAATTCATTTATATACAAACAAGATTTTCCAACCAGAATATGAGTGAAGGCTGTTTTCCACACTAGATTTACCCCTAGGAAATAAATGAAAGCCATAGAAAATGAGTCAACGCCTTCTTTCACGCAAGGTTTACCCCTAGGAAATGAATGATAGCCACAGAAAATGAGTGAATGTCTTCTTTAACGCAAGATTTTCCTCTAGGAAATGAATAATAGCCATAGAAAATGAGTGAACGCCTTTTTTCACTCAAGATTTTCCTCTAGAAAATGAATGATAGCCATCCTCACGTTACAGATACCACGAGGAAACAGAATGGGAAAAAGAACAATTGCAGGCATTAAAAAGGGAGTTCAAGTATGCAAGAGGATTATGATAGAAAGAGGAAAGTGTAAGAGACTGGATGGACCTAAGTTGAGGTAGAAACGTGGGGATAGGTGGTAATGTACAAGGTGGAAGGGAAAGATAACTATAGAAAGGTGAGAAACCCGGGCTTTGGAAGAGAAAAGAGAAGAAGGAGAAAGGCTTAGGAACACAACGGGTCTAGCACGTCTGTAAAGGGGAAGTAAAATGGAAATGAGGTGGCTGGAGAAAAAACAAACAAAAAACAAAAAACACGTACAAAATGGGAATTAATGAAATTCGATTTTCAGTTTCTGAATGTTTGCATCCTGAATCCAGTCTGGGCAGTTGCGTGAAGAGGAGGGGCAATCGACATCGCAGTTTGCACAATGGGCCGGATCTTTACACGGCCCATCATGGGTTGCTTCGCAGCAAACACTACACACACTCCTCCCCAGAACAGCGATCTGTGACATGTCCAAACTTCTGCCACTTGAAGCACCGCATCGGAGACGGAATGTCAAGTTGAAGACATTCAAATGACCCACTTTTGTGGAAGGGTACAAAATGTCTGAAGAGCGTGTTGGTGGGTGTGCTCTCTGAACCTTTGCGAACTCTGACCCTATGCTCATCTATGACACCGCGGGATGCAAGTTCTGAATATGTCTCAGTCTCCGTAACGCCTCTGAAGTACCGGCATCTAATGACTTCCTTGGAAGTGTTCCAATGTTTATGCGGAGTCACCCTGATCTCTGTCCACTGTCTATGGGGAGTCACCCTGATCTCTGTCCACTGTTTATGGGGAGTCACCCTGATCTCTGCCCACTAGTTATGGGGAGTCACCCTGATCTCTGTCCATTAGTTATGGGGAGTCACCCTGATCTCTGTCCACTAGTTATGGGGAGTCACCCTGATCTCTGTCCACTGTTTATGGGGAGTCACCCTGATCTCTGTCCACTAGTTATGGGGAGTCACCCTGATCTCTGTCCACTAGTTATGGGGAGTCACCCTGATCTCTGTCCACTGTTTATGGGAGTCACCCTGATCTCTGTCCACTAGTTATGGTGAGTCACCCTGATCTCTGTCCACTAGTTATGGGGAGTCACCCTGATCTCTGTCCACTGTTTATGGGGAGTCACCCTGATCTTTGTCCATTGTTATGGGGAGTCACCCTGATCTTTGTCCATTGTTATGGGGAGTCACCCTGATCTTTGTCCATTATGGGGAGTCACCCTGATCTTTGTCCATTGTTATGGGGAGTCACCCTGATCTTTGTCCATTGTTATGGGGAGTCACCCTGATCTTTGTCCATTGTTATGGGGAGTCACCCTGATCTTTGTCCATTGTTATGGGGAGTCACCCTGATCTTTGTCCATTGTTATGGGGAGTCACCCTGATCTTTGTCCATTGTTATGGGGAGTCACCCTGATCTCTGTCCACTGTTTATGGGGAGTCACCCTGATCTCTGTCCACTAGTTATGGGGAGTCACCCTGATCTCTGTCCACTAGTTATGGGGAGTCACCCTGATCTTTGTCCATTGTTATGGGCAGTCACCCTGATCTCTCTCTGTGCCTGTCTTGACCCAGCCCCACACAGGGGTAGCCGATTGATACACCTGGGCCAGAGTGTACCTCCTGCCTAGAAGAGGTGCAAGCGAAAGAGATGTGTTGAAAGCATCTGCCCTCTCAATCAAAGAGATGCTTTGAGAGCACCTGCCCTCTCGATCAAAAAGATGTGTTGAGAGCACCTGCCCTCTCGATCAAAGAGATGTGTTGAGAGCACCTGCCCTCTCGATCAAAGAGATGTGTTGAGAGCACCTGCCCTCTCGATCAAAGAGATGTGTTGAGAGCACCTGCCCTCTCGATCAAAGAGATGTTGAGAGCACCTGCCCTCTCGATCAAAGAGATGTGTTGAGAGCACCTGCCCTCTCGATCAAAGAGATGTGTTGAGAGCACCTGCCCTCTCGATCAAAGAGATGTGTTGAGAGCACCTGCCCTCGCGATCAAAGAGATGTGTTGAGAGCACCTGCCCTCGCGATCAAAGAGATGTGATGAAAGCACCTGCCCTCTCGATCAAAGAGATGTTGAGAGCACCTGCCCTCTCAATCGTCAGGATCTCATACCCCTCCATCACAGGTCGCACCCCACGGCAAACACAGCGGATCTTAAGAAGACCACAGAGAAGAGCAGAATGTGGAAAAGAAGGCTTGAAGAGGAGAAAGAAAAAATATATAAAAGATTCGTTAAACCTCTTTCTTTTCTCCTTTCTAAATAACAAAAGATTTGTTTATCGTTTGTCATTGCTGATTTTTTTTTTTTTTGCTTTCTATGTTGCCTACGCGTCGTGTCTTTTTCTCTCTGCCTCACATTCTCTATCACTGTTTGTCTCTATTTCAGTCAATACCGTGAACCCTGGTCAGAGTGAAGACTGAATATAAACAACAACAACAAATACCCACCAATAATCTCCTAAACAAATCTCTCTCTCTCTCTCTCTCTCTCTCTCTCTCCCTCGTACACACACACACACACACACACACACACACACACACACACACACATACACACACACGCACGCACGCACGCACGCACGCACGCACGCACGCATACACACACACTGATTCGCGCGCGCGCACGTGAATACTCGCTAGGTGACTAGCCATGTGGCAAGATTCTGCCAATAGTCAATGACCTATCATTTGAATTCAAGAGTCAGTGACCTTCTCTCTCTCTCTCTCTCTCTCTCTCTCTCTCTCTCTCTCTCTCTCTCTTTCCTGTTTATTTATTATTTGGTTCCCTCTATTCTCAGGCGCGAGACTAATGGCACCGAAACGTGCCCCCTTTTTTGTTTTCCCAGCATGTGAGCCCTAGCACCAAGGCCAATCGGACATCGGGAAGCCATCACCCCCAGTGGACTGAACTGACCATCGAAGTCCAGAGGGTCTGTCCCTCACTGTCAATGACCGGGACCTGCGCGTGCAAAGCGTTGGTCGATCATCAGTCATAGTTCTGAGGCCCCCGTCCCCCATCCCTCCCCCCACCCCCATCCCTCCCCCGCGGTGCCAAGAGATGGAGTATTCCTTTCGTTTTGTCCACCAATTAGAGGACAGTTATTTTCGAAGTGTATGAAGTAAAAAAATTTTTTTTAATGCTGTAGACCTACTAATTTTATCTTTCCGAAGGTAAAACCAAAAGTGGCAGTAGACCTACCAATGTAATCTTTCCGAAGTTAAAAAAAAGGCGGCAGACCTACTGATTTAATCTTTCCGAAGGTAACAAAAATGTTAGTAGACCTACTAGTTTAATCTTTCCGAAGGTAAAACAAATGTTAGTAGACCTACTTATTCAATCCTACCGAAGGTAAAAAAATGTTAGTAGACTTACTAACTTAATCTTTCCGAAGGTAAAAAAATGTTAGTAGACTTACTAACTTAATCTTTCCGAAGGTAAAAAAATGTTAGTAGACTTACTAACTTAATCTTTCCGAAGGTAAAAAATGTTAGTAGACTTACTAACTTAATCTTTCCGAAGGTAAAACAAATGTTAGTAGACTTACTAACTTAATCTTTCCGAAGGTAAAAAAAAATGTGGCAGCAGTAGACCTAGTAATTAAATCTTTCCGAAGATTAAAAAAGTGGCTGTAAACCTACTAATCTAATCTTCCCGAAGGTAAAATAAAAATGGCAGACCTACTTATTTAATCTCTCCGAAAGTAACAAAAAATGGCAATAGACCTGCTAATTTAGTTGTTCCGAAGGTAACTAAAAATGGCATTAGACCTACGTACGAGTTTAGGCTTTCCGAAGGTAAAAAAATGACAGTAGACCAACTAATTTAGTCTTTCTGATGGTCTTGGGTATCAATAATGACCCATAGTCATCATGATTTCTCACTTGATATCCAGTATATGTCTCACGTTATCTCAACAAAATGTCATGACTATGCCAATTAAGCACTATGGCCCCGCATCTGTATCAAAATTTGTTTTTGTCAACAAACGAAATCAGCATTAAAAAATTTTTAAAAAGGAGGGGGAGGGGGGAAGAGAAAAAGAAACTCTCTCTCTCTCTCTCTCTCTCTCTCTCTCTCACTCTCACTCACACACACACACACACACACACACACACACACACACGCACGCACCCGCGCGCGCGCACGCACACACACACACACACACACACACACACACACACACACACACACACACACACACACACACAAGAAAACACACGCGTGCGCGTTCGCGCGCAAGCATGCACACACGCTCGGGAAGGCTTTATTTCTTCAGAAAGAAGTATGGCTCCTGGAGACCCACGACTTACGTACGGCAAGGCTTCAGTCCTTGATACAAAAATCATGGGTCGGTGAAGACCCACGACGTAAAGCAGGGTTCTCTTCCTATACAAAAAGCATGAGACTCGTGACGTAAAGCAAGGCTCTCTTCCCATACAAAAATCATGGGTCGGTGGAGACCCACGACGTAAAGCAAGGCTCTCTTCCTATACAAAACGCGTGGGTCGGTGGAGACCCACGACGTACGTACGGCAAGGCTTTAGTCATATACAAAACGTATGGGCCCCTGAAGACCCAGGGCGTACGGCAAGGATTTAGTCCTATATACAAAAAGCATGGGTCCCTGACGACCCACGTCGTCTAGCGCGCAAAGGTTTTGGCAAAAGTAAAGCAGAAAAAAAGATTTTTCTCCATGACGTTTTAACCCAAGCAAACAACATTTAACGTATTTGTATGGAAAATATAGGGAATTTTAAGCAGGGAAACTGAAAAGAGTCAAAGACAACGGTGTTTCAAAGATTTTCTTCTTTTTCTTTTGTTGTTTTGTCTCAGTCTCTTTTCTTGTTTACTCACGTACGTGTCGGGATCCGCCATTCCCCGAAGTTTGTCAGCTTGATGGCGATTGGTACACGAAAGCAGCGGCTGATACCTGTCGCTCACTCGAGGGTGAAAGAGTGGAAATGGACCGGGAAATTGTTGCCGGCCAGAGGGCGTTTACCCATGATGCCCTTCACTGCTTCCCCCCACTCCCCCTCACCCCCATCCCCCACGCATCCCCACCTTCCTCCGAACTGAATTGAAACATAAGATCCAGGCATACGTCAAAGATTTCTGGCAAGAGGAATGGAACTCGCAGACGGATAACAAATTATTTAAAATTCGTGCAGACCCGAAAGAGTTTTGACCATGTTCCCGTGGCGGCCGTAAAGAAGAAACAAGTGTTGGGCCGTTTGCACACAGGCCACTCGTTTTACACCCATTCTTTTCTTTGAAAAGGTGAAGCAGCTCCGTGGTGCATCCCATGCCATCTTCCACTCACAGTGAAACACATTCTGTTTGAGAGGTGGGACTTGCGTGATACGAGACATGAACACTTTACAGCAGACTCCATGAAAACCTTGTTCAGAGATGTCCCGCCTGATGTGATCTTTGAATTTCTGAAAGAGATTCACATTTTTTTCATCTGATCTAACATTTTCCTAAGGTAGGGGTTTTTTTAAAACAAAATTTCCGGTGTGATTTTGAAAGGTGTGTTTTCAAGAGTTGTATGAATGTTGTTGTTTTTTTAAAATATATTTTATATCAATCTTGTGAGTTGTGAGTTGACTTCAAAACGGCGACAGCCCTGATATTGCTCTTTGCAGTCGGCCGGCTGGGCTATAAGCAACCCTCCCCTCCCCCCTCCCCTCCCCTCCCCTCCCCTCCCCTCCCTTCCCTTCCCTTCCCTTCCTTCCCTTCCCTTCCCTTCCCTTCCCTTCCCTCCCTCCCTTCCCTTCCCTTCCCTTCCCTTCCCTTCCCTTCCCTTCCCTTCCCTTCCCTTCCCTTCCCTTCCCTTCCCTTCCCTTCCCTTCCCTTCCCTTCCCTTCCCTTCCCTTCCCTTCCCCCTTCCCTTCCCTTCCCTTCCCTCCTTCCCTTCCCTTCCCTTCCCTTACCTTACCTTACCTTACCTACCTCCAAACTGAGCGCCTCCTGCGCCTTTTGACAGGACAGCCAGTGTTCTGGAACAGCTGCACAGCTTGGTAGCAAATGACAGCCTCCGATTCACCTTCACTTTCTTCTGGACATCATATGATAGCAAGATTTCGGACCAGAAATCTTAGCGAAAGATAAGCACTCTGCTTGCATGGTGACGAGACTAAAAAAATGAAGGCTCGCACAGTGGGAGTTTTGTTTGTTTCTTTGTTTTTGTCCGATTACTTTGTTGCTATGCATATTTGCCAACCATGAAAAAGTTTCGGCAAATCGAGAACGTGTAGTTTGGAGAGAGAGAGAGAGAGAGAGAGAGAGAGAGAGAGAGATTTCTGTTGCCATCTTCCTGTGTGGTGTGTGAGTGTGAGTGTGTGTGTGTGTGGTGTGTGTGTGTGTGTGTGTGTGTGAGAGAGAGAGAGAGAGAGAGAGAGAGAGAGAGAGAGAGAGAGAGAGAGAGAGAGAGATTTCAGAGTCTCTCTCCCTCACACACACGCGCGCGCACACACACCCACACACACACACACACACACCCACACACACACACACACACACACACACACACACACACGTAAAAGACACACACACGCACTCAAAGGGAAAATAACAACAGAAATACTTAGATACGGAGACAAAGACACACACGAAGAGCAGAGATCAGCTGTAAGCTTTAGCTGAAGAATGCCCCGACATTTCTGGGGCTGGGGAGGGGTCAGGGAAGGACAGGATGGAGGCGGAGGGGGCGGGAGGGGAGGGGGGGGGGGGGCGTTGAAAAGAGGCTCAAAGACCTAGTGTGATGTCGATCAAGTCTCAGGGGACTTTTTATCCCCCATAATCTGAAGCCTGGTTTTCTGTGGGGAACATTATCCCCAATAATCTGAAGCCTGGTTTTCTGTGGGGACCGAGGCTGAAGACAGCACGGATAACACGCAGCCGTAGAGATGAAGACGATAAACCTCTGGCGCTATTTCCCATGATGGTCGCCTCCAGTGTCTGCTGCAGACAATACCGGCTGAAGTCAACGGGGATGGAAGATGACGGGGAATGACGTTAAATGCTGTGAATGGAGGGGAGACAATCTGGGGCCTCCACAGTTAAGGGTGTTCTATCTGGATGTGGCTTCATGTTTGCAGAGCGTCAGGGTATTCTGAAGTATTGGATGCTAGATCATTCCCCGAAGCTGAAGCATGGCTGCCTTAATGGTGGGATAAAAAAAACCCGGTCATACACACAAAACTCCACTCCCTTTGTTGGGTATATGAGATTAATCCTTGCCTGTCTATACAGGGAGTGCCCGCAGTAGTATCATCAGCCTGCGTACGCAGAGAAAGAAAAGAAAGGAGGTTTGATAAATCCATCGCTGAAGAAAATCACGGGATGATTGGGAAAAAAAATAAATAAAAAAATAAAATAAAAAAAGAAAGAAAAGCGCAATTTGAAATGGTTTGGAAGACTGTTCTCTGATGATAGCTACTGGACTAAATAGAAAAAAAAAGTGTGTGTGTGTGTGTGTGTGGTGTGTCTGTGTGTGTGTGTGTGTGTGTGCGCGCGCGCGTGCGTGCATGCGTGTGTGCGTATGCGTGTGGTTAAAGCTAGTTTGTGAGAGAAAATTTTGATTTTCTGCCAAGGGAAGTAATACTAATTGCGGCACAAAGAGTTTCTCCCCATACGTTTTCAACGGGATATGGAAACCACATGTCATATACGTTGATATTTCCGTATAGAAATATAATGTAGATAATGACTAATTCGAACCAGTTACCATACCTTGTTTGTTTTTTTAACAACAACAACAAAAAGAAAGAAAATTTTTTTTTTTTTAAATCCCGAAAACTGCTTGAAGGCAAACGTTCTGTGACTGGGTGTTCAGCACTTTAATTAGCAAAGTGAGCAACCACCACCACCAACCACCATCACCACACCACAGCAACAACTCAGACGCAGCAAACAAACTGTTGGGTTTCCGTTCAACGTCCATTTAGCGGCCAATGTGAGGAGATCAATGACCGCTCGGTCTTCGTTCCCATTGTCCTGAAACATTGTTTGTCTTGCCGGAAGAAGACCAATGAGGTCGAAACGCGTCGTGTTTTGTCTTATAGTATGTTTGTTCCTTTCGTCCTGGCGGAATAATATATATATAATATATATATATATATATATTTTTTTTTTTTAAGTTTCTTAGTCGGGGAATAGCATGATGGGGAGGGAGGGTGGTGGTGGTGGTCAGACAATACAATGCTCGAAAGGTTTCTCATTTTGTACTTGCGACCTCCGACAGCACGAAACGCCTGCCGTGACTCGGCTCAATGGTCTGACCCCGGCTGACCGACGCGCGACGGACGAACACGCATCTAGTCAGTGTTCTGTGGATCTCTCTCCCTCCTCTCCATCTCTATAATGTCTGCCCGTCTGTCCTGTCTTGTCTGTCTGTCTTGTCTGTCTGGTCTGTCTGTCTGGTCTGTCTGTCTGTCTCTGTCTCTCTCTCTCTCTCTCTCTCTCTCTCATGTGTTTCTGTGGACCCCCGCTCCATCACCCCCCCCCCCCCCCCCCAACAAACGCACACACCTCTCTTTTCTCAATTTTTGTTTCCTGTCCCTCCCTCTCTTTCTTAGCCTTTATTTCGTAAATGGTTGCACATCATTACGCTTCTTTTAAAACGTGGTGTGTGTGTGTGTGTGTGTCCGCGCGCTCGCGCCGCGCGCACATGTATGTGCAACGCGTGCATGCACGTGCGTGCGTGCGTGTGTGAGTGCATGCGTATGTGCTCGTACGCGAACGCGTGCACCCGCGTGTGTGGTGAGTTTGTGTGTGTGTGTCTGTGCGCGCGCGCGCGCGCGAACACGCTAGCGCGTGTCCATGCATGCCTATGAGCTTGTGTGCTTGCGCGCATTATTCATTCAGTTAGTTAAGTCATTTCTTCATTTCTTTCTTATTTTTTTTTTAAACTTCTCATCGATCTTGATCATCCAGCCATTTTCTCCTTTTGGGACAGTAAGATCTGGTCACTCACGTCTGGCTCGATTCTTTGGCTACCGAGTCATTTATCTCTCTCTCTCTTTTTTTTCCTTTCTTTCTTCTTCTTCTTCCTCCTCCCTTCCATTTGGAACGAACGAGTGAGCGGAACCTCCGGACATGATATATGCTATAGACAAATCGATGATCTCCCCTGTGCGAGATTAAGCCCAAACAAGAAACGTCCCGCGGGTGATTGACAAGCCGTGTTGGCATTGGTTTGTTTTCTTCGGTTGCTCTCTCTCTCTCTCTCTCTCTCTCTCTCTCTCCCTCTCTCTCTCTCTCTCTCTCTCTGTCTGTCTCTCCCCCCCCCTCTCTCTCTCTCTCTCTCTCTCTCTCTCCCCCCCTCTCTCCCTCTCTCTCTCTCTCTCTCTCTCTCTCCCTCTTCCTTTTTTCCCCCAATCCATTCCCCATCGGTAGCGTAGGTGTCGATTTCCCTACGGAATAACTTAATGGCAATGGTGACAGCTGTCCTTTTCCTCTCACACTTTCGCCGCATTCACTTTTTTTCTTATTTTTTTTTTTACCTCCACGCGCACAGAAAGGTCATGGTAGACGAGATATAAGCACAAAAGGAGAAAGAAACCGCGGATGGAGTGGTGGGGAGAGAGAGAGAGAGAGAGAGAGAGAGAGAGAGAGAGAGAGAGAGACAGAGACAGAGAGAGAGAGAGAGAGAGAGAAGGAGGGAAACGAGGGAGGGAGAGGGTATGGAAGGAGAGGGAGGGGTGCAGTGGGGGTGGGGGTGGAGGATGAGGGGCGCTGTTTCATGTTTTACTGATGCTGTTGGGTTGACGGTAGAATTGAACTCGTAAACCTGGGGACCGCTAAATATATGCGTGTGTGCGTGCGCGCGCGTGTGTGGTGTGGGGTTGTGTGTGTTTTGTGGTGTGTGTGTGTAGGAAGGAATTCTGTTTTACGTCTCGTCACACATATAGGTGATTGCAGACGTCTAAATAACATATTGTTAACAATTTTAGACTATTATCATAAAAGAAAAGAGGACGATATGGTTACATGGAACAAAAATAAAGGATATATGAATTGTAGGACAGTAACTATGAAAAATTAGATAAAAATAACTAAAATAATCTAACTTACGATTATGATTATAAAATGTTCCTTAATGGACTTCCCAAAAGGTTACTCGTTAATTTAACAAGAGAAACAACTGGCAACGAATCTAAAAAGTCAAACACATTAACATGCCCAGTGTCAGCACTTGGTATAACACCATTCAAAAAGGGTTTCGTTAGTTCACAATCAAAAATCACATGTTGAACTGAAAGATCCCCACGACATACGCACTTAAAACAGTCTGGCAATACTTGGTTCGTAGGGAATTACATAAAAGTCTAAAAGTCAGGCTAGAAACCGGGTCGGCTAATCGACACAAAGTTTGACAGAGTTTGCTGACGAGGTTTTGATGAGGAACTGTATTGACTCCAGAAATCCCTCTCGATTAAATGACTAATTTCCTTGTATGATAAAGGACAATCAACCTTAATACTACCAAATAATATTCTTTGCTCCCTTTTTGCTGCTCTATCTGCTTGATCATTAAAAACGAAGGAGGGTGTGCGATGGAACCCAAGAAAATACAACATTAGTACCATTCATGTAAAGACAGTGCAACATGTACTTAATCTCAAATAATAATTCCTCTTTGTGTATTTCAAAACAATACAAACTTTTTAATACTGACTGTGAATCAACACAAAATAGGATATTAAATATTGAGACTGGCAAGGAAATTAAATAATTTAATGCCATCAGGACAGCAACTAGTTCAGCTGTAAATATGGAATGACCCTTACCTAAATAATATGATTTTTCCAGCTTTGCAATCTGGAATTACAAAGCCAGATCCCGCACTACCATCATCAAGAACTGAGCCGTCAGTGTATACTTTCAAATAGTTAGTAAACTTTTCTTCCATGTCAATTTTGATAGATGCTGCTAACACATGCGGCGAAATCACTTTATTTAGATCAGAAGAAAAAATGTTAACTGTTACTTCCGTTAGTTCCCAAGGGGATACCGGCGGAACCAGTACGCGAGGCGCTACCTCATGTGGGTCAATCTTTGATGAATTAAAAACGTCTGAAACATATGAACGAAGCGTCTCTAAATTTGAATTTTTCTGTGCATTTTTCGAAAAATCAATGTCGGATCGTGTACTTAACTCTTCAAGGTCGTCCACCGCAATCCGTCTCACTACATATTTTAACAGAACTTATTTTCCTTTCTTCATCAAGTGGCAAAAGGCCTGCTATCTTATAAGCTTCAGAGGACTTAGTATGCACAGTACACCCAGGGCCAACTTTACAGCTTTACTGTCAATTCTTTGAAGTTTCTTTAAATGCGATAGCGAAGCAGAAAAGAATACTTCCTGTCCGTAAGTCAAATCTTGATCGTACAAGACTGGTTGCTAAATGCAACAAAACTTAGGATCCTGTCCCCATGGAGAATGACTGACAATTTTTAGAAAATTCAAACTTTTAACTGCTTTAGTAACAATTGAGTCAATATGTTTTTTCCAGTTTAGTTTTGGTGTAAGTAGGACACCCTAAAAATTTTACT
>CM031627.1:3389562-3394562 GCA_018398815.1 Conus ventricosus
TGATGAATGATTCACGGGACGTGAAGATAATGCGAGAATGATAAGGACAGGGACCACGATGAAGATGCGACGGGAAAAGGAGAGGAAGATGAAAGTGGGATGGGAGAAGAACGAGAGAAGGATGAAAATTAGTTCGGACGAGATAACAAGAACATCAAGAGAACGAAAACGGCAGGGATGAAAACGGAACGTACGAACAGTGAAAGAAGTATGAAAGGAGAAAACGTGAATGGTGAATAATGGACAATCATAAATGAGGATGGATGAGATGACATTCTATCCATGAAGGAGAGGCGAAGAGGAGAATGTGCAAAGGACGTACGGTGGACAGAAGAGTAGCAGGAGATGGACAAAAAAAGGGTTCAGGAGAGGGGAAAAGGCGAGAGCAGCATGAGAATGATAGAGATGCATGGACATCAAACAGCGTGAGAACGATCCAGTGGTGGGCAAACTGCAGGAAAAGGAAACGAGAGAACAGCACAGGTTTTACGTGGTGAAAAGAAGGAAAAGTGAACATGGTGAACCAGGAGACAGGACAGAAAAGAGAAGAGAGAAGAGGGCGTCAGGACGATGAACTACATCTAAAGTAAGATACCGTCAGAATAATTCAATAAAGGAAGAAATAGACGAACTCATCTGAAATAAGATATTGTCTAACAATTCAATAAAGGAAGAAATAGACGAACTCATCTGAAATAAGTATTGTCTGAACAATTCAATAAAGGAAGAAATAGACGAACTCATCTGAAATAAGATATTGTCAGAATAATTCAATAAAGGAAGAAATAGACGAACTCATCTGAAATAAGATATTGTCAGAATAATTCAATAAAGAAAGAAATAGACGAACTCATCTCAAATAAGATATTGTCAGAATAATTCAGTAAAGGAAGACATTTTCGAAGTGATGACGATATTGTCAGAATAATTCAATAAAGGAAGAAATAGACGAAGTGATGACGTAGTGAGGAGAGGAAAACGAAAATGGACGAGACGAATGGAGAAAAACGTGACAGTAATAAATATTGGACGAACGAATGGAAAGAAACGTGACAATAAATAGTGGACGAGACGAATGAGAGAAACGTGACAATAAATAATGAACGAGACGAATGGGGAGAAACGTGACAATAATAAATAATGGACGAAACGAATGGAGAGAAACGTGACAATAATAAATAATGAACGAGACGAAGGAGGGAAACGTGACAATAATAAAAAATGGATGAGACGAATGAAGAGACACGTGACAGTAATAAATAATGGACGAGACGAATGCGGAGAAACGTGACAATAATAAATAATGAACGAGACGAGTGGAGAGAAACGCGACAATAATAAATAATGGACGAGACGAATGGAGAGAAACGTGATAATAAATAATGGACGAGACGAATGGAGAGAAACGTGACAATAAAAAATGGACGAGACGAATGGAGGTAAACGTGATAATAAATAATGGACGAGACGAATGGGGAGAAACGTGACAATAATAAATAATGGACGAGACGAATGGGGAGAAACGTGACAATAATAAATAATGGACGAACCGAATGGGGAGAAACGTGACAATAATAGATAATGGACGAGCCGAATGGGGAGAAACGTGACAATAATAGATAATGGACGAGTCAAATGGAGAGAAACGGGACAATAATAAATAATGGACGAGTCAAATGGAGAGTGTCACGGACCATTTTCCTTTTTGCTCCTTTCTTTTCTGTATTTTCTCTGTTACTTGTTTGCTTTCGCTCAAAGCGCCTTTTCTGTTTAGCTCTATCTACCCTATTTAAATGTATTTTCTTCTTCCCCTCTCCTTCACCTTGTCTACTACAACTGCCTGTCTCCCCTTCACTTGTAATGGGATATTCGCCCAGTCCACTCTTGTCACATAGGCCAATCAGCTTCAAGGCCACTTTGTAGAAGCTGGCCGCGCGTTGCGCCTGTGTTGGTTTTGGGCAGAGTGTGGTGGTTTGCTATAGGTGTGAGTGTGTGGGCTGACGCTAGGCCCCCACTTGGGAAGTGTGGGGTTCTTGTTTGAACTCCACTTAGCAGTTTTTCACCTGCTGTACCCTCTGAGCATTGCCTATTGGCGTCTCTGGCTGAAGGTTGGTAATGAGTACGTTGCTGTGGCATGGGTTTGTGAGAATGTGCGTGTGTATGAATGAGTATCTATTCATTTGTTCAGTTCATTTTTGGTTTCTTGCGTTTTGGTCATAGGAGTTAGGATGGGAGGCACATGAGGTTAGTTCATGTTGGGAGTTTCTATATTATTTTCATGTGTAAGGAATGCATGGGTGAGAATCAGTTTTGCTCTAAATTATGTTTCAGCTAAATCTGTATTGAGTTTTGGAGGCTGTTTGCTTGACGTGTTTTTAAACGCCTGGTTTTATTTAAATTCTATGTATTCAAAATGCCCGCCAATATGGCTGCCAATATGGCCGCCGTCGTGACGTGTCAGTGACGTAGAGGTCACTGGCTGACCTTTCCGGGGTCAACCAATGAGAAGCGAGTTTGAGCCTGGCTCAAGGACGCTTTATTTCATAAGCGTGTTATATAAAAAGTATAGTAGCCAAGAACACTCCTCTTTTCCCTGCTTTAGTCGGGGATGTAAAATAGTTGTTATTAACTTATAAAAGTGGAGGCAGCCATCTTTGTTTTCATTTCAACATGGCGTTTTGTTTACTTTTATTTTTTGGAAGATTTTCCATGTTTGGTTGGAAGACTGACTTGGTTCAATTTTGGTTAATAAAATTACTTGACATTTTTCATGTGTTGGACTTAGCCATTGTTGACATAGCTTTCCTTAATTTTCCTAAAAATTTCCACGTTTTAGGAGGAATCTTGACTATCATTTTTCTACAAATAAATTATTATAATTTTCGCTTTAGTTTGACTTAGTCATTCAATGACTTAGGTCTGTTATATTTTAGTAAAGAATTTCCGTGTTTCAGTCTGGAAATGGACTTAGTAAATTTCTTCTACTAAATTATTATAATAATTTCTGTTTACATTTAACTTAGCTTTTTCAAGTGGAAGTTAGCATCTATTTCCAAATCTTGTTTACACTTTTGTAAACATATAGCTAACTCAGTCCCTTTTAGTAGGTTTCCTCATTAAGCTACTGAACCCTGGAGTTCGGTACTAATGAACCTTTTGTTCATTTTGAGATAACTGTTTTCGAAGGCATATGCTCCTTTGTTGTCTTTGACGTGAGTTGAGATTATTTAAGACTTAGTCTACTTAGTCCTCTGTATAGGAAGAGCTGTTGCTCTTTCGGACTTCCCTTTTGGACAGAAAGAGACGTGCTGACTTTCTATAAGTGGAATTGCGCTCAGACAGGTCGTGTCTATGTGTTATCCTTTAGAGCCAAGTATCGGACCTGCCACCTTGGACAGACATGGGATGCAGACCGTAGGGCCTGCACTGAGACCCAGCCGTCCTCTACCTGGTGCTTCAGTGAGAAGCCAGGGCACTCTGCGCTGCACTGCGCGACAGCCGTCAGCCGAGACTGCGTGTTGGCACATCGCAGCGAACCTTCTGCCTGCGGCCGCGTTCCTTTCCTCTCCTTCTTGAGGGAGAGGTCTTCATCGTCCTTGCTGAGCTCCCCCCACTCTCTTCTACTGTTCTTACTACAGGGAGGGGGTAGAGCCTTCCAGCAGTTTGGGCTCCAGAAGTCAATATTCGCCAGTTAGCCCCCCCCCCCCCCCCCCCTTTTTTAGAAGAATCAAGCTTCTGTGTAGTCGTGGACTGTGATTTAGTAGTGTGGCGGCGTTGTTCCTCTTTTTCTACAAGGACTGTGTTCGTTCTTGTTCTTCGCCTGGTTTTCGCGTGAACCCCAGTTGAACTTGGCGTGTCATCTTTGTGAAGAGTTCAAGTTGTATGACAGAGTAATAGTATCACGGTTTAGTTAATGTTTCTCCGACATTGATATGAGTGATATTGTTGTGTTTTGACCACGTTGATTGGTAACTTGTTGGTTGGTCATTCCTTTGTAATGATAGTTACCTTCGTGCTGGTTTTAAACGCAGTGGATAGTCACTTGTTAAGTGATATTGCTCTCATTGTATGACTGTTCTCTTCTCTTCTGTTTTCCAACCTGTCCTTCTGTTCTCTTTCCTTCTATACTTCTAACGTTACTCTGATATTTTGTTCATTTGGAGAGAGTGTGGATTGATTGTTGATGTATATATTTTTGTGGAGTGATTGTAATTAAAGAATTGAGTGTACCTTGTCTTTGTCATAGTGCGTGTGGTTGCGAGTTGGGGACATAAAAGGGATCACTATCCACTTCCATTAGGGGAGTTACAGAGAGAAACGTGACAATAATAAATAATGGACGAATCAAATGGAGAGAAACGTGACAATAATAAATAATGGACGAGCCGAATGGAGAGAAACGTGACAGTAATAATTAATGGACGAGACGGATGGAGAGAAACGTGACAATAATAAATAATGGACGAGCCGAATGGAGAGAAACGTGACAATAATAGATAATGGACGAGCCGAATGGAGAGAAACGTGACAATAATAGATAATGGACGAGACGAAAGGGGAGAAACGTGACAATAATAAATAATGGACGAGACGAATGGAGAACACGTGACAATAATTGATAATGGACGAGACGAAGGGGGAGAAACGTGACAATAATAATGGACGAGACGAATGGGAGAAACCTGACAGTAATAAATAGTGGACGGCGGAAGAACTCGAGAAATTTCATTGAGGGAAAGGACTAGAAGTTGCGAATGAAAGACGGATCAGAAGAATGAGAACACCTTACCGGAATGAAAGATTCATAAAAACGTAAGAATGATGACTGTTGGTCGGGAGAAACGAAAGAATAATGAATGTAGGACGGGGGAAAACGTGGAAATGATGCATGTCAGACTGGAGTAAAATGTAAGAATGATGAATGGTGAAAGTTCAGGAAAACGTGAGAATGATGAATGTAGGACAGGGGGGAAACTTGAAATGATCAATGTTGGACGGGG
>CM031627.1:3414562-3422062 GCA_018398815.1 Conus ventricosus
CCTCTCTCCTCTCTCTTAAAGTATAAGTCGCGCACTTCTCATTTTCTTTCTCTCTGTCTGTCTCTCTGTCTGTCTGTCTCTCTCTCTCTCTTCTCTTTCCTTCCTTTCTTTTCTCTTCTCCTTTCTTCTCTTCTCCCCCCCCCCCCACACACTCTCTCCTTTTCGCTCTCTCTATCTGCAAGTATATGTCGCGCTACACACATTCACACACATACACACATTCTCTCTCTCTCTCTCTCTCTCTCTCCTCTCTCTCTCTCTCTCTCTCTCTCTCTCTCTCTCTCTCTCTCCCTCTCTCTCTCCCTCTCTCTCTCCAGATACACACACTGACATACACAAACACACACGCAGACAGACTCTCTCTCTCTCTCTCTCTCTCTCTCTCTCTCTCTCTCTCTCTCTCTCTCTCTCTCTCTCTCTCTCTCTCTTGCACACACACAGATACACACATACTTACACATACGCGCGCGCGCGCGCGCGCACACACACACACACACACACACACACACACACACACACACACACACACACACACACACACACACACACACACACACGTTCTTAAAGTATTTATCGCGCTACACGATTCGTCAAATTCTTATTTACGTCCTAATTTTCCTAACCGTCCATATTCCACCTGCTGCTAACTGTGTTTTTAGCTGCCCCATCTTCTGTTGCCACTTCATGACATTGTAACCACATCGCTCAGTCCCACCGCCGTTCACAGTCACACCCCGCCTTGTCCCGTCGCCGCCCTGATGTTCACAATCCACAGGGAAAGATAGCGTCAAGTCGCCGGGAGGCAGCCCACCACTGGAGACACTGCACTGCTGCCGAGTCACCTCGCTGGTGTTCAGTGAAAACCTGTTTTGATCCAGCATTCGCAGGGTGCCACGTACTCAACCCTTTACTGACGACAAGAATGACGTAGTTGCGGTGGAGCCAGCGTGAGTGCGCTTTCCCTCCAGAGGGCGCCACCACGTCTGACCTTGACTCCAAGGTAACCAAGTGCAAAGACGTGGCAAAGAAATCGAAGCTGATTTTTACCATCAGAGCAGAATAAGAAGGGCTACAGAATATAAGGGTTTTTATTTTGATGCTGATTGACGGGTGATGAAGATGAAAGATGACGAAACATGTTGCTACGGAGTTCGGCTCGGGTCTGAAACCAAACGACAAAGTAGTAAACTATGCTTACTTTCGTAACATACCCCGGCTCTCAACCAGGCCCGAGTGATACAGACACCTGCAGCGTTTTTTTTTTAAAAAAAAATGAGTTTTCCCCCACATAGTCCCCTGCCCCTTACTGGACTGCCAACTGGACTGCCAACTGGACTGCCAACTGGACTGCCAACTGGACTGCCTTCTGAATTCTCTTGGCAGTTTTTTTTTCTTCTTTCTCCAACTCTGTGTTACCGTGTCTCCATCTGCTTCCTCTTTAGTCTTTGAGCACCATTTCATTTCTATTGATCCTGGTTGGTTCGTGTGTGGTCTGTCATATTCCTTATCTGGTGGTGTTGGTTTGCTACGTCCACTGTTCTATGAACTTTTCATTTTTCGGCCAGTCTTTAGCTTGCGATGGATTGATCTCACAGCCTTGTGTCCTGGGTGTCCTTGATCCAGCATGGTTAGTAACCTTGCTTTTCTCACGTGGTACTTCTCGAGGACGGCTTTGAAGCGTAGCACTGGCGACAGCAGAGCGCAAAATCAGACACCAGATGGGACACCAAGCCATTTCTTCGTATTTGTTCATTCAGCAATATATGAGAATTAATGAATATACATTAAAGAGCCACGATTGTTCAGATGCGTAAAAGCAGCTATTATCTATTAACAGCGAAAAAAAAAGATGCGTTTTCGTGAGTTCCGCAATTATCCGCTGATAACATCTGAAAAGAGCAGCAGTTTGGGGGGAAAAGAAAATGTAACGTGTGTCAGATTGTTTTCATCATCCACAACAAATTTACAGTTGTTACAGTTTTCGCCCACACCGCCGATTTGTTTATTTTCGCGGGAGGTTTCTGCATTGTGACACTTGGGGGTCGTATCTGGGCTCCGCTCCACTCATTGGTTGTTCACAAACTCGGAAGAGTTTCATCATCTCTCTCTTTTGCAGGGTTACGGGCCGTGTTTTTCCTTCTCTCGATTCTGCCGTATTCAACAGTGTGTGTGTGTGTGTGTGTTGTGTGTGTGTGTGTGTGTGTGTGTGTGTGTGTGTGTTTGACGTTACAGATTTTTTTTTTCGCTTCCTGTTATAGGTTTTCTGTTCTGTAACTGCGGAATTTCCACTGCTACATCTGTCAAAGTTTCTAGGTAAAGAACAATCCCTCGACACTTTTGTAGCCAAGTGACGACACTATGACACTGTGGCCACACTTGACTAAACCAAGAAACTCAGCAAACAATCTTGGCGCTGCAGATCCTGACAACGGATTTCAGGTGAACGGGTACGGGAAAGTGGTGACGTTAGGGGGTGGATGGGCGGGGGGGGGGGGGGGGGGGGGGGGGGGTTGGAGGCGAGAAGACGCAAGTATTAGTGTTCCATTTCGTCAGAATCCTCAAATCCCGTGAGGCACAGAAGGGATGTAGCAGTCTATCGTAAGTGTTCTGTTTGTCGCCTGGACGTCAGAGTTGCTGTGTTTCAGTTTATGTCTGTGTGTTCTGTTGAGTCAGTGAGTTTGTTGTGTATTATGTGGTTGATCTGTCAACGTGGTTTACTGTCCCTTCCTCCCTCCCTCCGTCCTCACTCACTCTCTGTCTGTCTGTCTGTCTGTCTGTCTGTCTGTCTGTCAGACTGTCTCTCTGTCTGTCAGACTGTCTCTCTGTCTGTCTGTCAGACTCTGTGTGTGTGTGTGTGTGTGTGTGTGTGTGTGTGTGTGTGTGTGTGTGTTTTGTGTGTGTGTTGTTGTTGTTGTTCTTCAATTTAACGTCTTTTCACTAGATGTGATATTAGACAAGGTGTGTGTGTTTGAGTGTGTGTGTGTGTGTGTTGTGTGTGTGTGTGTGTGTTGTGTGTGTGTGTGTGTGTGTGTGTGTGTGTGTGTGCCTGTCTGTAAGTCAGTCAGTCTGTCTGTCTGCCAGTCAGTTTGTCTGTCTCTTTGTGTGCGTGTGCGTGTGCGTGCGTGCGTGCGTGTGTGTGTGTGTGTGTGTGTGTGTGTGTGTGTGTGTGTGTGTGTGTGTGTGTGTGTGTGTGTGTGTGTGTTTGGATTTATCAGTGGGTACCTACCCCCCTCTTTCTCTGTCTCTCTCTTTCTCTCTCTCTCTCACTCTCTCTCTCTCTCTCTCTCTCTCTCTCTCTCTCTCTCTCTCTCTCTCTCTCTCTCTCTCTCTCTCTCTCTCTCTCCTCTGTCGATGTCAATGAATCTGTCCCCCCCTCTCTGTCTGTGTGTCTGTCTGTCTGTCTGTCTGTCTGTCTGTCTGTCTGTCTCTCTCTCTCTCTCTCTCTCTCTCTCTCTCTCTCTCTCTCTCTCTCTCTCTCTCTCTCTCTCCTTCTCCTATGTCTTGAGTATTTGTCAGTTAATACCCCATTCTCTCTGTCTCTGTCTCACTGAGTTTCAGTCTCTCTTTTTCATCCGTCCCCCCCCCCCCCCCCCCCCGCCTTTCCTCCTCGCATTCTGTCTCTCCTCCTTCCTTTTGTACTTTGGTACTTATCAGTTGACGTTCTCTCTCTCTCTCTCTCTCTCTCTCTCTCTCTCTCTCTCTCTCTCTCTCTCTCTATATATATATATATATTTATATATATATTATTATATATATATATTATGTATTTATCTGCCTCTCTCTGCCTCACTCTCTCCATATATATATTACAAACAGTATAACTCCATTTTTGGTTTTGTCAGACCATACATATACATATCTGCCTCACTCACTCACTCTCTCTCTCTCTCTCTCTCTCTCTCTCTCTCTCTCTCTCTCTTCTCTTCCATATATATATTATATATATATATATATTAATTATTATATTTTATATTTATATATATATTTATTATATATATATTATTGCAACACCAAGCTTGCTCTGTAAGTTGCTGGAACGGTGCGGTACTTATCCTTGGAATTTATTAGTTTGTTGTATTTTAGTCCCTTGCGGATTCATTCCAAGAACTGGCCCTCAGCACTTGTGTCTTAGAGGATATCTTTTTATATTTTCTACTTTTCACTAGAAAATGTAGCTTGTTTTGCTCTTTTATGATTTTCTTTTGCTTCTTAGATGGCACCTTTGGTTGGTTTTTTGAAAACTCAACAAACATACTACGGTATTGCACACCAACCTTTTCTGGGATTGCATTCTTCTTAAAACTGAAAAGGCAGAGGAGTCAAATTACCACTTTCCGCGGTCACTGAGGAGAAACCACCAAGTTTCGAAATATCGGTATATGACCAGGAGTTATATGTTAGTGAGTTTCCCTCCCTATTGGAGGATGTCTCCCCCTTGGAGAACAAAAGCTTGCTGAAGGCTCATTTTGAGAAGCATTTATTTTATTTTTCCCCATTCACCCACTCAAGCAGTGCTAGGCAGAATCATCTACCACTGCAGATATGAATGCGTATCTACCCCCTATTTCTTCAATCTAAGACATAAGAGCAAGCTTTGTTTATAATTCAATATTTCTTGCAGTCATTGCAACACTAAGCTGCTCTGGAACGGTGCGGTACTTATCCTTGGAATTTATTAGTTTGTTGTATTTTAGTCCCTTGCGGATTCATTCCAAGAACTGGCCCTCAGCACTTGTGTCTTAGAGGATATCTTTTTATATTTTTCTACTTTTCACAAGAAAATGTAGCTTGTTTTGCTCTTTTATGATTTTCTTTTCCTTCTTAGATGGCACCTTTGGTTGGTTTTTTGAAAACTCAACAAACATACTACGGTATTGCACACCAACCTTTTCTGGGATTGCATTCTTCTTAAAACTGAAAAGGCAGAGGAGTCAAATTACCACTTTCTGCGGTCACTGAGGAGAAACCACCAAGTTTCGAAATATCGGTATATGACCAGGAGTTATATGTTAGTGAGTTTCCCTCCCTATTGGAGGATGTCTCCCCCTTGGAGAACATAAGCTTGCTGAAGGCTCATTTTGAGAAGCATTTATTTTATTTTTCTCCATTCACCCACTCAAGACATACTGTTAGTTAGGCAGAATCATCTACCACTGCAGATATGAATGCGTATCTCCCCCTATTTCTTCAATCTAAGACATAAGAGCAAGCTTTGTTTATAATTCAATATTTCTTGCAGTCATTGCAACACCAAGCTGCTCTGTAAGTTGCTGGAACGGTGCGGTACTTATCCTTGGAATTTATTAGTTTGTTGTATATATATATATATTATATATTATATATATATATGTATATATATATATATATTATATATATTATATATATATATATAAATCAGTCACTATAGCACTTTCTCCCGTTTTGGTGGTAGAAATTTTGTATGTAAGAGAAAAGAAAAAAAATGCTGCTCTCCCCGGCGGGGAGATGATGCTGGGTTGCCCGCGTCACAGGCGGGGATAATAACCACTATACTACCGAGGAGCTTACAGAATGTGGTTACACTTAAGTTTATAAATCGTTATTGCTTAAACTGTACATCACAAAATTATCATTTACAGCCGTTAGTAACGGCTATTCTGGTAAAATGAAACATCGGGCATCATCCGTGACCCATAATGAACATTTCTACACATTTTCAGAAAGATCGGTCTAGCGGTTTTGTCTGGAGCGAGTGGAACTCATTTTGACGACGGGCAGACAGACACACACACAGACAGCATTTCTTCGTTCCATTTTAAAGTACTCCCTGTTCTATAAGAACTGGGAGTACAAAAAAAAGAAAAAAAAAAGATGCAGATTGAAAGATTCTCCACACATACTGACATTCGTGAGGGTGGCAGAAAGGTGGGCATTCTTTCTTTTATGGTTGGAGAATGGAGAAGACAATACAATGCCCAACACTGCAAGCAAAGTTCATTTTTTGAAAAAACAAATTAAAGTTTGGATAAGGCTATGGTTCAGATACGGTTAGGGTTAAGTTAGGTTAGGTCAGGGACTTGTCAAAGTTAGGGTTAGAATCAGGGCCATGCATCTATAAACTGGAGAATCCTACAGTTTTCTTACAATCATGTTTCCAGTCTCTTATGCAAAAGTAACAGTACGTTATGATCTCTTTGAGCATCAGCTGTATAACCACTTCTGGAAACTGTTCTGTCGATGTCTTTGACTCTGCTTTGGTTCTTTTGCGTTCCCACCTTCCTTTACTGTCGTTCCTGTTTCGTGCCTGTGTGGCCTTTTCACGAGTCCAAGACAGTGAGAGATTGGTTCCATACTCCAGTTGCTGTGCTTCAAGGCTGTGTCATTTCACCTATACTGTTCAGTATCTTGTTGGAACGTACAAAGACAAGTTCCTGGAAGACCAGTCGGGCACATTCAGCTTTGAAGACAAAGAAGCACGAACCTCAGGCTCCGTGGAAGATGTGGACAGACCGGTCTGAAAGTGAAGAGGAAGTGAGGAACCATATGGATGGAACATCTTCCAGACACAACATGGGAATCAGCGTGGATGAACCAAGAAAAATAACTGATGAGGAGCAACAGGAAACCGCTTGAGATGAAGCTAAACCCAGTGGACAAAAAACTAAACTCTATAGGGCAATTCAGATATTTTGACGTCATCATCAGACTGGACACTGTGAAAGTGTTCCAATAGTTCAGTTGGGTAAAGTGGATTCGTGGTCGGATAAAGTGGATTCGCGGTCCTGGTGATTCTAACGTCGCAGGTTTGAATCTCCGCCGGCCCTTCTTCTCCGGTGGGTGGAGGGGGTGGGTGGGAGGGGGTGGGGGAGGTGGGGATAGGGGGAGTGGGGATAGGGGGAGTGGGGATAGGGGGAGTGGGGGTGGAGATGGGGGTATCTATTTCCGAAAGTCCTTCGAATGAGACCGTAAAGCGAGGTTCCACTGGTGGACACACGTATACTATTTTGCGCACACGTAAAATTTCAGCAACGACTTTCGAAAAGGTAGGCCAGTTTTTCCGTTGGTGTGAATGGCACGTATACACTTAGAATGCATCTTCCCCGAAATATTGAAGGAATGAGTGAAGAAAAACAACTGAGTGACTGATGTTCCACCGAATGAATCAGGAATCAACAGCAGGCAGCTCTCCAGTCGCCTCTACCCAGGTAGGCAGCCCCGTGGTGTAGAGGAGAGCGTGGCCTGAAAAACGCACAGTGCTTGGTCTCTAGCCGAGGACAGACGCTCTAGAAATATCTTGACTCCTCCATCAAACTAGAGACTGTGAAACAACTAAAGTATCTCGTTGCATTTGTGCGTGTTCTTAGATGAAAGTGTGTGCGAGGTTACATCTGCTTAATTAAATAGAACTACATATACAGCTTATGGCGACGCGCACGAGCGCGTGCGCGCACGCGCATACCACTCACCCCACCCACACACAGACACACACAGACGGACAGGCAGACAGACAGACAGACAGAC
>CM031627.1:3427062-3429562 GCA_018398815.1 Conus ventricosus
GTGGGGGTGAGTAGACTGGTGGGGGAAGGGGATGGGTGGTGAGTAGACTGGTGGGGGAAGGGGGGTGGTGGTGAGTAGACTGGTGGGGGAAGGGGATGGGTGGTGAGTAGACTGGTGGGGGAAGGGGGGTGGAGGTGAGTAGACTGGTGGGGGAAGGGGGGTGGTGGTGAGTAGACTGGTGGGGGAAGGGGATGGGGGTAGGGTGAGGAGTGGGGTGGTGGAGGTTTAGGAGGAAAAAAAAAGAAAAAAAAGAAAACAAGTTTGGAAAAGAAAAAAAAACAGCGTCGTGGGAATGTGCCTTCCTCTTCCATCGCCTTCTGCCCCCCACCCCCACCCCCACCCCCACTCCTCTCTCTCTCTCTCTTCCCACACACCCTTCCTTTGCATGTTCACTCTCTCTCTGTGTCTCTCTCTCTCTGTCTCTCTGTCTGTCTCTGTCTCTCCCTCTCTCTCCGTCTCCCTCTCCCTCTTTGCCTCTCTCTCTTCTGTCTCTCTCTAGCTATCTCTCTCTCTCTCTGTCTCCCTCTCCCTCCCTGCCCTCTCTCTCTCTCTCTCTCTCTCTCTCTCTCTCTCTCTCTCTCTCTCTCTCTCTCTCTCTCTCTCTCTCTCTCTTTCTCTCACTCACTCCAGAGATTTGCAAGTATCTTAGAAACCCTGAATTGGACGAGTTTAGGATAGACCCTTCCCAGATTTTTTTGTTGCAACTGAAAGAATGTTTTTTGTTTGTTTGTTTGTTTGTTTGTTTGCATATTTGTTTGTTTGCTTTTCAGGAGATTCTTATGCGTCTGGAAAGTTTAAATCCGGATATATATCACAGCTCTGTTTCCGTGTTTTGTTTTGTTTTATACGATCTGGAAAGTATTAATCACTGTTTCATAACACTTTGACTTCACAAGGGGAGTATTAATCACTGTTTCATAAGTCGTGTATACGTATCTCGACAAATAAAACGTGTTCTTTGTTAGATATACTTTTATTTGCAGCTAAAAGTGGTCTTGAAGTAGATATATGCATTGATACGTAAATAAAAGTTCATCTTACGGCTAATTAAGTTTATGTAGTACAAATGCATATTCGTGTTTCTGTGAGATGTATCTGTATGGTCTGTGTCTTTTTGAGTCTTACATTATCAAAATATCAAAGGAAAACAAAATCTGGACTTGTTCTTAAAGACACAAAAAATGAATAGACAATATCAAGAACGTTTTGCACAATTAGCCACGACACAGATGACACTTATGTCGCACAATTGATTGTCTGTTGTCCTATGGGAGTTTATAAGTGGTCTGACGTTGAATTTCATCCCTACGTGGCGAAAACAAGTGCTGACAAACACTTGGTTAGTTATTAACTGGTCATTGTTCCCTGTCTTATCTATGATTTCCTCTCATTTCAGTCTAATCGAGGTTACCTGTACTTGTTTCTGTTCGTCCATACACTTGTCTGACTATATTCCAGATCGAAAAGGCTATTCCAGTCTGGAATAAATATTGTACTCGTCTTGACTATATTCCGGATCGAAAAGGCTGTGCCTGTCTAGAATAAATGTTGTCTTGTTTGACTATATTCCAGATCGAAAAGGCTATGCCAGTCTGGAATAAATGTTGTCTTCTCTGGTTATATTCCAGATCAGAAAGGCTATGCCAGTCTGGAATAAATGTTGTCTTGTCTGACTATTATTCCAGATCAGAAAGGCTATGCCAGTCTGGAATAAATGTTGATTTGTCTTTGTTTCTCTCTCCAGCTGTTGTTGCTGTGCAGATGCGTCAGGTACAGGGCATATGGGCCAGCTTGGAACACCCTGTTTTTGGGGGGATGTTCCCTTGTTTGTTGTGTGTGCTCTGTGTTCCCATATCTGCTGGGCGAATCGGTGTTGTCAGCTACAGTCGTTCGGAGTTGGGGACGTGCATTTATTTCAGCGTGGGAGCAAGAGTTACCCTACTTGTTCGTTATTGACTTCGTTCGGCATCGAGGCAACGACTTAGTTGTGATTTTGGAGAATAGGGCAAACAATCAAACACACAAAAACAAAGAAATAACAAAAGAAAAAGACAAGAACAACAAAAATCAGTTGGAGAGGGAGAGAATGAAGGTGCAGAGGGAGGGAGGGAAAGGAGAAAAAACAAAAAAACAGCCGCCGTGGCGAAGTGGTTAGTGTTGCAGACCCCCGGGTGGGAGGTCGTGGATTCTATTCCCACCAGAGCCACTTATTTTGTGGGATTTTTGTTTTGTCCCTACCGGCTCCTATCCAGATTTGAGTTTGCTACAGGCTCCGTTAGGAAGACGGGGACTACACATTCGAGTATCATCCACTTTGTGGATGCGACTCTTAAGAGTGGTGCTAAGATTTCCTGACCAACACTGCAGGTGTCTGCATCTCTCGAGCCTGGTTGATGCCGGGATATATAATGAAGGTAAAGGTAGAGTACAACCCTGTCATGCAGTCTTAGACCGGAATGGAAATCCGTAGCATCATCTTCATCATCCCGATCCTCATCGA
>CM031627.1:3434562-3437062 GCA_018398815.1 Conus ventricosus
TGAATAGAATTCCCTAGACATCTTGACATTGTAAAGTCACATATTAGACGTGAAAAGAAATGAAAGCTAGCAATGAAAATGAACAGAGAGAGAGAGAGAGAGAGAGAGAGGAGAGAGAGAGAGAGAGAGAGAGAGAGAGAGAGAGAGAGAGAGACGTAGACGTAGACGTAGACGTTTTTTATTCGTAAATGCCATAGCCCCTTCGAAGGGGGTAAATACATATCATACCGCGCAGGTCAACTCATTTAACTAGCTTAGCACATAATTTACGGTCTTAACATATCATTTCGCATTCTAAATGCCTTATACAAATACAAAGCGAAGTGTTTAATTGCGTTTTCATTCAATGATGCCATTAACATAATCAGTGTGAAGAAACATGGTTTTCTTAAGTACTTAGGTGGGATTAATTGCTGTCGAACAGCTTGTAGTTTAGAACAAGTGAGAACAAAATGAATTTCATTTTCATCATCTTCGTAGCAGAGTGGACATGTAAAATTACGATCATTCAAAGGCCTGTAACGGTTAGAATGTACACAGATATCCGAAACACCAAACCTGAATTTTGTGACAATATATTTAATATGTCTGTTAATCTGCATTGATAAGTACCTTGGAATACAATGTGAAGGATTTAACAATCTGTAAATATCAAACCGGTGACTGTCTTCAACATGGGAATTCCATCTTTGCCAGTTACAATCGATTAACCTTTGCCGAAACAAGCGAATAAAACTATGTATGTCATCTACACCCTGATTCTCCCACACAACACCAAAACCAAATTCGTACAGTTTCAACCTAACCTTAGTTGCCCAATTACTCTTACCCCTAGCGTCTAGCTGCACTAACATTTTGTACGCTTTGTGAGGTAATCTTTCTGGGGGCATTCGAGTTATCTTTAGCCAATAACGAATGCATCTAACCACTGAAAGTAAATGAATTGGATATCTGTTAGTCTCCCCATAGACCAGGTCATTTGGTGTCTGTAGTGAAACACCGAGAAACTTTTTTAATGTGTACAAATGAATCTTTTCAATTTGTATAGAGGCAACTTCGAGGCCCCATAACTCAGCTCCGTACTGTACCATAGGTTGAATCTGAGAATCGAATAACAATAAAAACAATGTCAGAGACTCATTATCGAGCATACGCAGTTTCTTTAGGATACAAAGTAAACATTGTTTAGCTCTGCTTACAAGATCATTGCAAGCAAATCGGAAACTTAAACGGGTTGAGAAATGTATACCCAAGTACTTATAAGTATTCACCACTGGCATAGCAATTCCATTATACATCCATTTTTCCCGTGCAGCAAGATATCCACCTTTCCTAAACACTATAATATTACTTTTTGCCATGTTTACCTTCAACTGGAGAGATTCAGTAGCTCTTTCTAAACTATTTAACTGATTTTGCAGACCAACTATTGTTTCTGATATCAATACAACGTCATCAGCTAACAGGAGAATAAATATCTCCAAGGCATCATTTAAAAAGTGAGCTCCGTGCCTACCGTTATGTATTACTTCTAACGTTATTTCGTTAATAAATAGAGAAAAAAGAACGGGACTACAGACATCCCCTTGTTTGACTCCCAATGTGCAGTTTATGTAATCTGTTAGGGATGATCCGCATCTCACTCTCGCCTTCACAGAGTTATACATGCTCAAAATACATCTATATAATTTACCTCGGAGTCCATGCTTCACCAGTATTGGCCACAATATACTTCTGTTGACAGAGTCAAACGCTTTTTCAAAATCAATAAAAGCTACATATAATTTTCGGTTTAGACAGAACTGTTTTTGAACAAAGGCCATCAGAGTAAACATGTGATCTATAGTTGAATAATTCCGTTTAAATCCAGCTTGATATTCGCCTGTAATATTGTTCTCTTCGACCCATTCCTGAAGTCTTCTGTTAATGATAGCACTATATAATTTACTGCTAATGTTACACAGCGAAATTCCTCTATAGTTGTTTGGGTTGTTAGCGTCACCTTTTTTATATAATGGGAGAACAATCGATTCAGCCCAACTTTCAGGAAACACACCTTTATCAAAGAGAGTATTCATAAATTTTGCTAAAAAGTTAATCACCAAATCAGATTTACAAGCAGTTTTAATTATTTCACTAATGATCCCATCTGGGCCTGCAGCTTTTCGATTCCTCAATTTACGTAAGGCCAAAATGATTTCTTCTTTCGAAATAGGGCGATTTATATTATTATAATTATCATCATCTTCATCACTTCCGTCTACCTGCCCTACACCACTATCAGTACTATCATTTCTTTCAAGCAGTTCCTTAAAATGATGAAACCAATTGTCCAAACTAATATCATTTTGAGGCTGGGTTCTTTTTTTCTGAGTTTTCCGCATGGTTTCCCAAAACTCTTTCTGGCTACTAACAGAGGAAACTAATTTATCTACCATTGTTGTGTTAAATACCTTTTGTTTTTTCTTCAAAAGATGTTTATATTCGCGTCTGGCATTAC
>CM031627.1:3442062-3449562 GCA_018398815.1 Conus ventricosus
CTCTCCATTTATTTATCTCCCTTTGCTCTCCCAAACGCCAGCGACGAAGAGTGCGCCAAGACCTCTAAGCAGACCAGCACGTGCGCCTACCCCGTGGAGGCCGTCTCCCGCTGCGCGCAGTTCCTGCACCGGAGCACCTACGTCTACAAATGCTTCGAGAAGCGCAGCGTCAGTCCCCTGCGCGCTTTACGTCTACAAATGCTTCAAGAAGCGCGGCGTCAGTCCCCTGCGCGCTTTCGGCAGCTGCGTCCGCCTGCGGTGCCGGAAAAACTGGCCGGCCTGCAAGACTCTGGCACGAGTGCTTGGAGACTGCCCCAATACAAGTACAGGAGGATGAGGAAAGAGCTGCCGTGCGAGCGAGTCAGGCTGGAGAGGGAGGAGTGAGAGGTGAAGGGTGGGGGTGGAGGATAGATGGGGGAGGGGGGGTTAAGGGGTAGGGGTGGGGGCTAGATTTGGTGGAGGGTGTGGGGAGTGGGGTGGGGGTAGGGGTGAGTGAGAAAAATGGAAGAGGGGAAGGAAGAGGAGGAGGAGGAGGAGGAAGAGGAGGACGAAGACGAAGAGGAGGAGGAGGAGAAGGATGTAGAAGGGGAGGAAGAGGAAGAGGAGGAGGAGAAGGAGGAAGAGGAGGAAGAAGTATAAGAGGAGGAGGAAGAGAGGGAGGTAGAGGAGGGGGAGGAGGAAGAGGAAGAGGAGGAAGAAGACTAAGAGAAGGAGGAGGAGGTAGAGGGGGAGGAGGAGGAAGAGAAAGAGGAGGAGAAGGAGGAAGAGGAGGAAAAGAGTATAAGAGGAGGAGGAAAAGGAGGTAGAGGAGGGGGGAGGAGGAGGAGAGAGAGGAGAGGAAAGGGGAGGAAGAGGAGGAAGGAGGAGAAAGAGGAGAGAGGAGAGAGGAGAAAGAAAGGAGAAAGAGGAGAAAGGGGAGGAAGAAGAGGAGGGGGAGGAAAAGAGGAGGAGGAGGGGAGGAGGAAGAGGGGAACAACTTTGCTGCAATGTTGATCATTTTGTTTAAGGTTATACATTACGAGGACGAAGAACGAACTGCCGTACCAGCGAGTAAGGCTGGAGAGGGAGGAGTGAGAGATGAAAGATGGGGGTGTTGGGGGTGAGGGGTGGGGGGAGGGAGGCGGGGTTAAGATTTGGAGAGAGGGGGTTGAGGAATGTCTTACTGTCGTTGAAAGGACCGAGGCAGAAAGTATGAAAAAAGAGAGGAGGAGGAGGAAGGGGAGGAGGAGGAGGGAGGAGAAAGAAGACTGGAGAGGGTGGAGTGAGAGAGGAAAGGTGGGAATCTTCGGAGGGGGATGGTTGGGGGGGGGGGGGTGTAGAATTGGGGGAACAGTTTGGGGAGTGTCTTTGAAAAGAGCGAGGAAGAGAGTGAGGAAAAGGAGGAGGAGGAGGAGGAGGAGGAGGAAGAGGAGTGGAACAATCTTTGCTGTTTTGTTGATTTTTTTTTTTTAAGTTTAAGGTCAATTATCATTACTCATTATTATTACACCTATTATTCTTTAGTCCAGCCGGTCTCGTAGGCCCCTTTCCGAGCCATTACCCTACAGCCAAATTCGAAGGGTTCTCATGACACCTTAGACCTCCATCAATCTCAAACGGATCATGGATCCGTTTTTCTTTCTTTAACTCGGATCCGCACTTAGAATTGAAACAGTCGATTTTGGGGCGGTGTTACATCTTTCCGTTCAGTGTCGCTCCAAGTCAGTGCAGCTGAGTTTGCGTTCTCATACAGACTGGTTAAGACGTAAACAAAGCAAAGAGAAGATGTTTGCGGGTTAAAACATAGCTTCCATGGCAGACAGAGATAAGAAAAGACGAGTCGTTTACACACACACACACACACACACACACACACACACACACCCTTCACCCATGCAGTCATACAGTCACTTTCTCCCTCCCACGTCTAATATCACTCTTAGTGAAAAGACGTTAAACTGAAAAACAGAAACAACAACAACAACAACAACAACACACACACACACACACACACACACACACACACACATATATATATAATATATATATATATATATATATATATATATATATATATATATATATATATATATATATATATATATATAATGATTGTCTCCCCCTTGGAGACTATTAGTTTGCTGAAGGCTCATTTTGAGAAGCATTTATGTTATTTTATTTTTCCCCATTCACCCACTCAAGCACATACTGTTAGTTAGGCAGAATTATCTACCACTGCAGATATGAATGCTTATCTCCCCCTTTTTATTCAATCTAAGACATAAGAGCAAGCTTTGTTTATAATTGAATATTTCTTGCAGTCATTGCAACACCAAGCTGCTCTGTAAGTTGCTGGAATGGTGCTCGGTACTTATCCTTGGAATTTATTAGTTAATTATATATATATATATATATATATTATATATATATATATAATATATATATATATATATAATATATATATATATATTATATATATTAATGCGAGCGCGCGCGCGTACACACACACATACACACACACACACGCACGCACACACACACACACACACACACACACACACACACACACACACACACACACACACACACAAGCTAATAGAACACGACAGATGTGTCTACATGGAATTAAGCTGTCATAAGATGACAAGTAAACTGTCAACAACCCAAAGGAAGGTAAATCAGCCCACGAACGTTGAAAAGACACACGCACGCACGCACGCACGCACGCACGCACGCACACACACACAACACACACTCACACACACACACACACACACACACACACACACACGAGACACACAAGATGGCGGCTATGGTAAAGAGCTAGACAACACGCCTGCTGAGTTTTTTGCCAAAGTTCCCGAAAATGACCAGGTTTTCCAAAACAAGACCCTGGACGCGAAGTCCTTCAGCGTTGTCTACTTTGATTTTAGACACCGGCGATCAAGGAAAAAAGCAGATCAGCCAAGAACAAGAGAGAACGAAAACCGAGAGCAGAGGACCGTTTCGTTTACCCTTGACCAAACGACCTGTGGAACGCTTGGATCTGCCATCACAGGCCTGCTAACCGTTTAACGAGAGCTCTGTAAGTACTGTTTTGACATGAAAACAGTAATAGAAACGTTATGCAATCGTATTTCCAGCTTAGAGAAAACGATAAAAAATCAAAACGAAAAAATTGACCTGATCGTAAAGAATAACAAAATGACGACAATGGTCAGCACAGCCACTCAGACTGCAAAACAGCCAAGTAATAAATCATATGCTGAAGCAGTCAGCTCGGGGCCAGTACCATCGCCCGCGGAGCAGCAGAAGAGTGACCGTCAGCAAAAAATACCAACAAATAAGCCCAAAGTCGAAGGAAACGCCCAGAGAATGACAAATAGAACACAGCAAAAACAACGAAGTGACGCAAAAAAATATTACGTCAAGGCGACAGCAAAACGTCAGGATTCTGCTTCGAAAGGAAAGAAGAATGAAGAAAATATTGAGTCAGGTCTGCCAAGTGTACTTTTCATTCACGATTCCGTGACAAACAAAGTCAACGATAAGAGAACTCGGAGATTCCTTTGGATTTCAAGCAGAATCTCGGAAAACATTCAAAATCAAGGATATACAACAAACCTTTGAATTAGCATATCAAAAACACGATGCGCTACTGATTCACTGCGGAGTAAATGATTTGAAGTCCGCATCTCCCACGGACTGCAGTAAAGATCTGGTGCAGTGTATCAGACATATTAAGAAAGGAAATCCTGGTCTGAAATAATTGTCAGCAAAATAGCTCCAGTCACAGATACTCATCTGACCATTAAGAGAGATCTCTTCAACGCCCTCCTGACATCAGAGCTGAGTGAAGACGAGGACATCAGCCTGATCAGCCATAAAAACCTGCGCGCGAGCTCCTGGCATCTCCGTGACGGCCTCCACCCCACCAACAGTGGTGCAAGCGTCCTGGCCAGAAATATCGGGCGTCACGTGAGAGACCTGCTGTGGAGCCGACCCAGGAGGACCCGACGATCACGGTACCAGCCGTCCTGGTACTACCAGACTACCCAGAACCTCTGCTCTACAGCCTGGACCCCTGGAGCAACAGGTTCAGCGTGCTGGGCGACTGGTGAAAGTGGAACTTTGCAAAATACCAGCACCACTTGTGACCAGAGTGCAACTCACGTTAATATTGAAATTGCAGTATAAAAAAATAATCATTCTTTTCCATTAGCACAGTCATTCATTAATATATAATTGTTATTTACTTTGTATCTGAATATCGTTTGCATTAACTTACAGGTAGCTATTTATCTGTTGATAAGTGAAAATTTCTAATGTTAAAAGACGGTTCTTTAAGGTATTTCAGTGGAACTGTCGATCTATTATAACCTCCCTTGACCAACTAGCACAAAAACTTGCAGAAGAAAACTACAATGTATTGGCCTTACAATCCTTAAACACACATAGAAACAAATTACCTAAACTCGTTGGCTATTACTTCCCACCAGTTGTTCAAGAGGGGAACACTAATGATAAATCAACGTAGCCATATACATTAAGGAAGGAGAGAACTACACCTTCTGTGCAAGTCCTGTTCCACCAAACACACCTGATTCCTATTCCTGCGCAGTCAAGGTTCAGGTAAACACCAACATCATATTAACTGTCGTGTCAGTCTATCTACCACGGGGACCAAACGAGTTTAATTCTGAATGGTTACGATCATTACATATAAGACCAGATGAAAACAGTAGATATTCTTATAACTGGAGATTTTAATGCTCATTCCCCGTTTTGGGAAAAGGATTGCCAGTTAATTACTAGTAACCGTTTTGTTGAAAATCTAGTCGACTCGTCCTTATATCTTTTAAATGACGGGAGAATAACACGTATTCCTGACAACCCTAAGCACAAGCCAAGTGCAATAGATCTAACATCTAGTATCTCCAGATCTAGCGCACTTTGTGATTGGCAAACCCTTGATGACGCACTCAACAGTGATCATATTGCTATCATCACTACCTTTGAAACTTCAAGGTCTGAACAAAAGATTTAACAAAGGAAAAAGTCCCAAAATACAATTATAAATTAGCTAACTGGGGCAAATTCACGGATTACTAAAAACATTCTATGTCGACACAAAAGAACTTGATACTCAATCTATTGACGACCTATACGATCAGTTTCAGAATGCTATGCTTTCTGCTGCGAATCAGTCAATACCTAGATAAAACCTGCCAAATCAAGTTCAAAAAAGCACACAGGTAATGTCTGGTGGAATGAGGCATGTGAAAAAGGAAAAAGGAGAAAAACATCAAACTGAGAGAATATTTACGAAGCAAAGGAGAAGAGCGCGCTAAAAAGCTTCTTGAGAAAAAAAGAGCAAAAAATCATTTTAATCACATCACAGCACAAGCAAAACAGCAATACTGGTCTATCTTTTGTAAGAATGAAATATCCAATCATAAAGATTTCCAAAAAGTGTGGGAAAAATTAAGAACAATGAAAAATGGAAGTAAACTTGCCAAAATGTCCTGTCAAGCTTCCAAACTCTGATTTCCCTTCTATTTAGAAAAGGCCGAAGCTTTTGTTGACATTTTCGCCAAAAATAGCAGCAAAGATAGTTTATTAACAGTAAATAGACTGCACAGAGAACAAGAAGACGGAAAGTCCATGTACAACGATCCAGACCCAGTAATAAACCACTATCTAAATGCTCCCTACAATTCAAGAAGTAAGAAGAATGTCTTGCAAATCTGGGCACCAGAAAAAACATCAGTGGTTTAGACGGTGTCTCTAATGAAATGTTACGTCATGTGCCACCTATTGTAAAGCGCTTTATCTCAGTATTCATTCAAAAATGCTGGGAAGATGGCAATTTGCCTTCATTATGGAAGCATTCTATCATAGTTCCTATACATAAACAAGGAAAATCTCGAAGTAACATAAACAGCTACCGCCCAATTGCCCTAACGTCGCATACATGCAAACTAATGGAAAGAATTGTCCTAAACAGATTGCTTTATTTTGTAACAAACATCAAATTATCCCTATAAATCAAGCTGGTTTTCTAGAAAGGCAGATCAGCAACAGAACATCTAGTGAAACTCACAACACATGTCAAACAACAATTCGCAAGTCGAAAAAATATCCTGGCAACGTTCTTTGACATAAGGAAAGCATACGAACAAGTATGGCATGAACGACTTTGTATAAACTGAAAACTATTGGAATAAATGGAACCATGTATAACTATGTCAAAGTTTTTCTTCAAAGTAGATATTATTCAAACAAGAATAGAGCATGCATATTCCAACACTAGAATACTGGAAATGGGTCTTCCACAAGGATCAGTATTATCTCCAATTTTATTTAATATCCTAATTGCAGATATAACAAAAGGCTTATCCAAAGACATAGTTTTAGTACAGTTTGCTGATGACATATGTCTGTGGATGAAAGTCACTATGAAAAGAAAACCCCATTAAGATCCTTAAATTACATAAAGATCAATATCAACATGAATTAAACAAAATTCGTAGTTTCTTACATGAAAATGGATTGACACTATCGATCGAAAAAAACAAATCTAATGCTTTTTAATTCTGGATATGACCCAGAGAAACTTCCACAATTTACCCTGAATGGGTCTGTCTACAATACGTCAAATCTGTTAAATTCCTAGGAGTATATTTAACATCAAAACTATCATGGAACCAACATATGCAATATATATTGAATAAAGCAAGAAAAGGTTTAAAACTTTCTAAAGATCATAAGCAAACAAAAATGGGGACAAGATAAAGAGAGTTTAACACTCCTATCTTCTGCTCTTGTGCGGTCTAGATTGATTTATGCTCAAGAAGTCTTCTTCAGTGCTCCACAGCATTTACTTAATAAGTTACAAAGTGTAGATTGCAAAGCATATAAACTTGCTCTTGGAGTTCCCACACATACATGTAACATCGGGACGTATAATGAAATTGGAATCTTACTTTGAACGAGTTTCGAAAAATGTCCTCCTCTAATTTGTTTTAAAGAACCTTTCACAGAAAAGTTTCTGTACAAATGAAGTATCTCTCAATTCAGAACAGATTTTGCTAAAAGAGCAAAATACATAAAATCAACTAAATCTATTCAAGCATACACATCTACTCTTCTTAAAAAAAAACAACATTACCAAAGTGAAATAGCTGTCAACTCGTCTTTTTCACCTTTTCCCAAATGGAAACAAACCAAAGCAAATTATGACACAAACTATACTGAACTGAACAAAAAACGACCCTCCATATCTTTTAAAATATTATGTAAATTCTCATTTGGAAAATCAATATAAGGATCATCTTCAAATTTTTACAGATGGCTCAGTGTTAGATGACCATAGAACAGAGCAGCTTTTATAATACCAAATTAAAAGTAGAGAAATTATTTCATCTTGGCATACACTTGTCAATTTTTACTGCAGAAGTAGTTGCTATTTTAATGTCCCTAAAGTATTTTTTAAATTCTTCCATAGAAAATTGTCCACTT
>CM031627.1:3454626-3471328 GCA_018398815.1 Conus ventricosus
CACACCACACCACCCCCCAAACATGCTGCCACCCACCAAACTATTTTTTTTCCCCCCCCCACACACCCCCCACCACCCCAACACACAAAAACCACACAGCAACACAACACACCACCACACACCCACGCACCCCACACACACGCCCCACCCCGGACATAGATGAACATTTACCAAACGACAGGCACATGGGACCCGCATAGCCCCGCCGCGCGCGAAAACCATAAACAACCCCAACCACCAAACACAACATTTGCGTGCCAACACCCCACGTGACATAAACTAAAACCCTAAAAAAAATAAAAAGGTTTTTTTGGGTTTTTTGGATCTCTTCTCTTCTTCCTCTTTTCCTCTTCTCTCTTCTCTCTTCTTCTTTTCTTCTCTCTCTTGTGATGTGTGTGTGTGTGTGGTGTTGTGTGTGGGGGTATGTGTGTGTTGTGTGTGTGGGTGGTGTGTGTGTGGGGTTGTGTGTCTTTATGGGGGCGGGGTTTCCCTTTCTTTTTCTTTTGTGTTTGGGTTTTGTTTTATTTTAGCGTCTCGTTGGTTTTCTTCTCTGTTGTCTTTCTCTTCTCTTTCTCTCTCTCTCCTCTTCTCTCTCTTTTTTCCTCTTCCCCGTCTGTTGTCTCTCTTCTGTCTTCTCTCTCTCTCTCTCTCTCTTTTTCTCTTTCTCTCTCTCTCTCTTTGTTCTCTCGTGTGAAAATCAAAAAAAATTTAAAATGCTCCTTTGCAGCTTGAAATTTTTGTTTGAATAAAAATTTTTCAGTTTAAAATTGACTGATAAAGTTTCCTTCGTTCTGTGATGAGAATTTGGTCACCACCACACCACACCCCAACCACACCAACCACCACACACCCAACCACACCAGCAGTACGCACGCGTGCACGCACGCCGCACGCACGGCACGCCACGCCCCCAAAACCACACACACAAAACCCCAAAACCACACACTCACAGGGAGAGGGGGAGAGGGAGAAGGAGAAGGGAGAGAAAAGAGAGAGAGAGGATCCAAAATCAAATATTTTTTTTATTTTTTTTTTTAGGTTTGGAGTTCATGTGCACGGTTAAGGTATTGTGGGGTTTTTAGAAAAAAATCACTTGAGAAAAGTAAGGACAGAAAAGTGACGAAGGTCAGGTTTTGATTAGTTGTAAAGGCAGACTTCTGTGCAGACGGGAAAAGTAGCGACAGGTCAGGGTTGATTAGTTGTGAGGGCCAGACTTTAGTTGCAAAAGGGAAAAGTGGCGCAGGTACAGGTTTTGTTGCTTGTGAGGGCCCAGACTTTATTTGACAGCGGGGGTTTGGGGGCGACAGGTAAGGTGTTGATGTTTGTATAGGACAGACTTCTATTTGACAGAAGTTACCGGGGTTCATTTTTTAAATCTTTCTGGAAAAGAGAAGACAAAAACGCGCGACAGACAGACAGACAGGGAGTTAACTTTTTAAATCTTTCATGGAGAAAAGAAAGACGGGAAGACAGAGACAGAAGACAGAGAGATTAATTTTTCAAATCTTTCATGGGAAGAGACAGACAGACGGGAAGAGACAAGACAGGCAGACGACAGACAGACAGACAGACAGCAGACAGACAGACAGACTGACAGAGACAGACAGACAGAGACAGAGACCAGACAGACAGAGACAGACGACAGATAGGCTGATGGACAGAAGACAGACAGACTGACAGACAGAGATGTACGGCAAGACTTTTAGTCTTTCAATAATTTTTGTTTTTAAAGATTTCTTGAGACCAACTTACAGCGAGACATTATTCCTTCACAGTTAGCGTGGGTCCCTAGAGACCCACGAGGTACGGCGAGGCTTTCTTCCCTTTCACGGTTAGCGTGGGTTACTACAGACCCATGAGTTGCGGGTGAGTCAGTATTCCTTCAGCATTAGCGTGGGTTAAATCAGGACCCACGAGGTGCGGTGAGTCAGTATTCCTTCAGCATTAGGGGTGGGTTACTACAGACCCCGGGGTTTACGGCGAGCCCAGTATTCCTTAAACAGTTAGCGTGGGCCCCTAGAAAACCCACGAGGTACGGCGAGGTTTTATTCCTTCACGGTTAGCGTGGGTTATACAGACCCACGAGGTACGGCGAGTCATTTATTCCTTCAGCATTAGCGTGGGTTACTACAGACCCAGGGTACGGCGAGGTTTCTTCCTTCACAATTAGCGAGGGTCCCTGAAACCCACGAGGTACGGCGACCCAGTATTCCTTCAGCTTTTGCGGGGGTTTACTACAAGACCCACGAGGAAAGGGCGAGGCTTTCTTCCTTCACAATTAGCGAGGGTCCCTAGAAACCCACGAGGTACGGCGAGTCAGTATTCCTTCAGCATTAGCGTGGGTTACTACAGACCCAGGTACGGCGGTCAGTTTTCCCTTTCCCGAAATAGCGTGGGTTACTACAGACCCACGAGGACGGGAGTCAGTATTCTCCAGCATTTGGTGGGTTACTACAGACCCATGAGGTGGGGCGAGGCTTTTTTCCTTCAAAATTAGCGAGGGTCCCTTGAGCCCACGAGATTCGGCAAGGTTTTTTCCTCCACGGTTAGCGTGGGTCCTACAGACCCATGAGGTGCGGCGAGTCAGTATTCCTTCAGGATTAGCATGGGTTACTACAGCCCCATGAGGTTAACGGCTGGGGTTTTATCCCTTCACAATTAGCGAGGGTCCCTAGAGACCATGAGGTATGGCCAGGCTTTACTCCTTCACAATTAACGTGGGTCTCTGAAGACCCACGAGGTACGCCGAAGCTTTGCCCTTTCACAAATAACATGGGTTCCTACGGACACATGAGGTGTGGCGAGGTCAGTATTCCTTTCCTTCAGTAATAGCGTGGGTTTCCTACAGACCCATGAGGGACGGCGACGTTTTAAATCCCTTCACAATTAGCGTGGGTCTCTGAAAAACCACGACATACGGCAAGGCTTTTTTTTCCCCTTCACAGCTAGTGTGGGTCCCTCGAGAACCACGTTGTTCGGTGAGGCTTTATGTTCTTCACCATTAGCCTAAGTCCCTGGAGATTCAAGACGTACGGCAAAAAGTTTAGGCGATGTAGGGCAAAAGGTAAGTTGGTTTGGGGATCGTTTGGATCACACTGTGACGGAGACGATCGAGCTTGGTGTTAGGAATGAGCAAACAGAAAAGCAAAACGTTGTTGGAAAAGGTGGATGGGGGCGGATGGGGGCGACGAGAGCAGCCTCAATTCACATAGTGCCCAAAACATCACGTAGTCTTTACATTTAAGAGAAGACTTTCTCTCATCCTCATATTCTTGCATCATCATCATCTCTCATCATATCATCACCCCGTCGTCGTCGTCGTCGTCGTCGTCGTCGTCGTCGTGTCGACGACGCCCTCGTCGTCGTAGTCATTATCTCATCATCATCATCATCATCATCACGTCATCGTCCATCTCGTCGTCGTCGTCGTCATCGCCATTTCATTATAAAAATAAAAATTTAATAATGAATACTTTATAGCGCCTATTCTCGGCTAGGGCCAAGCTTAAGCGCTTTTACAATCGACATCGTTTACAGGACGGGTGCCTACCTGGGTAGTGCCGACTGAAGAGCTGCCAGCTGGCGCTTCATTCAGTCGTTTCCCGGTCATCCAGTCAGTATCGTTCAATATCGATCACTCATTTTTCATTTTTCCCATTTCTCCGCAGGGTGCATGCTATGTGTTAACGTGTCATCCATACCAACGGCCAAACTGGCCTACTCTTCCGAAAAGTTGGTGATGGGATTTTACGTGCGTGCAAGATGTTATGCATGCGTTCACACACGGAACCTCGGTTTTAGTCTCATTCGAAGGACTGTTTGGGAAATGGAGTCAAAAACCAATGTTAACTCCGAGGGAAAAATCCCCCTGTACCAAAACGCCCCGGCGGGGGTTTTCGAACCCGCAACCCCAGGATCACCAGATTACGAGTCAGGCGCTCTACCAACTGGCTATTCCGGCTCCCTATCATTATCATTATCATCGTCGTCGTCGTGGTAGTCGTCGTCGTCATTGTCGTCGTCGGTCATCATTCACATAAATCACTCACCCCTTTTCAATTGAGCGGGCAGGACCTCATCGAGGACGAAGAGCAGATAGCCTCACCTTGCTATGCACGGTCTAATAGTGGAACTGTCTGTCGCGGCTGAGCTATCGGGGAAAGACACAACCCCACCTTTGTGGCCTTGGGTGTCTCGGGTACAATTAGAAACATCTGTAAACAAAACGACAAGCCAGTGCTTTTGAAACGAATTTGTTGATCTTCTTGTGAGCGACGTTCAGAGTTCGGTGCAAGTTGCGGTCTTCTCTCTCTCTCTCTCTCTCTCCCTCTCTTTCGTGCTGCACGTGTTTCATAAATCGTCTGCTGCTGTTGCCCAACACCCAGTGCAGATGGGGGACTCCCCTCTGGTAGGGACAACATGAGGAGAAGAAAAACACCACAAAACCTCGACACCAAAAAAAAAAACCGACTAAGTTTATTGGTCAGTGGTTCTTCGCAGGTTTTCTGTGGCGGGCATTGCTGTTCGTTATTGTCTACATACATTTTTTCCCGTGTGACCTCTCTGAAACGTGGATGGACATGGGTAGGTCTGTTTCGTTGGAGAAGGCGGTGTTTTGTGTTTCCAAGAGAAGGACCGGCGGGGTACACCAGGGCCAGTGTGATGTCGCCTGGTTGTTGGGTCTGTACCCGTCGACAGTTTACTGAAACGACCCCAGTGGGTGGTGTGTGTGTGTGTGTGGGTGGGGGGGGGGGGGGGGGGGGAGGGGATGTGGGTGGTGTGCGTGTGGGGGGGTGGTGGGGGGGGTTTTGTGTGTTGGGTGTGTGTGTGTGTTGGGTGCGTGCGTGGTGCGTGCGTGCATGTGTATGGTGTGTGTGTGGGTGTGTTGGTGGGTGTGTGTGTTGGGTGTGTTTGGGTAGTTATTTCGTTGTTGTTGTACTATCGTTTACAGGTGTCGGCTGGGGGACATAAAACAGATGTGTGTGGTATGTGTGTGCGCGCGTGGCTCTGGTGGTGTGGTGTGTGGGTGTGTGGTGTGTGTGTGGTGTGGGTTGGGGTGGGCGGTGGCGGGGTATGTTGTTTACTTAGGTTTCTGTGTTGTACAAAGTGTTTTTTTTTTCCAGTTGTGTTTATGTGTGTTGGTATTTGTAAAGTGTGTGGTGAGTGTTTTGTGTGTGTGTGTTGTGGTGTGTTAGTGGTGCGCGGGGCCCGGGGTTGGGGGGTACACACGCCCCCCCCCCCCCCCCCCCCCCCCCCCCCCCCCCCCCCGTCCAGATATGCTTTGGGGGCAGCGATCCGCAGATTTACTTGCCATTCCAGTACAAGATTGGTAATCGATTCTTCTCCTGGTTTAATGAAAGCTATTCATCACTCCAATGAAAAACAGTCGAGATTTAAAGATAACAATAGGTATAAAATATAAAAAAAACAATCAGTCAAGCAGTTTATGAGCAGTCACTGGGAATGTCGTTCGTTCACTCCTCTAACGCAACACACGATCATCCTAGAGTTTCTCTTGCCGCGACTGTTTAAAAAGTAAGCATGCTTAGCTGCTTCCTTGTTTTTTTTTTCCGAAATGTAAACCAGGTATGGGTGAGTTAGTCGGCAGTGGGAAGCAAACTTTGCACACGCTTTGCATTCCCCAAAAAAATTTGGGTTAAGGTTTGATTTCACAGTAGTTCGAACCTTTCGGTTCCTTTTGAAGAGTTTTTAGAGCTTCGAGTTCGATTCTGACAGGGTTTTCCTGTGATTTTCATGAAGTTAGGTAGAAGGGAGGTCAGCGGAACAAGGTTGTGGCTACTTCTCATATTATGTATGTACTGCCTTTCACCGCGATTTTTCCCGTGTGATCCTAAGGCAAGTTCTCTTTTTTTTTTTTTTTGGCTACAGCTTTGAAGTTTCAGAACGGTTGATAGAAAAGGTCATTTCAAAAGGAGCTCAAGAGTATTAAATCGAGGATACATAATCGACAAGTTTCCGTATATTTAATTTATTTTAATATCACAATGTCCGGGGTGGAGAGAGGGTGGGGGATACTTATGAGCTTCAACGTCATTCTTGTTAAATGAAATTTTAAACAAAAGTAGTTTTAAAGAGCTTCAAGTCATTCATGTGAAATGAAATTTTAAACAAAACAAGGTCTATGAGCTCCAACTCATTTATGTTAAATTTAGATTTTTAACAAAACAGGTTGGGGGCATCAGATTGTGACTGTGTTCTGACTAGTTTGAGTAAAGTCGGTATGCTATCGCATTCGAAATGAGGTGTTGAGAATTCTGACATCTGGCGGCACACTTGTCTGTAAAAGGGGAAAATTTAGGTCGGGAGAATTCGTTCGGCGTTAACACCTTCTTAAGTTTCAGTGAGTCAAGTGAGGAATTTAAAATCAGAAAGACAGGTCAGGGATTAACAACCAAACAACGAAGCAGTGTGATATATTTGAAGAAGAAAAAAAACAGGCACAGAACTCCTTCCATTTTCGCTTGCGTAGTATTCGGGTACCACATAGTAAGTACATTACACATACGCACACTCCACACTGAACTCTTTTCCCCGTTCAACAACAATCACAGGACAAACTGTAAACTTATGTCCAGTTCATGCTAAGTCCGAGGAATAGGGTCCTTTTCCACTTCTTTGTTGGCATTATAGGCATGGCATCGAATGCGCACGGCTGCTGTCCTTTGAAACTCCTTGGTATCATAAGAGTCATCTTATTAGTAACGTTTTAAACGGATAGGTGGCTTCTGAGCGTTACCCGCACACACAACACACAGACACAGACACGCACGCGCGCACGCGCGCGCGCGGGGCGCGCACACACACACACATACACACACACGCACGCACGCACGCACGCACGCCTCACGCATGCGCACACAACCAAACACACACACACACAAGCAAAGCGTGCGCGCGCGCGCGCACACACCACACCGCACACACAAAAACACACACATACCCCACAATACACACGCACGGACGCCGCGCACACACACGCACGCACGCACGCGCACACACACGCACGCACGCACGCACGCACGCACGCACGCAGCAGCACGCCAAAACACACACACACACACACACAACACACACACACACTCCCACGCACGCTTTCTCACGCACCCCGAATACGCCGAGACAGAAACAGACGACGGACACACACACACACACACACACACACACACACCACACACAACAACACACACACACAACACCCCACAAACACACGCACGCACGCACGCCCGCACGTACGCACGCACGCACGCACGCGCGTGCTCGCGCGGGCACGCACAGAAGACAGACAGACAGACAGACAGGTTCTGTTTCAGCCGCGTCACCTCATTCACTTATTCTCACGACCCGCCTTCAAACCCGACGTCCTGCCCTTTGAGACAGGTTCCAAACAACCAACCCCCTACCAAACGGACGTCCGCCCGAACCCTCGGGCACCGGTTCACCCCAACGTATCAGACGGTGGTTCCAAGCACCCTCCCTCCTAAATGTCCCCCCCCCCCCCCCCTTCTTTCGACTTTGGACTGGGGTCAGCAGAGAGGGTGCCATCTCCTTGGGTCTAGGACATGTGCGATCCTCCGCCCCCCCCCCCCCCCCTCTTTCGACTTTGGACTGCGGTCAGCAGAGGGTGCCGTCTCCTTGGGTCTAGACATGTGCGATCCCCCGCCCCCCACAAAGAATTTTCCCAGGCACGGGTTTGCTAAAACTGAAAAACGACACCTGTAAGGGCGGATAGAGAGTCGATAGTGTGGAATGCGGCTAAAGAGCGCTGAACGCCCTTTTAAATGGACAAAGAAATGTTTTGTTAACGTCGAATAAAGGGGGATTGCGGTGGGTGGGGGGTGAGGGGGTTGGGGGGGGGGATTCCACCCTAACGGGGGCCACCGGCGCAGTCAGATGGTATTAAATACGCCTAATGACTCGTGAATGCCCTGTTGCGTGGGGCTATGTAAAGGTTAATGTCGGCGTCAAATAAAGGGGAAAAAAAACACCTCCACAGCTAAAGGGGCCATGGCGCAGTCAGATGGTATTAATCGCCTAATGTCTGTGAATGCCTTGTTTTCGTGGGCTATGTAAAAGGGTTTAAAGTAATCGTCGAAAATAGGGGGGAAACTCCACAGCTAAGAGGGCCAATGGCGCAGTCAGATGGTATTGAATACGGCCTAATGACTCGTGAATGCCATGTTGCGTGGACTATAAAAAAAAAGGTTAATGTGATCGTGAATAAAGGGGGTGGGGGGGGGGGGGTGTGACCTTATAGCTAGCAGGGCCAATGGCGAGTCAGATGGTATCAAATACGCCTAGTGACTGTGAATGCCCTGGTTCAAGGACCGACTAAGTTACCATATAACAACATAAAAAGATAGCATGTAACTGCTGGAAGCACGCATGTGGGTCAGAGACGATCGAAGCTCAGGTTGGGGTCACGGACTTCTAGAACTTGGAGTGTGGCACCCTGTGTTGGTCCCGAGGGATGGGGGAGCCAAAGAGCCCGGAGAGGGCGGGTCGGCGGAACCACTGTTTGATAGGCCGGTGGGGCGATATGTCTGGTGCCGGGGTTCGGGGGTCGTCTGTCAAGGGATGTTGTTTTGTTGGAATCTGTCTGAAAGGGAGGTGAGGGGGCTGAGGGGGATCGGAGAATAACTGGGGGAACGTCTGGTGGGTCTGAAACAGAATGTGCGGTTTTTTGTACGTAGGTATACACAAAAGACATACACGCGCGCCCGGGCACACTCACTGGGCACACACCACACACCATAAGTGATATTGGGTTTTAATATCACTTATGGTGAAAAGACGTTAAAAACAAAGACGAACGAACGAACGAACGAAACACACACCGCACGCACGCACGCACGCATACACATACGCACCCGCGCGCGCGCACACACACACACATTCACACACACATCACACACACACACACACACACACACACACACACACATGAACATTCACACAAACGCACACGCACACTCGGATACGCACACCTCGCACACACACACACACACACCACACACACACACACACGCACACACGCACACACAAAACACCACACAAACACACACACACACACACACACACATACACACACCAACACACACACCACACACACTCGCGTGCACACACTCAAACACACACACATGAACTTTCTCTCTCTCTCTCTCTCTCTCTCTCTCTCTCTCACACACACACACACACATCACACACACACACACACACACACACACGCACACGCACGCACACATGCATGCACCACAAACGTACGTACACACACACACACACACACACACACACACACGCACACACGCACACACACACACACACAGGCACACACACACCACGCCACACACACACACGCACACAACACACGGACATAGATGAACATTTACACAAACGCACACGCACACTCGGCACGCAATACGCACGCTCGCGCGCGCACACACATACACACACACACACACCACACACACTCGCGTGCACACACTCACACACACACACATGAACATTTCTTCTCTCTCTCTCTCTCACTCACTCACTCACTCACTCACTCTCACACACACACCACACACACACACACACACACACACACACACACGCACGCACGCACGCACGCACGCACGCGCGCGCCGCCCATGCCCAAACACACATGCCCAAACACACACGCACGCACACATGCATGCACCCACAAACGTGCACGCACGCACGCACGCACGCCACACGCACGCACACACACACACACACACACACACACACAGAGATACGCACGCACGTACTCAAGCATGCGCGTACACACATGCACACATACAAACAAACACATGTACATAACTTATTTTCGCACGCGCGTATCCTATAAAGAGTGCATAGGATAGAGTGAGAGACGGACTGACCGTGACAGAGAAGGGCGTACATTGCATGCACTGCACGAGTTATGCAGACAATATTCCCTTCTTCCTCCGTTCCCCCTCCATCACCCCACCCCACCCCTCTATCCTCACCCTCCAGTCTGCTCCACACACACACACCACACACACACACACACACACACACACACACACTTAGTGCGTGCGCTCGCGCGTGGGACACACCACACACACACACACAACACACACACACACACACCACACACACACACCACACTTCATTACCATTTTGGAATCTTTTTGAATATTCGATATTACTTGAACGGTGCATCCGGTGTATTGTTAATTGTCTAAAACCGCGCCAGTAGAATATCTATTTTTCAATCTTAGCGAGAGACAGGGAGGAGAGGGGTGGGGGTGGGGTGGGGGTGGGGGTTCATAAAACCCACACAGATATCTGCGTATACAACAGCCAAACTTTCAGCCTCTGCATCGCATCGGGTGATGAATGAGGACTGTGGTAAATCGCAGAAGGATGCTTACAGCAGAATAGCCACAAGACTATGTATTGGCAACGCTGAATTCTTGGTGATTACACACACCAAGATGAAGCAGTAGTATTTGTGCATATAGATGAATAAGTATTGGCCCAACACAAAGGGGATTTACAGCCATGACCCAATGTTTTTTTGCAAGGGTGGATACCTGAAGGTAGCATACATCAGGATAATGAATGTCGCATAAATTAGAATAATAAAGGTGCATACATCAGAATAGTTGAAGGTCGCATACATTAGGATAATGAGGTCGCATACATTAGGTAATGAAGTCGCATACATTGGGGATAATGAAGGTCGCATTCCCATTAGGATGATGAAGGCGCATTACATTAGGATAATGAAGGTCGCATACTCAGAATAGTGAGGGTCGCTACATTAGGATAATGAGGGTCGCATACATTAGGATAATAAAGGGTGCATACATTAGGATAATGAAGGTCGCATACATTAGGATAATGAAGGTCGCATTACATTAGGATAATGAAGGTCGCATTCATTAGGATAATGAAGGTCGCTACATCAGGATAATGAAGGTCGCATACATTCAGGATTTTTGAAGGTCGCATACTCAGGATAATGAAGGTCGCTATACTAGAATAGTGAAGGTCGCTTTACATCAGAATAGTGAAGGTCGCATACATCAGAATAGTGAAGGTCGCATACTCAGGTTTATGAAGATGGCATAATTAGAATAATGAAAGTCGCATACATACAGAATTTAATGAAGATGGCATACATTGAATAGTGAAGGTGCATACATTAGAATAATGAAGGTAGCATACATTTCACCATTCATACATTTTCCCCTTAGTCCAGCATTATGTACTCTCAACCCCCCTCACTTCATCCTGTTCAACATTCATCACTCTCGTGTTTCCCCATTCAAACATTTGGCATTCTGACCCCCCTCCCCCCCCCCCCCCCCCCCCCCCCCCCCCCCCCCCCCCCCCCCCCCCCCCCACACACCCCACACACACTCGCACACTCAAACATTCATCGTTCTCACATTTTTCCCCGTCCAACATTGATCATTTCAAGTTTCCCCCTGTCTACATTCTCATTCTCACGTTTTCCTGAACTTCCCCATTCATCATTTTACATTTTACTCCAGTCTGACATGCATCATTTCCACGTTTTCCCCTGTCCTACATTCATTATTCTTTCGTTTCTCCCGACCAACAGTCATCATTCTTACGTTTTTATGAATCTTTCTTTCCCGGTAAGGTGTTCTCATTCTTCTGATCCCGTCTTTCATTCGCAACTTCTAGTCCTTTCCCTCAATGAATTTCTCGGGGTTCTTCCGCCGTCCACTATTATTACTGTCAGGTTTTCCCATTCGTCTCGTCCATATTATTGTCACGTTTCTCCCCTTTTCGTCTCGTCCTTATCAATTTGCCCACGTGTCTCTCCATTCGTCTCGCCCAAATTATTTATTATTGTCACGTTTCTCCCTTTCGTCTCGTCCATTTCTATTATTGTCACGTTTTTTCTCCATTCGGCTGTCCTTTTATCTATTTTGTCACGTTTCTCTCCATTCGGCTCGTCATTATTTATTATTGTCACGTTTCTCTCCACCCGTCTCGTCCATTAATTATTACTGTCACGTTTCTCTCCATTCGGCTCGTCCATTATTTATTATTGTCACGTTTCTCTCCATTTGATTCGTCCATTATTTATTATTGTCCGTTTCTCTCTGTAACCCCCCTAATGGAAGTGGGATAGTGATCCCTTTTATGTCCCCAACTCGAAAACCACACGCACTTGACAAAGACAAGGTACACTCAATTCTTTAATTCCCAATCACCCCACAAAAAATATTACATCAACAATCAATCCACACTCTCTCCAAATGAACAAATATCAGGGGTAACGTTAGAAGTATAGAAGGAAGAGAACAGAAGGACGGGTTTGGGGAAACAAAAGAGAAGAGAACAGTATACAACATGGAGCAATATCACTTAACAAGTGGACTATCCACTGCGTTTAAAACCAGCACGAAGGTTACTATCATTACAAAGGAATGACCAACCAACAAGTTACCCAATCAACGTGGTCAAAAACACAAAAATATCACTCATAATCAAGTGGGAGAAACATTAACTAAACCGTGATAACTATTACTCTGTCATACAACTTGAACTCTTCACAAAGATGACACGCCAAGTTCAATGGGGTTCACGCGAAAACCAGGCGAAGAAAAAGAACGAACCAAGTCCTTGTGAAAAAGAGGAACAACGCCGCACACTACTAAATCACAGTCCACGACTACACAGAAGCTTGATTTTCTAAAAAGGGGGGGGGGGGGGGGGGGCTAACTGGCGAATATTGACTTCTGGGAGCCCAAATGCTGGAAGGCTCTACCCCCCCTGTAGTAAGAACAGTAGAAGAGAGTGGGGGGAGCTCAGAAAGGGGACGATGAAGACCTCTCCCCTCAAGAAGGAGAGGAAAGGAACGCGGCCCGCAGGCAGAAGGTTCGCTGCGATGTGCCAACACGCAGTCTCGGCTGACGGCTGTCGCGCAGTGCAGCGCAGAGTGCCTGGCTTCTCACTGGAAGCCCCAGGTTAGAGGAGGCTGGGTCTCAGTGCAGGCCCTACGGTCTGCATCCCATGTCTGTCCCAAGGTGGCAGGTCCGTTACTTGGCTCTAAAGGATAACACATAGACCGCCTGTCTGAGCGCAATTTCCCACTTATAGAAAGTCAGCACGTCTCTTCTGCCCAAAGGGGAAAGTCCGCAAGAGCAACAGCTCTTCCTATACAGAGATTTAAGTAGACAAAGTCTTAAATAATCTCAACTCACGTCAAGACAACAAAGGAGCATATGCCTTCGAAACAGTTATCTCAAAATGAACAAAAAGGTTCATTAGTACCGAACTCCAGGGTTCAGTAGCTTAATGGGAAACTACTAAAAGGGCTGAGTTAGCTTTATGTTACAAAGTGTAAACAAGATTTGGAAAATGATGCTAAACTTCCCCTTGGAAAAAGCTTAAAATTAAATGTAAACAGAATTATTATAATAATTTAGTAGAAAAAAATTTATAAGTCCAATTCCAGATGAACACGGAAATTCTTTACTAAATATAACAGACCTAAGTCATTGAATGGACTAAGTCAAACTAAAGCGAAAATTATAATTAATTTATTTGTAGAAAAATGATAGTCAAGATTCCTCCTAAAACGTGGAAATTTTTAGGAAAAATAAGGAAGCTATGTAACAATGGCTAGTCCCAACCAACATGAAAAATGTCAAGTAATTTTATTAACCAAAATTGAACCAAGTCAGTTTCCCAACCAAACATGGAAAATCTTCAAAAAATAAAAGGGAAACAAAACGCCCTGTTGAAATGAAAACAAAGATGGCTGCCTCCACTTTTAAAGTTAATAACAACTATTTTACATCCCCGACTAAAGCAGGGAAAGAGGAGTGTTCTTGGCTTACTATACTTTATATATAAACACCTTATGAAATAAAAAACGTCCTTGAGCCAGGCTCAAACTCGTTCTATTGGTTGACCCTGGAAAGGTCAGCCAGTGACCCCTACGTCACTGACAAAGTCACGACGGCGGCCATATTGGCAGCCATATTGGCGGGGGATTTTGAATACATAGAATTTAATTTAAAACCAGGCGTTTAAAAAAACGTCAAGCAAAAAAGCCTCCAAAACTCAATACAGATTTAGCTGAAACATATTTAGAGCAAAAACTGATTCTCACCCATGCATTCCTTACACATGAAAATAATATAGAAATCCCAACATGAACTAACCCTATGTGCCTCCCATCCTAACTCCTATGACCAAAACGCAAGAAAACCCAAAAATGAACTGAACAAAATGAATAGAATACTCATTCATACACACGCACATTCTCACAAACCCATGCCACAGCAAAAGTATCATTACCAACCTTCAGCCAGAGACGCCAATAGGCAATGCTCAGAGGGTACAGCAGGTGAAAAAAAAATGTAAGTGGAGTTAAACAAGAAACCAACACTTCCCAAGTGGGGGCCTGCGTCAGCCCCCACACTCACCCTTTAGCAAACCACCACCCCTCTGCCAAGACCAACACAGGCGCAACGCGCGGCCAGTTCTACAAAGTGGCCTTGAAGCTGATTGGCCTATGTGACAAGAGTGGACTGGGCGAATATCCCCTTACAAGTGAAGGGGAGACAGGCAGTTGTAGTAGACAAGGTGAAGGAGAGGGGAAGAAGAAAATACATTTAAATAGGGTAGATAGAGCCCAAACAGAAAAGGCGCTTTGAGCGAAAGCAAACAAGTAACAGAGAAAATAGAAAAGAAAAGGGGCAAAAGGAACTGGGCCGTGACATCTCCATTTGACTCGGCCATTATTTTTTATTGTCCCGTTCTCTCCATTTGACTCGTCCATTATCTATTATTGTCACGTTTCTCCCCATTCGGCTCGTCCATTATCTATTATTGTCACGTTTCTCCCCATTCGGTTCGTCCATTATTTTTTATTGTCACGTTTCTCCCCCTTCGTCTCGTCCATTATTTATTATTGTCCCCGTTTCTCCCCATTCGTCTCGTCCAATTATTTATTATCACGTTTACCTCCTTCGTTTTCGTCCCTTTTTTATTGTCACGTTTCTCTCCATTGTCTCGTCCCTTTTTTTATTATCACGTTCTCTCCCTTCGTTCGTCCATTATTTATTATTGTCGCGTTTCTCTCCACTGTCTCGTTAAAATTTATTATTGTCACGTTTCTCCGCATTCGTCTCGTCCCTTATTTATTACTGTCACGTGTCTCTTCATTCGTCTCATCCATTATTTATTATTGTCACGTTTCCCTCCCTTTCGTCTCGTTCATTATTTATTATTGTCACGTTTCTCTCCATTCGTTTGTCCTTTTTTTATTATTGTCACGTTTCTCTCCATTCGTCTCGTTCATTATTTATTGTCACGTTTCTCTCCATTCGTCTCGTCCACTATTTTTTGTCACGTTTCTTTCATTGTCTCGTCCAATATTTATTCTGTCACGTTTTTCTCCATTCGTCTCGTCCCAAATTTTTTTTTTTCCTCTCCTCACTACGTCATCACTTGTCTATTTCTTCCTTTATTGAATTATTTGACAATATCGTCATCACTTCGAAAATGTCTTCCCTTTTCTGAATTATTCTGACAATATTTATTTGAGATGAGTTCGTCTATTTCTTTCTTTATTGAATTATTCTGACAATTATCTTATTTCAGATGAGTTCGTCTATTTCTTCCTTTATTGAATTATTTGACAAAATCTTATTTCAGATGAGTTCGTCTATTTTTCCTTTATTGAATTGTTCAGACAATATCTTATTTCAGATGAGTTCGTCTATTTTTTCCTTTATTGAATTTTTTCAGCAAAATTATTTCAGATGAGTTCGTCTATTTCTTCCTTTTTTGAATTATTCTGACGGTATCTTACTTTAGATGTAGTTCATCGTCCTGACGCCCCTCTTCTCTCTTCTCTTTTCTTGTCCTGTCTCCTGGTTCACCATGTTCACTTTTCTTTTTTTCACCACGTTAAAACCCGTGCTGTTCTCTCGTTTCCTTTTCCTGCAGTTTGCCCACCACTGGATCGTTCTCACGCTGTTTGATGTCCATGCAATTTTCTATCATTCTCATGCTGCTCTCGCCTTTTCCCTCTCCTGAAAACCCCTTTTTTTGTCCATCTCCTGCTACTCTTCTGTCCACCCTACGTCCTTTGCACATTCTCCTCTTCGCCCCTTTCCCTTTATGGATTAGAAAGTCATCTCATCCCTCCCTCATTTTGATTGTCCATTATTCACCATTCACGTTTTCTCCTTTCATACTTCTTTCACTGTTCGTACGTTCCGTTTTCATCCTGCCGTTTTTCGTTCTCTTGATGTTTTTTGTTATTCGTCCGAACTAATTTTTATCCTTCTCTCGTTCTTTCCCATCCACTTTCATCTTCCTCTCCTTTTCCGTCGCATCTTCATCGTGGTCCCCGTCCTTATCATTCTCGCATTATCTTACGTCCCCTGAATCATTATCTTCTCGCATTATCTTCACGTCCCGTGAATCATTCTCATTCTCACATATCTTCACGTTTCCCCTGAATCATTCATCATTCTCCAAATTTTCTTTACGTCCCGTGAATCATTCATCATTCTACATTATCTTCACGTCCCGTGAATCATTCATATTCTCGGCATTATCTTTCAGTCCGTGAATCATTCATTCATTCTCACATTTCTTCACGTCCCGTGAATCATTTTATCATTCTACATTATCTTCACGTCCCGTGAAT
>CM031627.1:3482328-3499828 GCA_018398815.1 Conus ventricosus
CGATAAAAAAAAGAAAAGGAAGAAAGAAAGAAAAATAGAAAAGAAAAGAACAGAAAGAAAGAAAGAAAGAAAAGAAAAGAGAATGAGAGAAAGAAAAATACAAACAAATAAATTAAGAGAGACACAGGTGAAGAAAAGAAAAAGAAAAAGAAAGAAAAAAAACAACAGACAAATAAATTAACACAGACACAGATGAAGAAAACGAAAGACAAACAAATCTGATACAATTCACCATAATCCCAGATAATGAACTTGCAAATGTAAACACACAAAAGTAGTAGACATGACAACGCATCGTTCATCAACGCACGTGACTACCTCAACTGTTGGAACTGCACCTACTTTGGTCAGTTCTGGCACACAACTGACATGAGTGAGCTGTCCTCTCTATTCTTCCTACCGACATGTGCCGTGGGGAAATCGATACCCTTGACTCGCTGATCATTCTATGTGACGTACATTAAGCTCAATTCCCTTTTCAAGAAATCCTTAAGCGCTGTGGAATTCTGGGAGGGAATTCCCGTTCGCAGACGTCACGCAGCCTCGTCAAAATGGCTGCCCATGCAATTGAGTAGGACCCGTTATTGCGCAGTATAGAGTGTGGAGGCAAGGACGCAGTTTAGGTTGGTGTTCTTTTCCACATCAGAGACCGACAGTGAGGACAGACATAATGCACACGTCAAAGGGACATGGACGATGAAATCTTGCAAAGTGAAAGCAAGCACCTCAGATAACAAAAGCTCTCTCTGACAGCTGGTTTGAAAATGAACCACAAGGGGGGAGAATGGAGACTGTTCAAGGGAGATAATTCACGTTCTTCAGTAGTTTTAAACAAGATTTGGAACCAAATCACTAAACTGGATAAGCATTTTGTAATATGACAATTTTCAATGAACATTCTATGTTGACCGTAAAAGTTTTTTTAATTTTTTTTATTTATATGTGTGTGTGTGTGTGTGTGTGTGTGTGTGTGTGTGTGTGTGTGTGTGTGTGTGTGTGTGTGTGTGTTTTGTTGGTTTAATTTGACTGAAATGGATCAAAATAGTTACGGTATTTTGTGCCTATGGATAAACAGAGTTCAACTCTTATGTGTCAGACATTTACACCCATTTATCGTCGTAAGTAAAATTCAGTGGGCATTTTCGTCAAAAAAAAAATTCAGCATGCCCCGATCAAGACATGACTCTTAGAAACAAAAAAAAAAAAGAAAGAAAGAAAATGAGACGGCATGCACGAAGATCAGAAGAAAGGGGGTTTTGATGCTCTTGTTTCTAGAACTGCTAATGGCTGTAATACAGAAACATCGTTCCACGTGTACGTTTCCTCCATCTTGCAGAAGGCAGATGACTAACAATTTGACTATTGACGTTGCCCTCCGCTTAAAGCCTGTGGAGGATTTGCATGACGCTCAAATCCTGTGGAGGATTTGCATGATGCTTAAATCATGTCGAAGATTTGCATAATGTTCACATCATGTGGAGGATTTGCATGATGCTCAAATCATGTGGAGGATTTGCATGACGCTCAAATCATGTGGAGGATTTGCATAATGTTTATATCATGTGGAGGATTTGCATAATGTTTACATCATGTGGAGGATTTGCATAATGTTTACATCATGTGGAGGATTTGCATAATGTTTACATCATGTGGAGGATTTGCATGATGCTTAAAATCATGTCGAAGATTTGCATAATGTTTACATCATGTGGAGGATTTGCGTGACGCTCAAATCATGTGGAGGATTTGCATAATGTTTACATCATGTGGAGGATTTGCGTGACGCTCAAATCATGTGGAGGATTTGCATAATGTTTACATCATGTGGAGGATTTGCATAATGTTTACATCATGTGGAGGATTTGCATAATGTTTACATCATGTGGAGGATTTGCATGATGTTTACATCATGTGGAGGATTTGCATAATGTTCACATCATGTGCATGACGCTAGGTCTCCAGTCGCCATCTTCCAGACACTGTTCGGCCAGTGCCCAGCGACATGTAGGTCTGGTAGAGCAAAGTGGCATCTTTGGTCCACATCTAAAATAAGAATTATTAGTGTTATTCCTGCTGGACAAAAGGGACAGCCAAATGACAAGCCAAAACTCGACGCGTTTCGACCTCTTTGATCTTCTCTAGGCAAGATTACCAACATTCAAGACAATCAAAAAACCAAAAAACAAAAAACAAAAAAAGAAAGAAAGAAAAAGAACGAGCCATCACTTATCTTTTCAAATTGGGCAAAAAATGGGTGTGATTGCAACTACAATGGCTTCCTTTGAAGAAGAACTACTGTCCCGCTGAACGAAAGAGACAAACAAATTACAAGACAAAACACGACGCGTTTCGACCTCTTTTGGTGAATTGTCAGTCTGTAATATCAACCTCCCCTCCCTTTCTCCTCCCCCCCCCCCACCCACCCCCATCGCCATCTATTCCGCGCCCGATTTGAGAAGAGAAGCGATTGTTCGTTCTTCGCGTTCATTGTCCCGAATGTTGAGTATTTTGCCTGAAGGAGACCAAAGAGGTCGAAACGCGACGCCTTTTGTCTTGTCCGTTGTCTGTCCCATTTGTCTGGTAGAACAACGATCATTTAGTTTCAATTTGTTTCAGTGTTCGCCCGCAGTCACCTCACCTTGAAACTTTGGTCCCAGGTAGTGGCTAGCCATTGTGAATTTTCCAGTGTTGAAAAGAAACAAAGAACAAATTCGATCGATTAGCCGGGGCCGGAATAGCTCAGTGGCAGAGCGCCGGACTTGTAATCTTGGGGTTGCGTGTTCGAATCTCCGCTGGGCCGTTTCGGTACAGGGGGATGATTTTTCCCTCGGAGTTAACATTGGTTCTGACTCCATTTCCCATACAATCCTTCGAATGAGACTATAAACTGAGGTTCCGTGTGTGAACGCACGCACAACATCTTGCACACACGTAAAATCCCATCACCAACTTTCGGAAGAGAAGGCCAGTTTGGCTCTTGGTATGGATGACACGTTACACATAGCATGCACCTTCCCCGAAGCTAGGGTATGGCTGCCTTAATGGCGGATAAAAAAAAAACCAAAAACGGCTATACACACAAAACTCTACTCCTTCTGTTGAATAGATGGGATTAATCCTTGCCTTTCTATACAGGGGGGGGGGGGGGGGGGGGGGGGGGGGTGGTCCGCAGAAGTATCAGCCTGGGTACGCAGAAGAAGAAGAAGACGAAGATCGATTAGCCATATTGATAGCGCTTAACTCCGTTTTGACAATTCTGCCTGCAGCGAAATCCACTTTCTCGACTCCCACACAGAAAAGTTCTCACCGAGGCGAAATCGGTCATTCCCCGATTACCTCCCTGTTTCCGGTCTTTCGGTACCTCGGCACTATAGCGCTCCATGCCAGAGACTGATGAATTTCTGAAAGAACAGGAAACCAGTACAGCGCCCACGGACAAAGCGAATACGACAACACAGCGACACCTCAGAACACACAAAGGGTCGAGGACTTCCGTCCATCTGGAGGAAATCAGATGGAGGTGATGTCACCCTGTCTGGCTGGCTGGTTGGAGACGGCTGGAGTTGTTTCCCTTGAGGCAGGCATGAAAATGGCGCTGTCCTGCAGCTGTTAATGTCTCGGGCGTTCATCGGACGTGCCCTGTCCACAATTAGCGGAGAGTTACGACAACAACGTCGAACAATGAGAATAGCTGGGAGAGGGAGGAAGAGAACGGAAGATGGGGGGAAGGTGGGGTGTGTGTGTGTGTGAACTGTATGTGTGTGGGAGGTGGGGAGTAGGTGGGGGTGACTGTGCGGAAAACAATGTACAGTTGGTCACACATCCCCTGTGTTTCCCCCAGTCTGTCCCATTGAGATCAGTTCCTGTCCCTGTCAGTCCAGGAACAGCTGAGGGAACAGCCGTTCCAGAGTGCTGAAGATGCTGGAGGTTTGTTGCAGGGCGTCATGTTGGACACACCTGAGTCCTGGCGTTCAGTTCCATGGACATGGGAGGGGGGGGGGGGGGGGGTCCATAGACATGGGGGGTCCCCATGGACATGGGGGGTTTCCATGGACATGGGGGGTTTCCATGGACATGGGGGTTTCCATGGACATGGGGGGTCCCCATGGACATGGGGGGTTTCCATGGACATGGGAGGTCCCCATAGACATGGGGGGTCCCCATGGACATGGGGGGTTTCTATGGACATGGGGGGTTTCCATGGACATGGGGGATTTCCATGGACATGGGGGGTTTCCATGGACATGGGGGGTTTCCATGGACATGGGGGGTCCCCATGGACATGGGGGGTTTCCATGGGCATGGGGGGCTTCCATGGACATGGGGGGTCCCCATGGACATGGGGGGTTTCCATGGACATGGGGAGGGGAGGGGGGGGGGTTCCATGCAAAGATGAGAAATCGTGACAGCTGAATGGCCGTCAGTCCACCAGAGAGCTGGAACAGTAATTCTGCAAGTAGGTTTGTCCATGAACGTCTTTCAGGTACTATCAAGCACCCTCGTCCGTCTCCACACACACACACACACACACACACACACACACACACACACACACACACACACACACACACACACACACACACACCACACACCTTCCACCACCCCACCTCGTATATTACGCAGTTTGCATCGGACCCTGAATGTGGTACCATTAAACACCCCTGTCAAACCGCTGAAAACAGCGACAGCTGCGGCTGTAAGCTGTACAACACAGTCAGTCGAACCCAAGCTGTCACTTTTACCGTTGGCGTTTTACATCACTGTCTAAGATCATCTGCTGATATCTGGAGAGAAAAAAATCTGGAAACAAACTGAAACGTTCCATTCTATTCGCAGAATGAAACAAAAATGACTTGGCAAAAACACACAGGGGCGGATTAGTTCGACCAGGAAAGCATTTGACCTCCTACATCATACATATCTGTTACACGTCCTTGATACGTCTGGTCCCGGGACTGATGGATGCTTGTGGTCATAACGATTACCCATGGTGCGTTAGTCACGATGGCGTCTTGCCTGACCTCTTTACTGTGACCCATGACATCAGACAAGGCGTTTTTTTCTCCCTCTGGCATTTCTCTTGGCTACAGAACTATCAGCAATATGGCATTTATCCTGGCTACAGAACTATCGTCAACATGGCATTTATCTTGGCTACAGAACTATCAGCAATATGGCATTTCTCTTGGCTACAGAACTATCAGCAATATAACATTTATCTTGGCTACAGAACTATCAGCAATATGGCATTTCTCTTGGCTACAGAACTATCAGCAATATGGCATTTATCTTGGCTACAGAACTATCAGCAATATGGCATTTATCCTGGCTACAGAACTATCAGCAATATAACATTTATCTTGGCTACAGAACTATCAGCAATATGGCATTTCTCTTGGCTACAGAACTATCAGCAATATGGCATTTATCTTGGCTACAGAACTATCAGCAATATGGCATTTCTCTTGGCTACAGAACTATCAGCAATATGGCATTTCTCTTGGCTACAGAACTATCAGCAATATGGCATTTCTCTTGGCTACAGAACTATCAGCAATATGGCATTTATCTTGGCTACAGAACTATCAGCAATATGGCATTTCTCTTGGCTACAGAACTATCAGCAATATGGCATTTCTCTTGGCTACAGAACTATCAGCAATATGGCATTTATCTTGGCTACAGAACTATCAGCAATATGGCATTTATCTTGGCTACAGAACAATCAGCAATATGGCATTTATCTTGGCTACAAAACTATCGGCAATATGGCCTTTATCTTGGCTACAGAACTATCAGCAATATGGCATTTATCTTGGCTACAGAACTACTATCGCCAATATCAAAACAACGATGAACTTTGCAGCAAATCTCAAAATGTCGACCAGTAAAAAACAAAGGTATGCAGGTATGAAATAAGACATACACAGGTGACTCGACATTTTTTTTTTAAATAAAAAAAAACAAACAAAAAAAAAACGGATGATAGACTTTCGTTTTTGGGCCTGACACAACATGAAGTCTATCGTCAATTAAACGAAAGAAAAAAAAAACAGGTGCACACACACACACACACACACACACACACACACACACACACACACACACACACACACACGCCAAAAAACACTTGCAACAGTATCCTTTCCTCAGAGTGGTTCAAATCAAACCTTTAGGGGTGCAAGTCCAAATACATAAAGTAGCTAAACGCGTGGCAAAACAAAACAAATGTAGGGAAAAGAAAAGTATCTCTCGTCCACACAACAGGGAAGGGAGGGACAGGGGAGGGGGGGGGTATCATTGTGATTTATCTTGTTTATGTGTTTGCATTTTCAGTGAACAGAGTTTCATGTCAAAACTATATCAATGTAAAGAAAAGCAATCAGACAAAATAGATTTTACAGGTTGATGTCAAAACTGGATACAAACGACAATGTTTTCACTCTTGCGATTCCACAAGTCATACATTTAGACAAACTCTGATGGTGTTACTTTTGTGTCTAAATAAATCATAATGATGTACTCAATACAATCTCAGTGTACGTAGCAGTGCATATGGTACACAAATACACATCGTCTTTAACCATTTTGATAATTCTAAGAAAAAGATGGATTGTGTTTCAAATAATATACCATAACATTATCTGAGGGATTGTATTCTTTAAAATGTGGATTTGGATTGTATCTCAAATAATAATAATACCATGAAATTATCTGAGGGATTGTATTCTTTAATCCGTGGATTTGGATTGTATCTCAAATAATAACAATACCATTAAATTATCTGAGGGACTGTATTCTTTAACACGTAGATTCCGATGTTTATTACGTACATGAGCCATTTTCTTTCCAGTCAGTGATGTGGTTATCGTCCTTGCCAGGACAGAAGGGTGGGGGAGACAGTCACCATGACCCATGGAACCATTCTGACTTCCCCTGCCGGCCAGATATGAGTATTCTGGTACCGAAGCACTACTCCAGTTTGTTTTGTCTTTTCCTTACTGTGCATTCTTTGCACTTACAGCTGATCCAATTACTGATGGCCAAAGCTGGAACACGTTGCTGTGTCTAGCCGATTAAATGTACCAGTTGGCGTGGATTTTCACAGAAGCCGTAGAAAAACCAAAAACAATCATCATAAAAAAAAGTAAACATAGAGCAGAAGTCGAACAGTTGTTTACATAAGTTATGACAGAAATGACAAAGCAAATAAAGGTAGTATGACAGCCGAAAATGACAGAGAAGACTTTGCCCCTTCCTTAGAAAGTGATTATGAACATTTAATAGAAATACTTAAACTATATATGGTAGAATCGATTTAGTATAATGCACCCTTAGTTTTACTTTACCAGCTGCTTGCAGTACTGGGGTGGCACTACTCTCTCAGCTTCTTTCATTGGCATTGGGCAATGGTGCTTCAATGTATTGTATGAACTGATTAGTTGAGATGTTTGAAAAGCACTGTATCACTGCCCAGAGCTACTGTAAACGTACGATCAAAAGTCATCTGTTCTTCTTTTCCGTTTGACGGATTATTTTTTCGATGCTGTCAAGTACTAGATCAGGTTTTGTAGATCACAATTTACGATCTGGCTTGTAAACAATGTGCATGCAGCTGTTGCTTTGTAACCAACCAAACCAAAATGGAATGGGTACGGTAACATGGATAAGTGGGGTTAATACGGTGCATGGTGTATACAGCTGTCAACATCATCATCTTCTTGTTTAATCGATCTGCCATGTTGGATTATCAAAACACTGCTGCCCGCCTCCCCCCCTCCCCAACTGTCCACCTCCACCTACTCCTCGAACTTCCACCCCAAGCCTCCCCCCCCCCCCCCCCCCCCCCCCCCTCAGCATTCAGCGCCCTAAACTCATTCCCGCACCCCACCTCCACCCTCCTAAATACTTTCTATAACGTTCTTAGAACATCTCCCACTCAATCTGCACTCCTTCACGAACGAAGAAACTCAACGATTGATGTCATCTCCTCTTTCTCCAGGGAAAAACCAAAGTTCACGCCACTCTTCAAACAACAATGATAGAGCCTTTACTGACGAGAAACAAGGCAGAAATGTCGTAGATAGAGTGTGGGAAATCAGCGTCTCTCTGTTGAATGTAAATACAATGTCGTCCATGACCTAATTTCAATTTTTTTTTCACTACCGTCTCGTATTCCCGGCCAAATACCGCGGTTCAAATCAGTCCCCAAAACACAGACAACGTCTTTGACCAAGCAAAACTCGCCAAGCCCAACGCTCATTTTGTAGCAAAGAAAACCCGCTTCTTCTAGCGGACACGTCGTTGATAGATCGATTTCAGGTGTGATTCCCAAAGAGAGAGAGAGAGGGGGGGGGGGAGGAGGAGAGAGAGAGAGAGAGAGAGAGAGAGAGAGAGAGAGAGAGAGAGAGAGAGAGAGAGAGAGAGAGAGAGAGATTGCCTAAGTGAGGAAAAGAGCGGACAGACTGTTGAAAACAGTTAGAAGCGACATGAACCTGTACAGCCTAACACACTGTTGAAAATGGCTAGAAGCGATATGAACCTGTACAGCCTAACACACTGTTGAAAATGGCTAGAAGCGATATGAACCTGTACAGCCTAACACACTGTTGAAAATGGCTAGAAGCGATATGAACCTGTACAGCCTAACACACTGTTGAAAATGGCTAGAAGCGATATGAACCTGTACAGCCTAACACACTGTTGAAAATGGCTAGAAGCGATATGAACCTGTACAGCCTAACACACTGTTGAAAATGGCTAGAAGCGATATGAACCTGTACAGCTCAACACACTGTTCTTGAAGTTGCAGCAGGTAGAGTGGATATTGATCGCAGGGTCTGGTCCTACACACATCATTCACCAGCCGCCATCCTGCTTCTGGTCTCATGTCAACGTCATTTCCGGTTATCAGGGGAAGTATGGCAGTTGATGTTAGTTTTTATAATGCGCTTCGGTGACACAGGTCATCCCTAAGAAGGCTACCCTGTGGCGTAAAATCTTTGCCTCTGGTCTCTTTGATTAATTGACTTAAGATGTGTCACACACACACACACACACACACACACACACACACACACACACACACACACACACACACACACACAGAAAGAGAGAGAGAGAGAGAGAGAGAGAGAGAGAGAGAGAGAGAGAGAGAGAGAGGAGAGAGAGAGAGAGAAAGAGAGACAGACAGACAGACAGATAGACAGACAGGGAGATGGAGAGACAGACAGACAGACAGGCAGACAGACACGGACACAGACAGACAGACAGACAGACAGAGACAGAGAGATAGCGCAAGAGAGCTAGAGAGAGAGATGTAAGTAATGTTAAAGAGTGGGGGCAAACTATGAACATGGGTATGAGCAATAGAACCCTAGAGGGCAGACAAACTAGAGGCTGTTATAGTGAGCAAAAACGCATAGTGGATTATCATTATTATTAATTCTATCCTTATATATCGCCTGTCCCCGGTTAGAGACCAAGCTGTGAGTACTTTACGATCCACAGTGACGTTTCTGCAACCTCCTGTCTACCTGGGTGGAGTGGACTGGACAGGTGTCTGCTGGTGCTAACTATTTGTTCACCCTGTCATTCAGTCGCTCCGACTTTCGCTCATTCCTTCCATCTTTACTAACAATACATTCATGTGACTATTTGCCATCCATACCAATGGCCAAAACTGGCCTTGTCTTCTGAAAGCTGCTGAAGGGATTTTCCATGTGTGTAAGATCTTATACTTGCATTCACACATGGAACCTCGGTTTTAGAGCCTCACTGAACGGATTTTTCGGGAAATGGAGTTAGACCCAATGTTAACTCCAACTCCCCCACGCAACCCCGTATCAAAATGGTCCTGCAGAGATTCGAACCCGCAACCCTATGATCACCAGGACCACGAGTACCGTGCTCTACCAACTGAGCTTTTCTGGGCCCCGGTCTCTTAAAGCAGTGAACACATAGGGGGGGCTTCAGGTTCTGTGGTAAGGTGGTTAGCATCACAGCCTTCAGCTTGGTTCAAATCTCACAGGACACCATGCCACCTGGGACGGCAGGCAGACAACCTGCTTGTTGTGGTGTGGTAGGAGAGGAGAGACGAGGGAGAGTGGAGGAGGTTGCTCACAAGGGATGAGTGAGTGAGGCAGTGTGTTTATTGTAAAGCGCTTAGAGCTTGGTCCGTGACCGAGGATAGGCGCTTTATAAACACCCAATATAATAATAAGGGATGTCCGTTAGGGGAGAGAGGGAAACGGGGGTGTACAACATGGCAGCGAGGCCTCTAAACGCAGAATGGACAATGGCGCCGCAGAGATAACAAAAACATCCTTTCAACACAGGCCTGACACTGTCCCTTGCTGTCAAAGCACTGAAAACAGCGACAGCTGCTGCTGTTAGCTGTACAACACAGTCCACTGAACCCAAGCTGTCACTTTCACCGTAGGCGTTTTACATCACTGTCTAAGATCATCTGCCGATATCTAGAAAAACAATCGGAAAACAATCCGAAACGTTCCACTTCATAAACAGATGGACAGAGAAATGACATGGCCAGAGCTTACAGGAGTGGATTAGTTATCCTAGCTATCCTCCTATCTAATACATTTCTTATACTTGCCTTTGATATTTTTGGTTACGGTATCGATTTTCGTTGATGGATGCATGTAGTCGTTACAATAACCAATGGTGCATTAGTCACGATGCTGCTTGCCTGACCCCTTTAATATACACAGATGCATTAGACAAGGCTTTCCGGTCTCCCACTAGCTCTGGCATTTATCTTGGCTACAGAGTTATTGGCAATAACAAAACAACGATGCATTTTACAGCAAATCTCAAAACGTAGACTGATTAAAAAATACAGGTGTAGTAATAAAACATAAACAGGTGACTCGACTTGAAAAAAAAAGAACAAACTCGGTTATATGCTTTTTTTGCCTGACACAACATGAAAGCTATGGTCAGTTAAACGACAGAAAATCAACAGGCAGACAGGGACCTTACCACTGGCAACAGAATCCTTAACAGAATCCTTTCTTCAGAGTTGATCAAATTAAAACTGTGGGGGCACATGTTCAAGTACATAACATGTCTAAACGTGAGGAATAAAGTGTAGGAAAAAGTATCTCTCCTTCAAAGAACAGGTAAGGAGGGACAGAAAGCTGTTTGTTACAAAGATCTATTCTCTCTCTCTCTCTCTCTCTCTCTCTCTCTCTCTCTCTCTCTCTCCTCTCTCTCTCTCTCTCTCTCTCTCTCTCTCTCTCTCTCTTTTGTGTGTGTGTGTGTGTGTGTGTGTGTGTGTGTGTGTGTGTGTGTGTGTGTGTGTGTGTGTGTGTGTGTGTGTGGACGTGGTTTCATGTCAAAGTTATATCAAAATAAAGATAAGCAATTGGAAAAAATAATAGATTTTAAAAGTTGATATTTATGTAGATACAAACGACAATGTTTTCACATTTGCATTTTCCGTAAGTCACATTTTATGTCCCAATGAACTATGATGATGTGACCAATACAATCTCAATGTACGTAGCAGTGCACACGATACACAACTGCACGTCGTCTTCAACCATTTTGATTATTCTCAGAAAAAGATGGATTGTATGTCAAATAATATACAATGAAATTCTCTGATGGTCTGTATTATTTAATGCTTAAATTTCGATGTTTCCAGTGTACATGAGCCATTTTGCCTCTGAATCAAAGTATTGCATGCTTAGTGAATGTATCTTTTATACTTTACTGTAAACTGTTTCTTGCGCGTCTGGATAACTCTATTTGTTTTATCTCTTCTAAATCTGTACAAAAAGATACACAGTAAATGATGTGCTTGTCGTCCTTGCCAGGGATAAAAGGGTGGGGGCGACAGTCACCATAACACTCGGAACCATTCTTACTTTCACTGCCGGCCAGATATGAATATTCTGGTACCAAAGCAATGCACCAGTTTGGTTCTAACTTACTGCGCATTCTTTGCTTTTACAGCTGAACCATTTACTGATGGCCAAACTCGAACTCTGTGTCTAGGCGGTCAAATCTGCGAGTTTTCGTCCATTTTCACTGAACCTGAAGAAAAACAAATATAATCATCATTAGGATAATGAAAAAAGAAAGCATAAAGCAGAGGAAATCGCACAGGCGTTTATAAATCGATAGAAATGACAAAGCAAATAAAGGTAGTTTGACAGCCGAAAATGACAGAGAAGACTTTGACCCTTCCTCAGAAAGTGGTTATCACCCAAAATTCCTGAAAAAGCATTTGGGTCTCTGTTAACATGTTTGTTTGTTTATCATTATGAACCGTTAATTCCTGAAAATGCATTTGGGTCTCTGTTAACATGTTTGTTTGTTTATCATTATGAACCGTTAATTCCTGAAAATGCATTTGGGTCTCTGTTAACATGTTTGTTTGTTTATCATTATGAACCGTTAATTCCTAAAAATGCATTTGGGTCTCTGTTAACATGTTTGTTTGTTTATCATTATGAACCGTTAATTCCTGAAAAAGCATTTGGGTCTCTGTTAACATGTTTGTTTGTTTATCATTATGAACCGTTTCTTTTATATCCAATGCGCGGATAGATACAAAATAATAAAAAGTGATTCAGTTTTGAATCCTTCACTGAACATTTAATAGAAATGCTCCTCAAGATAAATACGTTAGAATCCATTTAGTGTTATACACCATCAGGATTACCTTACCAGCTGCTTGCAGTACTGGGTGGTACAATTCTCTCAGGTTCTTTCATTTCCATTGGGCAATGGTACTTGAATGTGATGTATAAACTGATTTGTTGATGTGTTAAAAAGGCACTGCATTATTTGCCCAGAGTTACTGTAAACGTACGATCAAAAGTCATCTGTTATTGGTTTTCATTTCACAGGGTTTTTTTTTCGATGCCGTCGAGTACTGTTTATGAAGGGTTTTAGTATCAATCTACCATGTACGGGTTTCTAGATTGGGTTTTCTAGAGTACAGTTTACGATCTGGCTTGCAAACAATGTCCGCGTAGTTCGTTTGTAACAAAACAAGCCAAAACAGAATGGATACGGTAACAAGCGGGCTTGATACTGCGTCTGGTGTATAGAGCTGTATGTGACGCCAACGTAAATTGTGACGTCAACGTGAAATTACATAACATGACGTTAAAAAAAATGGCGAGGCCCATGAGTTTGGCCTAGAACTGATTACCATCGGGTGTGGAGATACAGCCCGTGGCCCAGCCGCTGTCTCCGACAAGACGACGTGGAGAGGCTGACCGCCAGGTCAGTAGTAGAATTATGCAGTAAAGGGCCTCAGGATTCTCCGTCAAGACGACGTGGAGAGGATGACCGCCAGATCATTAGTAGAACTGTGTAGTAAAGGGCCTCAGGATTATCCGTCAAGATGATGTGAAGAGGCTGACCGCCAGGTTGGTAGTCCGACGTGACCTTCTGTGTGGGTGTACCCTGTGGGACTTCAAACAGTACTAGTGACCTTCTGTATGGGTGTACCCTGTGGGACTTCAAACAGTACTAGTGATCTTCTGTATGGGTGTACCCTGTGGGACTTCAAACAGTACTAGTGACCTTCTGTATGGGTGTACCCTGTGGGACTTCAAACAGTACTAGTGATCTTCTGTATGGGTGTACCCTGTGGGACTTCAAACAGTACTAGTGATCTTCTGTATGGGTGTACCCTGTGGGACTTCAAACAGTACTAGTGATCTTCTGTATGGGTGTACCTGTGGGACTTCAAACAGTACTAGTGATCTTCTGTATGGGTGTACCCTGTGGGACTTCAAACAGTACTAGTGATCTTCTGTATGGGTGTACCCTGTGGGACTTCAAACAGTACTAGTGATCTTCTGTATGGGTGTACCCTGTGGGACGTCGAACTGCACTCGGGAGCGGCTCTGCTTGCCGTGTGAAGACTGTGACATAGGTTCGTTGCAGTCAGCTGTGTGGACTGTGTCTGTTGGGACACTACTGACGGTGCCAGTGAGAAATTTTCAATGTGTCAGTTTTGAGAGCGACGGTTGAAGCTCCCTGTGTTTGTTGAATGCCCTTGCTGGTAGCGGCGTGTATTGATTTGGTGCCGATTTATATAGATATGTGTTTATGTTGTGATGGTTCAGGCAGTATATAAAAGAAAGAAAGTTAATTGGTGTGTTGCCTGGTTGTCCATGTTCATGTGGCATGGGTGTGTGTAGGGAAAACGCGTTACACGCATCTAAACTTTTGAAAGTGAGAGTCGGACAGTTATACACACAACACCACACCATCCGTGAAACTGTCAACATAATCATCAACATAATCTTTTTTTTAACGATCTGCTTTGTTGGATTATCACAACACAGCAGGTGCCCTTTCCTTTCCAACTGTCCATTTCCACCACCTCCTCTTTGTTCTATCCCAAGCCTCCCGTCTTCTAGGTCAACACACAGCACCCTGACCACATCCCCACACCCCACTCCTCCTAACTACCTTCCGTGACCCTCTTTCTATGGCCTTCTTCAAACATCTGCCGCCTTATCTCCCCTTCTCCTTTATGAACGAGGAAATTCAACGATTGATGTCATCTCCTCTTTCTCATGGGAATACCAAAGTTCACGCCTCTCTTTAAGACACAGGTGATGATGTTTTCACTGATGAGAAACCTGGCTAAACTGCTGTTGACGAGGGATGGAATGTGAGCATTCCCTATTGAATGTTCATATAATGACCTGTTTTCAATTCTCCTTTCACTGCCGTCTTCTGGTACTGGCCATGATGCCACGGTTCAGATCAGCATACAAAGCTCAAACAATGTCTTTGTCCCAGCGAAATGCCCAGTGTGGCCAAGGAACTCGCTTCTGGCAGACACCTCACGCGCTGATAGATCGATTTCAGGTGTGAATCCCAGAGAGAGAGAGAGAGAGAGAGAGAGAGAGAGAGAGAGAGAGAGAGAGAGAGAGAGAGAGAGAACAGAGAGAGAGAGAGAGAAAGAGAGAGAAAATCCCAGAGAGAGAGAGAGAGAGAGAGAGAGAGAGAGAGAGAATCCCAGAGAGAGAGAGAGAGAGAGAGAGAGGAGAGAGAGAGAGAGAGAGAGAGAGAGAGAGAGAGAGAGAGAGATGATGATGCACTACTAAAAGCCGATTCAACGCCTACTCATAAAAGCGCAAGACTGTATTTGAGAGAGAGAGAGAGAGAGAGAGAGAGAGAGAGAGAGAGAGAGAGAGAGAGAGAGAGAGAGAGAGAGGACACGCTGTTGAAAATGGCTGGAAGCGATATGAACATGTACAGCTCAACACACTGTTCTTGAGGTTGCAGCAGGTAGAGTAGCTATTGATCGCAGGGTCTGGTCCTACACACATCATTCACCAGCCGCCATCCTGCTTCTGTCTCATTCAACGTCATTTCCGGTTATCAACGGTCCGCAATGCAGTTTGGGTTCAGTATTTATTTTGACACAGATGAACCCCAGGTAGGCCCTCTGCAGCTTCTGACAGGTTTCACTGATGATCTGGATATGCACAGAGGAGAGGAGAGAGAGAGAGAGGGAGAGAGAGAGAGAAGAGAGAGGAGAGGGAGAGAGAGAGGAGAGAGAAAGAGAGAGAGGGAGAGAGAGAGAGAGGGGGAAGAGAGAGAGAGGAGGGGGAGAGGGGAGAGAGAGAGGGGGAGAGAGAGAGAGAGAGAGAGGGGGAGAGAGAGAGGGAGAGAAAGAGAGAGGGAGAGAGAGAGAGAGGGAGAGAGGGGGAGAGAGAGAGGAGAGAGAGAGAGAGGAGAAGAGAGAGAGAGAGGGAGAGAGAGCAGGAGAGAGACAGAGCAGAGAGAGAGAGACAGAGAGAGAGAGGGGGAGAGAGAGAGAGAGAGAGAGGGGGAGAGAGACAGCGAGAGAGAGAGAGGGTGAGGAGAGAGAGAGAGGGAGAGAGCAGAGACAGAGAGAGGCAGAGAGAGAGAGGGGGAGAGACATGGAGAGAGAGAGAGGGGGAGAGAGACAGAGAGAGAGAGAGGGAGAGAGAGAGAGAGGGAGAGAGACAGAGAGAGAGAGAGAGAGAGAGAGAGAGAGAGAGGAGAGAGAGAGATGAGAGAGAGAGAGAGAGAAGAGAGAGAGAGGAGAGAGAGAGAGAGAGAGAGGAGAGAGAGAGCGAGAGAGAGAGAGAGAGAGAGATGTTATTTAAGTTCTGGTAAAGAGTGGACAAACTATGAAAAGAAAGTGTTAGCAATAGAGACCAAGAGTGCAGAAATCTAAATGATGTGACAGCGAGTGAAAGCGGGAGTGAATTTTCATGATTATTATATTTATGCAGCGTCTGTCTCCGGTTTAGAGACCAAGCTCTAAACACTTTAGAATCTACACACACGTTTAAACACTGCAATGCCTACTCGTGTTGAGAAGACTGAAGAGCTGCCTGAAGGTGCCGATCCATCATTTACCCTGTCATTCAGTCAAATATCAGTCACTCACACTACTCGTGTTGAGAAGACTGAAGAGCTGCCTGAAGGTGCCGATCCATCATTTACCCTGTCATTCAGTCAAATATCAGTCACTCACACTACTCGTGTTGAGAAGACTGAAGAGCTGCCTGAAGGTGCCGATCCATCATTTACCCTGTCATTCAGTCAAATATCAGTCACTCACACTACTCGTGTTGATGAAGACTGAAGAGCTGCCTGAAGGTGCCGATCCATCATTAATTTTACCCTGTCATTCAGTCAAATATCAGTCACTCACACTACTCGTGTTGAGAAGACTGAAGAGCTGCCTGAAGGTGCCGATCCATCATTTACCCTGTCATTCAGTCAAATATCAGTCACTCACACTACTCGTGTTGAGAAGACTGAAGAGCTGCCTGAAGGTCCCGATCCATCATTTTACCCTGTCCATTCAGTCAAATATCAGTCACTCACACTACTCGTGTTGAGAAGACTGAAGAGCTGCCTGAAGGTGCCGATCCATCATTTACCCTGTCATTCAGTCAAATATCAGTCACTCACACACTCACACCTTCGATCATTGCTTCGATTTTGAACTCGTGTCATCCACACCAACAGCCAACGGGTCATTTTTTTTTTAAAGATTGTGATAGGATTTCGCATGGTGCTAGATCTCGTACGTGCGTTCATACACGGAACCTCCGTCTGTATTCTCATTCGAAGGATTGTTCGGGGAATGGAGTCAGAGTCAATGGTCACTCCAACCCCTCACCTCACCCCATATCAAAACGATCTGATGGAGATTCTAACCCACAATCCACGGATCACAAGGATCATGAGCCCTGTGCTCTGCTGCCAACTGAGCTATTCTGGGCCCTGGTCTCTTTAAGCAGTGAACACGCAGGCGTGCATCAGCCTCTGAAGTAAGGTGGTTAGCATCACGGACTTTGGTTGGTTCAAATCTCATTGGACACATTGACACTTGGAGCGGCAGGCCAGTTATCCTGTTTGTTGTTGTAGTGTTGTAGGAGATGAGTGACGAGGGAGCCGGGGAGGGGGGTGGGGGGGGGGGGTGGGGGGGGTGGGGGGGTTGGGGGGTGCGTTACAA
>CM031627.1:3504828-3507328 GCA_018398815.1 Conus ventricosus
GAATTCATGCTTATGATCTTGTGCACACGTAAAATTCCATCACCAATGTTTGGAAGGGAAGGCCAGTTTGGCCATGAGGATGAATCACACACACTCACAAAGGATGCAACCTCCATGAATATCAAGTGAATAAGGCAAAGTCTCAGAAACTGACATTAAAAAGTCAGCGGGATACAAATGATTAGTACCAGCAGGCGTTTTGTCAGTTGGCTCTTCCGAGGTATTCGAACCCTTGAGTAAAGATAAGTGTAGGACTCTAACCGCGGATAGGCGTCATATAGGCATGACAATAACATAATCATGTGCCATCTACTTTTGTTTTCCATAACACTTTTCATTCATTGGCTTCCCTATTCATAGCTTTGCTGCCATTCTCCTAGCTCACCCACTCCTTAACATAGCTGACCCAGCATTTGTCTCTCTGATTTATCTTAAGTCGGGCCATCAATCTGGCTGCCAGAGGCAAGTCTCCACGCCACAGAGCGGTCTTCTTAGGGAATACCTGAGTCATAAACAACAACATCGTCAAAGTACATTAAAAAGACAAATGTCAATTGCAGTGCTTCCGTTGATAACCGGAAATGATGGTGAAATGAGACCAGAAGCAGGATGGTGAATGATGTGTGTGGGACCAGACCCTGAGATCAATATCCACCCTACCCCCTGCAACATCAGCAACAGTGTGTTAGGCTGTACAGGTTCGTATCGCTTCCAGCCATTTTCAACAGTGTGTTAGGCTGTACAGGTTCATATCGCTTCCAGCTGTTTTCAAGTCTGTCCGCTCTGTTCCTCACTTAACGCAGTCTCTCTCTCTCTCTCTCTCTCTCTCTCTCTCTCTCTCTCTCTCTCTCTGGGAATCACACCTGAAATCGATCTATCAACGATGTGCCTGCTTGGAGCGAGTTTCTTCACTACACATGAACGTTAAGCTTGGGGATTATGCTTCATCATAGACGTTATGTGTGTTTTGCGGACTGACTGAACCATGGCATTTTGGCTGGTAACAGACGACAGCAGTGAAAGGCACTGGAAATTAGGTCATGGACATTATTGTGTTTATGTTGAAAAAAAAAGGGAAGCGCTCTTTTTCCACACCTTGTCCGAGACATTTTGGCCATGGTTCTCTTCAGTAAAGGCGTTATGATCCGTGTTTTGAAGAGAGTCGTCAACTTTGATATTTCTTTGAGAAAGACGAGATGGCATCAGTTGTTGAATCTCTTCGTTCATGAGGGAGTGAAGAATTGGTGGTGGATGTTTCAAGAACACAATAGACGGCAGTTAGGAGGGGTAGAGACTGGGGTGTGGAGGGGAGGGGGATTATATGACGGCGTTGAATGGTAACGAGAATGGTAGGAGGGGATTGGGATGGAAGAAAGAGGAGTAGATGGTGGTGAATGGTAGGCTAGGAAGGGAGCTAAGTCGGGAGGGGGGGGGGGTCGAGCAAAGCCAACAGAGCCGAGCAGCTGAAAGCGTTATGCTGACTGTTGTATCCATGATTACAACAGGTCCGCTTATCCATGTCATGGTATTGTGACGGACCATTTTTGTCCGGTGCCGAATTGTGGGGACAGTTTTGAGAAGGCGAAAGTTTGCCTCTTCACCTGTTGACCTGTTTACCTGACAACTACTCACCCGAGTTTCGTTGTCAGTCAGGTGAGCGAGGATTTCCTTTCAGTCTCTGTAGATTTGCTGGCCTGGAAACATCCCTATGGTGCCGAAGAGAGACTCGCAGCTTAGCTTGGGTGGTAATCAGTTCCCAGGTGTCGGTGAGGCCCAGAGTGCGGCCTAGCTGGAAATGGGTACCATAGGGTATGGGGTGCAGCCCAGTCCAGGCACTATCTCCGTCTTGATGATGTGGAGAGGGTGACCGCCAGGTCAGTAGTGTATGAGTATTGAAAAGGGTCTCAGGATTCTCCGTCACGATGACGTGGAGAGGCTGACCGCCAGGTCGGTAGTCCAACGTGATTCTCTTCTGTACAGGGCACACCACTTGGGACTGTGTTACGAAGCGGCTCTGCTTGCCGTGTGAGTACCTGGTTGGTGCTATAGACAGTGACTTGGGCTCTGCTTGCCGTGTGAGTACCCTGGTTGGTGCTATAGACAGTGACTTGGGCTCTGCTTGCCGTGTGAGTACCCTGGTTGGTGCTATAGACTGTGACTTGGGCTCTGCTTGCCGTGTGAGTACCCTGGTTGGTGCTATAGACTGTGACTTGGGCTCTGCTTGCCGTGTGAGTACCCTGGTTGGTGCTATAGACTGTGACTTGGGCTCTGCTTGCCGTGTGAGTACCCTGGTTGGTGCTATAGACTGTGACTTGGGCTCTGCTTGCCGTGTGAGTACCCTGGTTGGTGCTATAGACAGTGACTTGGGCTCGGCACAGCCAGGTGTGTGAACTGTGTCTGTTAGGGCACAACTGACGGTGCCAGTGAGCTCTGTGCCAGAAACAAAAAGAAATGAATGTGTCAGTTTTGTGAATGTTGTGTCGCTGAGAGCGACGGTTGA
>CM031627.1:3512328-3514828 GCA_018398815.1 Conus ventricosus
ATGTCCTTTGAACTAATCCACCCCTTAACGCTCTGGCCATGTCCTTTGAACTAATCCACCCCTTAACGCTCTGGCCATGTCCTTTGAACTAATCCACCCCTTAACGCTCTGGCTATGTCCTTTGAACTAATCCACCCCTTAACGCTCTGGCCATGTCCTTTGAACTAATCCACCCCTTAACGCTCTGGCCATGTCCTTTGAACTAATCCACCCCTTAACGCTCTGGCCATGTCCTTTGAACTAATCCACCCCTTAACGCTCTGGCCATGTCCTTTTTATTTCCATCTGCTAATGGAATGGAACGTTTCAGATTGTTTCTCTAGATATCGGCAGATTATCTCACAGACTGTGATGTACAACGGCTATGGTCAAAGTAACAGCTTGGATTCAATGGACTGTGTCGTACAGCTGATAACAGCTGGCGCTGCTCTGGGTGGTCCGACGGAAATGTTTTTCTGATCACATTGTTGGTGCCTGATAAAACTACATAACATACTAGATAGGTTGTATCAGAGTGTGTGTGGGTAGATGGGGGGCGATGAGAGTATGCAGGTGGGAGGTAGTGCTTGATCAGTATCTGGATAACATATATTGGCAAAGCAACAAACAAAGCGACTTCCAGCTGTTCGACTGATTGTCACTCGGCAGTTAAACACTTTCCCATTCTTTGCATGGAAGCTCCATATCCATGAAACTGGAACGCCCTGACTCAGGTCTGTCTGAAACAACGCCCTGGAGCAAAGCTCCGGCATCTTCAGTGCTCTGGAACTCTCCCTGGACTGACACGAACAGGAACCAATCCCTGGAAAACGAATGGGGCGAGAAACAGGGGAGATGTGACCAGTTACACGCTATTTTCCGCCAGAGAGTCAAGAGTTGTAGCCAGAGAGTGTGTACACTGGCACTGTCACAGTCCAGCAGAAGACTCTGGGTTTTGATGTAGGAGGAAGGTTTCTGCACCATACCTCGGGTACAGCAGGGCAGACAGCGGTTCCCATTCCAGTCTAAGGTCTCTGTCTTTCTGTTCTTGGGTTGTATGGCGGATAGATGGCCAAACACTGTAAAGAAACAACCCACCATCTGTTTACATGCACGTTTTAATTTTCTTTCAATTTGACAAGTGGATTTTCACATGGGAAGACTCAGACTGTTGATTGTTGTTCTGTTCAAGGATCAAACACATGAATCAACTATGTCTCGTCTCCGAATACAATACTCCCAAAGAGCGATTTGATTTTTTCTATCAAGTTTTGACCAGCATGTGAGGGCACCTGTCAGCCCTTCGTTCACTGATGTGTCGTTCCAATTATAAGGGATCCGATGGGAACAAGGTATCTGAACGCCAAGATGACCTTGCAGAATGTCACTGACAATTCCCAATGAAGTATTCAAAAACAATATATATATTATATATATATATATATATATAACAAACTAATAAATTCCAAGGATAAGTACCGAGCACCGTTCCAGCAACTTACAGAGCAGCTTGGTGTTACAATGACTGCAAGAAATATTGAATTATAAACAAAGCTTGCTCTTATGTCTTAGATTGAAGAAATAGGGGAGATACGCATTCATATCTGCAGTGGTAGATGATTCTGCCTAACTAACAGTATGTGCTTAGTGGGTGAATGAGGAAAAATAAAATAAATGCTTCTCAAAATGAGCCTTCAGCAAGCTTATATTCTCCAAGGGGAGACATCCTCCAATAGGGAGGGAAACTCACTAACATATAACTCCTGGTCATATATCGATATTTCGAAACTTGGTTGTTTTCCCTCAGTGACCGCGGAAAGTGGTAATTTGACTCCTCTGCCTTTTCAGTTTTAAGAAAAATGCAATCCCAAAAAGGCTGGTGTGCAATACCGTAGTATGTTTGTTGAGTTTTCAAAAAACCAACCAAAGGTGCCATCTAAGAAGCAAAAGAAAATCATCAAAGAGCAAAACAAGCTACATTTTCTTGTGAAAAGTAGAAAATATAAAAAGATATCCTCTAAGACACAAGAAAATGTAGCTTGTTTTGCTCTTTCATGATTTTCTTTTGCTTCTCAGATGGCACCTTTGGTTGGTTTTTTGAAAACTCAACAAACATAACTACGGTATTACACACCAGCCTTTTCTGGGATTGCATTTTTCTTAAAACTGAAAAAGCAGAGGAGTCAAATTACCACTTTCTGCGGTCACTGAGGAGAAACACCAAGTTTCGAAATATCGGTATATGACTAGGAGTTATACGTTAGTGAGTTTCCCTCCCTATTGGAGGATGTCTCCCCTTGGAGAATATAAGCTTACTGAAGGCTCATTTTGAGAAGCATTTATTTTATTTTTCCCCATTCACCCACTAAAGCACATACTGTTAGTTAGGCAGAATCATCTACCACTGCAGATATGAATGCGTATCTCCCCTATTTCTTCAATCTAAGACATAAGAGCAAGCTTTGTTTATAATTCAATATTTCTTGCAGTCATTGCAACACCAAGCTGCTCTGTAAGTTGC
>CM031627.1:3519828-3524828 GCA_018398815.1 Conus ventricosus
CTACGACTCAGCGGATGTCTGACCTACGCATTAGCCCAACGCGCTGGTCAGACCTTGAGTGCCTACCTACTGTTTTTGTACTCCCAGTTCTTAAAGATCAGGGAGTACTTTAGAATGGGAACGAAGAAATGCTGTCTGTATGTGTGTGTGTGTGTGTGTGTGTGTGTGTCTGTCTGTCTGTCTGTGTGTCCGTGGTCAAATGTGTTCCACTCGCTCCAGACAAAACTACTGGGTCGATCTTTCTGAAAATTTGCAGGTATGTTCATTATGGGTCAAGGATGATGCCCGACGTTTTAGTTTACCGCTACAGCCGTTACTAACGGCTGTAACGGCCTGTAACGCGTTTTCTTCTTTATGGAATATCTCAGAAAGTACTTGACCGATCTTTCTGAAAATTTGTAGGTATGTTCATTATGGGTCATGAATAATGCCCGATGTTTTAGTTTACCGTTATAACCGTTTACTAACGGCTGTAACGGCCTGTAACGGTTTTTCTTCTTTATGGAATATCTCAGAAAGTACTTGGCCGACCTTTATGAAAATTAGCAGGTATGTTCATTATGGGTCACGGATGATGCCTGATATTTAAGTTTGCCCCGTTATAGCCGTTACTAACGGTTGTAACGGCCTGTAACGGTTTTTTCTTTTATGGAATATCTCAGAAAGTATTTGGCCAATTTATAAGCGGTTTGGATGATCTTGTGACAAATCGGATCCTCTGTCCATATGTAAGTGATGTAATGCTGAAAATGGATTAAACAACCGTTAAAAACCGTTATTCTGCCGTTATTTCTTATTATAGGTGGATTTTAATGAAATTTGGTATATAGAAAGGTTATCACACACAAATGGCACTTCTATATAGTATTTTAAAATCTGACCGTTAAAAACCGTTATTCTTGACATATTGTCCAATTTGGATGAAATTTGATATGTACACAGTCTGTAGCCCAGTGAGGACTAAAATACCGGTTTCAAAAGTGCATATCGGTTTATAACCTTTTAAACCGTTATTTTGCCGTTATTTTTTATATATTGGTGGGTTTCAATGAAATTTTGTATATAGAAAGGTCATCACACACAAATGGCACTTCCATGCAATGTTTCAAAATCTGACCGTTAAAAACCGTTATTCTTGACATATTGTCCGATTTGGATGAAATTTGGTATGTGCACAGGCTTTAGCCCAGTGAGGACTAAAATACCAGTTTCAAAAGTGTACATCGGTTAAATAACCGTTGAAACCGTTATTTTGCTTTTATTTCTTATCTCACAAAGCACTTGGCCGGTTTATAAGCGGTTTGGAAAACTGGGAGTACGTTTATATGCTCGCATCTGTTGTTGTTGTTGTTGTTTTTTGTGGATGTACACGTGTGTGTATGATGTGTCGGCATGGGCCCATGTGTGTGCGTGGGCGCATGTGTGTGTTGTTGTTGTTGTTCTTCGATTTAACGTCTTTTCACTTTAAAGTAATATTAGACAGAAAGTGAGTGTTTACTTGTATATGTGTATGCATGCGTGCTTGCGCGTGTGTGTGCATGTGTATGTGTGTGTGTGCGCGCGTGTGTGTGTGCGCCTGTGTGTTGTGTGTGTGTGTGTGTGTGTGTGTGTGTGTGTGTGTGTGTGTGTGTGTGTGTGTTAAATATTGGTGGAAATACTACATAAGAACAATCCTTAGAAAAAAGCAAATTAACAAATCAAACTGCAATAGTCAAAACAAAACAGTCTAAAATATGCAGAAATCATAAAAACGAGCCGACTGGACTTTTCATTAAGTTCTGAACAAAGTTCAAAGAAAAGACAGGTTCTTGGAAAATGCATTTAGATTTATCTTTTCTGAATTTTGATAGAGGTGATTCAAATAAGGACAAAAGTACAAAATATGTATTGTTGTACAAACTATCAACAGCCCTGCATACACATTTAATTTTTTTATGAACTTGGTTTTGAAAACGTTTAACTAAGTCTGTAAAACAGTGAAATACATTTTTTTTGCCGTGTTTTGGGTGTTTATTGACTTTTAAAAAAATAAAACATGTAATTTGTTAATGATTTTTTTTAAATTTTGTGATCGAGCGTTTAACCAACACTTTATTGAAGAATTAGGCTTATGTACTTTGGGAAGCATGTCGTCTTCATATATCTTTTCAAAATTTCAAAAGAAGCTTTTTGTAATAGAGAGTAACCTTCTTGTAAACTTAAAAGAATGTGAATATCCTTTGATTTAAAAAGATTGTTTTTGCACCTTCCCGAGCAGTACGATCAGCCCATTTATTTCCAGATATTGAACAATGAGATGGGACCCAACAAAAACCAACTGCGATACCCCTTGTTATAAGAACATGAATAAGTACATTAATTTCTGTGTTGTTTACCCCGTTTTTTCGGATTGTTATTCTAAAGCTTGGGGGAAAAACTGTTTTTAAAATTTGGCAAAAAAGGTGCACCTAAAAATTTGAATGGTGTATCAACGACATACTGAACACCATTAAATTCTATTAATTCAGCTGTGAAAATGGAGAAGCCCTTTCCCAAGGGAAAAAAGATTTCTAAATTTTTTAAAGGGGGGTGAAAAAACCACACCTGCCTGATGCTAATAAAAAACCATCAGTGAAGATTTTTGGAGATTGGGAAAAAAATCACCCAATGGATTAGCCATATGCAAAAAATTGATTGCAAATTTTTGGAAAATTTGTATTAGTTAAAAAAAATTTTCCCTTTAAAAAAGCCCCATTTGGGGAGAATTTTGGAAAAGCACAGCAATTTCTTTTGATTATTTTTAAAATTTTTTGGTAATATTTTTAAAGAAATGAAAAAAATAGTTTTAATTGATGGATCGTTTTGCACACTTGGGAAAAAAAACCTTCTTCCGCCTTTTGGGAAAATTTTGAAATGGCACTTAAAAGGGGGGGTTTTTAGAAAAATTTTCCTGTCTCAAAGGGGAAAAATTTCACTAAGATCCTTGAGCAAAAAGGCCCCAAATTTTTATAGTTTTACTACCCGCGCCAAAAAACCCCCCCCAAAAAACCCCCCCCAACAAAAATTTTAATTTAAACAAACCGAAAATTTAATGTAATTGTGTCTTGACCCATTTTTGTTTGCTTTTGACTTTTAGGTTCAATGACTTTTTGTTTGATTCCCCAATTTTTAAAAGGGGTTTCCAAAAGGATTTAGAGTTTTAAAACCAAGAAATTTAAATTAAAGGCCGTATTTAAGTGTGATGCTGTTAATTTAAATTTTGGGCTTTGAAAAAAGGGATCCATCTGCATCAAATGCTCATGTGAGTTTTTTAGGTGATAAGTTAAACCCTTTTCTGAATAAACAGGCAATATTTTCTAAATCATATTATAAGCTCTTTTTAAAAATTTAGACCTTTTTGAGGTTTTTTTTTTTAAAGTACATTCATCCAAAACAATATCATCGGCATACGAATAAAGTCCTTTTTTTTGGAAAAAGATATTGGAAATCGTAGTTGGATTTAATAGAATGGGCAATTACGAGCCTTGGGGACCCGTTCAGGGAAACTTTTTTAGGGGTAAAATTTCCAATCTTGTTTTTGGGTTTCGTTGGCAAGAATGTTCTAACAAGTCTGTAGACCAGAAAGCCCCAAACCCTTTTAAAATTTATATAAATTTTTCATGCCAAAAACCCGATGTTGCCTTTTTTTATCAAAGATTTTGGCAAAAAATTTTTGTCTTTGGCAAATTGTTGTTTGATTTCTTTTTAATTTCACTAAATGATCAATGGTTGATCTGCCCTTTTTAAAGCCTCCTTGGTTTAATGGTAAACCACGTTTTTCGCATGATAAGGGCAATCGATTTTTAAACAATTTGCTCATTTAATTTTCATACGGGGGCAAGAGAAGGTCTATAATATTTACACGTTATGGTTGCCCCGCTTTAAAATGGGACATAATTTAATTCCCCCTATGGGTGGGGTTTCCTTCAAAACCGATTTTTCTAATAAATCCGTTCAAAATAAAAAAAAGTTTTTGGAAGGTTTTATCAATCATGGAAAAGGCATCCCGCCAAAAAGTTTTTTTTGGGGGTTTTGGTAAAGAACGTTTGCAACAGTTTCTTGAAAAGTAATTTTAGCATTTAAATAGTGACATTTTTTTCTCGGGTCATTGTGTAGTCTTTTGTGATTGATTTTCCCCAAAAATTTTTCATTTTTTCGATAGCTATTGTAAGGCTATTCTTACAAAGGTGTCAGCAATGCCTCAGCTTTTTTTTTATTTTGAAGGAAATTTTTTCACACCTAAAATAATAAAAATTTTTTGGCGATAATCCCATTTTTATTTCTGGCTTTTTCCCAAAATTTTTCTTTATTTTTTGGTCAATTTTCATTAAAACAACGTTTACCCTACTTGCTTTTAGACCGCCCACTCAAAATACCCATGCCCCCCACCTGAAATTTCAAAGGTATATCGGTGGGGGGGCCACATTTGCCAAACGCCCTCACCCCCCCTTTTCCAGACCTTCCTCCATTAACCGACTTACCTAACCATCCGCGTCGGTCAACTTCCCAGACCCACCATCCCCCTTGAAAAGGCCTACTCAAAACCTCCATTTTCTACAAACCCACCGACGCACATGCATACCTTGACTACTCATCCTCCCACAACCCATACACTAAAGACAGCATCCCATACTCACAATTCTCCGTCTTCGCAGACTCTGCTTTAGCGAGGAAGACTTCACTAACAAGCAGCCAAAATGTCACAATTTTTCACCAACCGCGGATACCCCAGTTCCATCATCAATGCAGCACTCCGCCGCACCATAGCTGTATCCAGAACATCTGCTCTGGAAACCCAGCATCCAACCAAGACAGACAGACCCACAGCCTACCTCCTCTACCACCCGCACACCCTCCCCATCTGTAGGATCCTCAAATCCAATTGGCACATTGTACATAACCACAAACCCGCCTTCCATACCAAACCCATGATCACATTCAAACGTGACAAAAACCCAAAGACCTCCTCGTGCGTCCAGTTT
>CM031627.1:3532423-3537423 GCA_018398815.1 Conus ventricosus
TATACTTTCTTGTAAAGCAGCAAATAAATGTTCCATTTTTATGACGGGTATATATAGTAGTATCACTGAACATTTTACCTAGACTTTTCAATGAATAGAGGTAAATCGTTTACATACATATAGAAAATAAGATAGGTCCCAGTACTGACCCTTGAGGCACACCGTGACTAGTAGATGACATGGGAGAAAAAGATTTATTTACGGGAAGAGTTTGCTTTCTATCTGAAAGAAATGAAGACAGGAGTGCAAACTAATTTTCAGATAACATATATAACTTCAAGAAGACTGCGAACGATGACATAAAAGCTTTCATAAAATCTACTATGAGAACAACTGTGACTTTGTCATTATTTCTATTGGTAAGCCATTAAGCAAGCTGGATTGTCAATGCCCTGTGGCAAGCGTGATTGGCCCTAAAGCCGACTGGCTTTGATGGAATAAAATTGAAGGAACTAAAGTGCTCAAGATTATGTTTACTTATGTAATTTTCTAATGGTTAGACAGTACAGACAGAATCTCCGCTACCCCCCCCCCCCCCCCCTCACTGCCCCCTTCCCCTTCTTTGTGTGAGAAGGAGAGAGAGACAGAGACACAGAGAGAGAGAGAGACAGAGAGAGAGAGGGAGGGAAGAGACACAGAGAGAGAGAGAGAGAGAGAGAGAGAGAGGAGAGAGAGAGAGAGAGAGAGGGAGGGAGAGAGAGAAGAAAATAAAGATGAAGCTTGAACCACCTTGATTCTCAGTTTAGTTTCCAGTCCTTTCAAAGTGCACTTCAAGATGAATGTTTTTAAGGGGACAGAGGACAAAAAACAGAGATCGGGACCGATCATGTGCTGCCAAGAAATCCCATCATCGTTTTCTTTCTCCGTGTGTCATACCTCGTAACGTAAACGTTTCTCACACCCGTGTGTCAGGCGAGGGATGCGAAAGAAAGTGGAAATGAGAGGGGGATGAGGTTCAGTGTGGGGAATCCATTCAGTTTCACATGCCCTGTTGTTGTTTTTTCAGCATTATTTCAGATTCTGCGTTTTGTGCAGTGTGATCTGTGGTGTGTGTGTGGTGTGTGTGTGTGGTGTGTGTGGTGGTGTGTGGTGTGTGTGTGTGTTATGTGTGTGTGGGTGTGTGGGTGTGTGTGGTGTGTGTGTGTGTGGTGTGTGTGTGTGCGTGCGTGTGTGCATGTGTATGTGTGTGTGTGTGTTTGGTGTGTGTGTGTGTGTGTGTGTATGTGTGTGTGTATTGATGTTGTGTGTGTGCATGTGTGTGTGTGTGTGTTGTGTGTGTGTGTGTGTGTGTGTGTGTGTGTGTGTGTGTGTGTGTGTGTGTGGCGTGCTGGCGTGTGGTATGTGAGAGTGTGTGTGTATGTGTGTGTGTGGTGTGTGTGTGCGTGCGTCGTGCGTGCGTGCGTGCGTGCGTGTGTGTGTGTGTGTGTTGTGTGTGCGTGTGTGTGTGTGTGTGTGTGTGTGTGGCGTGCGTGCGTGGTGCGTGCGTGCGTGCGTTGCGTGCGTACTGCTGCGTGCGTTGCGTGCGTGGCGTGCGTGCGTGCGTGTGTGTGTGTGTGGTGTGTGTGTGTGTGTGTGTGTGTGTGTGTGTGTGTGTGTGTGTGTGCGTGCGTGCGCCTCGCTGTGTGTGTGCGTGTGTGTGTGTGTGGGTGGTGTGTGTGTGTGTGTGTTGTTGTGGTGTGTGTGTGTATATATATATATATAAAATATTATATATATATTATATAAGAGAGAGAGAGAGAGAGAGAAAAGAGAGAGAGAGAGTCAAAGTCAAAGTCAAAGTCAAAAATGTTTTAATGTCAGGCCTCTGGCCCATAACATGGAGCATAGCACAAACAAGAATCATTAAACTGAATAAACTGCATCCTAAGTTTAACGCTTTGTAAACAAAATTAGATAACCTAAAACAACACCTCGTTTCACTTGACATAAGTAGGTAGAATTAAACATACATGGCTTATGGAAATATTTGGGCTGAATAAATTCATTTCTTATTTCATCGTACAGAGGACATACAAAAACCCAATAATGCAATTCCAGTTTCTGTGTGTTTTCTGCAGAACGGACATAATTTAATCATTAACACTGTTCTCTATAATACTGTAAGAAATGTGACTTCAGAGGAGACATTCCAATCCGAAATCTTGCAAATGTTCTTCGAATTTGTACATTCTTACAAGATACATATAAGGGCTGAGAATCAATGTGCTCTGAATTGCGAATAAACACTGTAAAATTCGTGAGACTGCAAGGAAGCATGCCAATTCTGATTATAACAATCTATCAATCTCTGTTTGAATTCTCTCATAAACAAATTAATGGCTTCCAACACACTGTGCCTCCCAAACGACACCAAAACCAAATTCATATAAAACATTACGAATTCTGCAGGCCCAAGTGGTATAGTTTTGCCTCTGCAAGGACAAAAGCATTTTAATACGCCTTTTTTGGATACCTATCATCATTCATATATACCACCCGCAGCCAAAATTTAACACACCTAGAATATGGTTGACAAAAATGGGAAACCTTCCAATTTCTCCATAAACTAAATGTCTTGAGATTTTGGATGAACACCCATAAACCTTTTCAAAGCAGACGAATGCACTCTTTCAATGCATTCTTGGTCCTGTGACAGTCCCCAAATTTCTGAGCCGTACGTCAAAATTGGCTGAATCTGCAATCAAACATTTTCAAGAATATGTTTGGAGAATGTTCTCCAATGGACCATTAGAATTTCATAATAACACAAATACCCTTTTTAGCGCGATCGCGAGATCTCGTAATGTAGGCTGAAAAGATAGCTTTGTTTGTTAGATATATTCCTAGATATTTGTACATGCTCACAATTTTTAACTTTTCTTCTCCAAAATACCATTCTTCATTCATGGAAAGATAGCCACCGTTTCTGTAAACAACTATATTAGATTTCTCCAGGTTAACATCAGATCTAGGCGCTTAGACGTGTTGTAAAGTATATTCAGTTGTGTCTGCAGACCTACCACGCTATCTGAAAATAATGCTACATCGTCAGCGAAGAGAAAAAATAAAAAGTTCTACAATATCAGGATACAGCTGAATTCCATGTCTACCATTACTGATGACATCCTTAGTTAGTTCATTAATGAACAAGGAGAACAGGACAGGTGAGCATACTTCACCTTGCTTAAGCCATGTGGGCAGAAAAAAAATTTCAGATATATCACCACCTGCCGAACACGAGTCTTGACAACAGCGTACATGCTTTCTATTGCCCGGGCAATTTTCCTTTAATACCATTGTTGCCTAAAGTTTTCCATAGTTTCTCGCTATGAACCGTATCAAATTACTTTACGGAAATAAAATAAAAGCAACATACAGTTTCCGATGTCTTACAAGCTGTTTCTGAATCATGCCATGAGCGTAAAAACATGATCAAGGTACTACCTTTGCTCTAAATCCAGCTTGTTCTTCAACCGATTATTTTGTTATCATCGATCCAGTTAGTAATCCTTTTGTTTAACACAAAGCTATACAATTTGCTACATACATTCAGCAGTGAGATTCCCCGTAGTTGTCAGGCACGTTCATATCCCCTTTCTTAAATACAGGGTGTAAGATTGACAAGGACCATTCATCTGGATACAGGCCATTGTCAAAAATGTGATTGAAAAATTTAATCAAGAAAGGTACAATAATATCAACACTGTATTTATAAAATTCTCCTAGCATACCATCCGGTCCAGTCGCTTTTTTGCCTCTTTATTGCTTTGATTGCACTTTTTATTCATTATCAGATATTCTCTCGTTTAGAGAGTCAATATTAATATCAAAGTCAGCGTCGAGACACATTCAAAACGATCGCTACCAACATTGCCCAGAGCATTTACATTTGCAACACCGTTAAATACATTATTAAAGTGGTTATACCAATCTCAATGGAAATCATTTGTTGGGTAGATTTAGGTTTGACAGATCGAATGGTAAACCCAGAATTTCTTTGGATTCTTCAAATTATCTTGTAAAGACATTATGATATTCTCTTATGGCTTTTTTCTTTTGCCTAATTAACTCCTTATAGGCTGTTTTTCTTCGCACAATATGCTTCCCTGTCCGTATCATTATGGGATCTTGAACTCCTGTGTAAATCTATTCTTAACAATTTTCTGCTTTGTTTGCACTCAAGGTCAAACCAGACCCTATTTTTCTCGGTTCCAAGAATATAGTTTTCTTCATACATTCCCCAGCATATCTGAAACACTCATGAAGTCTGCACAAGGCAAGGTTTACATCAGACTCAATTAAAAATGTTGCTTCGTTCAACAGACCTTGGACATACTCGGGTTTTTCATCAAAGCGGAAAACGTAGCATGTTTTTGATCCTCCCATTTATACTTCGAAATAGTAGTCCTATTAACTTCTTCTCTTTCTACAACACATCCATTACTGTCAATCGTAAAAGCTAAAATCACCACTGCATGTTTAGATTCAACTTTATAAACTATGTTAAAATCGGCACATCGAGAAAGTAACCCACGTGAAACTATGAAGTAATCTAGAACACTACTACCAGTTGGAGAAATATACGTAACATCGCCTGAAAATTTTAATACTCGCAAGCCATTTACAATAGACAAACCAAACATTTCACACACAGTGATCAAATAACGACCAAAAGAGTTCGTAGTAGCATCTCTGATTCCCTAGTTATACTTTCAAACCGAACTGTGTGAACAGTGGAAGTCAACATGGACACCACATCACACATTTCGTCCCCAGGGTCAGAACTACTGGCATTAACAGAGCCAGTTCTTGAATTAAGGTCGCCAAATACAATCAGTGGCAAATCACCATTTACCCTAATTAGTTCAAAGAGGCAGTCTTCCAGCATAGAAACTCCATTGTATATATTTGTTTCAGCATAATATACAGAATTTTCGGGTGGGAAGTAAACTCCTAACAACAACAATCAGTGTTTGTACCTAATAATTTATAGACAGCTTCAAGCAATCATGTTGTCATAT
>CM031627.1:3544923-3554923 GCA_018398815.1 Conus ventricosus
TTTTGTTTTTTTTTTTGGTTGTTAGGTGGGTTTTTTTTGGGGGGTTGCATTTTTTTTTGACAAAAATACTCATCAAACAGATATCAACCATTCGGGACGATGCTTCATAACAGCGGGTAATGTCACACAAAAGAAAAGGAAAGTCTGGGGGCTGCCATGCCGTGGTGTCTCCAGACAAAAGACAGCGAATTGCATAGGCGTCAACCGGGCCGAGAGATACCGACACCTGCAGTGCTTTCTCATGAAATGCCAACAATACACTCGATGAACTGGACTCTCATTGTTCCAGAGTCTTCCAATCGATTTTCATCAGCAGCAACACGTCCAGGCGGGAGCTGATCAATGGCAAACAGTCTTTAGAATGGCCACGACTGGAACGGCCATAGAACACAGACCACTTCTCCTGCTCCTCCCCTCCCTCCACTCCTTCCCCCCCCCTCCCACCCTCCCTCCATTTCCTAGTCCGGAACACTCGCATTTTATCAAGACATGAAAATGATTTTGGATAATTGTTGTCCCTACTGCAGCACAGCGAGAGAGAGAGAGAGAGAGAGAGAGAGAGAGAGAGAGAAGAGAGAGAGAGAGAGAGAGAGATACAGACAGACAGACAGACAGACAGACAGACAGACAGACTGACGGACAGACAGAGGCTGTGAAGGATGGGTATGACAGAGACAGACAGCCAGACAGACGGATGGACAGACAATTGAAAGGGGGGGTATTAAGGAAGGAGAGAAGAGAGATAGAGAGAGAGAGAAGACAGAGAGAGAGAGAGAAGACAGAGAGAGAGAGAGAAAAGAGACAGACAGGACAGAGAGAGGGAGAGAGAGAGAGAGAGAGAAGAGAGAGAGACATACAGACAGACAGACAGACAGAGACAACAGCAGGCTTACAGACAGACAGACAGAGGATGAGAGGGAGGGGGATGACAGGAAAAGACAGACAGACAGACAGACAGACAGACAGACAGAGACGAGACAGACAGACAGATAAACAGACAAATGATGGGATGGTATGAAGGGAAAGGGGGGAGAGAGAGAGAGAAACAGAGAGACAGAGACAGACAGACAGACAGAGAGCAGACAGACACAGACAAACACAGACAGACAGACAGACAGAGACCAGAGACAGAAACAGAGAGACATAGAGAAAGAAAGCGACAGAAAAGAATACAGTGTGCCAGGAGTGGAATCTGGCGAGAGAAGGCGGGCCCTAGCGACAGCGGGAGCGGGTAGGGGGGGGGGGGGGGGGGGGGGGGGGGGGGGGGGGGGGGGGGGGGGGGGGGGGGGGGGGCTAGAGAAAAAGAAGCGAGGGGTTTACGATATCTCTCCAGGGCCCTCAGCTTGTCTTCGGTTCTCAAAGAAACGGAGGAACAACACAAACTCCTCCCTGGCTTGGTTCTGGCTCCACGCTCTCGTGTTGCAGAAGAACAACACAGATTCCTCCCTGGGTTAGTTCTGGCTCCACGCTCTCGTGTTGCAGAAGAACAACACAGATTCCTCCCTGGCTTGGTTCTGGCTCCATGCTCTCGTGTTGCAGAACAACACAAACTCCCCCCCTGGCTTGGTTCTGGCTCCATGCTCTCGTGTTGCAGAAGAACAACACAGATTCCTCCCTGGCTTGGTTCTGGCTCCATGCTCTCGTGTTGCGGAAGAACAACACAGATTCCTCCCTGGCTTGGTTCTGGCTCCACGCTCTCGTGTTGCAGAAGAACAACACAGATTCCTCCCTGGCTTGGTTCTGGCTCCACGCTCTCGTGTTTTCACATGTCTGTAAACGAGCTTTTCTTCCTCGCTTACAGAGAAATCAAACTTGAACAGATTCAGCCCAGCCCCCCCCCCCCCCCCCCCCCCCCATCCCCGACACTGAGGAACCCCAGACGAAGCTAGACATTAAAGAGAGGAGACAGTTACCGTCGAGGTAATAACACAGACAAGGGGAAGTAACATAATAGCTTCAACAAATGCGTTTCTCAAGAAAGTAATCAGTAAGCCAAGAAAATGTATTTTCAACGCAAACAAGAGTGTTCAATTAAGAAAAAAATGTATTTTCCAAGAAAGCGATCTCCTAACGTATTCCAAAGAAATACGCCAGTAAGACAAGACAATGCTCGTTTCATGAAAACAGGATCGTTTGGGGCTTGAAAAACAACGTCATAAAGTTTCCCAAAAGAAAAATATGGTCAACTCAAAAAAATGTCTTTGGCATGAAAATAATGGCCCCAGTTCACGACTTTGTGTTTGAAGACAATGATATGTCCCAGTCAAAAAAACAAAACAAAACAAAACGTTGTAAGAGGGAAAAAATCTCTGAAATAAAAGAAGATAATTTCTTAGAAATAATATGATCTCATCAAAAACATGTTTTTCACGTAAACAGCTTGAAATTTTAAGCAAAGGTGTTTTCAAAGAAAGCAAAATCTCAAGTCAGGCCATTACGTTTTCCCGAAAGGAAATCAATATTAACTGTTCAGGATTATATCTTTAAAAAAAACCTTTAACCCCCCCCCCCCCCCCAAAAAAAAAAAAAACAAACATTATAATCGAGTGCAGAAGTAGTCATTTTTTGCTTTTAAAAAAAGCAATATGATCAAGACATGATCTGAGTTTTTCAAGAATCAACAGGATCAACTACTGAATGGAATACATTTAAAATGATAAGATAAAAAAAATCTGTTTTTCAGGAAAATAGCGTCGTCTGTCAAGAAACTTTTGTGTCTTCCATGAAAATAATATGACCAAATGAAGAAAATGTGTGTTTATGTGTTCAGGAATACCATATCTATAAGCACAGATAATGCGTTTACGAGAAAAGAATAATCAAATAAAAAGGCGTAATTTCCAGAACACAATATCATGAATTTTAACACTAATCGCAAGAAAACAGTAATGCAAAGTCAGAGATAGATTTCAAAAAATAACAACTTATATAATCAAGAAAGTATGTTTCCACTGAAACAACAGAACCCTGTCAAGAGACGCCGTTTTCAAGGATATAGTGTCGAATCAAGAAAATGTATTTTTCTCTAAAACAAAAAAGTATCATCAAAATAAGAAAAGTGTTATCCAATAAAACAAGAGTCATCAAATATAAAAAACATATTAGCCCCAAAACAGTATGATAAAACCACCAGATCCATGTTTCCAGAAAACTATTTCGTGATGTCAGCCTCGGCCCAGTGGTTAGTGTTGCGGATTGCTGGCAGGAGAACATGGGTTCATTTCCATCACAGTCAATCATTTGTAATAATTTGTTTTTAATCAGGACCTCTGGAGTTTGCTATCGGCAAATAGAAAAAAACTAGAACCACATAGTTTCAAATTTCACATCTATTTTGTGCTCAATTTGAGGAGACAAGTCATCGTTCGTTCTTTGTTTTCATTGTCTTTAATGTTGTCTGTCTTGTCTGAAGAAGAACAAAGAGGTCGAGACGCGTCGTGTTTTGTCTTGTAATTAATTTGTCTCTTTCTGTTCGCGGCGGAAGAGTAAAGCTTCTTGAGAACCACACGGCCGAGCTTTAACCATTTACAAGATGCGTTGTCTGACAACATTGCTTACGCTTCCTAACCAACACCGCAGGTTACTGTTTCTCTCGGGCCTGGTTGGTACCAGAATACACTCTGAAAGGAAGTGCAGAGTACAGCCCTGTCATGCAGTCTCTGACTGTGTCCATTAATATCAACTGCTCTCTGTGGGTTGCTGGCACAGGGGGTTGCAAGCGGACAAGCCGGGGGTGTGGCTGTGGACGAGGAGGCCGAAAGAGCGGCGATAAGGTCAAGCCACTGACACGGCCGTGAAGATGGAACAGAAAACAAATTATCTTCCAACAAAGTGACATGATCAGCCAATCTAAAACCACCCTGTTTTCAAGAATCGACATAATCAAATGACAAACTGTGTTGTCGAACAAACCAATATCATTAGAACACCAAAAAAAAGCGTCTCAAAACAAAATTTGAAAAGAAAATGACAAAACAATAATCATCAATTCCATAAAATGTTTTCTTTTTACGGGAAAATGATGTCGCAATTTTTTTTTTCTCCAAGAAAACGTTCTGTGAGAAAGTTTCAAGTCTGCAAAGCATTTTTTTTTTTCAAGAAAGAAACACAAAAATATGGTGACGTGGAGAACATTTCTTTCAAACGTTTCTTGGACTATAATTCCACCAGCAGAAAGAGCTGACTTTGAGAAAATGTTTATCTGTCTCGTGCCCCCCCCCCCCCCCCTCCCCACACACACACACACATTTCCTCTTTTCCGTCACATTCCTACCCACCCCATCACGGATCTCTCTACCCCCACCCCCCAAGCCCTTAAAACCCTTCCGATTCTCTCCCTTTGCACCTTCCTCCCTCTGCCTCTCTCCCTCACCCCGTCCCTCTGTACACAGATGATGAACAATTGATCACACAGAGTGTTGTGAGTGACCCCGTCCCTCTGTACACAGATGATGAACAATTGATCACAGAGAGTGTTGTGAGTGACCCCGTCCCTCTGTACACAGACGATGAACAATTGATCACAGTTCGGGGTGACCCCGTCCGACTGTACACAGACGACGAACGATTGATCACACAAAGTGTTGTGAGTCACCCCGTCCCTCTGTACACAGATGATGAACAATTGATCACAGAGAGTGTTGTGAGTGACCCCGTCCCTCTGTACACAGATCACAGTTTACATTTCCATCCTTAAAATTTAGACATTATGTGAAAGGGCAAACAAACAAGGCTTTACACATTTGTAATCCAGTATTTTTTTGCTGTAGTCTGACAGAGGCATGTATCAAACTTGTTGTACTATCTTTAACTATGAAAATTAACTTCACCAGAAAGTGATGACGTCATTTTTTTGCCCCAATATTTATGTTTGTGTCATTTATCTAATATTGCCTGACCCTTGCGTACAATGCTTTCATGCGGCATCTATGTTATCTACAAGAAAATAAACCCATGTCGAGTTGGTATTAAAAGAATTGTTGGGAATTCGCCAATTCAGTCATCTCAATAGTGCAGATGTATTAAAATTTTTCATGTACAAATAACAATTATCAAAACCTACAGCCCATTTGTAATGGCCGACTCAACCTTGCCAGAACGCTTTGCTGCCAACCAGCTATGCACAGATGACATTCCCGTTGGCCCGAATCCAGTGCGGTTACTGGGTGGGGGGAGCGGCCTGCAGAAAACACCCTTTCTCCCTCACCTGCATTCACAGCTTGGTCTCTGCAGCTGTAAACTCCCCTGTGACTCAAAACTAAGTAACTTGCTCTGAACAGCCGTGAGATGATGAACAATTATCACACAGAGTGTTGTGAGTGACCCCGTCCCTCTGAACACAGATGATGAACAATTGATCACACAGAGTGTGTGATGTACCCCGTCCCTCTGTACACAGATGATGAACAATTGATCACACAGAGTGTTGTGAGTGACCCCGTCCCTCTGTACACAGACGATGAACGATTGATCACAGTTCGGAGTGACCCCGTCCCTCTGTAAACAGATGATGAAAAGATTGATCACAACAACAGTGTTGTGAGTCACCCCGTCCCTCTGTACACAGATGATGAACAATTGATCACAGAGAGTGTTGTGAGTGACCCCGTCTATCTGTACACAGATGATGAACAATTGATCACACAGAGTGTTGTGAGTGACCCCGTCCCCTCTGCACACATACGATGAACAATTGATTACACAAAGTGTTGTGAGTGACCCCGTCCCTCTGTACACAGATGATGAACAATTGATTACACAAAGTGTTGGGGAGTGACCATGTCACTCTGTACACAGATGATGAACAATTGATCACAGAGAGTGTTGTGAGTGACCCCGTCACTCTGTACACAGACGAAGAACAATTGATCACACAGAGTGCTGTGAGTGACCCCGTCGCTCTGTACACAGATGATGAACAATTGATCACACAGAGGTTGTGAGTGACCCCGTCCCTCTGTACACAGATGATGAACAATTGATCACACAGAGTGTTTTGAGTGCCCCGTCCCTCTGTACACAGATGATGAACAATTGATCACACAGAGTGTTGTGAGTGACCCCGTCCCTCTGTACACAGATGATGAACAATTGATCACACAGAGTGTTGTGAGTGACCCCGTCCCTCTGTACACAAGATGAACAATTGATCACAAAATGTCGTGAGTGCACCCCCGTCCCTCTGTACACAGACGATGAACAATTGATCAAAAGTGTTGTGAGTCACCCCGTCCCTCTGTACACAGATGATGAACAATTGATCACAGAGAGTGTGTGAGTGACCCCGTCCCCTCTCTACACAAGAAAAATGAACAATTTGAGATTTTACACAGATGTGTTGATAGTGAGTGACCCCGTCCCTCTGTACACAGACGATGAACGATTGATCACAGTTTCGAGTGACCCCGTCCCTCTGTACACAGACGATTAACGATTGATCACAGAAGTGTTGTGAGTGACCCCGTCCCTCTGTACACAGACGATGAAGAATTCATACAACAGAGTGTTGTGAGTGACCCCGTCCCTCTGAACACAAGATATGAACAATTGATACACACAGAGTTTTGTGAGTGACCCCGTCCCTCTGTACACAGATGATTTAACAATTGATCACAGAGAGTGTTGTGAGTGACCCGTCCCTCTGTACACAGACGAATGAACGATTGATCACAGTTCGGAGTGACCCCGTCCCTCTGTAAACAGATGATGAACGATTGATCACACAAAGTGTTGTGAGTCACCCCGTCCCTCTGTACACAATGAGGACAATTGATCACAGAGAGTGTTGTGAGTGACCCCGTCCCTCTGTACACAGATGAGAACAATTGATCACCAGAGTGTTTAAGTGACCCCGTCCCTCTGCACACATACGATGAACAATTGATTACACAAAGTGTTGTGAGTGACCCCGTCCCTCTGTACACAGATGATGAACAATTGATTACACAAAGTGTTGTGAGTGACCCGTCACTCTGTACACAGATGATGAAAAATTGATCACAGAGAGTTTGATGACCCGTCCTCTGTACACAGACGATGAACATTGATCACACAGAGTGTTGTGAGTGACCCCGTCGCTCTGTACACAGATGATGAACAATTGATCACACAGAGTGTTGTGAGTGACCCGTCCCTCTGTACACAGATGATGAAAAACAATTGATCACACAGAGTGTTGTGAGTGACCCCGTCCCTCTGTACCCCAGATGATGAACAATTGATCACACAGAGTGTTGTGAGTGACCCCGTCCCTCTGTACACAGATGATGAACAATTGATCACACAGAGTGTGTGAGTGACCCCGTACCTCTGTACACACATGATGAACAATTGATCACACAGAGTGTTTTTGAGTCGCCCCCGTCCCTCTGTACACAGACGATGAACAATTGATCAGAAAGTGTTGTGAATGCCCCCGTCCCTCTGTACACAGATGATGAACATTTGATCCCCAGTTCTGAGTGACCCGCCCCTCTGTACACAGATGATGAACAATTGATCACACATGGGGTTTTTTGAGTCACCCCGTCCCTCTGTACACAGATGATGAACAATTGATCAAAAAGTTCTGAGTGACCCCGTCCCTCTGTACACAGATGATGAACAATTGATCACACAATGTGTTGTGAGTCACCACGTCCCTCTGTACACAGATGATGAACAATGATCACAAAGTGTTGTGAGTGACCCCGTCCCTCTGACACAGATGATGAACAATTGATTACAAAAGTGTTGTGAGTGACCCCGTCCCTCTGCACACATACGATGAACAATTGATTACACAAAGTGTTGTGAGTGACCCCGTCACTCTGTACACAGATGATGAACAATTGATCACACAGAGTGTTGTGAGTGACCCGTCACTCTGTACACAGATGATGAACAATTGATCACAGAGAGTGTTGTGAGTCACCCCGTCCCTCTGTACACAGATGATGAACGATTGATCACACAGAGTTGTGAGTGACCCCGTCCCTCTGTACACAGATGATGAACAATTGAAACACACAAGTGTTTGAGTGACCCCGTCCTCTGTACACAGATGAGGAACAATTGATCACACACAGTGTGTGAGTGACCCCGTCCCTCTGTACACAGATGATGAACAATTGATCACAGAGAGTGTTGTGAGTGAACCCGTCCCTCTGTACACAGATGATGAACAATTGATCACAGAGAGTGTTGTGAGTGAACCCGTCCCTCTGTACACAGATGATGAACAATTGATCACCGTTCTGAGTGACCCCGTCCCTCTGTACACAGACGATGAACTTTGATCACACAAAGTGTTTTGAGTCACCCCGCCCTCTGTACACAGATGATGAACAATTGATCACAGAGAGTTGTGAGTCACCCCGTCCCTCTGTACACAGATGATGAACAATTGATCACACAGAGTGTGTGAGTGACCCCGTCCCTCTGTACACAGATGATGAACAATTGATCACACAGAGTGTTGTGAGTGAACCCGTCCCTCTGTACACAGATGATGAACAATTGATCACCGTTCTGAGTGACCCCGTCTCTCTGTACACAGACGATGAACGTTTGATCACACAAAGTGTTTTGAGTCACCCCGTCCCCTCTGTACACAGATGATGAACAATTGATCACAGAGAGTGTTGTGAGTCACCCCGTCCCTCATACACAGATGAGAACAATTGATTACACAAAGTGTTGTGAGTCCCTCGTCCCTCTGTACACAGATGATGAACAATTGATCACAAAGAGTGTTGTGAGTGACCCGTCCCTCTGTACACAGACGATGAACAATTGATCACAAGAGTGTTGTGAGTGACCCCGTCCCTCTGTACACAGATGATAACAATTGATCACACAGAGTGTTGTGAGTGACCCCGTCCCTCTAACACAGATGATGAACAATTGATCACACAGAGTGTTGTGAGTGACCCCGTCCCTCTGACACAGATGATGAACAATTGATCACACAGAGTGTTGTGAGTGACCCCGTCCCTCTTGTACACAGATGAGGAACAATTGATCACACACAGTGTTGTGAGTGACCCCGTCCCTCTGTACACGATGATGAACAATTGATCACAGAGAGTGTTGTGAGTGAACCCGTCCCTCTGTACACAGATGAAAGAACAATTGATCACAGAGAGTGTTGTGAGTGACCCGTCCCTCTGTACACAGATGATGAACAATTGATCACCGTTCTGAGTGACCCCGTCCCTCTGTACACAGACGATGAACTTTGATTCACACAAAGTGTTTTGAGTCACCCCGTCCCTCTGTACACAGATGATGAACAATTGATCACAGAGAGTGTTTGTGAGTCACCCCGTCCCTCTGTACACAGAGATGAACAATTTATCACACAGAGTGTTGTGAGTGACCCCGTCCCTCTGTAAAACAGATGGGTGAACAATTGATCACACAAGTGTTGTGAGTGAACCCGTCCCTCTGTACACAGATGATGAACAATTGATCACCGTTCTGAGTGACCCCGTCTCTCTGTACACAGACGATGAACGTTTGATCACCAAGGTTTTGAGTCACCCCGTCCCCCTGTACACAGAGATGAACAATTGATCACAGAGAGTGTTGTGAGTCACCCCGTCCCTCAGTACACAGATGAAAGAACAATTGATTACACAGAGTGTTGTGAGTCCCTCGTCCCTCTGTACACAGATGATGAACAATTGATCACAAAGAGTGTTGTGAGTGACCCCGTCCCTCTGTACACAGACGATGAACAATTGATCACACAGAGTGTTGGAGTGACCCCGTCCCTCTGTACACAGATGATGAACAATTGATCACACAGAGTGTTGTGAGTGACCCCGTCCCTCTGACACAGATGATGAACAATTGATCACACTAGAGTGGTTGTGAGATGACCCCGGGTCCCTCTGGACACAGATGATGAACAATTGATCACACAGAGTGTTGTGAGTGACCCCGTCCCTCTGTACACAGATGATGAACAATTGATCACAGAGAGTGTTGTGTGGACACCCGTCCCTCTGTAACACAG
>CM031627.1:3564923-3567423 GCA_018398815.1 Conus ventricosus
AAAACTGTTTAGCATTGTATTACTGTTCCATGCCCTTTTGTAAGCTTAACTCAGCCTTTAAACAAAAGTGGAGATTGATAGTTATAGTAGAAAAGAAAGAAGAAAAAGAAACACCCGAAGGTGCTGGGGAGGACCCAGAGAAGCACTGTCTTCACCTGCCTTTAGAGCAGTCCTGTACCACCCTTGGAGGCCTGCGCTGTGTTGACGATGGGTACAGGCACGCACAGGACACTCCATTAAGATATCAAGGGAAATAACTGCTCCTGAACAGAGGTAAATTAGACTACAGGATGCAGCTCATAACAGCCTTAAAGTAGCATCCCCATGGGTGTACCAGCCCGTATTTCATGACTGCAGAGCCCACCGGCGAAAAACACCACCCTCCAGCTGCCGAGCACACCCCACAGACCCACCCACCCCTGCCCACGGACAGATGAAGACAGTGCCACTCCAGACACAGCCAAGCTTTCGCCATACGGTCTTATGTGCCCTCAAGAGAGAATCCAAAGTTGTAGTCTTTCCCACTGTCAACAGGACTTTCCCTGTGGTCAGTGGGTCTTTCCTCACCATCACTGGACCTTTCTCCAGGGTCAGCCTAGTTAAGGCAAAGAAGAAAAAGAAACACCCGAAGGTGCTGGGGAGGACCCAGAGAAGCACTGTCTTCACCTGCCTTTAGAGCAGTCCTGTACCACCCTTGGAGGCCTGCGCTGTGTTGACGATGGGTACAGGCACGCACAGGACACTCCATTAAGATATCAAGGGACATAACTGCTCCTGAACAGAGGTAAATTAGACTACAGGATGCAGCTCATAACAGCCTTAAAGTAGCATCCCCATGGGTGTACCAGCCCGTATTTCATGACTGCAGAGCCCACCGGCGAAAAACACCACCCTCCAGCTGCCGAGCACACCCCACAGACCCAACCACCCCTGCCCACGGACAGATGAAGACAGTGCCACTCCAGACACAGCCAAGCTTTCGCCATACGGTCTTATGTGCCCTCAAGAGAGAATCCAAAGTTGTAGTCTTTCCCACTGTCAACAGGACTTTCCCTGTGGTCAGTGGGTCTTTCCTCACCATCACTGGACCTTTCTCCAGGGTCAGCCTAGTTAAGGCAAAGAAGAAAAAGAAACACCCGAAGGTGCTGGGGAGGACCCAGAGAAGCACTGTCTTCGCCTGCCTTTAGAGCAGTCCTGTACCACCCTTGGAGGCCTGTGCTGTGTTGACGATGGGTACAGGCACGCACAGGACACTCCATTAAGATATCAAGGGACATAACTGCTCCTGAACAGAGGTAAATTAGACTACAGGATGCAGCTCATAAAAGCCTTAAAGTAGCATCCCCATGGGTGTACCAGCCCGTATTTCATGACTGCAGAGCCCACCGGCGAAAAACACCACCCTCCAGCTGCCGAGCACACCCCACAGACCCAACCACCCCTGCCCACGAACAGATGAAGACAGTGCCACTCCAGACACAGCCAAGCTTTCGCCATACGGTCTTATGTGCCCTCAAGAGAGAATCCAAAGTTGTAGTCTTTCCCACTGTCAACAGGACTTTCCCTGTGGTCATGGGTCTTTCCTCACCGTCACTGGACCTTTCTCAAGGGTCAGCCTAGTTAAGGCAAAGAGCAAACATTTGCTGGCTGAGTTCTCACACCTCTTCTGAAAGATATGAGGGTAAATGTGTAAATTTGACAAGCCAGCCACTCAGCTACTTATCTACAGACCAGGTTCTCTTTATCGCAGACCTGGGACCGTGGTTACACTACAAATTGTGGTTAAACCATAACCGTGGCTACGCCATAGACTGTGGTGACGCCATATACTACATACTGGGCAAGACTGGTTGTGAAGACACACCTCAGCCCAGCACTAACAGCAACAGGTCTACACAGCAGGATCAGTCACCAGCCACAAGAGAGAGATCAACCATCCTCTCCAACTTAGATAAGTCAAAATGATACCAAGTGGACTCCAATTCAATTACGATCAGTTCATTCAGAACTTACCCTCACTTTATGATTGTAGCCGGGTGCTAAGAGTGTATATTCCTTGGGCACCCGTCTTAGACGAGATATTTTGTTCATGAGTTATCTTCCCCTTACCTCCCTTGATCGTTGATCTCATGTTTATTGTGTAAATTCTTTAAATCATGAATACCTCAGACCCTACATAGTTGTGTATACGTTGCAAAAGTCACAAAAATTAATGTATTCTATTCATTACAATCGTGTTGGACTGAGAAGCCCATATTTTCCCTAGAACTGGTATTTCGACCGAATTAATCTTGGCGCCATTTTGAATTGTCTGACGAACAAACCGTGAATAATTCTTGATTTCAAAAAAAGTATGAGAGAATCCAAAGAATCCATGAATGCACATTGAAAGTAAAGTCCATAAGCTTTCATTTCGTATATCGCATGCCTATGATCTTTCTGTACAAGCTTGCGACTATACGAAATGACTGACAGCGCCGGTCCCTTTAGCGAGTCGCCT
>CM031627.1:3577423-3579923 GCA_018398815.1 Conus ventricosus
CCACTCAAACTTCAAAAGTTCTTTGTACCACACCAGCGCAACATATCCCATCTCCGCGATTTCCGAAACTTCAGCAGCACAACATGACACACCAGTATATCCCATCTCCGAGATTTCCTAAACTCCAGCAGTAAAATATGACATACCACACTAATATATCCAATCTCCGAGATTTAACTTCAGTAGTACGATGTGACATACCAATATATCCAATCTACGAGATTTCTTAAACTTCAACAGTACAACGTGACCCACCAATATATCCAATCTCCGAGATTTCTTAAACTTCAACAGTACAATGTGACCCACCAATATATCCTATTCCGAGATTTCTTAAACTTCAACAGTACAACGTGACCCACCAATATATCCAATCTCCGAGATTTCTTAAACTTCAGTAGTACAATGTGACCCACCAATATATCCAATCTCCGAGATTTCCCAAACTTCAGCAGTCCAACGTGACACACCAATACATTCCATCTCCGGGTTTTCCCAACTGCCAAACTTGCCACGGGGAAAGGGCAAGCGAAGGGAAACTGAAGGAGCAGGAGAAATGGGGTTGGGGGAAGGGGGGTGGGCGACGACAGACAGAAGAAATAGAGCACGGTGGGCGACGACAGGACAGAAGAAACAGAGCACGGTGGGCGACGACAGAAGAAACAGAGCACGGTGGGCGACGACAGGACAGAAGAAACAGAGCATGGTGGGTGACGACAGGACAGAAGAAACAGAGCACGGTGGGCGACGACAGGACAGAAGAAACAGAGCACGGTGGGGGACGACAGAAGAAACAGAGCACGGTGGGCGACGACAGGACAGAAGAAACAGAGCACGGTGGGTGACGGGCAGGACAGAAGAAACAGAGCACGGTGGGCGACGACAGGACAGAAGAAACAGGGGACGGTGGGCGACGACAGGACAGAAGAAACAGAGCACGGGGCGACGACAGGACAGAAGAAAAGGGGACGGTGGGCGACGACAGGACAGAAGAAACAGAGCACGGTGGGCGACGACAGGACAGAAGAAACAGGGGACGGTGGGCGACGACAGGACAGAAGAAAAAGAGCACGGTGGGCGACGACAGGACAGAAGAAACAGAGCACGGTGGGCGACGACAGGACAGAAGAAACAGAGCACGGTGGGCGACGACAGGACAGAAGAAAAATAGAGCAGGAAACAGAGCACGTGGAAAAGCAGCGGAGGCTGGATAGCTGAAGGAAAAACAGGTGGAGAGGTGGAGAGAGAGAGAGAGGAGAGAGAGAGAGAGAGAGAGAGAGAGAGAGAGAGAGAGAGAGAGGAGAGAGAGAGAGAGAGAGAGAGATCAAGCTAAAGCCAGGCCACTGATGAAGACGGTCAACGGCGCCCAGTGTCCGTCCGGGCCTTCACCCTCGCTGACCGGCCATTTCACGATCTGTCCCTGCTCATTTCCACTTAACTGGCCACCCCACTGGACGAGCTGGGTCACTCTCCCTGGACCACGCCTGCGCAGTCCGGCTTTGACCTCTTGACCACAGGTCATCTGCTGTGATGAGACTCTGCAGAGAAACGGGCAGTGGATGGGGGGGGGGGGGAAGCCAGGAGGGGAGGGTGGAGAGGGAGAGGATAGGGGAGGTCGAGGGTGGTGGTGAAGAGAGGATAGGCGGTGGGGAGTGTCTGTGTGTGTGTGTGTGGGGGGGGGGGGGGGGGGGGGGGGGGGGGGGGGGGGGGGGGGGGGGGGGTCCGGGGGAAGGGCAGAGAGGGGGGAGGAGGGGGGGGGGGGGGGGGGTGGGGGGGTGGGGTGGTGGTGTGGAGAGGGGAGGGGTGACGGGGTGTGCGGGAAAGCAGGGTTGGGTTGGTGTATGAGAAGGAGGGAGGGGGAGGGGAGGGGGGGGGGGGGGGGGGGGGGGGGGCGGCTGTAACATGCCGGGCTCATTAGGAGGTTGATCACTCGCTCGGACGTTTGATGCTAGAGATGGGGGGGGGGGGGGGGGGGGGGGGTTATAAAATGCCATCAGGTCAGACGATGACCACACTCGGACTTTGATGCTAAGAATGAAGTGGGTGTGTGTGTGTGTGGTGTGTGTGTTGGGTGTGTGTGTGGTGTGTGTGTGTGTGGGGGGGTGTGTGGGGTGTGTGTGTGTGTGGGCGGTGGATAAATGCCATCTCAGGTCAGAAAGTTGATAGCTCACTCGGAAATCAGAGTTGTGTGTGTTAGACTGGATGGCAGGCTGTCCCATAAATCGCCTATCTCTATTATGCTGCTCGTTATGATAATATATATATATATATATATATATATATATATAATATATATATATATATATATATATTATATATAATGTATATATATGTATGTGTGTGTGTGTGTGTGTGTGTGTGTGTGTGTGTGTGTGTGTGTGTGTGTGTGCATGTTTATATATATATATATATATATATATATATTAATATATTATATATATATATATATATATATATATATATATATATATTTCCCCTCCCTCTGTACAGAGTCTACAGC
>CM031627.1:3594923-3596051 GCA_018398815.1 Conus ventricosus
ACAGTGACGTCATCAGGCATCAACAACGTTTCAATATGACGTCATTAGGTATCAACAACGTTCCAATATCGCAAAGTAGACAGCTTGTGCTACCAATCGCAAGCTAGTTAACAGATTAGGACGAACCACAAAGCTCGACATAGAATTCGAAAGGTATTGATAAGCGAGACAGACATGACACAGAATTCGAAAGGTATTGATAAGCGAGACAGACATGACATAGAATTCGAAATGTATTGATAAGCGAGACAGACATGACATAGAATTCGAAATGTATTGATAAGCGAGACAGACATGACACAGAATTCGAAAAGTATATGATAAGCGAGACAGACATGACATAGAATTCGAAATGTACTGATAAGCGAGACAGACATGACATAGAATTCGGAATGTACTGATAAGCGAGACAAACGTGACAAACCAAGACGCAGTCGGACCAGTTGGATTTCTAAGTCAGCTTCTCTTTGTTTCACCTCTGCTTCATGTTCGGTAGAAACAAGCTTAATGTGGTCTTTACGGACCAGAAGTCAAAAGGAAATGGTTTCAAATTGTGTCCAGGTATTATTCTCTCTCTCTCTCTTCTCTCTCTCACTCTCTCCTCTCTCCCCTCTCTCTCTCACTCTCTCTCTCTCTCTCTCTCTCTCTCTCTCGCTCGCGCACACACACACACACACACACACACACACACACACACACACACACACACTAACTTTATGGTGGAAAACAGAGAAAATACTTCATGATAAATAGATTGCTCGTAAAGTGAAAAAGCAAAGAAAATTCTTTCTGAATAACACGACTGTTCTGAAAGAGCACAACAGATAAAAATCTGGTCTGAATTGTAAAATATCCACAGGGAACAGGAAAAACAAAAGGAAATCATGTCTTCAGAAGATTCCTTTTCATGGTCAGTTAATCGACAGAAACAGATCAAGATGTGATCATGTCTGAGAAATGGATTTGTGTTAAGAGAGAAACAAAAAACAAACATGAGGTATACACTTGCTTTTGGTAAGAAAGAAAAAAAAAAAAGAAGAAGGAACACGAGAAAATCTTTGTACGGAGACTGGATTTTCTACCAAGAGGGTGACAGCTCACTGTAAAAACAGACAGGAGAAGATGCAG
>CM031627.1:3597294-3604794 GCA_018398815.1 Conus ventricosus
AATAATATTTACAAATCATCATAACGAGGCTGACTGCTAGAACTTTCGTAACTTGAATTTGCACTTTTGAGAATAATCACAAAGAGAAAGTTTAAGCAGCTATTTTATGTTTCTTATGAGCGGAATGCTTTGCAAATTCACTATGTTCAACGTAAACATATGGTGTAAAGTGATGTAAATATGTAAAGGATAAAACAATGCCTACATTCATTTTTTTATTAATGTGTAGTTCCAACTGAAATAAGCAATTTCAGCAGCATTTGAACCACGTTCTGTCCATGTTTGTACTGCTAGAAGTTAGTTAACAACTGTTACTGAGATGTAGCCCACCCGTAAGTGTACAGGGTTGCACTGTGGCTGCTAGAAGTACTCAACTTGGATTGCTGAATTCTAGCACGCACTATTCCCCCCTATTGCTGGCCATCCTGGGAGCTATCAGTCTTTATCCCAAATAATTACCTCAAGCAGGTTCTCTTATGGCATGGGTCCCTTTCAACATACTGACAAAATCCTCAACTCGAATTAAGAAGTTTATTAAGCTCCTTCTGAGTAAATGGAGTGTGTTTCTAGAGATAAAACTATGCATTTGCACTAAAGTCTTTTTAGTTAAAATATTCCTTCAACTTGATAGACAGCAACATCGACGGCTGACTGCTAGAGCTTCGTAACTTGAATTTTGCACTTTTGAAGAAAACACAAAGAGAAAGTTTAAGCAGCTATATTTATGTTTCTTATGAGCGGATGCTTGCAAATTCACTAATGTCACGTAAACATATGGGAAAGGTGATGTAAATATGTAAATGGTAAAACATGCCTACATTCATTTTTATGTATGTGTAGTACCAACGAAATAAGCAATTTCAGCAGCATTTTGACCCACTGTTCTGTCCATGTTTGTACTGCTAGAAGTATAACAACTGGTTACTGAGATGTAGCCCACCCGTAAGTGTACAGGGCGGTTGCACTGTGGCTGCTAGAAGTACTCAACTTGGATTGCTGAATTCTAGCACGCACTATTCCCCTATTGCTGGCCAATCCTGGGAGCTATCAGTCTTTATCCCAAAATAATACCTCAGCAGGTTCTCTTATGGCATGGGTCACTTTACACATACTGACAAAAATCCTCAACTCGAATTAAGAGTTTTATTAAGCTTCCTATCTGAGATAAATGGAGTGTGTTTCTAGAGATAAAACTATGCATTTGCACTAAAGTCTTTTAGTTAAAAATATTCCTTCAACTTGATAGACAGCAAGACATGGAAAACAAAGTAATGTGCCTTTCCCATGAGGAGAAACATTGATCAATCAAACATTGCAATAAAACTATGTACAAATACTAAAAAAGACATAAAAACTGTACATACAACTGTTCTTCTCGTTCTTTTCGCCGCTGACGAAGAATATTTTGTTGAGACATAGCCATCCAAGATTATAGTTATTCCAACAGTGAAATCCACATACCACTCCGATCTCACAAATGCCATCTCCACAATTCAGAACATGTACAGTTTCAAGCTTTCCTTTCATGAATAAATATAAATGAGTTCTAGCACAACACACTGTTTGTGATAATCATTGTTCTCTAATGAGTTCTAGCACAGCACACTGTTTGTGATAATCATTGTTCTCTAAATGAGTTCTAGCACAGCACTACTGTTTGTGATAATCATTGTTCTCTAAGTCAGTTCTAGCACAGCACACTGTTTGTGATAATCATTGTTCTCTAATATGAGTTCTAGCACAGCCACACTGTTTGTGAGAATCATTGTTCTCTGCAGTTAAACAGTAACGACTGCTAACACACACAACCCCCTCCCATCCCACCTCCCCAAACAGATTTGCAGCAAATTCTAGTCTGTCTCCTCCCCACTGTCACAGTCGTTCACATCCAGCTCCTCCAGACGGTCCACCTGGTTGGCCAAGGTCGGCAGGTTGTTGTAGAAGGGGTGGTGCTCCTCTGGGAATCACACCTGAGCGACACAGGGAAAGCAGGTCCTCGCTTCTTGGCCTCTGAAATGGGCAGTCTTGCCCTGGTAACGAGGCTTGATGATCTGCCCCAGAGATGGCTGCCTCCTCCTTGCTGAGGGTGTTGAGAGACAGGGTGGTGGTAATCACTGTCATCAAAGTCGTACTTGAAGTACATGGTGTCTTGGCCTTTGCTGAGTGGATCACCTTCATCTTCAGCCAGCTCACTCGCTTGTTGTGCCTGTCCACCTTGGTGTTGCGGATGACCTGTGATGCCAGGTGCTTGAAGTCAGGATCTTGACTGAACCGAATGGGGACGACAGTGTAGGGGTTTGTGCCGCCTCGGCCATGGCGGAAATAATGTCCCAGCCATGGGAGTGTAAACAGGGTTGCTTTTTGTGCGAATGCAATTGCTGAGTGCATAGAATCACATTCCATCTGCGTATGGCCGGTCTCCAGGTACTTGTGGGTGACTGAATGATAGTGTGAACTTGCTCGAGGGCGTACAGGATGGCTACTGCTAAGTACTGATTGCGATTTTGGTCCTCCACAGCAGTCTGAATAGAGCACAACCTCTTTCACTGTCACTGGAAGTGACTGGAAGTAGAGAAGAAGGCAGAGGCAATTTCCACTGAGCTCCTCTTTCCATTTGTCTCATCCCAAACATAGCAGATCCCCTTTCCATCTGCCAGAGATACACCGTGAAATGTACACAGAGAGCTTGCGCTTGTAGTACAATTGACTAACAAGGCCGCATGGGTTGGTAGAACAGCCTGAAGGTCAAGAGTAACAACATGGATTGACGAATCTTGTTTGGCCAGCTCCTTGTCTTTTGCCTTCTCCTCTCTTGCTCTTAGTTCATCTGGGTGTGCCTCTGGTATTCCTTTTCCTCATCTCTGTTACGCCTTCTTAAGTTTTGCCGCATAGTTCACACACACTAGGCACTGATCTTTCTTGGTTTGTGAAGGATAAGTTGAAATCCGAATTGAATACATCTCTGTATTTACGACAAGACACTGGAGTAGTTTCCCTCAGCCTGGCATTCTCCTGTACAGATGGTAAATCTTGGTGGATGGTGAGAGCAGGGTCAAGGTACTGTCTTTGGTGTCCCTTTCTTGTGTAGTGACTCTAAACACAGGGGAAGGATCGGATGTGCTCTCGTACGTCTTCCACCGCAGCTGTCTGTGTCCTGTGTGAGACTGGGTGTTTTCCCCGTCCATCACCTCCTGTAAAGGTGCCCATGTCGCTGTTGGCCATGCATGGTTGACATAGCCCTCTCCAACATCCGGGTCGCAAGAAAAAAACTTCTTGCCACCCTGACCTGCTGCCATGATGGTGAAGTGATAGGATCTGGCTACGATGCGTTTCTTGGTAATGGACACTTGTCCTGCCGAGTATGGTCTTGCTCTCTTGTTCAGTGATATTTGAGCATACAAACTGCTTTTGTCTGTCATGGATGGCAAAGCTAGAAATGTCCGAAAATTTGCCTGGCGATCATCATTTTCAATTTTTTTACAATCAAACCTGCATTTGGTGCAGTCAACAGAGCTTATTTCCTTTTGCTGAACGTTTTTCCTGACTGAGCTACATGTTCTTTACCTTACAGCTTCAGAGCCTTTCTAACGTTCTTTTTCCACGTTTTGTGGGTGGCAGAACGTTCCTTGACAGTTTCTTTTTGGTGTGGTGTTGTAGAGGCCCTGCTTTCTTGGGGTGGAATGTGCTGAGGAGTCCTGAAGATGCATGGCTTGCTGAAGTGTCAGGGAAGGTGTCTTTCTGTGTCACAAACCGCTTGAGTCATAGCTGGACTGCTCTGTGGCTGCGGAATGAACATGCCAGGCATCGTAGTGTTGAGGTCGCATTGAAACAGGGCAAGACTGATATTTGGCTTTGTCAATCTCCTGCGTTTATCAGCTCCACATTGAGTTTGGACCCCCGCTTGTGAAGATCTCCACATGCCTTTATGGTACTTTCTGCCAGGACCAGTGGCAAGAGATCAGCAATGCTTGTGGACCATCTGCCTTCAGTCCGGAGGTCCTCGATGGCATCGATGTAAGCAGTGTTGTCCATGTCACGCGCCTCAGTCCCAGAAATGGCATGAACAGCTGCCTCTCTGCCAGGAGAAGATCACACACTTGGTCCTAGTTCACTGGCTCTCACGCCTTCGATGTGTGTCACTGCAGCTTCAAAAAAGCAATTGCCATCAGCTTTGATCGGAACGCGAACGTACCCATTTGATCCAAGGATGTTGTCAAGTGAGTTTGGTGGGCCAATGTCTCTTTTTGACGCTTTTTAGCCTCTTCCAAGCTCTTACGTTTTGCTGCATCAAGTGCATTGTCAGCGATTGTTTCGCTTTATTAAATAAGCGGCTCATCATCACTTGAACATCAGTCCTATATTTACGTCTGAGAGCAGACAATGCTCGTCCTCCTCCTCCTCATCTCACTGGGGGGCCACTGCCTCGTCCGGCGATTTCAGCTCCTTCTGCCATCATTACACCGCGGCTGTAAACAACAAAACAGTTGCATTCAGCTCATGATGATATTACTTAAATATAAAACCTCTCTCTCTCTCTCTCTCTCTCTCTCTCTCTCTCTCACACACACACACACAACACACACACACACACACACACACACACCAACACACACACACCACACACACACACACACACACACATGCGTAACATTATGTAATTTCGCTTGTATTACAGACGAACACACACATGCACAGAGATAAGATTAGAGAGAGAGAGAGAGAGGAGAGGAGAGAGAGGAGAGAGAGAGAGAGAGAGAGAGAGAGAGGAGAGAGAGAGGGGGGGAGAGGGAGAGAGAGAGAAACTGAGACAGAGACAGTGACAGAAAAATATAACATCATTACCTTTTCAGAGAAATGCGATGAAAAATGGCTGGAAAATCCAACTGGGAAAGTGTGTTGCTTCTTCAATTGAAAATGGCAAATGGGAAGAACAAGGCTGGAAAATCGACTGAGAAAATGTGTTGCTTCTTCAAATGAAAATGGCAAAAATGGGAAGAAAACTGCTGTGTCCAGGAAATCGTCCCTAGTCGTGGCAACCAAATTAAGGAGCCATTCCCACGCTGAAATGCTGCCTACTGCCCGATGTGTTTAATTGATAGTCCAACGGACAAGTGCCAGATGCACATATCTCAACACCAAGTTACACTAGCAGACCCCCGACGCTACTTGCTACAAGTCGGTATCTTGCACCTGCTATGTTTTGGCCAGTGGGAAGAGATGATTCTAAAGAAAACTTGTTTGCTATAACTCAGTAAGTTGAGAATCCGAGTTCTAGCAGTACTCTGCCAGGCAAATGAGTGCTTTGCTGTCACTGCTATAAGTCATGATAGCAAGATACGTACATTTAGCTCCACACTTGTGTGGTGCCCTGTAGAACAAAGCGAGCTATAAGTCCTGGAACTTTACTTAAGTACTTTTTGCTATCAAAAGAACCAGGGATAAAAGTAATTGATTTAGGTTTTAATTAATAACTCAATCAATTTACTAGAAACGAAAATCTGACCATCGCCATCGGAAAGAGAGAGTCCAAATCTATCAGAAGAGTATTAAAATCTCAAATCGAAAAAAATCGATTTACTGACTTCAGCAGTCAGCCCTCGACATGGAAAACAAAGTAAGTGTGCCTTTCCCATGAGGAGAAACATTGATCAATCAAACAGTGCAAATAAACTATGTACAAATACTAAAAAAAGACATAAAAACTGTACATACCAACTGTTCTCCTCCGTTCTTTTCGCCGCTGACGAAGAATATTTTGTTGAGACATAGCCATCCAAAGATTATAGTTATTCCAACAATGATAATCCACATACCACTCCGATCATTGTTCTCTAAGTCAGTTCTAGCACAGCACAATGTTTGTGATAATCATTGTTCTTTGCAGTTAAACAGTAACGACTGATAACACACACACGCCCCATCCCCATCCCACCTCCCCAAACAGATTTGCAGCAAATTCTAGTCTGTCTCCTCCCCACTGTCACAGTCGTTCACATCCAGCTCCTCCAGATGGTCCACCTGGTTGGCCAAGGTCGGCAGGTTGTTGTAGAAGGGGTGGTGCTCCTCTGGAATCACACCTGAGCGACACAGGGAAAGCAGGTCTCGCTTCTTGGCCTCTGAAATGGGCACTTGCCCTGGTAACGAGGCTTGATGATCTCCCAGAGATTGGCTGCCTCCTCCTTGCTGAGGGTGTTGAGAGACAGAGCTGGTGGTAATCACTGTCATCAAAGTCGTACTTGAAGTACATGGTGTCTTGGCCTTTGCTGAAGTGGATCACCTTCATCTTCAGCCAGCTCACTCGCTTGTTGTGCCTGTCCACCTTGGTGTTGCGGATGACCTGTGATGCCAGGTGCTTGAAGTCAAGGATCTGACTGAACCGAATGGGGACGACAGTGTAGGGTTGTGCCGCCTCGCCATGCGAAAAATAATATCCCAGCCACTGGGAGTGGTAAACAGGGCTTGCGTTTTGTGCGAATGCAATTGCTGAGTGCATAGAACACATTCCATCTGCGTATGGCCGGTCTCCAGGTACTTGTGGGTGACTGAAGTGATATTGTGAACTTGCTCGAGGCGTACAGGATGGCTACTGCTAAGTACTGATTGCGATTTGTCCTCCACAGCAGTCTGAATAGAGCACAACCTCTTTCACTGTCACTGGAAGTGACTGGAAGTAGAGAAGAAGGCAAGAGGCAATTTCCACTGAGCCCCTCTTTCCATTTGTCTCATCCCAAACATAGCAGATGCCTTTCCATCTGCCAGAGAATACATCCGTGAAATTGTACACAGAGAGCTTGCGCTTGTAGTACAATTGACTAACAAGGCCGCATGGAGGTTGGTAGAACGCCTGAAGGTCAAAGTAACAACATGGATTGACGAATCTTGTTTGGCCAGCTCCTTGTCTTTTGCCTTCTCCTCTCTTGCTCTTAGGTTCATCTGGGGTGTGCCTCTGGTATTCCTTTTCCTCATCTCCTGTTACGCCTTCTTTAAGTTTTGCCGCATAGTTCACACACACTAGGCACTGATCTTTCTTTGGTTTGTGGAAGGATAAGTTGAAATCCGAATTGAATACATCTCTGTATTTACGACAAGACACTGGAGTGTTTCCCTCAGCCGGCATTTTTCCTTGTACAGATGGTACATCTTGGTGACGGTGAGAGCAGGGTCAAGGTACTGTCCTTGGTGTCCTTTCTTGTGTAGTGACCTCAACACAGGGGAAGGATCGGATGTGCTCTCGTACGTCTTCCACCGCAGCTGTCTGTGTCCTGTTGTGAGCTGGGTGTTTTCCCCGTCCATCACCTCCTGTAAAGGGGCCCATGTCGCTGTTGGCCATGGCATGGTTGACATAGCCCTCTCCAACATCCAGGGTCGCAAGAAAAAACTTTTGCACACCCTGACCCTGCTGCCATTGATGGTGAAGTGATAGGATCTGGCTACGATGCGTTTCTTGGGTAATGGACACTTGTCCTTTCCGGTATGGTCTTGCTCTCTTGTTCAGTGATA
>CM031627.1:3609794-3614794 GCA_018398815.1 Conus ventricosus
ATGCCGAAACCATCAATTCTATTGTTGATATTCATGCCGAAACCAGAATTCTACTGTTGATATTCATGCCGACACCATAATTCTACTGTTGATATTCATGCCGAAACCATAATTCTACTGTTGATATTCATGCCGAAACCATAATTCTACTGTTGATTTCCATGCTGAAACCATAATTCTATTGTTGATATTCATGCCGGAACCATAATTGTACTGTTGATATTCATGCCGACACTATTATTGTACTGTTGATATTCATGCTGAAACCATAATTCTACTGTTAATATTCATGCCGAAACCATAATTGTTACTGTTGATATTCATGCTGAAACCATAATTCTACTGTTAATATTCATGCCGACACAATAATTCTACTGTTGATATTCATGCTGAAACGATAATTCTACTGTGTATTCACGCCGCACCATAATTTATGTTGATATCATGCGAACCATAATTCTACTGTTGATATTCATGCCGAAACCATAATTTACTGTTGAATTCATGCGAAACCATAATTCTATGTTATATTCATGCCGAAACCAATTCCCAGTTCTATCATCCGGAATAGAGGTTTTGGGGTTTTGCCCCCAGCCGATTTATTACGGTGGGCTCCCGTTTGCGGTGTTTGCACGTGCGGGTTGGCTGCACGTGTTTTTGGGGACTTTCAGGTTTTTGCTTGGGTGTATTCACTAACAACGATTTTCCATTTATGCCTGCAGTTTGTTTACTATTTCTGTTTTGGTGTTTAAAATTGCTAAGTGTGGTTTGCATAGTATTAACCATTTTTCAGTTAAACATAGGTTGCACCTTTTGGAAACATTGCTGTATGGTGATGCTCTTTTATGATTTTCCAGGATATATTGTAGCTTGTTTTTGCGTCTTAAGTTTCCAGATATATTTGCTCAATTCTGTTTGGTTTTTTATATATTTTCTTTATTAAATGACTGTTTGTGGTTTGCATATCTGGTTTTGAAGTGGTTTTCAGTGATCCCTATGTATGTTTCTTTTCATTTTCTGATGTCACAGTAGCCTGGTATACAATGTTGTTGTGAAGACATTTATTGTTTAGTGGGCACTGCTCCTTTCTGGTGCAATTGCAAGATTTCCTTTCTTCACCCTTCTTTGCTGTGTTGATTTTCATTTTGTTGGATGCGTCAATTAGGTTTTTGAGGTTGGGCATACATGAGTACGATAGTTTGACAGTGTTTTTGTTAAATATTTTGGACAGTTTGTGTTTCTTTTGGAAATGAATTTGTTTAGATTTTGAAGAATTCTTTCCCTATGTTTGTTTTGAGTTTCCCGTCGTATGGGGGTTATACCATATGATTTTCTCTTCCTATTTTTCTGCTTTTATTTGTGTTGTTGTCTGGTTGTATTGCAATTTGTAATTGTATCCACTTGTTTGTAGTGCCTCCGGTATTCGACTGCTGCATTGTTGAACACTCTCTCACTGCATGACAGGTTATATATATATACATGCCTATTTGTATCGATCTATCTAACTATCGATCTGTTCGTCATGTTATTACACAATGATAGAAAGATTGATAGATACATAGACTAGTAGACAGACAGACCCTACGGATAGATAGGTAGATAAATAGATAGATAGATAGATGGATAGATAGATAGATAGATAGATAAATAGATAAACAGATAGATAGATAGAAAAAAAGAAAGAAAGAAAAACAGCTAAGTGTGTCTAGATTAGCCGTAAGAAAGGTCTGACTTTACGTACACTGTCTGCATATTGACGCAGGGCATCTACGTGTGCGGACTTAATGTGACACGGCTCTTACCACATTCATAGGACCCTGCGTCTTTCTGTCTCTGAGTGTGTACGTGAGAATGATATCAATGAGTGATGCCACTTACGGTATATGATGCGTATTGTACTCAGGGTGCGTGTGTGTCTTTCTGTCTGTGCGCGAGGAGTCTACAGCAACCAAATGATGGCACTTAACTGCCTGTCGCTCCAATTGTATTCCAGAGTCTTTTGTGTAACTGTTCTCTCTCTCTCTCTCTCTCTCTCTCTCTCTCTCTCTCTCCTCTCTCTCTCTCTCTCTCTCTCTCTCTCTCTCTCTCCCCTCTGTGTGTGTGTGTGTGTGTGTGTGTGTGTGTGTGTGTGTGTGTGCGTGCGTGCGTGCGTGCGTGCGTGCGTGCGTGTGCATGTGTGTGTGTGTGTGTGTGTGTGTGTGTGTGTGTGTGTGTGTGTGTGTGTTTTGTGTGGTGTGTGCGCGCGCGCGCGCGCGTGCGTGAGTTCCAAAATCATCAAACAGTGAAACCTAATGTAGGCAGCTTTTACCGTATTTCACAGTTAATATTCATACGGAAAACATAACTCTTCAGTTAATATTGATGGAAAAATCATAATTGTACGGTTAATATTCACGCAGAAACCATAATTCTACAGTTGATATTGGTGTGGAAACGGTAATTCTGCAGTTAATGTTCATGCAGTAACCATAACTTCACAGTTAATATTCATGTGAAAACCATAATTTCTCTGTTAACATTCATGCCGAAACCATAATTTCACTGTTAATATTCAGGTGAAAACCATAACTTTGCATTCAGTATTCATGCCGAAACCATAATTTTACTCTTAATGATAATATTCATGCCGAAACTATAAATCTGCTGTTAATATTCATGCCGAAACCATAATTCTATTGTTGATATTCATGCCGAAACCAGAATTCTACTGTTGATATTCATGCCGACACCATAATTCTACTGTTGATATTCATGCCGAAACCATAATTCTACTGTTGATATTCATGCCGAAACCATAATTCTACTGTTGATTTCCATGCTGAAACCATAATTCTATTGTTGATATTCATGCCGGAACCATAATTGTACTGTTGATATTCATGCCGACACTATTATTGTACTGTTGATATTCATGCTGAAACCATAATTCTACTGTTAATATTCATGCCGAAACCATAATTGTACTGTTGATATTCATGCTGAAACCATAATTCTACTGTTAATATTCATGCCGACACAATAATTCTACTGTTGATATTCATGCTGAAACGATAATTCTACTGTTGATATTCACGCCGACACCATAATTCTACTGTTGATATTCATGCCGAAACCATAATTCTACTGTTGATATTCATGCCGAAACCATAATTCTACTGTTGATATTCATGCGGAAACCATAATTCTACTGTTAATATTCATGCCGAAACCATAATTCCACAGTTTCTATTCATCCGGAAAAATTAATTCAAGACACTGCTCATAACGGTCTGTTGTCTCAGTGTACGGGCTATGCCATACCAGGCCCCGTGTCTGGCAGCATATGTAGTGAGGTCGTTCTGTTGTCTCAGTGTACGGGCTATGCCATAACCAGCCGCATGTCTGGCAGCATATGTAGAGAGGTCGTTCTGTTGTCTCAGTGTAACGGGCTATGCCATACCAGGCCCCATGTCTGGCAGCATATGTAGTGAGGTCGTTCTGTTGTCTCAGTGTACGGGCTATGCCATACCAGGCCGCATGTCTGGCAGCATATGTAGAGAGGTCGTTCTGTTGTCTCAGTGTACGGGCTATGCCATACCAGGCCGCATGTTCTGGCAGCATATGTAGAGAGGTCGTTCTGTTGTCTCAGTGTACGGGCTATGCCATACCAGGCCCCATGTCTGGCAGCATATGTAGAGAGGTCGTTCTGTTGTTTCAGTGTACGGGCTATGCCATACCAGGCCGCATGTCTGGCAGCATATGTAGAGAGGTCGTTCTGTTGTCTCAGTGTACGGCTATGCCATACCAGGCCCCATGTCTGGCAGCATATGTAGAGAGGTCGTTCTGTTGTTTCAGTGTACGGCTATGCCATACCAGGCCGCATGTCTGGCAGCATATGTAGAGAGGTCGTTCTGTTGTCTCAGTGTACGGGCTATGCCATACCAGGCCGCATGTCTGGCAGCATATGTAAGAGGTCGTTTCTGTTGTCTCAGTGTACGGGCTATGCCATACCAGGCCGCATGTCTGGCAGCATATGTAGAGAGGTCGTTCTGTTGTCTCAGTGTACGGGCTATGCCATACCAGGCCCCATGTCTGGCAGCATATGTAGAGAGGTCGTTCTGTTGTTTCAGTGTACGGGCTATGCCAATACCAGGCCGCATGTCTGGCAGCATATGTAGAGAGGTCGTTCTGTTGTCTCAGTGTACGGGCCTATGCCATACCAGGCCCCATGTCTGGCAGCATATGTAGAGAGGTCGTTTCTGTTGTTTCAGTGTACGGGCTATGCCATACCAGGCCGCATGTCTGGCAGCATATGTAGAGAGGTCGTTCTGTTGTCTCAGTGTACGGGCTATGCCATACCAGGCCGCATGTCTGGCAGCATATGTAGAGAGGTCGTTCTGTTGTCTCAGTGTACGGGCTATGCCATACCAGGCCCCATGTCTGGCAGCATATGTAGAGAGTCGTTCTGTTGTTTCAGTGTACGGGCTATGCCATACCAGGCCCATGTCTGGCAGCATATGTAGGGAGGTCGTTCTGTTGTTTCAGTGTACGGGCTATGCCATACCAGGCCCCATGTCTGGCAGCATATGTAGAGAGGTCGTTCTGTTGTCTCAGTGTACGGGCTATGCCATACCAGGCCCGTGTCTGGCAGCATATGTAGAGAGGTCGTTCTGTTGTTTCAGTGTACGGCTATGCCATACCAGGCCGCATGTCTGGCAGCATATGTAGAGAGGTCGTTCTGTTGTCTCAGTGTACGGGCTATGCCATACCAGGCCCCATGTCTGGCAGCATATGTAGAGAGGTCGTTCTGTTGTTTCAGTGTACGGGCTATGCCATACCAGGACCCCATGTCTGGCAGCATATGTAGAGAGGTCGTTCTGTTGTCTCAGTGTACGGGCTATGCCATACCAGGCCCCGTGTCTGGCAGCAATATGTAGAGAGGTCGTTCTGTTGTTTCAGTGTACGGGCTATGCCATACCAGGCCGCATGTCTGGCAGCATATGTAGAGAGGTCGTTCTGTT
>CM031627.1:3622294-3624794 GCA_018398815.1 Conus ventricosus
TTAGCATGTCTCCGCCAGACGTCATTAGTGGTGTTCCGACGACCTATGACCTCCGTCGACCTTCTACAGTACTGTACAATGGAAAACTCCCCCGGGGGGGGGGGGGGGGGGGGGGGGGGGGAGACTGCCTAATGGCTTTGTCACACGAGAGTAAAAAAACAAAGGAAGCAAACAACCCCCCCCCCCCTCCCAACATTTTGTACTGAAATCAGCATGCAGTACAGGTGCTTTCTGCCCCCCCCCCCCCCCCCCCGATCTATCATATATTTAAAAGAACAAAAAATAATTACTCTGCAGCCGAACTAAAGAGACAAACAAATTTACATAACAAAACACGACAAAGTTTTGACCTCTTTGGTCTTCTTCCGGCAAGAAGACAAAACCACACTGAAGAAAACGACAGAAAACGAAGAAGGAACAGTCAATGACCTCCTCAACTTGGGCCGCAAAATGCACGTGGAATCTCTCTCTCAAGCGTGTTGGAAAGAAGCGTGACGCATGAAGCTGTTTCGTTGGTAACTCCATTTCACGATGTGCTGTGTCCTAGCTTTAACACCAGTCTCGCGTTTCGCAGCAGAGCGCTGCATCTGGACACCAGATTACGGCGTGATTACAATCAAATGATGACGGCGGATTCTCCTGTCGTGTCCGACGGATGAGTAGGCAGGCAGGTCATCTGCTGATGTGAGTCCTCAAGTTTCCCCGAAGGTGGAGTATGGCTGCCTTAATGGCGGGGTTAAAGAAAAAACGGTCATACACACAAAACTCCACTCCCTTTGTTAGGTAGCTGAGATTAATCCTTGCCTTTCTATACAGGGGGTGTCCGTAGGAGTATCAGCCTGAGTACGCAGAAGAAGAAGAAGAAGTGTCCTCATGTGGAAATGAAGACCAATTCCTGAAACATATGAGGGGAATAGGGGAAGTCAACAGACACTGCATGGAATGGAGTCCTGCAAGGATGGGCCCCCGTTCTCTCCGATTCCTCTTTTTTTTGGGTGACGGCTGCTCTGTTGAGCCCGAATGTCTTTGCGGCCCGAGCACACCGTTGCTTCCACTAAGCTCTGTGAAGGGCCACATCTTTCCCAGGAAGCAGTGTCCATGTTGAAGCTTCTGAGGTTGGCCTTCAAGGTGTCTTTGTATCTCTTGAGAGGTCTTCCTTTGGTGACGATGTCACCTCCTTCAGTTGTCCACAGAGCAGCATCTTTGGAATCCTGCTGTCCTCCTCATGGACAACGTGTCCTGTCCATCGGAGCTGGTATTTGATGAGTATACACTGAATGCTGGGTAAGCCACACAATGGAATAGCAGATGAGAATGCACAGGGCTTCTTCAAATTCTTAACATGACCAAGAGACGTGCTTCGGGTCCATTTATTCCATTGCCCAGCTACCTGTGGGGGGGGGGGGGGGGGGGGGGGGGGGGGGGGGGGGGGTTTGCACCTCGATAGCTCCCGACACCAATAGATCCCTAACCCTAACCCTTTGCGGGGATCTACCGATGCGGGGATCTATCGGTGCGGGGATCTATCGGTTCGGTGCGGGGATCTATCGGTGCGGGGATCTATCGGGATGACCCCCTGTGGGGTGATGCAATTGAACATTGACAGAACCAAGCAGGCGACGAATTAATTTTGCGCACCAGTCTAGCAGCGCAACGGGTCAATTGTGTGTTGTGTTTGCCTCGGATGTTGTATCGTGTGACATACCTGAAAGGAAGCGGCTCTGAAACAGTCTTTGTTCTGAACTGTGTGCGCTTCTTTGGGATGATCTTTCACCGTGGAAACATTGTCGTCTGTCTTCCGTTCTGCGTACGCAGGCTAAGACTCATGCGGACACTGCCTGTATAGACAGGCAGTGGAGTTTTGTGTGTATGACCGTTTTTTTTTATCCCGCCATTAAGGCAGCCCTACTTCATCTTCGGGGAAAGTGCATGCTATGTGTAACGTGTCATCCATACCAACGGCCAAACTGGCCTTCTCTTCCGAAAATTGGAGATGGGATTTTACCCGTGTGCAAGATGTTGTGCGTGCGTTCACACACGGAACCTCGGTTTATAGTCTCATTCGAAGGACTGTATGGGAAATGGAGTCAGAACCAATGTTAACTCCGAGGGAAAAATCCCCCTGTACCGAAATTCGAACCCGCAACCCCAAGATCACGAGTCCGGCGCTCTACGAACTGAGCTATTCCGGCCCCCACATTGTCGTCTGGCATGGAACTTAAAGATAATTCGTGTGTTTCAGCGACTTTGCCGACAGTTTTGCGAACTTAACGAACTTTCACGAGAGACTGCGTAGCTGATAATAAAAAGGCGAGCAATATAGTACAGGAAAGTGGAGCTGTGAGTTGTGTGTGAAGTTTTCACTTGTCATGTTATTTATATTATGGTTTGACGGGACAGCATGAATTGGGTTGGGTGTCAGTGAAGTACGGTTTCAGCAACTGATTTTGTCCAGCAGCAAACAGCGATCATGAGTTGTCCAATAGGATGCACGTTTGAG
>CM031627.1:3634794-3644794 GCA_018398815.1 Conus ventricosus
TGAACCGGAACCTCGCTCGAAGCGTCCATGTTGACATGACGTCATCGAGAGATGGCCACAGGGGGAAGTGTAATACATTGCACAGAGATTCATTCCATTTCTTTGTCGTCCGCACTGCTCTGGAATCCCTTTTTATAGGCCTAACAATACAGACTTTTGAATGCCTTAGGGGTCTTCACCCATAATATTTGATTACAATACATTGAGGAAACTTCCATGAGGGATGAACATTGATGAAACATCCATCAGGGATGAACCTTGAGGAAACTTCCATGAGGGATGAACATTGATGAAACTTCCATGAGGGATGAACACTGATGAAACTTCCATGAGGGATGCACCTTGAGGAAACTTCCATGAGGGATGAACACTGATGAAACTGCCATGAGGGATGAACCTTGAGGACACTTCCATGAGGGATGAACACTGATGAAACTTCCATGAGGGATGAACCTTGAGGAAACTTCCATGAGGGATGAACATTGATGAAACTTCCGTGGGGTGAACCTGAGGAATTCTGAGGATTAACCTTGAGAAACTTCCATGAGGGATGAACCTTGAGGAAACTTCCATGAGGGATGAACCTTGAGGAAACTTCCATGAGGGATGAACTTGATGAAACTTCCATGAGGGATGAACATTGATGAAACTTCCATGAGGGATGACATTGATGAAATCCATGAGGATAGAAACTTCCAGAGGATGAGGAATCTGGGATGAACCTTGATGAAACTTCCATGAGGGATGAACCTTGAGGAAACTTCCATGAGGGATGAACATTGATGAAACTTCCATGAGGGATGAACATTGATGAAAACTTCCATGAGGGATGAACCTTGAGGAAACTTCCATGAGGGATGAACCTTGAGGAAACTTCCATGAGGGATGAACATTGAGGAAACTTCCATGAGGGATGAACATTGAGGAAACTTCCATGAGGGATGAACACTGAGGAAACTTCCATGAGGGATGAACCTTGAGGAAACTTCCATGAGGGATGAACATTGATGAAACTTCCATGAGGGATGAACCTGAGGAAACTTCCATGAGGGATGAACCTTGAGGAAACTTCCATGAGGGATGAACCTTGAAAAAACTTCCATGAGGATGAACCTTGAGGAAACTTCCATGAGGGATGAACCTTGAGGAAACTTCCATGAGGGATGAACCTTGAGGAAACTTCCATGAGGGATGAACCTTGAGAAAACTTCCATGTTGTGTGTGTGGTGTGTGTGGTGGGGTGTGTTTTGTGTGGGGGTTTTGGTGTGTGGTGGGGGGGGTGTGTGTTTGTGAGTGTGTGTGTGTGGGGTGGTGGGGTGTGGGGTGGGTGTGTTTTTTGTTTTTGGGGGGTTGTGTGTTTGGTGTTTTGTGGTGTGGGTTGGGGGTTGGGGTGGGGGTGTTGTGGGGTTTTGTGTGTGTTGGGGGTGGGGGTTGTGTGTGTGTGGTGTGTGGTGTGTGTGGGGGGTTGGGGGCGCGTGGGTCCCGGACGGGGCATGCGGGAAGCGAGCGCGCCCGTTTGGGTGTAAAATAATATATATGGGGGGGTTTTTGTGTGTGTGTGGTGGGGGTGGGGTGTGGTGTGTTTTGGTGTGTTGTGTGTGTGGTGAAATTTTGCAGCCCAAAACAAACAAGAAAAACAAACGGACACAGGTAAACAAACACGTTAAAGAAAAAACGCACCATCAGGAATCCTGACGTCTTCCCATAAACAAAAAAAAAAAAAAAAAGGAGAATTAATGCTAAAAATAGAAAAAAACACCCCCCCCCCCCCCCCCCCTCCCCCTAGCGCTCCCCCACCAAAAAAAAAAGAAAACTAAAAACCCCATTTGAAAGCTGAAACCCACGCCACCACGTACACGGAAACCCGGGAACCTTAAAAGAGAAAGAAAGCACGGGTCCCCCCCCTTCAAAACCCCGGGAAACGAATCACTCGGGAGGGGTCCGAGGCAATAGAATAAAGGGGAAAAAATTTTTGGGGGCCCCTCCATCACAAAAGACCTTTTGGGGAGGACGCAAAAACGGGGAAGAAAACCCGAAGTTTAAAGGAAGATGAAAAAGGGGTAATAAAGTTTAAAAAAAAAAACAACACAAAAGGGGGGTTTGGGGGTGGGGTGGGGGGGGGGGTTGGTGAGAGGAAGCGAAGAGTAGGAGCGGGAAGAGAAAGAAGGAGGAAAAAAGGGAAAAAAGGGAGGGAGAAGAAGGAAAAGAATAAAAAAAAAAAAAAAAAAGCAAAGTAGGACAGAAAAGGAGGCAAAAACCCAGACGAGGAGGGAAGAGGAGGAGGAGGGGGGAGGAGGAGGAGGAGGGGGAGGAGGTGGAGGAGGAGGAAAAAGGAGTAGGGGGGAGGAGAGGGGGGAGGAAGGAGGGGAGGAGGAGGGGGAAATGGGGAAAGAGGATGGGGGTGATTGATTGATTGTGGATTAAATTGATTGATTGATTTGATTGATTGTTTTGTTTAAATTGATTGTTTGGAATCTTGGGGGGTAAAAAATTAGGCACATTAAAAACCTTTTTTTTTTTCAATTTTCCCATAAAAACAAACAATGAAGATTACAGAGAAATTTTCAAACGCAAACATGTTTGAAACAATGCCCAAATTTACCCAATGTTTTTATAAGAAAAACTAACAACGTTTTTTAAGAGAGAGAAGAGAGAGAGAGAGAAAAGGAGAGAAGAGAGGAGAGGAGAAGAAGAAAAGAGAAGAAAGGGGAGAGAGAGGGAGAGAGAGAGAGACAGTTTGCCCAGCCCAGACGGGACAGAGAGAGAAAAGAAAAGAACAAGAAACAGAAAAAGAAAAGAGAGAGAGAGAAGAGAGAGAGAGAGAGAGAGACAGACAGACAGAAAAGACAGACAGACGACAAAACAGACAAGACAGACAGACAGAGAGAAAAAGGACCGACCGACAGAGAGAGAGAGGAGAGAGAGAGGGGAGAAGAGGGAGAGAGAGAGAAGGAGAGAGAAGAGAGAGAGAGAGAAAGAGAAAAAGAAGCCCAGAAAACAAACACAGACAAGACAAAAAAGAAAGAGAAACCCACCCCCCCCCCCCACACAAAACACACCCCGGCCACCACGCACGCAACCGCACCACACAAACAAAACGAAACCGGCCCCCTCCAAAACGCACGCACGCACGCACCCCCACGCACAAACCAGCACACACACACAAACAACACACACACAACACACAAACCCCCACAAAACCGCACGCACACCAAGCACGCCACAAAAACACACACCACACAACACACACAACAACACACAACACACACACACACAAAAAACCCCCACCACACAGAAAATATTTGAAACCCCTTTTTGGGGTCTCGCGTTCAAAACACACACACCACACACCCACACACACACACAACAACACCACACATCCCCACACACACACCACAAACACCCCCCACAAAACCGACAGCAAAAAAACAGACAGACAGACAAAACACACACACAAACACATCCCCGGGGCCCCCATCCCTTGCACAGGGCGCATAAAACCATAACCCACCCAAACCCCCCAAGTAAAAAACGCACACGCAAGGGCACGGGGCACAAAACCCCAACAAAACACCACACACACACACACAACAAAACACAACACACAAAACACAACACACACACAACACACACACACACACATGCGCGCGGGGCGCGCGCGCGCGCGCGAAACATCACAGGGCACTTTAAAAGACACACGAAACTTCCAAACACAGACATAAAAAACACAAACCCCGGGCACACAACACAAGACACCCAAATACACACACAAAATACACACACAACACACACACCACACACACACGGCCCCCGCGGGGCCCCCCGCGCCCCGCCGCCCCAACACAGCCCCACAAAAACACACACACACACAAAAACACAACAAAAACAAAACACACACACACACCCCACCCCCCAAAACAAAACCACACAAAACTCCCCTCTCTCTCTTCCCCTCCCTCTCTCTCTGACACAAACGCACCCACACAAACCACACACACAAAACCCACCCACACAAACAAAACAGACACAACCCACACACCAACACCACACACACACACCCACACACACCACAAAACACACAAAGAGAGAGAGAATCACAAAAAAGAAAAACCAAGCAGAAAAAATAAAAAAAAAAACCCGAAAAAAACATTTGCTAAAAATTTTGAGAAGTTTGTTTTTCGTACATGCAAAAGATCGTTTTCCCCCCCCCCCCCCCCCCCCCTTCCGGCCCCCCCCCCCCAACCAAAAATAAACCCCCCCCTAAAAAAAAAAAACAGAAAGAAAAAAAAAAAAGAGAGAGAGGGGGGGGGCAGAAAAACCAAAAACGAAAAGGGGGGGGGGGGGGGAAAAAAAAAAAAAAGGTTTTTTTTCACCCTTTTTCCCCGGAAAAAAATTTAAATTTTTTATTTTTCCTAAAAAACAGAAAAAATCCCCGGACCCCAAAGCCCCGCGAAAAAAACAGGGGGAAAAAGGAGAAAAAAAAAGAAGAGGAAAAAAGAAAAAAAAAAGAGGGGGAAGAAGGGAGAAAAAAAAAGAAGGAAGGGGGAAAAGGCAAAAGGAAAAAGAAAAAAAGAGAAAAGAAAAAAAAGAAAAAAAAAGAAAAAAAAAAGAGAAAAAGAAAGGAAAAGAAAAAAGGAAAAAAAAGAGGCCCCCCCCCGAGAAAAAAACAAAAACAAGGAAACCCAAAAACCCCGAAAAAGAGAAGAGAGAAAAAAAGGGGGGAGAGAAAAAAGAGAAGAAGGGGGAGAAAAAAAAAGGGAAGCCCCCTTTTGCAAACCCAAGGTTTTAAATTGGTATACCTTGGGAAAATTAAAAGAAAAAAACCTTAAAAATGGAGTTTATAAAAATAGATTTACTCCCTTTAAAACCCCAAAATTTTTTAACCGGAAAAATTTTAAAAAGGAACAATTTGCCTTTAAAAAAAAAGGGGAAAAGAAATTTTCTTTAAGTGGTTTTAAAATCCTTAAGGGTTCCTCCGGGGCTCTAAAACAAATCCCCCTTTGGACTTTTATAAATTTAATTTAAAAGGGTTAAAAAAGTAACTTCCAAATAAATTTGAATTGCCTTTAAGTTTTTAACGGGGAAAACAGGATTTTTCCTTACCCCAAAACCAAAACCCCGGCCTTTAAAAAAACCCCCCCAAAACCTAATTTTAACTTTTAAAAAATTCTTTTTGTTAAAAAATTAAATTTTTTTCCGGAAAAAGACTTAAAGAAAAAAAAAATTTTGAATTTTTGAAGAAACCCAGATGACAAAAAACTAAAACATCCGAAAAGAAAAATTTTGAAAAAAATTTCCCCAAATTCATAGGAAAAAACCCAGAAACCCAAAGTTTTAAACCTTTATAAAATTTTGGGGCCCAATTTTTTTTGATAACTTTAAAAAACAGGGGGGGCCAAAGGGGATTCAAACCCTGTTAAGAGAATAAAAAATTGGAAATAGTAAAGTTTTTAAATTAAAAAGGGGGAATGAAAATTTGGGAATCATGCATTCAAAAATTGGTTCAACAAAAATTACCTTGGGTAATTTTCCTAAACGGTTAAAAATTTAAACAAAAATTAATGCTAAACCCAGGGTAAAAAATTGGTTTTTAAAAACTTTAAAAAAATTTTTGGGGAAAAAGAAAATTTTTTTTTGTTTTTAAGTTTTGGAATTTCTCCTCTACACGAAAAACCAAGAGCGTAAAAAAATTTTTTGGGGGAAAAAATTTTTAAAAAAAAAAACCTTTTTTCCCTTTAGAACTGAAAAAACCATTTGTTCCAAAAGAACCGGGCCCCGCCTTTTAAAAATAAAAAAAATTTATTTTTAATTTAAATTGAAAAAGAAATGCCCGACAAAAAATTATTTTGTTTTTAACCCCTTTCTTATTAGGGGAAAATTGGGGGGTTTATTTTCCCCGGGAAAAAAACCTGAAAAATTTTTATTGGGGAAAAATGAAAGGGGGGAATTTTAAAAATCCTCTTGGGCAATTTTTATAAAATGAAAAAAATTGGGCCAAGGGGGCCCCCCCCCTGTTTTTAACCCTTTTGCACTAAATTTCATATAAAACCCCCTTCTAAATTTTTGGGGAAAGCTCTTTTTCCCAAAAAATTTTAAAAAACCATTCCTTGGCCCAAGTTCCAGTTTAAAAATTTTCCATGTGGGTAAAATTTTTTTAAACCTGAAATAAATTTTAAAGGCAAGGGTTAGAATTTTTTTTTTGTCTTTTCCAAACCCAAAGGGGTTTAAAAATTTAGCAGGTTTAAAAAGATTTTCCCAAACCCTTTTGAAATTGGGGTTTTAACCCAAAAAATTTTAAATTGGGAAAAGGTTTCTTAATTAAGGAAAAAAGTCCCAAATTTTTGTTTTAAAAATTTTAACCCCCCCTTTCAGGTATTTTTCCAATTTTGGATTAGGGAACCTTGGAAACACCTTTCAAATTTTTTTGGGGTTGGAAAAATGCCCAAAAAAGGTGTCCCTTTTCCGGCATTTTTGGGGATTTAAAATTTGAGACCGGGCTCGGCCGGGCCCCTTTCCCCCTTAGCAAAAAATTTTTCTCAACCCACCTGGAAAATTTTCCCCCAAGAAGAAATGCTTTTGGGTTTAATTTAAACACCTATTCAAATTCAAAACAATTTCAAAAAACCCTATTAAAACCCTTAAAACCCTTTAAAAAACCCGAAAACCCCCCCCCCCCAACCAACCAAAATTTAACCTTACACCAACAAAAAAAAAAAAAACCCCCCCAACAAATAAAACCAAAAACCCCCAAAATTAAAAAATCCACAAACCCAAAATTTTCACCTACCGTTCCAACACATCCCCCCACCCCAAAAACCCCAAACCTTACCAACAACCCCCAAAACCCCCCCCCAACACACCCCCACACAAATTTTAAACCCCCAAACTTAATAAACCCTTTCTTTAAACCCCCCCAAACACCCCTTCCTCCCTCTCTCCTCCCCCCACCCTTTTCCTCCTCTCTCCCCCCCCTTCCCCACCCTCTCCCACTCCTCCTTCCCCCCCCCCCCTTTCCCTCTCTCTCCCCTTCCCTCCCCCCTTCTCTTTCCCCCTCTTCCCTTTCTTCCTCCCCCCCACTTTCTCGCCCCCCTCCCCTCCCTCCCCTCTTTCCCCCCTCCCCTCTCTCTCTCTCCCTCCCCCCCCACCCCTCTCCTCCCTCTCTCCCTTTCTCTCTCCTTCCCTCCCCCCCCCCCCCTCCCCTCTCCCCTCCTCTCACCCCCCCCTCTCTCCCCCTTCCCCTTTTCCCCTCCTCTTTTTCCTCCCCCCTCCCAACCCTCCCACCCCCTCTCTTTTTTTTCTTCTCTCTCCCTCTCTCTCCCCCCCTCCACCTCTCCCCCTTTCTCTCTTCCCCTTCTCTCTCTCTTTCTCTTTCCTTTTCCCTTTTCCCCCCTCTCTCCCCCCTTTTCCCCTCCCCTCTCTCTCTCTCTCCTCTTTCTCCTCTCTCACTTCCCTCCCCCTCTCCTCCCCTCTCTCTCCCCCTTCTCCTCCCTCCCCCCCCTCTCTCTCCTTCTCTCACCTCTCTCTTCCTCTCCCCCCCCCCCCCCTTCTCCCCCCTCCCCCTCTCCCCCTTTCTTCTCCCTCTCCCCCCCCCTCTCTCTCGCCCCTTTCTTTTTCCCCTTTTCTCCCCTCCCTCCCCTTTTCTTTTCCTTTTTCCCTCCCCCCCTTCCCCTCTCTCCCCTCTCTCCTCCCCTTTTCTTTCCCCCTCTCTGCTCCTCCCCCCTCCCTCTCCTCCCCCCTCTCCCCTCCTTCTCCACCTCTCTCTCCCCCTCCCCCCCCCCCTCTCCACTTTCTCCCCCTCTCTTTCTCCCCTCCCCTCTCTCCCTCCCCCCCTCTCCTTTCTCCCTCCCCTCCCTTTTTCCCTCTCCTCCCTCTCTCTCCCCTCCCTCTCCCCTCTTTCCCCCTCCCTTTTCCCCTCTCTCCCCCTTCCTCCCCTTCCCCTCTCCTTTCTCTCCCCCCTCCCCCCCTCCTCTTCTCTCCCCTCCCCCCTCTCTCCTCTCACCCCCCCCCCCCCCTTTGTTCCCCCCCCTCTCTCTCCCCCCCCCCCTCTCCCCTCTTTTCCCCTCCTCTCTATCTCTCCCCCCCCCATCTCTCTCTCCCTCCCCCCCTCCCCTTTTCCCCCCATCCCCCCCTCCCCCTCTCTCTCCCCCCCCTTTTCCCCTCCTCCCCCCCCCCCCCCTCTCTCTCCCCCCCCTATTCCTCTCTCCCTCCCCCTCTCCTCCCCTTTCCCCCCCTCTTCTCCCCCCCCCTTCTCCCCTCCCCCCCTCCTCCCCCCCTCTCTCCCTCCCCCCCCCCGCCCCCCCCCCCGCCCGCCTTTCTCCCCTCTCTCTTCTTCCTCTCCTCCCTCCCTCTCTCTCTCTCCCCTCTCTCCCCCCCCCGCAGGTCAGGGGTCAGGGGGGCCCCGGAAAAAGTGGGGGCCCCCGCTTTTCCCCCCAGGAAACAAGGACTGGTGGCCATGATCAGCCTCCGTAAAGTGAGCCCAAAGGGGAAAGGGTCCCATGTCGGGGGGCCCGCAGAGGGGAGAGAGAGAGAGGAGAGAAGAGGGGAGAGGGGGAAGAGAGAGAGATAAGAGAGAAGACAGCCCGACAGACAAAGGGGAAGAGAGCGAAGAGAGAGAAAAGGGGGGAGAGAGAGAGAAAAGAGAGACAGACAGACAGACAGAAGAGAGAAGCGGGGGAGAGAGAGAAGGAGGGGAAGAGAAGAGAGAGAGAGAGAGAGAGGGGAAAAGAGAGGAGAGCGAGATTTAGAAAACAGAAAAGGGGAAGAGAGAAAAGGGGAGGGGAGAGAGAGAGGGGAGAGAGGGGGGAAGAGAGAGAGAAGAGACAGACAAAAAAACCGGGAAAAGAAGAGGGAGAGGAGAGGGGAGGGGGAGAGAGAGAGAGAGAGGGGAGGGGCGAGGGGTTAAAAGGAACAGAGGGGGGCAAAAGGAGAGGGGAGAAGAGGGGGGGGGAGAGAGAGGGGAGAGGGGGAGAGAAAAACCGACGGGACAGAGAAAAAAGGGGAAGAGAGAGGGAGGGGGGGGAGGGGGGGGAGGGGGGGGAGAGGGGGAGGGGGGGAAAAGGGGGAGGGGGGGGGGGGGGAAGGGGCCCCACCCAAAACCCCCCCAGAAGGAGAGGGGAAGGGGGGGAAAAGAGGGGGGGGGGGGAGGGCGGGGGGGGGGGGGGGGGGGGGGGGGGGGGGGGGGCTTTTTTTTTTTTTGGTTTTCTTTGCCCTCTTTTTTTTTTTGGGGGGGGGGTTTTAAAAGCCCTTTCGGAAGTGAGGGTGAAAAAGCCCCGGGTGTAATTGACCCCGTGTCGATTTGGGTTTTTTAACCCCCCCCCCTTTCCAAAAACCCCCCCAAATTATTTTAAAAAAAATTCCCCCCCCCCCCTGACACAACCAAACCCCCCCCAAACCCCAACCCCCCCCCCCAATTTTCGTATTTGGGGCTTTAAACCCAAAAGGAAAAGCGCTAAGGTTTTTTTTTTCGGGGAAACTTCTAAATGGACCAAAGAAAGGTTGGTGCCAAGGTCGGGCCCCGCACTTTGGGGCAAATTTTTTTCGGTAAGATCACCCCCCCCTGCTAGGCCCGTATTCCACAGGACCCTCTTCTTTGGAATTTTCTCTTTCTGATTTTTCCCTTTTCCATCTACCCAAATCAGCTTTATCAGGGCGCGGGGTGGGGGTTCCCCAAAAAAACTTACGGATGGGGGGTAGGTAAATGGACAAGGGGGGCCCCCGCACGAAAAGGGGGGACGCCCCCCCCTAAAAGGGGAAAACTAAAACCCAAAGGGAAGAAGGGGAGGGGGAAAATTATTTTTGGTTTTTTTTGTTTTTTTTGTTTTTTGTTGTTTCTTTTTCCCTGGGGTTAAAAGGGCCCGGTTGCCCTCGGTTTCAAAAACCATTGTTTTTTTTTGACAGTTTTTTTGGCTTTTTTTTTTTTTTTTTTTTTTTTTTTTTTTCCTTTGATGAAGATCTTTTTTCTTTTTTTCAAATTGAATTTTGGGGGGGTTAAAAATTCTTG
>CM031627.1:3648734-3653734 GCA_018398815.1 Conus ventricosus
GGTCCCACTCAAACCCCTAACCAAACAATAGATTTCAAATCTATGCCCACTCTCCCCTCTCAACCCCCCCCCCCTCCCCTTTCTCTCTCTTAGAATGGCGTGGGCCACCCGGCTTAACACGATCTCTTACAAGAGAAAGATTATGTCATGGGAACACGTGATGCATTTCATTATTTTCAGTCCACCTCCCGTCCCCTTTCAACCCACCCTCACTCCCACATGGGGTGCATGACGCCGCAGGAAAACTTACATTGCATTGTAACAATTGCCAGTCTCACACAACCCGCCTTCCCTGCCACTATCTTCACCCACCCTCCTATCCCTTGACACAAAGGCACGTTGCTGCTCTCTCCACCCCCACCCCCCCTCTCTTTCATATCCACCATCCACTTGCTGCAGACCCCTGGTAAATGATGTCACTGTGTTTACCCGCGATGGTCTCAATTAGCATTCACTCTCTACACGAGCATAAATTTACTTTTGAACAGAACCACAGCTACACCACCAGGTACTCACCCCTGCTCTAAACCCAACTGCAAAATCTGCCCCTCACCAAACCAGACACCATCTTACAGGGCCCCAAAGACTCCTTCACAGTCAAACGCACATTCTCATGTCAGAGCCGCAACATTATATATGCCATCCACTGCCAGCTTTGTGACAATATCTACATAGGGGAAACATCACGCACACTTGAAACACGCATCTCTGAACACCTGGCTGATATCCGCCACCACCGACCCAAACCCGTTGCCCTACACTTCAACCACACACCAACACAACATCGACCATGTCAAAGTTATGGCACTCTGGCAGTCACAGAGTGACAGCTTTGAACGCACAACTCAAGAATCCCATCTCATTGCCAAACTGGGCACACTACACCCCCAAGGCATCAATATCCAACAATAACCAAACACACATACCCACCACTTCCACATCAGTTGGCAATATCCCCTACCAACACACACACATACACACACACATACATACACCACCACCACATCCCCTTCACTCACTTCATACAGTAGTTACAGCCACCCTCCATCTATTTAATGTTAAGTTTGTTTAACCCTTCCCCTTAAATCCCCCCCCCCCCCACCTTTTTTTTTTCTTTTTTTTTTCTTTTTTTTCCACCCTCCTTCATCTTTCACTTTCCTCCACACCCCATGTTCTATACCAATCAACTACCTACCCTCTGATCTACCCCGTACTCCTCCCCCCTCCCACCACCCACTCCCCCCCCCCCCTGCTCTTTCCCTTCACCCCCCGCATCACCTGCATCCCAACCCAAGTACATGATTACACCAGTCCACCACTGCAACAACAACCCACTATATATTCCACAAAATCACACACACACACCCACACCACACTAACTTGCAACACACACACTCACACACACACACACACACACACACACACACACACACACACACACACACACACACACACACACACACACACACACACACACACACACACACACACACACATTTTTCCCCCTTCCCCACTGACCACTTCTTTTCCTTTGTCCCCATGTATGCCAACACATTATTTCACCTGTTGCAATGAACACCATCCCACAGCATTGTTCACTTTTTTAAACAACACCATTTATATGAACCTCCCACCCCCACCCCATGATGATGAGATATGAGCTCTCCTTCTCTTGCCCCCATCCCCCCTCCCCACAAACACATTACCCTCCTCCCCCCCATTCTCCCCCCCTCCCTTTTTTTTTCCCACCTCACCCCCCCCCCCCTTTTCACCCCCCCCCCGATCATACCTTATCACCCATTACCTTCCATCCCCTTCCCTCCCTAACATTACCCACACACACTTCTCAACTACCCACGCATAACTACCACTACCTCTTTCATCACCCAATGAAATCATTTATTTTATTCACCCAAACCTTTTTTTTTTTTTTTCCCCCATTATTATCAATCCACCATTACCACAACCATCACAAAGATATCACACCATCCCAATAAACTAGACACACAACCCTATCATATCACACACACACACACCTCCCCCTAAGCAAACCCCCCCCCCCCTCCTTTTCCTTCGCATAATCCCCCATGTCATTTCCGCCTACCGGCCATTCTCCCCTACATGGACAACAACGGATGAGTCATTTTTCGTTCTTTTTTTCGTTTTTCGTTCTTTGTTTGTACTGTCCCAAATGTTAAATGTGATTTATTTTTTCGCCTGAAGAAGACCCAAGTGGTTGAAATGCATCGTGTCTTGTCATGTGCTTTGTTTGTCAATGTCATTGGCGGTAAGAAATAAACTCTATTTATAAATTTACTGGCCGTTGATCTCAGCAGGCCCATGCCGGCGAAGTTCAAACAATTTCCAAGGCAAATGATGGTAGGAGTAGATCCCTTCCCCCTCTCACTCTCAGTGTTTGACCGACACCTTGTCAGCCAGATCAGAATCCTGATTTGGCAGTTTAGAATACATATAGCAGACACATAGAGTCGCAACTTCACTGACCCCTCATGACTGCCTTAGATCAGACCAGTGAAAGACGCAGGGACGACCAGAGAGAAGGCCTGATAACCTACTTCTTGATCCCAAGTCTAAATCACTGATTCATCCCAGGAAAAGTGAGTTGAAACTATGTTTTACATTTTGAATCTATGCATTGATTTTATGTATGCCATGTGGGTTAACATTGTAACTTTGTACAAATACTTGGTGACATTTATCGAACTGATAAATGAATATTATGTGTAGCAGTTTGCTTGCCATCATATGGCAAAAGCTCCCACCCTGTGGTTATGATTCTTTGTTAACAATCTGACCACTGTTCTTTGTGTTCACCCTGACTTTTGCCAGTATGCAATTCTATCTGTTAAGATGATAATTCAATGATAAATTTAGATCAGAAAAACAGTATGCCTGTGCTAGGTTAAAACTGCAATGCTGATTTATAAATACCGGTGATTGTTGGAATGATTTGTAGTGTATGACTTTAAGTCTACACCACATGTGTACTTGGACTAAGTGTAGCCCAAGTTAATGTGATTTAATTCATAAGAAACCTGGAAGAGTTATTTGACTGTAACTGTGTAGCATTGTATTACTGTCTCCTACCCTTTCGCAAGCTTAACTCAGCCTTTAAACAAAAGAGGAGATTGATAGTTATGGTAGAAACTCTACAATAGAGAAAACATTTGCTGGCAGAATTCTCACACCTCTTCTGAAAGATAAGAGGGTAAATGTGTGAACTTGACAAACCAGCCACTCAGCAACTTACCTGCAGACCAGGTTCTCTTTATTGCAGAACTGGGATCATGGTCATGCTTCAAACTGTGGCTAAACCATACTCTGTGGCTATGCCAGAAGCCAGGGTTGTACCAGACACCATGGCTATGCTTTAAACTGGGGCTACGCTACAACCACTGGGCAAGACCGGTTGTGAAGACACACCTCAGCCCAGCACTACATCAACAGGCCTACACAGGAGGAGCAGTCATCAGCCACAGGAGAGATCAACTACCCTCTCTGATACAAGATAAGCTATTAATCCCCCTGGACTCAAATCCATCAGACCTTTACCCTCACTTTATGATGAAACAGTGAGAACCTGTCTATGAGTTACCACTTTGGCTACTGCAATGGGTGTACGCAAGTGATGTGGATGTGTAATAAAAGTATGCATTCAGAGTAACGTAGACAGCCCACTGTATTCCAACTTAAGCAGCTGCACAGAGTGTGAGCAAGTGAAGTAGGAGTTAGGAAGGGCCATTCATTGTTGTGGTTCAATTAGAACTAAAATTAAGCCTATAGAACAGACATGTAAATACTTACCTATGTGTAAGCAAGTAAATTGATGTGTGAAATTGCACTTAACTTGTGTCAGTTCTCTGTTGTTCAATCAAATGTTGAATGTTTGAACTTCTCTCTTCAATTCTGTCTCTCGGAGCTACAAGCACTTTTAAGAGTACAGGCATAAGGAAACTTATCTCAGAGCCACTATTGAGTATTTTAACAGTACCGGAAACAAATAAAATTTTCTTTCAATGACTAGTACCGGACAGTTGCTCCTTCCACCACTAGTAAGAGAGAGGGTGGAGGTGAAATGTGAAGATAATTCTCATAGAGAAATTATTCCAAGTCCTTCCCCTAGAGGACCCACCTACCACTCATTCAGATCTCATCACACATGTGACGTCAAGTGAGCGGCAGCTCATGCATTTCTAGTTTGTGAATGATGCCATAGGTGGAAATCTCTTAAAAAAAAAAAAAGAAACAGGAAAAAGAAAAGAAAAAAGTGAAATGATTGGTGGGAGGTTGTATATTTGATTTGTTATCAGTTTAGAATAATATTCTGGCTCAAATGTTTACTACACCTCAAAACGCTTGGATTTGAAAAAAAAAAAGAAAAGAAAATCCTGATTGTGGTGTGTGGCCTAGTGTGACGAACAGGTAGCACACCTCCAGTGAAGAAGAGCCAGACACTGAGCCAATCAGATTAGATCGGAAGTGGTAGATGCCTTCCATGTGCAACCCAACCCCATCCCCCAACTCCACCCCCCACCCCCACCCCCACGCTCACCCACAACTAGGGAAAGGTTAAAAACACTGATTCTGTGTCTCCTCTACGTTTTCGGAGAGACTATAGGGTGAAGGGCGGGTTGGGAGAGGGGAGAGAATGCGAGCTGATGGTGAAGAATGGTTCTGAGCTGCCAGGAGTGATAGAGAGGGGGGGGGGGGGGGAAGATAGAATGGCAGGGGAGAGAAGAAATGGGAAGCAGGGACACGTCATGATTATTTATAGCGCAGCCGACGGTGGAGGCCAGGTCAGATTTGGGAGGAAAGTTAATGACGAAACAATGTACAAGCTGATAAACACCAAGACTGCAAATGGAAACCCACTGAATGTGCTGAACCTTAGAGAATAATGTCAAACACAGCCAGTTCACTATCATGTATATTTAAGATCCAGTACAAAATTCCGATTTCCTTTATAAAAAAAAGACAAC
>CM031627.1:3661234-3666234 GCA_018398815.1 Conus ventricosus
GCCTCTTGACGACTTGACGTTGACTTCTCCTGTGGATTGCCGGTGACGGGGCTGTGGTGGCTGTGGACGGGGGGGGGGGGGGGGGGGGGGGGGGGGTCCATGCGAGCGGCGTGGAGACAACGCTGCTACGGTGGCACAAAAGATGGGACCCAAAAAAAAAAGTTTGAGAAAGAAAGCTTTCAACATGAGATGAGAACTGCTGTTGCATGAAATTGACCAATCCTGCTTCTGCCTAAGAAGTGTGTAAAGGTTAAATCTAAGTGATAGAGTTCAAAGAAACTTAATTCAGAAAAAAAAATGGCCGGGATCAAGGGTTGGTCCCTGTTCTCTTCCCTGTTTTTTTCTTAAAAAAAAAAAAAATGACTTGTGAGTTGACTTCGACGCGGTGACAGTCCTGATACGGCCCTTCGCGGTCGGCTGGGCTGTAAGCAGCATTACCCTTGCCCATGTCTGCAGTCACCTCGCTTTACAACAAAGAAACACAGGCGTCCAGGGTTTCTCTGACACCTCGCTTTACAACAAAGAAACACAGGCGTCCAGGGTTTCTCTGACAAATGTAAGTGGGCAGGCGTCAAGGCAGGAAAAAGACAGAGGACACACAATGAGTGTAGAAGGTTATATTGTAAAAAGAGAGAGGAGAGAGAGAGAGAGAGAGAGAGAGAGAGAGAGGAGAGAGAGAGAGTGAGAGAGAGAGAGAGAGAGAGAGAGAGAGAGAGGGAGAGAGAGAGAGAGAGAGAGAGAGAGAGAGAGAGAGAAAACACGAATACGAATACGAATAGAAAATATTAACTGAGGGCGAATAGATCAGCTGAAAGCTTCTTTACGCTATGCCCCCCCCCCCCCCTACCTCCCCCCCCCCAGCCGCCCAAAAAGAGAGAGAGAAAAAAAAATGCCAAGTATAAAGTTTTACAGAATGTACAATCATTACAATGAAAAGGGAAAACAAAATATGAAACATGAAAATCAAGCACAAAAAAATCAAAACCGTACAGAGAGAGAGAGAGAGAGAGAGAGAGAGAGGAGGAGTAGATGACAAGAACAGAGTTTTCTGGAGGGGGGGGGGGGGGGGGGGGGCATACAATGACGCTGCTGGTGCTCTCGGGTGCTCGCGGGGTCTGTCGCCTAGCTGATTAAAACCTATTCTTCTCTTCTTTCAACGATTCTGGTTTCAACCGCTCTCCCCTCCTCCTCCGTCCCTCTCTTCACCCCCCCCCTCCCAACGCCTCTTCCTTCCCATCTCTTACGATCCTCTTTGTCCTCTAAACCACCATCCTCCCCCCCCCCCCCCCCCACACACTCACCTTCCTATCTCTCGGTCGGTCTGTCAGCCTCTCTCTCTCTCTCTCTCTCTCTCTCTCTCTCTCTCTCTCTCTCTTCTCTCTCTCTCTCTCTCTCTTCACCCTCCCCTCCTCTTGCCCTGATCAATTTTCTTGTTGTTGTTGCTGTTGGTGGTGGTAAGGGGGGGTGTGGTGGTGGTGGTGGTGGTGGCGGTTTTTTATAAGTTTCTTTTTTTTTTGTTTTTTTTTTTTTGACAAAGATTCTCATGCAAGTAATTGTTGCATTTTTTTTCTTCATGCATTTTGTTTGATCTGCTTTTTACTAGGCGATATATCGATTTTTTTTTTCTTGCCCAGAGTGCTGGGTGTGAAAGAGTATTCATACTTTAGTCCACTACCCTCTTAACATAAAATTCATTCGTTCCTTCCTTCGTTCGTTCCCTGCACTCACCCCTGACCTCTCGAGACAAGAAGCTAAGCAGGAGATGTTTTCGTTCGGAATCGACATCCAAACAGTCCACAGCCCCCTCACGTGACACTTCAAACATGGAATCCAGGTATGAACGAACACCATGGAATCCCAGGTATGAACAAACACCATGGAATCCCAGTATGAACAAACACCATGGATCCCAGGTATGAACAAACACCATGGAATCCCAGGTATGAATGAACACCATGGAATCCCAGGTATGAACAAACACCATGGAATCCCAGGTATGAACGAACACCATGGAATCCCAGGTATGAACAAAACACCATGGAATCCCAGGTATGAACAAACACCATGGAATCCCAGGTATGAACGAACACCATGGAATCCCAGGTATGAACGAACACCATGGAATCCCAGGTATGAACAAACACCATGGAATCCCAGGTATGAACGAACACCATGGAATCCCAGGTATGAACAAACACCATGGAATCCCAGGTATGAACGAACACCATGGAATCCCAGGTATGAACGAACACCATGGAATCCCAGGTATGAACAACACCATGGAATCCCAGGTATGAACAAACACCATGGAATCCCAGGTATGAACGAACACCATGGAATCCAGGTATGAACAAACACCATGGAATCCAGGTATGAACAAACACCATGGAATCCCAGGTATGAACGAACACCATGGAATCCCAGGTATGAACAAACACCATGGAATCCCAGGTATGAACAAACACCATGGAATCCCAGGTATGAACGAACACCATGGAATCCCAGGTATGAACGAACACCATGGAATCCCAGGTATGAACAAACACCATGGAATCCCAGGTATGAACAAACACCATGGAATCCCAGGTATGAACAAACACCATGGAATCCCAGGTGTGAACAAACACCATGGAATCCCAGGTATGAACGAACACCATGGAATCCCAGGTATGAACGAACACCATGGAATCCCAGGTATGAAACAAACACCATGGAATCCCAGGTATGAACGAACACCATGGAATCCCAGGTATGAACGAACACCATGGAATCCCAGGTATGAACAAACACCATGGAATCCCAGGTATGAACGAACACCATGGAATCCTAGGTATGAACGAACACCATGGAATCCCAGGTATGAACAAACACCATGGAATCCCAGGTATGAACGAACACCATGGAATCCCAGGTATGAACGAACACCATGGAATCCCAGGTATGAACAAACACCATGGAATCCCAGGTATGAACGAACACCATGGAATCCCAGGTATGAACAAACACCATGGAATCCCAGGTATGAACAAACACCATGGAATCATAGGTATGAACGAACACCATGGAATCCCAGGTATGAACAAACACCATGGAATCCCAGGTATGAACGAACACCATGGAATCCCAGGTATGAACGAACACCATGGAATCCCAGGTATGAACAAACACCATGGAATCCCAGGTATGAACAAACACCATGGAATCCCAGGTATGAACAAACATCATGGAATCCCAGGTATGAACAAACACCATGGAATCCCAGGTATGAACAAACACCATGGAATCCCAGGTATGAACAAACACCATGGAATCCCAGGTATGAACGAACATCATGGAATCCCAGGTATGAACGAACACCATGGAATCCCAGGTATGAACAAACACCGTGGAATCCCAGGTATGAACGAACACCATGGAATCCCAGGTATGAACGAACACCATGGAATCCCAGGTATGAACAAACACCATGGAATCCCAGGTATGAACGAACACCATGGAATCCCAGGTATGAACGAACACCATGGAATCCCAGGTATGAACAAACACCATGGAATCCCAGGTATGAACGAACACCATGGAATCCCAGGTATGAACGAACACCATGGAACCCCAGGTATGAACAAACACCATGGAATCCCAGGTATGAACGAACACCATGGAATCCCAGGTATGAACAAACACCATGGAATCCAGGTATGAACAAACACCATGGAATCCCAGGTATGAACGAACACCATGGAATCCCAGGTATGAACAAACACCATGGAATCCCAGGTATGAACGAACACCATGGAATCCCAGGTATGAACAAACACCATGGAATCCCAGGTATGAACAAACATCATGGAATCCCAGGTATGAACAAACACCATGGAATCCCAGGTATGAACAAACACCATGGAATCCCAGGTATGAACAAACACCATGGAATCCCAGGTATGAACAAACACCATGGAATCCGAGGTATGAACGAACACCATGGAATCCCAGGTATGAACAAACACCATGGAATCCCAGGTATGAACGAACACCATGGAATCCCAGGTATGAACAAACACCATGGAATCCCAGGTATGAACGAACACCATGGAATCCCAGGTATGAACGAACAACATGGAATCCCAGGTATGAACGAACACCATGGAATCCCAGGTATGAACAAACACCATGGAATCCCAGGTATGAACGAACACCATGGAATCCCAGGTATGAACGAACACCATGGAATCCCAGGTATGAACGAACACCATGGAATCCCAGGTATGAACGAACACCATGGAATCCCAGGTATGAACAAACACCATGGAATCCCAGTATGAACAAACACCATGGAATCCCAGGTATGAACAAGCACCATGGAATCCCAGGTATGAACGAACACCATGGAATCCAGGTATGAACGAACACAATGGAATCCCAGGTATGAACGAACACCATGGAATCCCAGGTATGAACGAACACCATGGAATCCCAGGTATGAACGAACACCATGGAATCCCAGGTATGAACGAACACCATGGAATCCCAGGTATGAACAAACACCATGGAATCCCAGGTATGAACAAACACCATGGAATCCAGGTATGAACAAACACCATGGAATCCAGGTATGAACGAACACCATGGAATCCCAGGTATGAACAAACACCATGGAATCCCAGGTATGAACAAACACCATGGAATCCCAGGTATGAACGAACACCATGGAATCCCAGGTATGAACAAACACCATGGAATCCCAGGTATGAACGAACACCATGGAATCCCAGGTATGAACGAACACCATGGAATCCCAGGTATGAACAAACACCATGGAATCCCAGGTATGAACGAACACCATGGAATCCCAGGTATGAACGAACACCATGGAATCCCAGGTATGAACGAACACCATGGAATCCCAGGTATGAACAAACACCATGGAATCCCAGGTATGAACAAACACCATGGAATCCCAGGTATGAACGAACACCATGGAATCCCAGGTATGAACAAACACC
>CM031627.1:3676234-3683734 GCA_018398815.1 Conus ventricosus
CAACAGCCCAAACAACGACAATTATAATGATAATGATAATACTCTGTTCCAAATTCATTAACTCTTTGATCCAAGCGACATACTTGTCATGACGGATTTTCTTTTAAATTATGTATCCCACCTCTCCCCTTCTCTTTTTTTTTTCTTCTGTTCTTTCATCCATCAAGTACATTCAGCATCGTCAGGACTAGTGGGGTCAGGACCGTTTCTATTCTCACCCTCACGCACACAATCCGCTGGAAAGTTAGCGGCGATATACCCCAAGGTGAAACCCTTACCTCCCGTTTCATTTGAACCAGTTTGCGATCTGACGCATAAAGTGTGGACGTACAGATTGATTACGCATTGTTCAGACTAAGTAGAGAGCTGGTGGATTCAATGGTTTGCTACGTAATAAAACGATGAATGACGTCGCTATATCGCGTAAAGTACGTGCCGTGGACTATAAGGAGATTTAATTACATGACGTCAGCTTCAGTGTTTCACTGACATGTGTCGATAGGCGTAAGCTCGCAAGGAAGAAATGGAGGTCGAACCACCTGCTGTGTACAAACCAACTAGCTGTAGCTGTCATTGTAATAGTGCACTGTCTTCTTGTAGAAATACCCGACAAAGAAAACTTCTTGTTAATAAACACCTGCTGTGTACAAATCAACGAGCTGTAGTTGTCATTGTAATGGCGCTCTTTCTTCTTGTAGAATGCCCGAGAAAGAAGCCTTCATGTCAATAAAACCCACGTGACTTGGTTACCTTGAAAATTTTACTCCCGATGATTCAAAGTTGATGGAATCTGAATCACTAGACAGGGTCACCAGACGTGCTAAAACTGTAATTTTTCTTGTTAATGACAAATCGTCTTTAGCACTGTAACACACACACGTTCTTGTGCTCATAAATTCCCAAATCAATAAACTCAAAACCACCCTAGATGCCTTTAAAAAATTTTTTTTTTGAAACTGAAATATGACACTGAGTTGATTACAACACATCTTTTAGCTTGCATGTGAAGTAAAAGAGTAAATCTAAGAATCCCACAATCCCACAAATTAATCAGTTCTCAAGCAACCCTGAGACTGTCTCATGCCATAGAACTGCATTGAGAAAAATAGGCAAAGTTGTGGCACAGCGAGCAGATTGTGTACAAAGATGTCAACATTAAAGAGTACACGTTATGTCGCCAGAATCTCGGAGGCTTCTCACGGAATTCTTGAATTATTAAAGAAAATGTTCACATTCAAGGAAACCAGAGATATAAGCCCGGAAACACACACACACACACACACACACACAAAAGCACGCACGCACGCACGCACGCGCACGCATGCATGCACGCGCGCACACACACACACACACACACACACACACACACACACACACGTACACACATAGACACACATATACACACGCGCGCGCGCACACATACACAGACACACACACACACGCACGCACGCACGCATGCACGCGCGTGCGCGCGGGCAGTGAACACACACACACACACACACACACACACACACACACACACACACACACACACACACACGTTAATCGTAAGTATGTCTCCAGTCAATTAGCTGAAAACGTCGCAGAGTTAGCAATCATGTCAACTTTGATTATCTTTCGTCCCTGTCGTCACGAACACACCTGACGTCAGAGAATTGTATACTTCAGCCTCTCAGCACATGCTCTTGGTCTTTTCGAACGGATCAACGGCCCATCACAAGATCACGTAACGCTGGTCATTTTCGTCTGTGACTGACCGTGTTCGTCTCTGGTGAACGTCAACAACTTCAATGCCAGCTCGAAGGTCATTCTTCGCCTCCTCGGCTTCTGGTTACTATGGGAACGAAAGCCGAAACGACGGGGAAACTGCAGGTGGAAGGCTGAAAGAGGTTGATCCAAGCAATGACCCCCCCTCCCCCCCTCCCTCCCTCCCTCCTACCCTTGAGCTTCCCCTCCCTCTTATTATACTGAGGGTCATTTCAACGCATTTTCTGTAAGCTGAACTGCAAACCTACACCCTCATTATTGGGAGAAAAAAAAACAACCCAACCCGTTTAGTCAGCTTTGAAATAAGCTGTTGTGCTGTATAACAACAATACCAGGGTGATGGTAAGGTAGTGTTGCTTCCAGCCCAGCTGATAGCAAAGGGCCATAATCAAGGCTGTCACCGCGTTGAGCCAGCACAACAAGAACAACAAGAACAAGAACAACGACAAGACCAACAACAAGAAGAACAACAACGACAGAGACGACGACGACGACAGCAACAACAAGGATACCAACAACAAGAAGAACAACAACGACAGAGACGACGACGACGACAGCAACAACAAGGATACCAACAACAAGAAGAACAACAACGACAGAGACGACGACGACGACAGCAACAACAAGGATACCAACAACAAGAAGAACAACAACGACAGAGACGACGACGACGACAGCAACAACAAGGATACCAACAACAAGAAGAACAACAACGACAGAGACGACGACGACGACAGCAACAACAAGGATACCAACAACAAGAAGAACAACAACGACAGAGACGACGACGACGACAGCAACAACAAGGATACCAACAACAAGAAGAACAACAACGACAGAGACGACGACGACGACAGCAACAACAAGGATACCAACAACAAGAAGAACAACAACGACAGAGACGACGACGACGACAGCAACAACAAGGATACCAACAACAAGAAGAACAACAACGACAGAGACGACGACGACGACAGCAACAACAAGGATACCAACAACAAGAAGAACAACAACGACAGAGACGACGACGACGACAGCAACAACAAGGATACCAACAACAAGAAGAACAACAACGACAGAGACGACGACGACGACAGCAACAACAAGGATACCAACAACAAGAAGAACAACAACGACAGAGACGACGACGACGACAGCAACAACAAGGATACCAACAACAAGAAGAACAACAACGACAGAGACGACGACGACGACAGCAACAACAAGGATACCAACAACAAGAAGAACAACAACGACAGAGACGACGACGACGACAGCAACAACAAGGATACCAACAACAAGAAGAACAACAACGACAGAGACGACGACGACGACAGCAACAACAAGGATACCAACAACAAGAAGAACAACAACGACAGAGACGACGACGACGACAGCAACAACAAGGATACCAACAACAAGAAGAACAACAACGACAGAGACGACGACGACGACAGCAACAACAAGGATACCAACAACAAGAAGAACAACAACGACAGAGACGACGACGACGACAGCAACAACAAGGATACCAACAACAAGAAGAACAACAACGACAGAGACGACGACGACGACAGCAACAACAAGGATACCAACAACAAGAAGAACAACAACGACAGAGACGACGACGACGACAGCAACAACAAGGATACCAACAACAAGAAGAACAACAACGACAGAGACGACGACGACGACAGCAACAACAAGGATACCAACAACAAGAAGAACAACAACGACAGAGACGACGACGACGACAGCAACAACAAGGATACCAACAACAAGAAGAACAACAACGACAGAGACGACGACGACGACAGCAACAACAAGGATACCAACAACAAGAAGAACAACAACGACAGAGACGACGACGACGACAGCAACAACAAGGATACCAACAACAAGAAGAACAACAACGACAGAGACGACGACGACGACAGCAACAACAAGGATACCAACAACAAGAAGAACAACAACGACAGAGACGACGACGACGACAGCAACAACAAGGATACCAACAACAAGAAGAACAACAACGACAGAGACGACGACGACGACAGCAACAACAAGGATACCAACAACAAGAAGAACAACAACGACAGAGACGACGACGACGACAGCAACAACAAGGATACCAACAACAAGAAGAACAACAACGACAGAGACGACGACGACGACAGCAACAACAAGGATACCAACAACAAGAAGAACAACAACGACAGAGACGACGACGACGACAGCAACAACAAGGATACCAACAACAAGAAGAACAACAACGACAGAGACGACGACGACGACAGCAACAACAAGGATACCAACAACAAACAAGCAAGCAAACAAAAAACCCAAACAAAACTACCAAAAATATCTATCCATCCATCCATCCATCCATCTATCTATCTATCTATCTATCTATCTATCTATCTATCTATCTATCTATCTATCTATCTATCTATCTATCATCATCTATCTATCTATCTATCTATCTATCTATCTATCTATCTATCTATCTATCATCTATCTATCTATCTATCTATCAATCTATCATCTATCTATCTAGATATCTCTCTCTCTCTCTCTCTCTCTCTCTCTCTCTCTGTATGTATGTATGTATGTATGTATGTATGTATGTATGTATGTATGTATGAATGGTATGCATGTATGTAGTTGTATGTATGTATGTATGTATGTATGTATGTATGTATGTATGTATGTATGATGAATGGTATGCATGTATGTATGTATGTATGTATGTATGTATGTATGGGTCAGTGGATGGGGAGTTGCTCTTTTGATCAATCGTCAGTTTATCCTTAAATGCTGGCTGAAATTGATGGTGGGCCTCTAAACGCTTACATGGATTATGAAGTGGCATAGTGCACAAAATCCTAACTGTGGTGTGTGGCCAGCACGCCACGATTTTGAACGCCGTCAAATCTGACACGTTAACCCCCCCCCCCCCCCCCCCCCCCCCCCAAGGAAAGACTGACCCCCCTGGGACAGTTCCCAGACAAACGCTGTGACTGGCTGGAACGGTGGCCGCGACATCCCTGGAAGGGGTGCCACTACCCCCCGTTCTGTTTCCACCACAGCTCTGGGGGATCTGAGGGATGCTGTATGGCTGATTTGGACACAGACTGGGGTGAAAGCGTTGGGGGATCTGAGGGATGCTGTATGGCTGATTTGGACACAGACTGGGGTGAAAGTGTTGGGGGATCTGAGGGATGCTGTATGGCTGATTTGGACACAGACTGGGGTGAAAGTGTTGGGGGATCTGAGGGATGCTGTATGGCTGATTTGGACACAGACTGGGGTGAAAGTGTTGGGGGATCTGAGGGATGCTGTATGGCTGATTTGGACACAGACTGGGGTGAAAGTGTTGGGGGATCTGAGGGATGCTGTATGGCTGATTTGGACACAGACTGGGGTGAAAGTGTTGGGGGATCTGAGGGATGCTGTATGGCTGATTTGGACACAGACTGGGGTGAAAGCGTTGGGGGATCTGAAGGGTTCTGTATGGCTGATTTGGACACAGACTGGGGTGAAAGCGTTGGTGAGGTAATCATCAGAGCAGTGTTCTGCAAAGACGATTGTTTCACCCGGATTTCATAACGGCATGGTCATTTGAAGAACTGGGAGGGTTAGCGGTGGTGGTGGTGGTGGTGGGGGGGGGGGGGGCGCGGGGGGTTGGTTGATTTTTGGGGTGTCGGTGATTTGTTGGTAGGCGGATGGTAAGAGTGGGATTGCCCCAATGTCTTGCTTGTAAAATGTGTGGTGTAAACTCTCTCCTCCGATTCTCTCTCTCTCTTTCTCTCTGTTTGTCTCTGTCTGTCTGTCTGTCTGTCTATCTGTCTGTCTGTCTGTCTGTCTGTCTGTCTGTCTGTCTGTCTGTCTCTCCCTCTCCCTATTTCTGAACTATAAACAGCATACCTTCAAAGGTACCGAACAGACTACCAAACTCTCTGTCTGTCTGTCTGTCTGTCTGTTTTTATCTCTCTCTGTCTCTCTCTCTCTGACGCTCTGTCTCTGTCTCTGTCTCTGTCTCTCTCTCTCTCTCTTTCTCTCTCTCTCCCGTCTCCCGCTATCCCTCCCCCACCTCTCTCTCTCTCTCTCTCTCTCTCTCTCTCTCTCTCCTCTCTCTCTCTCTCTCTCTCTCTCTCTCTCTCCCAAACTTACTGCAAATGTGTGTGTGTGTGTGTGTGTGTGTGTGTGTGGGGGGGGGGGGGGGGGGGGGGGGGGTGCGTGCGTGCGTGCGTGCGTGCGTGCGTGTGTGTGTGTGCGTGTGTGCGTGTACTTCCATGTGACTGCATGTATACCTGGTGATTATGTCTGAACCATAAACAGCATACCTTCAAAGGTATCGAACGAACAGACTACTAAACTCTCTCTCTCTCTCTCTCTCTCTCTCTCTCTCTCTCTCTCTCTCTCTCTCTCTCTCTCTCTCTCTCTCTCTTTCTCTCTCTCTGTCTGTCTCTCCCCCCCCTCTCTCTCTCCTCCCTCTCTCTCTCTCTCTCTCTCTCTCTCTCTCTCTCTCTCTCTCTCTCTCTCTCTCTCTCTCCCCCCCTCTCTCTCTCCTGTGTTTCAAAATACAAAGAGTCGTTCAGTCATCACTACTGAAGTGCTACATTTTGCTGCATTTGTTGCTCAGTTTGGACACGTTTCCCCTGCGGATTGCCCTGTGTCTTCAGTAGGAGAACAGGTTTGCTAGACGACTAATACGTAGCACATTGTGGCACCACGTGGGAACTGTGATACTGGCTGATTTAGACTGAGGTAGAATGGATCCTTTACCAGAAAGGAGAGGCAGCGACTCCATGATACATGTGGAGAAAGGTAGCATCAGCAAGATATCAGCAGTGATGATTGAACGATACGTGAGGTAAAGTGTAGCACTGTAGCACGCGCCGGCAAACAGTTCGTGAGATAAAGTGTAGCACACGTAAGGGGATAGAACGTGAGGTAAAATGTAGCACCCGTGGGAAAACAGTACGTGAGGTAAAATGTAGCATCCGTGGGAAAACAGAACGTGAGGTAAAATGTAGCACCCGTGAGAAAACAGTACGTGAGGTATGTAGCACCCGTGGGGAAAACAGTATGTGAGGTAAAATGTAGCACCCATGGGAAAACAGTACGTGAGGTAAAATGTAGCACCCGTGGGAAAACAGTACGTGAGGTAAAGTGTAGCATCCGTGGGAAAACAGTATATAAGGTAAAATGTAACATCCGTGGGAAAACAGTACGTGAGGTAAAATGTAGCATCCATGGGAAAAAGTACGTGAGGTAAATTGTGGCATCCGTGGTAAAACAGTACGTGAGGTAAATTGTAGCATCCGTGGTAAAACAGTAGAAAAGACTGAACAATACCTGATGTAAAACGTATCACCTGCAGGAAGATAGTAGTGATCACTGAACGATACCTGATGTAAAACGTATCGCCTGTAGGAAGATAGTAGTGATCACTGAACGATACCTGATGTAAAACGTATCACCTGTAGGAAGATAGTAGTGATCACTGAACGATACCTGATGTAAAACGTATCGCCTGTAGGAAGATAGTAGTGATCACTGAACGATACCTGATGTAAAACGTATCGCCTGTAGGAAAACAATCGTGATCACTGAACGATACCTGATGTAAAACGTATCACCTGTAGGAAAACAGTAGTGATCACTGAACGATACCTGATGAAAAACGTATCACCTGTAGGAAAACAGTAGTGATCACTGAACGATACC
>CM031627.1:3693734-3701234 GCA_018398815.1 Conus ventricosus
ACAGAGACAAGAAGACATAGGCACACGGAGACAGAGACAAGAAGACAAGGTACACGGAGGACAGAGACAAGAAGACATAGGTACACGGAGACAGAGACAAGAAGACATAGGCACACGGAGACAGAGACAAGAAGGCATAGGCACACGGAGACAGAGACAAGAAGAATAGGCACACGGAGACAGAGACTAGAAATAGACCGGAGACAGAGACAAGAAGACATGGGCACACGGAGACAGAGACAAGAAGCATAGCCACAGGAGGACAGAGACAAGAAGACATAGGACACGGAGACAGAGACAAGAGACATAGGACCGGAGACAAAAGACAGAAGACATAGGCACACGGAGACAGAGACAAGAAGACATAGGTACACGGAGACAGAGACAGAAGACTAGGTACACGGAGACAGAGACAGAGACCATAGGCACACGGACCAGAGAAAGAAGACATGACACACGGAGCCAGAGACAAGAACAATAGGCAAACGGAGACAGAGACAAGAACATAGGTAAACAGAGAAAAAAGGGGAGAGACATTGGCAGATAGAGAGAAAGGCAGAGACACGGCAATGAGAGAGAGAGAGAGAGTGAGAGCGAGAGAGATGTAGAGCAAAAGAGTGTTAGAGAGAGAGAGAGAGAGAGACAGTGAGACAGAGGACAGAGAGAAGAGACTGAGACACAGAGAGGCAGCAGCAGACAAACGGCAGAAGGGGGGGGGGGGGGGGGGGGGGGGCCTGATTCTTTTTCCATATATTTTTGGTCTATCCTACCCCCATGGAAAAAGGTGGGATAAAATTTTGGAATAACAGTGCGCCTAAAAAAGATTTTCCAAAGAAAAAAAAAAAAAAAAATCTTCAATACGCAAAAACCACATAATCGTCAAACACAGGAACGGAAAAAAAAGATACACGACATTTAAATTTCGTGTTAAATTTAATTATTTTAAAAAAAAAAAGGCGCATTTTTTAAATATCATTAAAGAAAAACACCCCCTAAAAACTGTAATCACACTTTGGTGTTCTCCAGGGTTATGTTCTAGGCCAGTTTTTTTTCATGAAATGGGTTTGCCCCATCGCCCCTGAGTGAGTCATTAACCACCGTTTGTTCATCAGGGCCACCCCGGTACAAAAACCTTGAAACATTCTGACATCTAGAAAACCCGTAACTGTCTCCTCAAAGACCCTCCACGATCGGCCTCGGGGGATGAAACAGTAAATTTAATCATTTGGAATTAATTTAATGAAAAAATAAAAGTTATCCAGTTCATGACACCCCGGGTTTTCCAGACGCCCCATCTTTCTTTCCGCCCAAAAAGTCCTCGACTCCACTGATAAATCTTAATCATGTAATGTTGTTGTGACCTTGCCCCCCTATCTTGCCATGATCTCATCTGAAACCCCACATCCCCAAAAAATCTGCTAAACTTTCCTTTTTAAACAACTTTCGCTCTATCAGACCTTTCCTTACGGGACAGGAAACAAACAAAAAGGTGTCTTGCTGTACCTGTCAAGTTTAATTGCAGTATCCCCTCTTCCCCTTTGGGTACCCCCCTTAACCCCAGCGATACAACGTTTTTTAAAGTTCACCCCTTTGTTCATAACACGGCAAAAAAAGGCACGACTAAGCCCTTCCGAAGACAAAACAGGATCAAAATCAAGTATGCGGTGACCTCTGCCAAATGGGACCCCCCTCCTGTTCTCTCCGTTCATCCTTTAAAAACCCCCAAACCCCAAACCCCAATGAAACCCAAAAAAGCACGGTTCTGGGGATTTCTTTTTTCTGGGGGCTTTAACTCAAAATTCCCGCCCTTTCAACGACCCCCCTCCCCCTTGTTTTCAGGGCTCTCCAGTCGCCATTTAAACGCTTTTAAAAAGGTTATAGATGCCACGGGGAATTTTTTAAAATTGCTGCCTTCATTTTTTTTTTAAAAACACATTCGCCCCGTGAACGGATGAGAGGTTCACTATATATTTTTTCATTGTGTTGTGTGTGTTGTGTGTGTGTGTGTGTGTGGTGTGTGTGTGGTGTGGGGTGTGGGGGTGTGCGTGTGGGTTGAATGTTGTATTACAAACGAAAGCTTTCGTGTATGTGTGTGAGGCGTGTGTTTTGGGGGGTGTGTGTGTGGTGTGTAATATGTGTGTGTTTTTGGTTTTGTGTGTGTGTGGGGGTGTTGTGTTTGGTGTGTGTGTGTGTGTGTGTTTTGAGTGAGTGAGTGAGTAAAGTGTGGGGTGTGTGTGTGTGGTGTGGGGTTGTGTGTGTGTGTGTGGGGTTTTGGTTTTTGTTTTGGGTGTGTCTTTTAATTTAACTTTTTTTTTCCCTAATCGTGTATTAGACAAAGAAAAAAAAAAAAAAAAAAATAAAAAAAAAAAATAAAAAAAAAAAGAAAATTTGGGGTGCAGGGGGGTTTAAAAGAAGGGTTTTTTAAAATTTTTTGGGGGATTTGGGTTAAACTGTATGGGAGTTTTTTAAATTTCAGGGTTATGGTGGGGGGGGATGGGGGGGGGGGGGGGGGTAAAAGGGGTATTGTTTGAATTTTTAAAGAAAAATATTTTAATATAAATTAATTTTAAAAAATAAAAAAAATTAATATTAAAAAATAAAAACAAAAAAAAAATAAAAATTTATAAAAAATTTTAAATTAAAAAATTAAAAAAAATTGATTAAAAAAATTGAAAAATTGGCCCTTTTCTCAGATTAAAAAAAAGAAAAGGGTTTAAAAGCTGGTGAATCGAAATAATAGGGGATTTTATTCTCGATAAAATTGGAAGGGAATTTCTTAAAGCTTTGCCCATGAAAGAATAGGGATTTGGAGATATTTTGCATCCACAAATGCAAACTACTTTTTTGAATATTTTGTTTTGAAAGCATAAATTTTCCATTGTACTTAAGGAAAAAAATTTTTTCATCGTAATAAAGTTATCTTTTTTTTTGTGAAAAATTAAAAATGGTCTTGGTTGTTTTGTGTTTCATTTCTTTTTGGAAAAACTTTCCCAAAAATTTTCGCCCTTATGGGACCTTTAATGCTGTGCAAGGAAAGGGGAAAAAATAAAGGCTTTCAGAGGGAAAAAACCATTTTTAGGCCATTTTTGGCTCCCCTGCCCCTACCTTTTTTTTATATTTATAAAGAAGTGGATGGTACCCAAACCCAAACCTTTTATCTGGGTACCCTTACATTTGCATGTGTATCAAAAACGGGTTTTTCCAAAATTCATTTCGGGCCGGGTGGCAGTTGAAAAAGGGTTTTTGAAAGGGGGCCTGCAAAAACTGATTTAGAATCTACAAAAAAAAAGAATCTAAAATTACATTTGAGGGAATTTGGAAAAAATAATTTAAGGGCATAAGTTTTTGCTTTTTAGTTTGCTGTAAATAGGGGATTGTGTAACCCAATATAGAAGATTTTCAATTTTCAAATCGGGAATTTAAAAAAGGGCACACCCTTTTTTACTGCTTTTACAAGAACCGTCTGGGTTTACCTTTAAAGGGTTTTCGTGTAGTTTTCTTCAATATGGCATTTATTATAACTGGCTAGCAAAATTTATGTTTCGTCTTTCTTTATATGGGTGGTCAAAGGTAAAAAATAAGTTTTTTTTGAAGTTTCCCATGTTGGTTTTGGGGAAAAAAAATGAGGGGTCTGACAGATACTAAATTTGATCTGTGAAATGCCAGGGGTGGGTTAAGTTCGGTTGTAAAATTTTGCTAGTTTTAAACTTGAGAGGATATTGATTTGGGCTTTTTGGGAAGTCAATATCTGACCAAATTTTTACGTCAGATTGTGTATTTTTTTAAATAGTAAATTTTTTAAATTAAAAATTTTTACAACCGCTAGTTTTTCTTTACCCCTTCTAAGGGAAGCATTTGAGTCTCAAAATATTTTTCGTGTTTGATATGCATGATTTGGGTAGCCCTATTTGTACTTTAATGCCTTAATTAAAATGTTTTGAAGCTTTTTAATAAATTTTTTTAAAGAAATGAAAAAAATTCTGTGCTATGTTAACTTGACGAAAATAAAGTTTACACGTGTTACTAATGTACATGAGTTTTGCCCCCCCAAATTTTTTTTTTTTTTAGAGACTATTTTTTTTAAAATTTAACTTTTTCATTCCTTTATTTAGTAAAATTATCAATGTGTATTTCCATGTTAACTTTAAAAGTAAAAAAAACCCCCAAAATTTTTACCTGTGTTACATATCTAATTTTGTTTTCCCCAAAGTAAAGACAGGATTCTTTTGGTTTTTGAGCCATTTTTTAAAGGAATAAATGTTTTTTTTTTCATAAGATAGAATTACCCCCATTTAGCTTCATATTTTCCCCCTTCTTGTAAGCTCCCCGGGTTTTATAAATCTTTTTTATTAATTTATACTACGCTGGGTGTTTTCTTTTTCAGAGTGAATTCCCTCCAAGATATAAACCCTCCGATATTGGACAAATCAAACCCTTGTTCGATATCTTTCTTTGGGAAATCCTACATTAATATGGTTTAAGAGAAGGGGAGCTAGAAGACCCTTTTAGGGAAATTTCCCCTTGTAAGTTTCCCGGAAAGTTGAATTAAATTTTCCTATTTTTTATTTGTAAACACCCTGTCTTGCAAAAAAAAAATTTAATAAGTTTAAAAACGTTTTTCCCGGGAAAGGCCCAAATTTTTTTAAATTTTGTTCAAGAGTGGAAAAGCCCCAAATTGGGCCCTCGCTTTTTTTTATCAAAAAAGGTGGCTAATATTTCATTTAGTCTGGAAATTGTTTTTTTTATATTTGTAGATAAATTTTTCTAAGATTTTTTTGTTGTTTTATTTCCTTTTCGGAAGGGCCGCTTGGTTTTTAATTTTTACTCTATTTTTTGCAATAATGTTTAAAAATTTTTTGAACTATTCTTTTTTGAGGTTTTTTCCCGACATGGGTGTTAATGCGATAGGCCCGTAGTTCCCTTTAAAACGTTAGTAGATTTTCCTTGGTTTTTTGAAAGGGACCAAAAATTGTCTGTTTCCCGATTTTTGGCATTTCACCATTCTCCAACATTTATCAAATTTAAAACTGAAGAAAAACAAAAAAAATTTTTTTGGGGAAATTCCTTACATCCTTTATTTGATAATTGATCTAACCTACAGATGATTTTTAAATTTTGGAAATTTTTTTCGTATAGCTTTTTTTAAGGGTTTGTTATTGTTTTAAAAAAGCAAAAAGGTTATTTCACCCTTTTCCGTGTTCCCTTTTGTATTTGCTTCACATTTTTTTTCATGCATCCCATAATTTTATCATATCTGCAGTCCTAGGGCAGCTAAAAATTTGCAAAAAATGTTTAAAAGGCTTCTGCTTTTTCTTCAACAATAGGAATATTATTATTGTTTACTTTTATGGGGTATGGGGTAGAATAAAAATCCCTTTTTTTATAGTTTTATCTCCTTCCCAAAAATTTCCCCCTATCTTTAAATCTTAATTTTAGGGAAATTTCAAAAATTTTTTTCCCGTGTTTCCCTCTTAGCATTTTTTATTAATCATCACTTTCCCTTTTCCCAAAATCTTTCATTTTTTTATGATTTTCTTACTGAATCTTTTTGTAAAAAAAGGGTTAAATGCTTTCCCTTTTTTTGTTATTTTCAATTCCCCTTTTTTTGTTTCCCCCAAACATTTCCGTATTTTCTTTGAATTTGTGCCCTTTTTTGCTTTGGAATAGAAGTTTTGCTGCTTTAAAAATTATTTACAGAAACGTATATATTGGTCGTCTTATTATCCACAGATGAAAAATCCAAAATCCGTGTTTTAAAACAAACTTTAAAAAGGGGACCCAAACTGCACATTTATAAATTTTATTTTGGAATATATCTTTTTTCAAAATATTTTTTGTTTTCCATTTTTAATTTTTCAATATTTGTTATAGGGAAAGTGGTTTATCCTAGAGGATCTTCCCCGTTTCCCATGAATAGTTTTCCCTCAGGATGGAGAGGCAAAAGTTTAAATCAATGGGGGAGGGGTTTTTGGGTAGCTATATAGTAACGTGAATAAATTTTCCCTTGTTAAGTATTCTTTTAAAAAGGAGTCTGCAATATTGTCCCAATAATCGATTATTTTAAACAACCGAACATTGTTGTCCCAAAAAAAGGGGCATGGGGCGTTTTAAAATCACCTCCCATGATCCAATTTTTTCCCCTTTTATCCTGAAAAATTTTCCCCCAACCATTCTGTTTTCGTTTTTTGGGGCCTTTTGGTTTGATAGACTGAAGCAAAATTTTAAAAATTAAAATTTATGAGAATTTTACCATAACGGCCAAAATGGAAAAAGATGCTATGTTTTTTATTAAAAGGTGGGTTCTTAGCAATGGCCAGACCCACTTATATAAAAAAGCAGTTTTAAACCCCGGTCTAAAAAATTTTTCAAAAAATGGGGGGTAGTAATTTTCCAGGTTTTTAACGGCAGTTTTTCATGCTTACATTCAATATTTAAATAATAACACTTGAAATATTTTCCCTATGATAAAAATTGCTTTAAAATAAAATATGTTTTTTGGGGAATTTGAGCGACAGTTCCCTTTAGAATTTTTATGTTAGTGTTTTTCTTTTTTTTTTTCATAAAAAAAAGTCTCAATATCGTTGTTCCTTTTTTTTCAATGTAAAGGGTTTTCATGTTTTAAGGTTTTGGAAATAAAAAAAGTAGGAGAATAAAACCCGAGAAAAAAAACAAAGTGGGCAGGGCTCCTCCAAAAACTCCTTTCCCAAAAAAAAAAACCCAAAAAAGTAAAGCCCGTTTTTGTTTTCCAAAAAATCTCCCCAGACTTTTTAACCCTATAGTTATTGTTGAAAAAAAAATTGTCCGTTATGGGGCCGAAGGCCCAAGGAGGGAAATGGAAAACCAAAACCCGGAGGGGGGATTAAAACAGGCCCGGGGGGGCAAATGACGGTCAGCTCTGCCCTCTCTGCCCCCGTCGAGGTCGCTCCCAGAAGAGGCGAAGCAGGTGGGCGGCCCAAGGGTTTCCCCGCCCTGTACCTCGCACCTTTGGGGTTTGGGTGGGTGTAGTCCTGGAAGTGGGGCCCCCGTGCAGGGGATCCCTAGCCCACGAAGGTCCCCGTTTTTTCATTCCCCCGGGTTGGGATCTCCCAGTAGGTATGGGGTTGTAAAACGGTTCTTTTTTCCTCCCGCACTTTTTTTTTTTGCTGGTAATGCTCGGTCTTACTACAACGTGGGCCTTTTTGGAAAAAAACCGCCTTCATTCCTTTTATTGCTGAAGCCCCTTTTTTGAACCCCAAATTTTGGTTTTCATCCTTCGCTTTCAGATCGTTGATTCCTGGTGGGCACCACACAGCAGGTGCAGGGTTTAAAATTCCTCACTGGCAGACTTCCCCCACATCCCTTTTTATCTACAGTGAAAGGGATTTCGGAAGGGCCCCTTGTGACCGTAAGCGGGTTTCCGAGTCTGGCGGCATCTTTTTCTTCATCTCGATCATGCAGATCAGTACACGGGGCGAATCTGATGGTGTGTAAATGGTTCCCTTTCGCCCTTTTTTCCTTAGG
>CM031627.1:3706234-3716234 GCA_018398815.1 Conus ventricosus
CCCCACCCTACACACACATCAGGCCTATCAATAATTACTGATCACTGAGAAAAAACAACCGCTATCAACTTCTAATGAAGTGGGTATAAACTGATCACAGTAGGCTTAATTGAGCTACGGCCCAACTTAAACCAAACAGGGGGAGTTCATCTTATTTATTTTAACCATGGTCATTAAAAATCCTCTACCATGACAGCACATCCCAAAAAATTACTCTGATGTTTGTTTCAAGGGGCTTTATAATATGTTAGAATTTGTGAAACAGAAAGCAAACAATTCCTATTATTTTAGCCATGTCTTTTTATTTAACAGAAAACCCTAGAGGTAAAGAATTAGTACAAAATGTTTCTAATGTTTACTGTTGGTATCCTTTCCCGCGACCAGCCCCTGGTTTTCTTAGCAGAGGAAGTTATGCATGTGACAATGTAGCACACAAAAGATCTGAACTTTCTCGTCATAGGGTTTTTTCAAATTAGCACCAGCCCAATTTATCTACTGGCCCGCATTAACCAATCTTCCCTTACAGGGTAACAAACGAAAGTAACTAACCTTTCAAGTAGGTCCCACATTTCTGGACAAAAACACATTAAATTCTAACTGAAGGCTAAAAACATCTTTCATTGGAGAATTGTTTATTGCAGCCTAGTTGGTTGTACCTTTTTTTATTTTATTTTTTTCAAGGGGTCCATTTCTATTTACTTTTTAAAAGAGTGAGTAAGCTCTCTGCCATTGGAATCATTTTTACTTACTCTTTGATAGAAAGGAAACTGTGTAGGGCCCTTTTAAATGAGTCACAATTAGCCCTTTGTGAATTATCATCTCATCATCAATCATCATCACCATCACATCCAAAATAAAAAGATGCTCTGCGATCTGGTGATTTTTTGATTCAGCCAGCACACACACACACACACACCACCCACCCCACCACAACACACACACACACATACACGCCGCACGCACGCACGCACGCACGCACGCACGACGCACGGGACGCACGCGCGCGCGCGCGCGTGCACGCCCCACACACACCCCACACAACACACACACACCACACACACACACACACACACACACATACACACACACTGCCGACAAAGCTGATCTTTAACCTCTGAAGTCTTGCGGGTAGAAGACAGAACCGACTTTTCAAAAGATGAAGTTCCTTTTGACCAAATCAAAGACATGTGTTCGTTTTGTGATGCCGCGAAGTCCCAAAAAGTAAAAAAGGTCACATAGTCCATAAGGCGAAGCGGTTAAATAGCTAATGACGAAAAATTTATCAAATATCATTGTCATAATTATTTTTCTTTGTTCGTCGTACACTATTTTTTGGCCTATTTAAAAATGAGCGTCCAAAAGCTGCAACTTGTAACAAGTATACTATAATGCCATTGGAACTACTACAATCATTTTTTGTTTTGTTTTTTTTGTTTTGTTTCTTCTTTAAAATAAGATTCAAATCAGAAATTTGGAGATAAAATAAGAAAGATAATGTTGCTTTTAGCCCAGCCGACCGCAAAGGGCCACATCAGGGCGTCACCACGTTTAAAATCAACTCACCAGTCATTTAAAAAAGACAAAAAAAAAAAACCAAAACCCCAACTTTCACACATCTCGTTAAATGACATCGTCTACAAACGCACCAGAAACTTTGTTAAAAATCTTCTGCTGTAAAATCTTAAATAGATGAAAATGTTAATCTTTCTCAAAAATTCAAGGATCACGTCAGGCGGGACATCCTGAACAGGATCTTCATGGACTCCGCCGTAAAATGCTTGTGTCTCACATCGTGCAAGTCCCAACACTCTAAAAGAACATGTTTCATTGTGAGTGGCGCATGACATGGAATGCACCACGGAGCTTCTTCACTCTTTAAAGGTAAGAATGGGTAAAATACGAATGGCCGGTGTGCAGCCGGCACAGAACCGTTTCCTCTTTACGACCCCCCGACGTAGATGGGAGGAAGTCCTTAAGGTTTGGACGGATCTGAAGAGTTTGTTATTCGTCTGTGTGTTTCCAATCCTCCTGCCAGAGGTCTCTCATCATAATCGTTAATTTTGGGTTTCACATCTGAGCAGGGGATATAAGTGTTGGACAGTTTCTCTCTTGTGGCGTTCTGGCTAAACGATCAACCATTTCGTTCCCGCGATGCCAACATGACCAGGAACCCAAGCAAGAGTAATGTTGTAACCGTCCGCCTTCAATTTGCTAAAAGTTTATAAAAAAAAAAGTAAAAGTTCTGGATGCTGAAGTTGCGGCCAGCTATGGCCTCCAAAGCTGACAGCGAATCCGACAGAACCAGAAAGTCCCTCTTCGAAGAATGCGAGATTATCTTCAAAGCCAGTACTAGAGCAGTAAGTTCAGCAGATATAGACAGAAGCATCGGAATGGATATGTTCCAACAGTATCTGAGAAGGAGCCCCAGGGCAGTAGGCTGCACAGGCCACTCCATCCTCAGACTTGGAACCGTCAGTGAAAACTTTCTGACAGGATGGGAATTTCGAACAGAGGTCAGCATACAATGCCTTGTACGCCAAAGAGCTGGTAGACTCTTTACGAAAAGCTGCAAGATCGAAACGAATCTCTGGTGTGAAAAAGGTCCACGGAGGTTGATCCGGAAACTTGGAAAAATCAGACACAACTCCTAGGTCTAGACCTGCATTCGCACGTGAAGGCTGCATACGAAGACCAAACGGCGGAATACATTTCGGGTTGTTTTCAAACTTACTTTGGAACGGAGGGTCAAAGACACAGTCATAGGCAGGATTGGGCGGTTCTGAGAACAGTCGGATATAATAATTTAAAGTCTCGTGTCAGCATGCGGTTGGACAATGAAGGTCACCCGCCTCTGCGTTCAGGGATGTACACAGGGGTGGTGCGGAACCACTCCATGACAGAGTCGAAGCCTTGATGGTGTGTTTGGGTCCAAGAGTTGAGGTAAGCACGTTATTGCGGTAGCCGTAGACAGGCACAACCGTTGTTCTGTTGGGAACGGACCAAGGTCTGTAGAGGTTCAGCAAAGTTTTCTTATCAGCGCCCCAGTCTGTCCGTGCGCTACGGACCCGCAAGCTTGATTCAGCGCTTTCTGGCAAGCTGTTTTGAGGTTTTTGTGGTCGGCTGAGAAAGTAAGTTTTGGTCAATTTGACTCCTAGAATTCTAGAGAACTTCTGGAAAAAACTGACGGAAATATGGAAGTGAATTGAGGTCATCATGCGTCTTGGTTGGAGATAAAGGTGATAACCGTTTTCTTCTGCCCACCGATGGATTTTATCTTAGCAAAGCTGGGCCTGCGCTGGACACTCGGGTACTGGCTTCAGTTGCGTAGACTGCGATTCATCCACATACAGATGACAGCTGTCTGACCCTGCTGGACTGATGGAACAATGTTGTTGATTTAATACTAATAGTGGACTGGAGACAGTATGCTCCCCTGTGCGAACACCATCTCCTGTCTCGGGGACATCAGAGAGTTTGGTGCCAACCCGGACCTCTGTAACTGTCGTTCTGCCAAATAATTTTGAATAAAAAGCGGGAAGATGACTCGTAAACCTGACCGGGAGAGATCTTGAAGTATCCCCGACTTCCTAGGTTTAAAAGTGTTTCTTAGGCCTTCTCCATGTCAAAGGAAAATTGCCCACTGAATGCTGTCTATTCTAAAAGCGTTCCGAAGTGTGATTCCGACGAATCAATTGGTCAACAGTTGTCCGATGTTTGCGGAAGCCACACTGTTCTTTCGCCAAAAGGCATCGGTTTCGAGTTTCCTCATGAGCCTAGCATTGTACCATTTTCTCCATCAATTTACAGAAACAGCTGGTATTGCTATGGGACGGTAGTTTGATGGATTAGAAAGATCTTTTTCTGGTTTGGGTGGGAATAATGAGGGGTTTCGCCAAGAGGGTGGAAAGAAACCTGTAGTCCACACTTGGTTGTATACTGTAGCAGTATGTTAAGCCTCTTGCGGAAGATGTTTCAACAGTTGATAATGAATGTCTTCCATACCTGGAGAGGATTCGCTGCTAGAAGCTAACAGATGTAGCTCGTTTTAACGTGAAAGAAGATTGCTTTCTTCTTGTTGTCCGGACGATAGTTGATGGGTGATTTTTCTATTAGGGCTTTGTTTTGACAAAAGTGGCTGATTTGTTAGAAAGAAGAGGAGGAATTTCTAGTCATAATGGTTGTTGCAGCAGATTGCAATGCTTTTTTGTCTGTTAATTAAAGAGTCCGAAAACTTGAGATGGTTCACAGTGGACAGGTGTTCTTACTTTGATTTTCTTAATGATGTTCCACACTTTTTTCTTGGAAGTTTTCGATGTCACCTGGAGCAGAAACTCTCCAGGACCGTACGTTTTACTGAGTTTAAAAAGTGTGTCTTGTTTTGGCACGAGTTTCTGATGGGCTCGAGCGTTGGGACCCGAAGCGGCGTTGGTAAAAACCTGACGCTGCGCCCGTTTTCGTACTTTGGTAATTTAGTTGGCTGTCTGAATCAAACCTGGGTGTTTTGGCATTTGAAGTTTATCGGAAGACACGGATTACAAACTTTAGCACTACTTGATACTGTGTTAGTCAGTGATTTCTGCTGGGTCCGGACTCTGAAGATAATCAGTGTCCTGCGAATTCCTGAGAAATAGTGGTCTTGAAAAATACGATCCCAGTGTGCTTTCTTATAATTTAGTTGTTGAGAGACAGGACGTGTTCAGTTATTACAGGTTGTAGAAGGACAGGAAATGGTCACTTCCGTGCAGATCGTCATGGACAGACCATCATAGTCCAGGACCAGTGAGGGGTCACAAACCGACAAATCTAAAAACGAAGTAAACCTGTGGAAGAGTGGAGGTAAGTTGCAGATCCGTCGTTCAGACAACACAAATCCAAATCCGAAAGACATCCTAAATTTTAGCAGACCTTGGATGACGTACCGACACTACCCCAAAGAGGATTGTGACCGTTTAAGTCACCCAACAGCAAAAAAGGTCGAGGAAGTTCTCCTATCAGACTGACAAGGTCCTGACGACAAACCGGGAAGAAGGTGGGAGATAAAGGGTACAGATTGTCACAGTCTTGTGGAGAGTGACTTTGCAGCTACAGCCTGAAGGGAGGTAGACAGAGCGACAGGACTATACAACAAAGTTTTGTGTAGGAGAGAGCAACCCCGCCCGACAGTCCCAACGTGGATGGTTGTGCAGGTTTTGAAAGAATATTAAAGCCAGAAAGAGTAAAGGTCTTCTGGCTTTGAATTTGAGTTTCCTGAAGAGCCACGACGGAAGGTTTTATAGATTGACACAGAAGCTGCAGCTCCTCGAAGTTGGAATTTAGTCCACGGATATTCCAATGGAATATTGTACTATCCATGGTGCAGAGGGCGAAAAGGAGAGAGATCAGGTCATTCCTCATCAACATCTGCTTCCAATGGAGTGAAATTATTTTTTAGTTTCACTGGACTGTGTTGGTCTTCAGACCTGCTGGCAGACTTGCCAACAGGTGAAGGTGGTCTGGATTTGGGAGACGGTGGAGGTTTCTTCCTATCTCCACCATCTCCACACTGGGTTGAACTCCCTTGCCCGCACGGGCACTGGACAGAGGAGTTCGAGGGGGGATTGCTGGTTTTTTAATCTGCCCAGCAGCAGATGTTGTAGACTGCTGGGCAGTCTGAGGGGTGGCGGATTTTTGCCTCCACCAGGGGCATTCACTTTGGGTTGGAAGGTGGTGGACCTGCTTCCACCAGAGTTGACAGTTCTTCCTTGCAATGTCTTCGAAAAAGTAAAGTCATCAGTCTGACAGCAGACTGACCGAGTAGGAATGTGGGAACTTTCTTTACGGCCGAAGCATAGGAAGAAGCTGTCGGCGTTCTGACTGCCCACAACCTGTTTCCGGGCTTCAAAAACGAGATCTTCTTTCTGTTTTGATGCGTAATTCGGAGATATTTGAGGTAGAAGGAAAGGAGTTTTAAGAGTTGGGTGTAGCATTATACGATTTTGTGTCTCTCGTTTTCTTCCCATGACTATCCATATGTCTTCCCATGATTATCCGTATTGACATTCACATAGCCCTGTTACCCTATTATGTAATATTATGGGGATAATTATATGATTTGTTCCCTCGGCTTTGACCTCCTCTCTGCCCCATCCATCTCTGACCTTCATACCTCCTTCAACGGGTTTGTGTCCCTCCTGTATCTCTGACCTATCATACCTCCTTCAACGGTTTGTGTCCCTCCTGTACTGTAAGGGAGTGCATGAGTGAGGAAACGTATGTGTATGTGTTTGTGTGCGTGTGTGCCCAGGCATGCGTATGTACATGCGTGTGTGCGTTAGTCTCTCTCTCTTTCTCTCTCTCTCTCTCTCTCTCTCTCTCTCACTCTCTCACACACACACACACACACACACACACACACACACACACACACACACACACACACACAGACACACACACACACACACACACACACACACACACACACACACACACACACACACGCACGTGAAACACGTAAACGCGCATGCGCGGGAATACACCAACAAACTCAAACACGCATAAAATATCTGCAAAGACATTGTTGCGTAACTTGCAGGTTTGTGGTGAGAAGTCTTAAGGGTTCTATTCAATTGTCTAGGGGAAAGAGTATCGTCCCACGAGAAGATGTTCAGAGTGGCGGGGTATGTAAAGTGATAGCTGGGTATGCTAGGAGAGAGGAGAGAGAGAGAGAGAGAGAGGAGGAGAGAGAGAGAGAGAGAGAGAGAGAGGGAGAGAGAGAGAGAGAGAGAGAGAGAGAGAGAGAGAGAGAGAGAGAGAGAGAGAGAGACAGACAGACAGACAGAGAGAGAGAGAGAGAGAGAGAGAGAGAGAGAGAGAGAGAGAGAGAGAGAGAGAGAGAGAATATGAGAGAGAAAGAGGGAGGGATAGAGAGAGAGAATGAGAGAGAGGGGGAGGGAGAGAGAGACAGAGAATGAAAGAGAGAGAGGGAGGGAGGGAGAGGAAGGGAGAGAGAGAATGAGAGAGAGAGAGGGGAGGGAGAGAGAGATTGCGTGATTATGGACAAATGAATCACAACTATATTTGAGCAAGAATGCAGTTGTTTCAGGCTCCAAACACACACACACACACACACACACACCACAACACACACACACACACACACTGTCACGCTCTCTCCACATACACGCACACTTGCTTGCACGTCCAGAGAGAGAGAGAGAGAGAGAGAGAGAGAGAGAGAGAGAGAGAGAGAGAGAGAGAGAGAGAGAGAGAGAGAGAGAGAGAGAGAGAGACAGAAGGAGGAGGGGGGGGGGGGGGGGCGGGAAAGGCAGAGACCAACTGACAGACAGTTTGATGGACAGAGTGAAACTATAAAGAGTCAATCAGATAGAGGGAGGGCGATACATAGAGAGAATGAGCGAGAAAAACAAATAGAGACAGAAAGATAGACCGACAGTCAAGCAGACACAAATAAAATATAGACAGAAAGACAATGGGGCAACTGATACGTAAAACCATGAGAGAGGGAGGTGGGGCAGAGTTGGGGCAGAGACCGAACATGTCTTCGACGTCGTATTTTTACGGAAAGTACTGTCTCAGAGCGACAACTTTTCTACGGCAGCAATGTTTTTACATGAAATGCTGTCGCTGCGACATGATTTTATTTTTAGGCAGCGACACGATTTTATGGACATTTCTCGTGAAATCCTGTCGCGCTACCAATTTTTATGAAATTACATCGCTCAGCGATAATTTTTCATGAACCAGCTGCAGCATTTCCCGGGAAATACTGTCGCTGCGACACGATTTTATGAGCGACAGTATTATATACGACACCGGCCGCCATGAAGAAGCCCGCGGTCTTCTCCAGGTCAGAACGGGCTCCCCAAAGCTGCGCCTGTACCTCCGCTCCCCCCGGCCAAGTTTTGTGTCGTAGAGCTGCGTGAGTAGGGCAGCGCAGGAGGACATGTTCAGGGGTCTGGGGTCCAGTGCCGCATGGACACGGGTCAGTGTAGGGGATCTTCAAAAATTCAATCCTGATGACATGGGAGGAATTCAGATGACCCTACAGGTCCGCTCTGTCACGGCAAACAAACGGTGGAATCTGTCCTGAGTTATAATTATTATTATTATCGTTATTATTATTGTCAATATGAATACTTAAATAGCGCCTATCCTGGGCTAGAGACCAAGCTCTAAGCGCTTTAAATTCACACTCGTTTACACAACGGGCTGCCTGCCTGGGTAGTGCCGACTGAAAAGCTGCCTGCCGTCGCTTCATTCAGTGGTTTCCTGTGTCATCCCGTCAATGTCGTTCATTCTTTCCATTTCTCACGCAGGGTGCATGCTACGTGTAACGTGTCATCCATACCAACGACCAAACTGGCCTTCTCTTTAAAAAAAAAAGTTGGTAATGGGATTTTACGTGTGTGCACGACTCAGCTTGATTGACAAACAGCATATGACACCCCTCAGGATCAGTTTCATCTTCACATCTGTGTAGGACCCTCTGCCCTCGAATTGATTTTTGTTGAAATGAGAGAAATCAGATGGCCCCCACTTGTCTGTCACGGCAAACAAACAATGGACCATGTCACGAGTTCATACAAAGCAGCGCTAACCCAGAGAGACAACCAAGTGCTTACAGAGGTCGCACGTGCGATCAGCGCTGCCAGAGGAAGCACTAAGCCACCCTAGGCTTCAAGATTTTCACTGGCGATGCCCCTGCCTATCTTTCCGATCTCCTTCAAGTATACGTCCCATCACGAATGCTTCGTTCCTCCACCGACACCAGGACCTTCCGCTTTCCCAGTTACCGTCCCCATCGTAAACAGCATGGTGAACGAGCTTTTTCATACGCAGCTCCCAAACTCTGGAATAAACTCCCCTATGATTTAAGACATTCTCAAACCTTTTCTTCCTTCAAAACCTCTCTGAAAACCCACCTTTTCAAACAATATTAAGAAGACAGTTATTACCTGATAGTTGATTGACTCTTGTTGTCTCTGTGGATCGCTAAATAGTTTGTGATTATTGCGACTGTTATGTATTGTGTGTCTATGCGTGAGAGTGTGTGTGCGTGTGGGAGAGAATGGGAGAGAGCCTTTGTTTTTTTTCATTTTCTGAGTCGTTTTTTAATGCATTTTCTTTACATTTAGCAATTTGTATTTTTTTTCTGCCTTTGTAAAGCGCCTTGTGCCGTGGAAGGCGCTATATAAATCCCCATTATTATTATTATTATTATTATTATTATTAGGCTCCAGCATCAACGTTCTACATGCTGCCAGAGGAAGCACTAAGCCACCCTAGGCTCCAGCATCAACGTTCTACATAACAGGGAGCCACAACAGATCAAAGCTGGAACATCCGTGACATCAAGAGCACGGCAACCGGGGTCTTATCTGATAGAGTGGATGACTAAGAGTGTACAGCAGATCCCCCACAATGGGAAAACCCATTCAGAGATCATCAGGAAGAGTGGCAGGTGGCCGCATACTGTTCTTCAACTCAGGTTCATCAAACCAATTGGTTCTGGTTAACCTCACTGCGCCATGTGAACACAGAATGCAACACACTCACATCTCCAAGACGTTGTCCTGAATGTTGTGTGTCTTACCAGAAGAAGACTAAAAGGGTCGAAACGCGTGGTGTTTATCTTGTCATTTGTTTGTCCTTTTTTTCTGGCGTACTAATTATACTTTCTTTTCAAATTTGTTACAAGACAGAAGTTTAGGCGTAAGTTTCCCCTGTAGCCAAAGCTTAAAGAAATCCAGATTCCAAGCCAAAGTCTTTGCCATAGAGAGATGTGAGCGATGGGGTAGAGGGAGGAGAGGGGGGGGGGGGGAGTGAGGATGAAGGTTCATCAGCTAAACTGTCTCATGAAACAGCTCGCAATTTCTGGTTTGGGACCAGAACCCTAAAGATGATGCCAGAGGCAGCTGAAAAGAGGTCCACCTGGATCTGGTCGAGGAGGAACAACAGCGAACTTCAAAAGGCAAAAGGTTCCCAACTTAGAACAAAATAC
>CM031627.1:3731234-3741234 GCA_018398815.1 Conus ventricosus
TCTAGCATTCTTTTTTTGAAAGCTTCTTTGTTGCTTACCTTATTTTGCATTGTTGACCCTACTCAGAGCGAGGACTGGATGTAAAAAAAAAGCACATCAGTGCTTATCTATCTCCTCGTAATAAAGAATTTGCTCTCTCTCTCTTCTCTCTCTCTCTCTCACCTCTCCTCTCTCTCCTCTTCTCTCTCTCCTCTCTATCCCTCCTCTCTCTCCTCTCCGACTATCCTCCTCTCTGAGTTCCCTGTGACCTACCATCATCTGCCTGGTACTTCGCTCACGTCCCTCCCCCCTGCCCCCCTCCCCCCCCCCCCCCCCCCCCCCCGTCCATCTCCATTGTTATTTTCATTCCCATCCGCCCACCTTGTACTCTCTCCAACCCCCCCCCCCCCCCCCCCCCCCCCCCCCCCTTTCCGAATGCCAACCTGACAGGGGGCAACTGTGCAGGCTATCCAGCCCGCAGCCATAGAATTAGGGTCAAGGTAGGGTCAGGTTGGGTTAATTAAGGTCGTGAGTAGTAAGGTAGGGACTTTCTCACCCCCCAAAAGGGGTGTCCGGAGGGGGTGCAGGAATCACGACAACGCCTCCGGGGCGAACCGTATGACAGCAGGATGGCTGCTGATGACATCGGAGATCGATGTGAGGTCCCTATGAAGATACCCCTACGGGCGATGACGAGACTTGCATCTAATGATGGACGCATCATCTTTTACTAAACGTAAAGAAAAAATGACAGACAGGTTTATAACATTTTTTTTCTTTACCAGGGCGACAACACACAAACACATGATGAAAAAAAAAAATGCAGACAGCTCCCTTGAAAGGGCCGAAGTAAAACCTGCTACACCCCTTACCGAGCTACAGCATGACTAACTCTTTAGACTGGTTCATTAATAGTTAAAGAATGAGATTTGGGTTAGTAGCTGTCTTGTTTGTTTGTTTGTTTTTTGTTTTGTTAGGCCGTCTCCCAAGGGGACAACCACACAAACACATCTGAAAAAAGGCATCAGCTCCTTGAAATGTCCGAAGTTTACCCCTACATCCTACCAGCTGATTTCTTGACATTACTATTAATAACGCCCTTAGGGCGAAGGATATGACCAGGATTGCTCGTGAATGCATCGTGTGATCGATGTGTGCTCGCTATTAAAGACCCTAAGACGAAGAAAACGCATGCACTGTAATTTACATGCACCCTGTCTTCAACTTATGAAAAAGCTGAATGTTTTTAACCATCGAAATGTATATCGATCAGGAGGCTATATTAACTTATTTGCGTGCCAAAAAAGAAAAATCATATTGCATCAGAGCATCGTGATATTAGTGTAAATGACATGTTTTTTCCTCCGTCCCGCATGATCGTGAGCTATAAAAACGGACTAAACATCAAAGCAAAAAGTATTCTAACGTTATTCAATCTTACAGAACGAATGACCACCCAGGAAACACCACGAAGAGGTGGGGGACAGGTTCCCCTCAAAAAAATGGATTAAACAGCACACTCTGAATACAATAAAAAAAATAAAACGACTATTAGAACAGTCATTAAGACACAATCACGTTGGTACGCTATCATACAAAAAAAAGAAGCGACTGGGGAGGGGTCAATGAACTAAGTCTATAACAGACGTAGGAGAAAAGTTGTGACACCGTCAGAAACGAGAACTCGTTTAATGTAAAAAACGGAAAGAGAATTGCGGGAATGAGCGTACGTAAATATAGAATTTTCCGTCCGTTCTGAACCCTATGTTTTGTCCACTCCCACACACTCGCGTTTGAAGAACCTTTTGATACTTTCTTTGGTGAAGGCGAGTAGTGTTTTTTACTCAACCCTTTACAGCTGAATGTGGGGGGTTGTGGGGGTCTGAGTGTTCAGAACAGAAATAGTTTTTAGAAAAGAGCCCCACGAAGAATCTCCCCGTGTATTCGACTTTGAACAAGCTGGGTGTCCGTTTTTGTCATTTTGGCACGGGGCGCAGCAATCGTCGCACCCCTGTTGGCATCCCACGCGCACCTCGGTGTCGTAAACCAGTTTGAAAAGAGTTAAGCGTGTCCCGTTGACAAGCTTGACTCGGAAACCACCGATTGTAAACAACGAAAAACTGTCTCTAGCCGCAATGGACTGTCGTACGACTTGGTCAAACCTTCGACGACTATGTGCCATGTAAATCGAATGTCCGTATCCAAGTCCAAAAGTAGAAAATCTGATCTGTTGGAAAATTTGTCCAAACAATCGTAAAAAACTGCAACATTCGCAACTTTGGCATATTGGTATCACGAAATTAACCAATCTGTATTGGAGTGCCCAGTTGATCTTTTTTTGTTCATTTCACTTCTACAACACCGCCACCTACTCGCTCAGTTTTTTGAAAACCGACCTTCATTGACGAGTTTTAGGGGCTTGATCCACGGTGACATAATGACAGTCTCGGTTTTTTGTGGCGATGTAGGTCAGCGTTTTACCATAGCACTGTTTGCTAACAATTTGAAAGTTTCAACCAAAATAGTCTGCGATGAATCCTTATTCACCCTGTCTGCGTGCGACAACACCCGTTCACCAAATTCCTTGAAACACAGTGGGTGTGTAACTCAATGACTAAATGTGATGTTAGATCACAACAACACCATGTTCCCAAATACAACTTGAGTAATAGAGGTATGTGTGTGTGTTTTGTAATCGATCTGACACGTCACTTGATGTGCTGAGTTAGCAGTAACAGTGACTCATGAATACAAATCTATATATGGTGGGTTTCGGCTGTGTCAAGGACCATCGCCTTGAAGTATAGCGTGGTAGGTTGGGTGTCTTCATCCATAGCAAGGTCCATTTCCGACAAGCGACTAAGGGAAGCAACCGTCTCCGATTTTTAACTTTCCTTTTACCGAAGTGTAACAAGAAACCTTAGCCACGATTGACCACATTTTTCCTGTCATTATCGTGGGACCTGAACAATAACACAAAATCAAGGGAGGCTAGAGGGGTTTGCACCTGACGTTTAATACCGCCTCACACAACGATAACAGTTTGTTTTTTATTCTCCAATCATCCCTAGGGCTAGCGAGCATTGCGCCTGCCACAAAACGATGACACATTTTTTTTCTTCCCCAATAATCTAGGAGTGGTCCCGATAAGCTGTCACATATTGCACCTATAACAAATTCACCAGTGTTCACTGCTTGTGCGGGTTTAAAACGAGCACCGTGATCGAGACAGAGACAAACGCATAAACGCAGATAGACAGAGACACAGACGTACAGAGACACAGACAGATAATAATGAATAAGGAGAAGGAGGAAGAGGAAGAAAATAAGAATCACTAATTTTCACTGTATTAACATACTTGTTTGGGGCGAAATCGAACAAAAGAGTATAATCTAACATCAATTCATAGGCAGGGCTGTATATAAGAGTCCTCTTGTTGTCCTCGGCAAATGTGCTTTGTGTTCAATGTGTATGGTCATGGAAACTAAAACTGTTTAAACCAACATCAAATTCCAAATTCACTGAATAATTTTAGGTGGTTTTTTGTTTTGTTTCTAAAGCTCCTTTTCTACACCAACGTAATGATAACGCTCTGGTCCAGACCTTTATTAATAAACAAAAAAATGCTTTACTAATGAGTTATTTATCACAATTATTATTTCAGCAACAGACATTTGCGAAATGATACAAGTTTAACATGGGTCTTAATCATGTAACGTTGCTCCTTTAACAGAAAATGCCCGGACCGGTGAAAGTTAAATCAGAAACGTTCTTACCTACATTTCACCGATTAATGTGAAGGATTTATGAAGTATGTCCCCTTGGTTCAGAGAATAGGGCATTTAATGTGACCTTCCATCACGAAACAAGTCCTCATATCACCGAACGGGGGGCGGAGTTGTTTGGGAGTTTTTAACCCATGATCAAAAACACTTTTAACGCTCGTTTTATTGAGAAACCACATGCAAAATAAGATGTTTAGTTTTGAGATACAATTTTTAGAAACTGTACCACTCTACGCTGACCATTTGATAAAATCTGAATGACATTGGAATAACTATTTTCAGACATGGCAGTAAAGTTGACCTACAGTTTAAAAGTCACAACCTGTGAGCTTTTGAACGATGTGTGTCACTATGTTTGGTCCATTGTAAACCAGCAGAGAGAACACGGATTGTCTTGAATTTAACTTGTGGACAAATTTTGAGATCAGTCATTGATAGTTTTACTTATTAGGTGCTGTTACCATTCAAACTGGTATATACACGCTATCACAGAAACAGGGGGTTAACCTTATATGAGTGGGTCAGGGTTTTATGATGGGTATGTCTTAAGCTGGGATGTACAAACATTAAATGATATAGGATGATGCTACATGATGGTCTGTCGCATACACGTGCGTACAAACCTTAGAAGACATGTGTTTGCTGCATGAGTTTTTTTTTTTCTTTTTTTTAGGGGGTAGCAGATTATGGAGACTAAAACGCCACGTTTTCTGAGGTCTGTCACACGCCATCTTTCCAGAAGAAATAAAACCTGCAAAAGACATGTGCACTCTGTACATACTTTAGACACATCTCATATTTTGCAACGTTGCCATGAAATTTCGTAAGAAAAGAACATTTCGATTTACATTAATATCTCACGACCAACAACGCTGCGAGATGAGGTAAAAAAAAACATAAAGAAAGATTTGAAGAAGAAAAACGGAGATAAAGAAAAGAGGCAGTAAGAAAAAAAAAAAACAACTTTATCATCAGTCCTTGGGCAAAACAAAAGGCGACGAAAGAACTGAGGGTGGTGGTGATTCAATCAGATGATATTGCTCACACGAAATCCGGAAGATTTACGCCGACAGCTGGAGCAACCATTTTGCTCTCATCTTTTGAGGGCAATCATGAAACGCATGTTAACATCCGCTGGGAGCATCCGGGAAGACCGACTGGAACGACCGCCTCAACGCCATTTTTGAGAGGCAAAGCACCAACGATTTAAATCATCCTCAGCCACATCAGAGCAACAATGACTATCGTTCTTTCATGCATCCAGAAACAAACGTCCGAGTCACGGGGGACATTCCTCCGTCTGATCAACAACAGACAAGATATCGAGAGATTTCTGGTAGACATTACGACCAGATGTATGGAACACGGACCAGACAGTCAACATCCTGACTCAAAGTAGATGGTCCATTCCATCGCCCCTCAATCCAGCTTCTGTATCACCCTCTCCCGGACTACCCATGGCTGCTGCGATCGTCCTCCATCTGATTTCATCACGACCATCAAGGGCATCTACCCACTCGTGAAGGATGGAAACCACTCCTTTTCTGACAACACCCGACAACTGGTTGTTTTCTTTGTTTATCTTTCGTGACTCGCCTTGCATCGAGGAGGGGGGGGGGGGGGGGGCGTCACTTAAAAGTGTTTCAAACACCTACCCAACTTCTCTTTGAAACATGGTAATGAGAACACGGGCCAAGAAAAAAGAAGAGGAGTTTTCTGGCACGACGCTCACAGATCTGGAAAAGGCCGAAAAACACATGTTTGGGTCAAGTTGGAAGTTTTTCCAGATTGACGAAGTCTTGCCTGGTTCCTTTTCAAACGAGCGAAAAACCGCCACTCCCCCAACACGAAGAGGATCCTCGCTTACAAAAAATCATTTCTGCTACATCGTGGACCTGATCAGACCGTCCATCCATGTCCAGCACCACAACGGGGAGGTTCAGACGAAGTACCATACAACCTACTGAAAGAAGAAAAAAAAATGGTTTACCTCGCATTTAATTCTAAATCGAAAGGGTTTTGGTGCTGCCTCCATCCTTTAGGACCCTCCTTTTGATGTAGAAGAAAGATGAGGGCGTTCCTGTGTTGTTGGTAGGTTACATAGGCCTTCTGCCTAACAGAAACTCTTGAAGACTCCTCCTCACTGCCCTCAGATAACAGGACTCCTTGACCAAACAATTTGTGGCGTTATGCTGAACCCTTTTACAGCTCAATTTGTCATACACCTCCTCTGAAAAGACAGGGTGTCGTTGAGCAAAGAGCACGGGCCGTACCCTTGTACTCAAGTTTGAAAAGATTGAAAGTTCTTTGTGTCCAATTTTTGGTCGTTCCAAAGCAGCAGGGAAGAGGGTCCAGTTCTGTCCAGATAGTTTGCAAGGAAACAGAAAGGTCTCTGGTGAGCGTCATAAGCTTTAGAAGGGAACCAGTTTTTGTAGTCCACGGTTAGAAAGGCGTTTCCAGCTCTGGTTGAAACAGCTATCTCCAACCCGTCTCCACTCAGGTCATGAACATGGAGTCCAGCTCCATTTCACGGAGAAGAAAATAGGGGCGGGACGAAACCTGTCGACACAGCGAAATAGAACTCAACATCCTCGGTTTGGCGTACTGATAGAGAAGAAGCCGATTTGGTTGGGCAGATGCCATCGAATCTTAGCCTTACTCAGCTCTACTTCTATCAGGTCGTTTATCAGACCAGTCAGTTTCTTGAAAAGGGGATCGTTGATCAGCTTGCATACATCATCCTTCTTAACGTAGGTGACATCCATGAATACATCTGTGTTCCCTTCTTTTCGAAGGTGCCAACTACATTCCCAGATTTGTACCAGATTGACGCCCAGAGTGATGCCGAGGTACTCTCTGATGTCCTGGGTGGGTTTGTTTGTTTTTTTCTAAGTTCATCCATGGTCTTTCCGTTTACTGGGTTGACGTCGACTCCACGTGTCTGGCGACAGTCGTGTCCATGGAACAGACATCCGTGGAATTGGTTGGCCATCCTATGTTCGGGTCCCACCTGTCTACCCTGATCTGGAGTCCTCCTAGTGCCTATTCCTTGCTGTTGTACTTGTGGCGGTTTTAAGACGTTTTCTTTGTGGATGACCCATTCCAGCCATGCTCTCGCCGTCTCTCCATAGACGTCCGTTTTTCCGGCTTGAAAGTTGCTTCCCTTGCGTCGACGGACAAGATGTTCCGTGTTCAAGAACAGACCGGTTTGGGGCACCTGATTCGACACGGTACTCTCAGAGGACTTTGGAGAGACAGGGGTGGGGGAACCACATGAAGCACGGAAAGGATGTGTGTTGGAAATGATTATTTATGATTATGGTTATGTTGTGTGCGTTGAAATGCTTAATTGTGATTGTGCATGTTGTGTGTGTTGGAAATGATTAGTTACGATTGTGGTTATGTTGTGTGCGTTGAAATGCTTAATTGTGAGAGTGCATGTTGTGTGTGTTGGAATGCTTATTTGTGACTATGTGTGTGTTGGTGTGAATAAATGGTGTATTGTATTGTAATCTTTCTTGTGTGGTCTCTTGCGGGGCGTGTGAGGTCAGTCACTCTCTTCACTCCCATCTAGACGATCCTGTCAGGGCAGACCTCCAGGGGTCGGTCGTGACAGTGTGCGTGCGTGCGCGCGCGCGCGCGCGCGCGTGTGTGTGTGTGTGTGTGTGTGTGTGTGTGTGTGTGTGTGTGTGTGTGTTCATGCGTTCGCGCGTCCTGTGTGTGTGTGTGTGTGTGTGTGTGTGTGTGTGTGTGTGTGTGTGTGTGTGTGTGTGTGTGTGTGTGTGTCTGTGTTTGAGTACAAACACTCACGCGTGCATGCGTGTTTGCCTGCGTGTGTGCGTGCATGTGAATATTTATGTGTGTGTACTTGTGCGTGCGTTCTTGTGAATGTGTGTGTGTGTGTGGGGGGGGGGGGGGGGGGTGGGGGTGTGTGGAGGGGGAGGGAGAGCCACGCCACATGGAAACAGGAGAACGAGGAGACAGCGGCACGCGCCCACTGACGTTCTGTTTGACTATCTCTCATGGACACGCACGATCTTCGCTATTCCCACTTCCTTGTCCACGCAGCATCGTATCATGTTCGTTTTTTAAGGGGGGGGGGGGGGGGGGGGGGGGGGAGGAGGCAGGGGCAGGAGGGGGCGAAGCGGGGAAGGGGGAGGGGCGTGATGGGGGGGGGGGGGGGGGGGGGGTAGTTGAATGACGGAAAATGGGAATAAAGATGTTTTGTGGTTGTGGGGGGATCTACATGAGAGCAGTGCTGCGATGGAAGGGGAGTGGGAGGTCGATTAGAGAGAGGGGTGGAGGTGGTGGGGGGGGGGGGGGGTGGGGGTTTGAGGGGGAGGGAGGAACGAAGCCGGGAGGGAAGGGAGTGGAAGAGGGTGGTGGGGGGAGGTAGCGTTTTTGGTCCAAGCTGATTAGAGCTGTAGAAGGTTACTCCAAGCTCTGCCAGTTCCATTTGTGCAAAAGACTGGGTTTAAAAAAAAAGTAGTTGTGAAAGAAATCCATCTGAGAAACAGAACCGGGTTATAGGATCATGAACCCCCATCCCCATCCCCTCCTCTCTCCCCGTCTCTGTCACTCCCTCTCTTCCCTCCGTCTCTCTTTCTCTCCCTCTCTCTCTCTCTCTGTCTCTCTCTGTCTCTCCCTTTCTCTCTCTCTCTCTCTCTCTCTCTCTCTCTCTCTCTCTGTGTGTGTGTGTGTGTGATGTGTGTGTGTGTGTGTGGACCCCCCCCCCAAAAAAAAAAAAAAAAAAAAAAACCCACCAAAACCATGGTTTTAGGATTTAAACACACTATCCACAAAGGATCCATTTTTCAGGGTGGAATGGTCCCTGTATCACCAACAACAGCATCGCATTTTCGAATGGAATATTTTCTTTTGTTTTTGTGTCTTAATGAAGAATTTCATAATTCCGAACAGCATTCATATCATTCTCTCTTACCATCACTTGGTTGATCACTCAAGGTGTTCTGTTTCCTCGCCATGAAAAACTTCATTTCTCTGATAACAATCAATCGTTTTCTCTCTCAGCAAACAGTCCATTGTTTGGCCAGACATTGATGCTTTCCTCTCCTCTCACACAATTCGTCCTTCCAACAGGATGTCATCTTTTTTGTCTGTTATCTGGCGGTCCATTCATAGGACAGGATTTAACATTTTTTATTTTCAACATGAATTATCTTTTTTTGTTCAGATAGAATTTCACCTTTTCTCTCCTAACAAACAATCTTTGGATTTGTTTGGTGGAAGGGGTTAACTATGTTGGGACGCACTATATCGCAACATATCAGACGAAAGGGCCCCGATCGGGGCTTTTGCATGCTTTGAATTTCTGGACTGGCACACGCCTCGCAGATTACGTGATAATCTAATTAAAATGTTCATTGACCTTTCCCCGTTCCAAACCAACCATGGTTGTGAACAGAAGTTTTCGCCAGGCGAGCGAGCCTCAGAGGGTTTGTGCGAGTCACTGCCCGATGAGTTCAATGCGAGTCAACTATGGCGTCTCAACCCAGCTCTGTAGGGCAACAAAGTTTGGGGAGAAGTCGTCGCACTCAGTGTTTCATGGCCTTCAAAAGTGTTCTAATTAGTTCCAAATGAAGGTTCGGACATCGAGGAAGACTCTTACGACAGTAATGAAGATTGTTATTGAAAGTGGAGGTGAGAGAAGTTAAGATTCTATATCTGAAGTGGCTGCATTGTTAGCTGGGGCGAGGGATGGGGTGGAGTGGGTGGTGGTGGCGGTGGTGGTGATAGCGATAACGCAGCGCAGGCTGAACAAAGGGGAGAGGGTGTGTTGGACATGACAGGGGAAGAGTTGTTGCGGCTCATGATTCAAGACTTACTTACTTACTTAGGCCCATAGCTCAAGGGTGAGCATAGGCCATCGACAACACTCCGCCATCGCACTCGGTTCTGGGCTGCTCGCTGAATGCCTGTCCAGTTGGTCCCCTGCCTCTTTATCTCTGCCTCAGCGTCTCGCCTCCAGCTGCTGCGAGGTCGGCCTCTCTTCCTCTTCCCCTGCGGGTTCCATGTCAGGGCTTGGCGTGTGGTGCTGGATGCTGGCTTCCTGAGAGTGTGTCCAATCCAGCCCCCACTTCCTCCGCAGAATCTGCTTGGCCACTGATGATTCAGGACTGGCATCCAGATTTTCGATTCGTTCCTGTTGTGCCATCTTTCACAGGTGAACATGGGTTCCTCGCATCACAAGAGCACCACGCCCCATTCCAGTTGT